>JAUMHF010000001.1:19043198-19065811 GCA_032359275.1 Microctenopoma steveboyesi
GCTGCTGATATATCTACACAAACTCCACACACACACACACACACACACACACACACACACACACACACACATACTGTCTGTACTGTCCTAGAGAAGCTACATACGACCAGAAACACATTCCTTGTATGTGCAACCTACAATGTTGATTCTGATTCAACGTTAATATCATCCTACTCCTTTATTCCTACTCTGTTTCCTTATGTCAAAGATCAACTGAGTCAGTAGTTTGTGCTCGTGGAAAATTTGTTTTAAAATGATTCTAGGTTTAATAGGACTGATTTCGTTCATACGCATTTGCTCTAAATAGGTCATAAACGTGTAGGTCGACTGTCGACATTATCAAGTGGAGACGTAGTGAATCGTATCTGTGCCAGTCTCCACAGGATGGAGTTTGTGAATGGTGACGAATCACTTCAAGGTGTTAAGAAGAGTGTCGGCAGTGAGTGAGTGAGCCTGGAAGGAACGAGTACCTCATTACTGCAGCTAGTCACTTTTCCTTCACCTGGCGCTGTCGTCGCAACACTTTGCTTTTTCTCTGTGCGTCTCACTTTGCGCTTTTCATTCTTCAGCCTTCTGTGGCACTTTGTTTCGCTGTCTTTCAAAGTTTACAACTATTGTCTGAAAGTTCACACTTTTAGTTTGGTGGCAGCACATTTCCTCTTCTTCTTTTTTCCTTTTTGCTTCCTTTCTTCCTTGTGTGTTGCTCCACATCAGAGATCCAGAGAGGGGCCTTTTGTGTCTGACTTTGCCCCAAAGGCAGTCGTCTAGCTAGGCAGATTAATAATTACAGAGTACACAACATTGGGGAAAACAATTTCAACATCTTTGATGTCAAACATGAGAGAAACCAAAATTACAAAGGCAAAAGAAGAAGACGAGGAGAGGTCTTTAAAGATGGTCTTCCTCTCTGTCTCTTTGTCTCATGCCAGTATTTCCTGTCATTGTTGCTTTCTACTGTTTTTCAGAGCTTTAAAAACATTAGAGAAGACAGAGGCATCTGCCCCCTGAAGGGCCACGTTTGAGAAGTGGCATGGCAGCTCGTCTTTGTGACAGTGTCACAGAAGATGGCAAAAAGCTATATATAATGTTTCATAGCCTTCGGTCCAGCTGTTTACAAGTCGATCACCAAAACTCATGTGACGCTGTTTGTTTTGTAGAGCATTAGGATAAATAGAAACCACAACCAAATATAGGAGGACAGAGCTGTCGCCTTCATGAGATATGATTATGGCTTGTAATTGAAAGCTTGAGGGTGCACTTTCCCTTGCTTCACTATGAAACTCCCTTTAACTGAAAAAGCCATGGATCATTGGAATGAGAATTTACAGCCTCTCCTGTCTTGTACTTTACAAAACCAATCCTTTTTTTGTCTAGTATAACACAGAGCGATCGGCCTCAGGCTGGCCTCCGCACACACATGATTACTGTTCCCTTTTAATAATTATATTGACTGAATATCAACAGATCACAAGCAACGCGACCACAACCGCAGCTGAAATTCAAACATGTTTCCTGCAGATCTCTAAAATCCCTCGTGACAAAAGCCAGCCCTTCGCTTGGATTTATTGAGGTCACGCTTCTTTCATAGCTTCATTCCCCGGTGGAGCTGCAGTCACACCCAGTGCCCAGTGCGTAGTCTGCATCCAATCACAACGACGACATCGCTGCTTGTCTGTGGTACTGTCAACAGAAACGCCTGCAATTAGACAGCACCAAAAAGAATCAGTCTAAAACGTCATCATCGACGTGATTCATCCTTTATCACAGATACAAATATTACATATACTATAGACTATAGAAGTGTATTTTAAAAATTAGAATTTGATGCTGATGATAACAATTAGTTTAGTTCACATTTGTGTAAGAAATTCTTAAAAACGAAAATGATGGTAAGAATGTTTTGTCACCTGCAGACGGTGGAAAAGAAAAAGAAGCTGGTGAAGGTGGAGCCAAGTTTAACACCTTACATAGTGACAGGAAGTTAATCCATACACGATGCATCAGCATTTTATTAATATATGAGAATCTAATTCTGCAAAAAGGATTCAGCAACTGAGGATGTCAAAATAAAAGTAGTGGAGTAAAAGGAAAAGTAACTACTGCTCCAGTAGAGTACAAGTGGGTCTCGAGTAAATGCACAACTCTCTGCACACGCACAGCTCAGGTGTAAAAACCCAGATAATTTCTTTTACATTTTAATGTCATACTGTAGATAGGCGCACAGTAACATTCGGTCCAGCTTTCACAAAATGACTGAACTGGATTCGCAGTTTCTGACACTTTTCAAGTTCATAACTTTAGACCAAATCAGATTTCAAGTGAGAGTCGGAGGCAGCGTTGACAATACCGAGTGTTAAACCTGCTGCACTCGAAGCGTCTCACTCCCGAAATCCGGGATAGACAGCAGTGAGTGTGACAGGTGTCAGTGTGGTAAGACTTCTTCTTCCCTTACAAAAATAAAAAATAAAATAGAAATGAGAAAAAGCTGGCTAGTGTTACACTGTGTGCTTCGCGTGTGTGACAACAGGAACTGAGGTGTCAGGAGCTAAAACGACACAGAGGAGAAGCTGCATTGTACTTGAGTTGTGGCAGCGAGCTCCCTGTTCGACGGATGTTGGCGTGTCATCGCAGACGGGCGGCAAAAACACAACACAGCAGCCATCTGGAGCGGCTGTGACAGTTCAGGTGTGTCCTCTGTTTATTTACTGTATTTGTATTTAAAGGTGAACATGACTGGAACCTCCTGTCACGCGGGCTCCACGTAATCACACAGAGGTTCAGCACTGATTTGATGGAGAAAACAAAAGGCTTTAGGTTGTAGTTCCCATTTAAGTCAGTTACTCCACCTCAAATAGGAATATGAGCCAATGGAGACACATTTCCAATTGTTCTACAAACAAATGCATTGAAGTTAAATTTAGGTCAAATGAACATTTCCATATCACCAGTGGAAAGAAGTGACTTGTGTAATGCAGGATATTTATTCAGGCCCGTTCAGCAGCTGCCAGTCTTACTGGTGTTCATCACAGCCTCATTTGTAGGTATTTGGTGCATCTTCGCTGCCTGCTTCTCAGCAGACGTAGCAGCCTACGTCACGAGGCGTTTTACTGTGGACTGCTGTCCAGGGTGTGTTTAAACTGCTCCTCACCAACCACCGATCTTAGAGCTCTGACAGTATTTTCATTCATATGAAGGCAGCAGATCTCTGCAGTCGCACGCTGATGAGAGAGCTCCAGAAGTAAAAGCTCAGATAAAGCGCTCCAGGCGTTCCTATGTGATGCCGCTCTGTATCAGCGTTAGGTAGCAGTGATGGCGGTGATGAAGTATGTGAGTTTATGGGCCGCGTGGGCAGCTGCTCACTCAGCAGGTAGGAGCAGCGGTGAAACCACACGGAGCAGTGAGGGAGCTGACAGACAGCAGCAGGTGGGAACGAAGGGCCAAAAGTTGAACAGTGAGCCTGTAGTGAGACACAGAGAGGTCGCTTTGAAGGTCACGACCTCTCGCACCTTCACCACTCCTGTTCTGTCGTTGACACACTTTGATGATAAAACCATCATATTGTATCATAATCTCGATTATTTGACTCTATACCGTCTTCACCTTTTTCCTTCTAGTATTATACACGAGGTTAGTAATAATTGTTATTCATTTTGAAGCGCCTACCTCCTCCGGACTCTGCAGGGTGGCAGAGTCAGGAGGGAAGCCAATCAAATTTTGGGGATGGGCTGGACCACTCCTAGCTCCTGCTGTAGCCACACCCCTGATCAAACTCACGACCCCCCTGCTAACGCATTCTGCTTTAAAGTGCATAAAAATTCTCTCTATGAATTAGCTTTTTTTTTTTCCCTAAACTACACACTTGCAGTTCGGCGCACAGCTGGGGTCCGGTGGTTGTGATGTCATTAAATCCTGCCTGTAGGTGTGGGATTGAACGTGAGCACTGAGAAACTTCCCCACATCAGCTGGTGAATGTCAAAGCAGCCTCCTGGTGTCAGACTCCGACACGTGAGTGAAGAAAAATGAAACATTTTGTTGGGCTGGTGTTTTAAAAATATATGGTGATCTAAAAATATGTTTGACAAATTGGTTGAGCTGATTTCCAAACTGTGTTTTTGGAGTCCTGCGTGCCATCATCTGTTTCTAGAAGAGAAGAGGAAAACGACGCAGACAGATCAGATTTTCCTTGTGAAGTTTGACATAAATAAGTCGACTTGCAGTGGTTTGGTTTAGATATAATGGGGGCAACGAGGAAACGTGTCAGCAACGTTAGTCACACTCTGAAGCTTCCTCGCACTCCTCAGAAGCTCGAAGTGAGGCACAAGTGATTGACTGTGAGGCTGGCATCCACTTCCAAAAAAGGGTTTGTGATTGCGAAATTCCTGGTTTTTCCCTGCAACGGCTGACGAAGACATTCTGCAAAAAAAATCCCACAGCGACCTCGAGTTTGGGGGGGAAGGGGCAGATGATGGCATCCAATGAGATCCCTGAAAACGTTGCTCTATGTGCAGAACACCTTTACTTTCGATGATACGGGAAGAAGTTCTTGATTCTTCTGACTCATTTCCCTGAAAAAACAAAGTGTGAAGAAAAGAGAAGAAGGAAAAAAAGAAACCGAGACAAACAACAGGGATACAGCTGCGTTTAATTTCCTGCAGCATGCTGTTTCGATCACAAGGTCTTTTCAGATGCACCAATTGCGCTGAGGTTGGGAATGGCCATGAATCTCAACCAGTCTGTTCTCTCTCTAACGAGGGCTACATGCAGGAATGCCGGGTCTCGCCCCACACCTTTTCCCTCCTGGGCTTTTCCAGGACGATAAGGATGAAACAACGTGTCTTTAAATCATTTTCCATCCCTCGTGGCCAAAACCTGACATTCATGCACAACCTAATCTCAATCATTAGCAAAATGATATGAAAAAAAGAACAAGAAACTTTCCATTTCAGTGTCTGATCAGGCGCATTCCACACGTTCGGTGCACTGATAATACAAAGAGAAGAAGGACACAGTGAACTTTCCATCTTTAAGCTTTCTGATACGTTCCATCTGGTTGTAAAGAGGGATTGTTTTTGTATGGCCTGATGAAATTGCAAACATCCCGGCGTAATTATTTCAAAAAGCATCCTGTTTTGAATAAAACTGTGCTATGAAGGGAACTGCACACTGGTAAACAACAACATTCTCCTCACATGGCCCTGCTTTTCCTATTAGCGGCCTTTACTTCCAGTCCAGGGCCTGTTTTTCATAAGATGGAAGAAGAAGAACACGCCGTTCGTCTTGTGACGGCGAATGTCAGCAGTCGACGGAGAATCTCTGTGTATCGGATGTCCCTGGACCTCATTAGCTGGTGTCCTTATTAAGAGTCTCCTTGCTATCCCCTGGAGACGCCTGGCGAGAGTCTTCCTGTGTCACATCCCCCTCCCCGTCTCTCGTTCATTCTCTTCCCTCCGCGTGGACTTTGAACTTCCCTCAGTCTCCAGTCCCACATCAAAGCTTTGATAGAGGCTTTCTCTTTCCTCTTCTCAAGGGGAAGTGCCGGCTACGTGTGCGCGTGTGTGCATGAGACGGAGAAGGTCAAACCACAACTGTACATCGCATCTGCCTATAATGAATCATTACTTTCTTCACAGTGAAACAGCTGGGAGGCGGTTTCAGCGTGTTTCACGTTGTTCTCCGTGAAAACACTGAATATTTACATGTATTTTTATGAAACATTTGAGGAAACATGATTTGGAACCGGCGGGGGAATCACGCTGTAAAACATTAAATGCGATGGATTTGAAAATACTTCTGTGATTTCTGATTAGTGTTGACAGAACTTTTTATGTAGCACCACTACTCGCAAATATAAACCCTCCAAAATGTGTTTGGATTCCTGTTACTGTAGTGTAATAGATCCACAGACAGCACGCTGTGTCATTTTCAGGATTGGAGAGTTACACAGCTACACTGAGTGGAGCTCTCTGCGTTTGTACAGGGTGGCGACTGTTGGCAGGAATGACTTCCTGTACCGTTAAGTGGAGCTGGAGAAGTCTGGGACTAACGCTGCTCCCGTGTTTGACCATCAGGCTGTGGAGAGGGTGTGAGCTGGTCTCCGTGATGTTCAGCAGCTTGACGAGCAGCCTTCTCTCCACCACCTGCTCTATAGGTTCCAGAGGAGTCTCCAGCACCGGGCCAGAACTTCCTGATCGGTTCAGTTTGTTGATGCCCCAGGACTCAGCAGCTAGGAATGCTGGTAGAAGATCTGTTCACATCAAAAGACTTAAGCTTCCTCGATGATGAGTCTGCCCCGGCCCCTTCTGTACACAGCTTCCTTTCCAGTCTGTTGTCATGGTGACCTCCTAGGTATTTGTGCCCCTCCACCACCTCCACTTCCTCTTCTACGATGGAGTCAGTGATGACTCTAGTCCACAACCATCTCAGTACCAGTCTCTCCAGGACTATCGTGACGTGGGGGGGTGAGGGCGACTGGTCTGTATTCATTTAGAGCATTTTGACCGTTATATGAGACTTGAGGTTTTCCAAAGCCTCGCCACATGCTCCTGTCTCAGGCTGAGGGGCTGTGGGATCCCACAGAGACGCTCAGCACAGGTCTTTAGCACCCTGGGGCTGACTCCATCAGGTCCTGCAGCCTGACAACCCAAACCTGACAAGAGACTCTGGACTCAAACTCGGGTCTGTGGTCTGTCACTCTCCATGCAACCCAACCACTGCCTTTATGTTGCATCACAACAGAATTATTAGATGATTATTATAAACATAATCACAGTTTCGGTTTACAGGGTTTTGTACAGTTCAGAGTTTTCATTTTGCAGAAACAATCTTTCCTGAATCCCACAAACGGATCAGAACCATCATAAATCATGACAAATTGAAATGGCATTCGTGAATCTGGTTATCTAATTTGTTAGGTAGGTTTATTAGGTTTCATTCATGCTAATTTGATATAATCCTTTCCAGATGTGTCACGTTGGAAGATCCAATTCCTTTAACACTATGTTCATGTGACCTCTGATGCCTGCAGGTCTATTGCTGTGCTTTTTAAATGACATGATACCTAATATTAACTCATTCTCTCACATTTGTTTTGTATTCAATTTTGTTTTCTACTACTTAACAAAAACTAATTGAAATATATAATCCATCTATAATACAATCTTTGTTCTTCTGTTATTCTTTCCATCTCAAATGACCAAGAGATGATCAACGATCTTCCTTAAGTGTTCATTTTGTAAATTATTTATTTCTTTACTTTTCAAATTGTGTTGTAAACACTGAAAGGTGTAGATGTTGTTTTATTTATCCCCAAATCTGCAGCGAGAACCAAATGCAGCGTTTGTATGTTTCTGTGGGACTGGACTGAAGTGAAACCAGGTGGAAAGCAAGCTACACACACGCTACCGTGCGCCCGTGATCGCAGTTCTGCTTGTGAGGTGGAAATGCCAGCCTCATGTCAGCGCAGCAGAAATAGGTCAAGCCTAACGCACACAGATACTCACTCACATGCACACAGATAGGTGAATTACTCTTTCTCTTTCATGGCCTTTGTAGATGGAGGAAGCGGATGCCAATGCAAAGAGATCAAAACCCTCGGTACACAAGAAACAAGTGTCCTCCCCCCAGCAGCCGAGCAGGGGGGAGGAAGAGTCGCTCAACAGGTTTATGCCACTTCTGTAACTCCTGCAGCTTTTGACCGCACGTCCTCGGCTGCTCCGTCCTGCCAGGTATCTGTTTTTGGATCCTTCTCTTTGTGGAAACATCTGTGCTATCTGTGCATCAGTTTGAAGCTGCTTTTCCTCTTCCGCTGTCTGTGGAAAACACAATCAAAGAGAAAAATCAATGTATCCTCAAGCAATAAAAAAGTCAATAGCTTTCATAGAATCTATATTTAGTGCGGAGTGATGTAGAGATTCTCAGCTCGGCCCGGCTGCAATTTGTGGAATAGATCCATTTTTTCCACATTCATTTATTCGCCATTCATTTTTTCACAAACTGTTGCTTAAGGATCACACAACTGCCAAAACCTTTTTAATATTTTCCCTTCTTACTCAAGTATAAAGAGTACATGTATATATATATATATATATATATATATATATATACACATACTCTTTATACCCATATATATATATATATATGGGCGTGTTTATATGTGGGAGACAGACACAGAGGTGCCGCCGCTGAGGGTAAAGGCACAACATCTATTTCTAAGAAGATTGCTTGTATAATTTATTATCCTATGAATTTGCCTAGGTTCATTACTGCTTTCATAATGCGAACTATATTACATCCTGGACTTATCTAATATTAGCATCGCCTAATCTTGATTAGTAATCTTACCTCATTTCACTCTGTGATTGAAACATATCACGCAGATGACTGTGTAATATATGCAGAAAACTCTTCTGTTGTTTGGGGGTAAATGGTTTCTTTTGAAGGAAGAATTCCTTATTAAAATTCTACCTGAAGCTTTATCTCTGTGCCTGTGTAGTCAGACGCGTATACAATGCAGCACCTCCACGCTCACTGGAGTAAATGCATTAACCAATCGCCATTAGAGTGCTGCTGCAAGAGGGAGTCCCTAGCAACAGCTGGATACCTGTTGGCCAAACAGATTACTGTCTAACTATCCACTACAGCAGGTCTCACAGAATATTATGCAGGTTTTAAAAGAGTTGGGGCTTGGGTTACGATGTTCGGGGGTGGGGGGTTTGTCTTTCTGCAGCCAGTTTTTAATTTCATAGTACTAAATGTGTCCAATTCTTTATGATTGATCAGTCTGCACAGGTTCAGGGTCATATAAATCTGCTCTACTCCACAGGCACACACACATCGGTGTTTTTTTAAATGTTACTGACCATTAACAGCAGTGATCGGGGATAAACTGCACCTACAGTAGCAGTAGGGAGGAAGATGATCCATGGTAAAATTAGGTGATAAACAATCCATCAAGTCACTGATGTTCATTTAATTAGTAGTTATTGTCACTCAGAGGTCATCTTTCACTACATCTTTTAATATATTTATTCCAGAACCTGGGTCCATATCACTGAAAAACTGCTCAGCTGCGTACCACTAGCCATAAGTTAACCCTTTAATCTGGGTTATTAGTGCAAACACCACTTCTCTGAACGTAGGTCTTGTGGTCAGAACGCCAAGAGTAACAGTTTTAACAGCTGAACGTGCAGTCCGTCTCGCCCGTTGCTGCTTCGTCCTAATATAGTTCCAAACTGCAGCCATTTGTGGCCCCTTCCCTGCTAATAGCATCCCCTTAAATGAGCTCCCATTTCCTCATCTCATCTGAGCCCAGCATGACTCACAGATAGGCCCTCGTAAATTCCCTGCCTCATCTGGCTCCTTTTAAGTCTATGTCAGACTGTCCATAATCGCTCTGTCAAAATGGCATCCCGTCACCGCTGCTTGTTCTGAGGTAGCACAGAGCAGGAGGCTGAGACATTCCAGAGTCGGAGCGAAGTCTAGCGAGCCTGCCAGCCCCCTTCATGTAACATGAGGAAATGAGTTTGTGTCAGGACTATTTTGGAGTTGCTTTGAAGTCTTATTTTACCCACTTTGCCTCCAGGGGGACAGCACAGAAAGCGAAGGGGGGCTGGGTAATGCGATGTGGGGAAATCTGCTGAAATGCCCTGATAACCTAACTGTACCAGTGATCTCGTGCCTGGGTGGTCAAAGCGCATAGGAAGGCATCACCAGTCAAGTTTACAATGTGTGTCACTGTGTCACACGTTGCTCTGGCATATTTGTGTAGAAGGATTCTGTCTTTTCATGCCAAATGCAGTACTTATGTTCCTTTCTTTGTGTGCGAACATCCCTGAGGAGAGCGTTTCGTTATCCTGAGGTCTTTATTACCCTGTTTTATTTATGCATTGTTTGCGCCTTCTTGTCATAATTTAAAAGTCAATTATAAGCCTATTCTCCATTATACCCTCAGCTGGCAGTTTACATCCAGCTCCAGGTGTATCCAGCTACAACTTAGAGTCCCACATTACATTCTCCGGAATGCTTTAGAGGGGCGTTGATCCAACAGACACACAATAGAAAAAAAAACAAACACATCCCAATTCCACTCCTGAAAAAGACATTGTTTTTATTATATTGTACAAATTCATAGATCAATAGTGAGCAGAGGGTTTGTTGATATGAGCTTGGAGCAACGGAGTCCCCAGTGGAGAGAATGGGGGGGTAATGTTCCTTAGGCGGACCAAACAACGATTTTTATTCACTCACAGGCAAACACACGTTAGGGACTAGCCCAGATTGCTTCACACATTGATTGCTTCACACATTGAGGTAGGGTTAGTGCATTGCACAAAAAAGTGGCCAGTCAGCAGCAACTTGACCTTGAACACAAGTTTTTGCAGCAATAAAGAGGCCAGTTTCGTCTCCACAATATCATTCTGTAAAATAAGCAGCGCCAACAGTAAAGAACCACAGAGTACACACACAACCTCACTTCACATGTCTGAATGCACACATGCAGTTTCACATATGCTCAGGCTCTTTGGCGAAGACTGAGGATGCTTCCCACCCCCTGTTGTGTCCGGAACGATGTTCCTGGAGAGGGGACAGGGAGAGGGGCACCCAGCAGTGCTATTTGAGCGCCAGACAACTTCACTATCCCTGCCCTAGCAGGGGGCGATAATCACATCAAGCTCCCCTGACAAGAGGCATTGAATTCAGCTTCGGTCCCCTTAAGAGTCTTGCATCCAGCAGTCTGTGCTAAACGTGCTGCTGACGTTACAATGAGAAGGTTTGTGTTTTCGTTTTTTCACTCTGTGGCACCACTTTTCTGTTTAGGTCTTCTTAATGTATTTGGGTGTCACTGGGGCAAAAATCTGAATTGAATCAGAATCGAGTGTTACCACCAATGCCCTGTCAGAAGTGTTATTGTAGTGCCTTCTGATTGTCATCGTAAATTCCATATATTATGTGTCCTTTGTTCATGTGTCCTATGGAATACAAATTCTTTACTTTACATATGCCATGTGGAATTTATGTAGGCTTTATACTCCGCAATCGAAATGGTCCACTGACTTTACTCGAAGAATAAAAGACTGAATCGCAATCACTACGCTGACACAAATTTACACAGAAGCCTAACCCATGCTGGGCGGTGGTCAGAAAAGAAAGGATGCTATCACTTTAAGAGGTTCATGTATTCTCCCAAACCACGCTCCATCAATTTTTGCCGGCTTCTCTGGTTAGCAGTGGTATTATGACTTTTTCTTCCACTTGTCGGCTTCTGCTTTTCTGTAGTCACGATTCCGTGTAACAGTCTTACTTGAATCTGACGCACGTGTTAAAATCTCTCAGTACACTTTGGCCATTCAAGGATTGCGTGTTTTGTTTATGTTTTGTGAAAACCCGATTCCCATTTCACGTGGCGATTTTTGGAAAACGCTGTCCACTCATCGAGACTTAAAATAAGGAGGACTAAGCTGGGGAATCTTTTTCTTCTCTTCTGAAATCCACCAAAACAGATGAGAACCATACTGGACTCTTTTAAGCAGCTTTGCGGGCCCGCGGAGATCCCCTGCTAACCAGGGAGCCTGGCTTCCAGCAGCTACACCCCATTCATCACCTACTTTCAATGGCCACTACCAAGCCGCCTCCAGCTACAATGCCAGGTAGGGTGCCGGGTGGTGCACAATGTTTGAGGGATTAGCAATCAAAGGAGTGTGGAGGCTAGGGCCCTCTGTCCTGGACCGCCATTCACTCCTAGCAGGGGAGAAGAGCTCCAGCAGCGGCCAAGGTCATCGTCTCCAGCTCGGCAGGAGGTAAGTGGGAAAGAACCCTGGGAACCAGCTGCCTGCTCTCTGCTAATCGCAGGCTAGCAGGCTAGCAGCACAGCAGGTGTCTCACCCGCCAAACATTCATCTGTTTGTGCAGCGGATAGCATGGCTGACAACAAGATAATGCCTTGCTTTTACTTTCCTCTCACTTGCTTCTGTTTTTCTCCCTTCTCTCTTCTTTCCGTCTTTTGTTCATTTCTTTTGCTCTGTTCCAGCCCGAGTCTGTGGGAATTGTTTTTTTTTCTTTCTTTGAACTAAACTGTATGCTGACTTAGCATAAATAGCAACTGGTACAATAGTTCCTTTAGTCTGGCATAAGTTGCCCTCAAATTATCATGGGAAGGTTGTGGGTGAGGAGTGTTGGAGTACAATGACAAAGACTACTAAGATGCATTTCTCAAAAGTTTCTATCGTGTCCCTTTGGTTTTAAAGGAACCTGGCCAAACTGCAGTACTCTTTGTAAAACTTTTTGTTTGACTGGAACACGACTGCATCCAGGACATACAAGGCCGTAGGACAAACTTTATTTTGGTAAAGTTTAGATTTGTCTTAGATTTGCTATCACCACCATGAATCTCATGTGATGGCATAGTGATTAGCGCCATCATTTTAAGCTGATCTGGCATCCTGTGGTGCGAGACATTGGGCTAAGAAATCCGAAAGGGACATCTGGTTGCAGACTTATAGATTGCGGCAAAGTGCCATATACATTCCCCAAATTCGCACACTGGACAGATTAGCTTAGCCTGCTTGGTCTGGGAATAGAGAAACGAGCGGTGAGGTAACGATGATGTAAAATAAATTGTTGCCGTTTTCCAGTCGGAGGCAGGATAGCAGCCATGCCCTGCCACCCCACCCTCCCACAAACACACCCCTGTTGCGAAATTGGCAAGTTGTCATGACGACAGGGATGTTCTGCTGATGAAGTCTCGCCCAGCTCTGTCCAATCAGATCGTGGAGCTACTACCGCAGCGTGAACAGCGGAGGACGCACCTATTCCAGTTGCACAATGCTGAAAAGGACAGGCGAAACCCTGGACCACCAACGGGAAATTGGCAATCCGGGGGAAGTTGTCAATGGGCCGCCATGGGTCGACAAAACACAAACAGCGGGGGTTGTGGATACGGGGGCTGCCAGGTAGGGGGTCTCCATCATATCTGGTTTAGTTTGAGCTCAAATGTATAGCTGCTATTAGTACGAAGTATTAATGCATTATTTATTGTAACTGTTGGCATGAAGCTATTGAGGGTTGACATTAATGTGTCTTATATGGTGTTTCGGGATGTTGGTTGTAGCTGTCGGGTTGCTCTATGAGCACTTTTACCAAAAGCAAATCACTCCTGCAGGTGGTTTTTACAAATGTGCAACAGCCGCAAGAACGCGGATAAGAAAGGGAAATTTTGTGAGAAGGGGGAAATGTCTTGTGGCATTAAGTTTATTGTAATTCTGTATTCATTTCACTGCGGGATGTGGACTAAGAGTAGAAGAGGCTAATATGCAGAAACTGCAGGTAGCAAAGTGAACGTAAAACTCTCCTGCTATTATTTTGATTCAATCCTTTTATTCCAAACCCTGGGGAGGATTTTTCTTTTTATCTCGATGCTGGATGACCAAAGGAGAAGCTTGGGCTCTTTGTAGCCCTGTGAAAGATGGAGGGCTTGGTGGGGGCGCGCTCTGGTTTTTCTCCAAGCACTGCAGGTAGCCATCACGGTCATCATCATTAAGCTAATTATTACTACATATTAAATTGTGGCTGTTAACTATAAATATTCATTCAATGTTCATTTCAAATGCTGGCCTGTTTGCAAAGATGATCTATTTTGTTTAGCATTTCTTTTAAGCACCAAATCCTCTCGTGTCCTTACCCCTTCCCTGTTCAGTCCTAGTCCCTGGCTCTGTGGGATGCCATTCAACAGACCGACCCACAATGGTGCTTGTGCTTGACTCTTCAAACTTGGGAATCTGATGTAGTTTGTCAGCAAGGCGAAACCACCTTTCTTAGTTCCTGGCTGGATATCAGTTTTCTTTTAGAAGCGTTCCCTTCAGTGGGACATTTCTGCAAATGACAGCCCCTCAGTTGATCAGCTCAGCGGGACAGTTTGGTCTTTGTGTTGGTCAAAAGACTGGTAAACCATTAGTTTCTTCGATGCTAAATACCAGTTCTATTTAAAATTTAAAGACTATATTTTATACTTGAAGGACATTTTGCAAATGTGATAAATGTTACTTTTATTGCTGTGTTTTATTGTTTTCAGGCAATTTCACAGATTAATGGTTCCCTTCGGTGCAAATAAGCTTGAATCTGTGACACATATGATGAAATGTTTTATGTACTGCTTGTTGTTTTGTTGCCATATAAACATTTTAGCCACTGATATGGGATAAGGCAATCAAAAGTATAGCTGTTGTTTATGTAGAGATGCTGAGTCAAACCTTTTGTTAGAGCAACCCCCCCCCCATTTCTGATCTGGTCTGAAAGTAGACTTAGTAACAATGAAACCAGCCTTCAAGTAATATATACAGGCTGTTACTATTTCCTGTTCTTGACTACATTTAATCCAACCCAACCAAGTGAACATACGTTCACCTAAGGACTCTACCTGAGGCCTGTTTGATATGAGATATTGAAGCCATTTGGTTGGAGCAGGTAGTGTATGCTTCAGCTTAATAATGGGGAACTGGATTTAGGCTTTTTGATGCCAAAAGCTGCACATCACTAAAAGCTGATTGCTGAACTATTATGTCATTTACGATGGCAATCAGCACTGCCAAGGGCATGGAGGAAAACATGCTTTACTCATTTAACCTTCCTGCAACCCCAAGTCAACTACAATCCAAGCTAATGGCCTCACTAGGATGGAAACAGCGGGCTCAACGTTTGTTTGTGACATTAAAAGATAACTGCTGTAGCAACTCAAAAGTTTCACAGAGTCTTAGATTTATTTAACAAAATTTGCTCAAGAAATGGTCATTTACATGTGAAACCAGCGAACCCAATGAAAAGTTGCTTATTCACGATCACAATCGAGTTGAAGAGAGGGGGATTTCCCATTCCTCTGAAATAACACACCACAAATATTCTGGAGAGTTTGTGGACAATGATGTCACATGGTTCCAGGGCGAGATGACTTGTAGCAGGAAAACCGCTGAAGTTTGAAGATTGCTGTTCTTGTAAGGCAGATTAGAAACATTTTGGCGACTAGGGTTAGAAGTGGTGAGCTTTGCACCATCCTGTTTACTTTCTGACCTTCAGGCTTGGAGAGATTATATGTCACATTTCACTTTGAAACAATTAAAGACATGATGACACACAGAACAAGTCCTTGCTTACGAACGTCTTCAGTGTTTAGGCTTGTTTTCTTTGTTTCACACATCTTTTTTTCCAAAAAACCCAAAGTCCTGTAAAAGCTGACCAGATGAATATGTCAAAGAACCCAAAAAGGCATTCTGGGAAACCAAATCCAACCTGCGTGGAACTTATTTATGACATTATGTGTTGACTTCCAACTGTTGTGCAGATATACCACAAAAACTGGAGCAGGGATAATAAACTGATGTTTCATTGGTTGAGATCAATTGCCAGAGACACATGTGTGAGTAAATGTCATCATGAGGTTGATTGGACCACCCAGAGGTTGTCCATTAAAAGCCATGCGGTTTCCATTGAAGACGTTCCAGGGTTGCAACCCAAAGGCCAGTCCCCCTACCCACCAACCCCACAGATCCAGAACCTGTGATCTATGGCTGGGGTCGCCTTCTGCAAATTACTGTGTTTAAAAAGAACCTGAGCGTGGACGAAAGAGAAACAAGGCCCCCAGACTGCAAAGAAGGAGAATGTCATTCCCAACAGTTAGCCCGGATTCCTCCCAAGAAGAAGTGAGAAGTAGAACCAATCACGCGATGACAGTCATACAGCAGACCCCGGGCTGTCTATTATGGTCCATTATGACCATGTGAAGATGGGGGGAGTAGTCGGCGCAAATTAATTGCCCATCACTTGTCAGTGCAATGCAAAAAAAAAATAGCAATGTGCAACTGTCTCAGAGAAGCTGTCAGCCAAGGACAATGAATGCATCCCTTTCCTTCCCCACCTTCTCCTCGTGATTTAATAGAGAGAGACGTGGACCACAGACAGAGCTGCGAGGGAGTGTACGGCAGCAGCAATGTGGTCAGGTTGTAAACATGCAGACATGAAGCCGAGGAGCCGGATTACAAACAGGTTTGATCTCCTAGGGGCTGTCCAGACCGGCTAACAGGGGGAGGGGGTGGGGGCGGTGGTGTTGGTGATTTGGGCTTCTTTTTATTCACTCCCCCCCCCCCGTCAACTGCCTCTCTCTTGCCGGTAGCGTTGTCGTTTGGACTGTCCGGATACAGCTGAAAGTCCAGCATTTAAAGAAGCCCTGCTGTAAAGCGAGAGACAGACAGGCAGACAGACAGACAGACAGACAGACAGGCAGGCAGGCAGACAGACAGACAGACGGATAGATAGATAGATAGATAGACAGACAGACAGACAGACAGACAGACAGACAGACAGGCAGGCAGGCAGACAGACGGATAGATAGACTGACAGGCAGACTGACTGACTGACTGACTGACTGACAGGCAGACAGACAGACAGGCAGGCAGGCAGGCAGGAAGACAGACAGACAGACAGGCAGACAGACAGACAGACAGACAGACAGGCAGACTGACTGACTGACAGACAGGCAGACAGGCAGACAGACAGGCAGGCAGACAGGCAGGCAGGAAGACAGACAGACAGACAGACAGGCAGACAGGCAGGAAGACAGACAGACAGACAGGCAGACAGACAGACAGACAGACAGGCAGACTGACAGAAAGACGAATGCACCTGGAGGCTGAAGCGTTCACGAACAGCTGAGACCCACCAATTTATTAACAGCTCAATTTTTAATAGAGTCATAACGTACATAACCCCCTCTTCTATCGCAGTCACTCTGTTTCTCTTTCTTCATTGTTTATTTTTTTAAGCCCCCCCCCCAGACCAGAATAATCAGGAGAGAGCACAAACTACCCTACACTGCTGAACAAATCCAACTGAATCCCTTATTCTTGTTTCTTTTTCTCCAATGAATCAAAAGCTTGTTCTAATTCCAGGAAAATTGAGTTCCATTTATCTTCATCCACTTGTAATATTGTCCTCTTTGTTCATGTGCAGGAACGAGTTAGAATAGGCAGATCACGAGATAATGATGGTTGGTCTTTTCTTCCAGCAGTGAAGCCCAATGTGAGATGACACGGTCCAAAGATGAAGCATCGTTCTCCCCGGCCAATTTAGACGGGAGAATTAAAGGTCCAGCTTAATTTAGAAAGTGAATTGTGTCCTTCAAGTTACAATGTGCCATTGAATATCATTTGTGGCTTAAAGGCAGACGTCTCTTCTAAAAAGAGTCACTGTACGTCTTCAGGAGGAATGTGACCGATCAGTTAAATCTCATCTTCTTCAGAAAACGTCTGCTTAAAATGCAGGATTTGTGGCCCAGTGGGATTCGGATCCATCCCGATTATTGGCTGGAGTGAAGCTCTGAAGCTACTTTAATGATATACTTATGTGTGACTGTACGTCACATTAGCACCGTGGCGTAACCACATTGATCTTTGCATCTTTAATCACTCCAGTCAATATGTTCCCAAAACATTTTTAATATTTTATGCAGCGGAGCCTAAAGAAAGTTGTTTGTGTTTCATTTAGATCCCTGGATGGTAGTTGGAACTATAGAAGTATTTCTGTATGAATTGCACATTCAGCCACTGTAGTAAAGTCTAATCTGGTTCTTAGAAAGGGTTTTGATGGGTTTACGTATGTAAGCAGCCACGATGGCTCTCCAAAGACAAAGAAGGAGCAACTGCAGGTAGGAGCGATAATTCCCCGCCGGTCACTGCAGACGCGCAGACCGACGTAGGAAAGCGTACACACTCATGCACATGCGTGAGGAATGCAAATGCACACATAAAGTAGAGCTGGAACATCTGTCACACACTGGACCAGTGGTTTAGTTAAAGTACGAGGAGGGGTCTGATGAACGCTCTGCTATTCATTTATCTCGCGTTGCTGGCCATTGGTTTTAATTATGGTCGACTCTTTCAAGTTGGAAATAGGCACGCTTCAAAAGCAGAGCTGTCCTGTTTGGGTTTTTCCATTGTTTCTGTGGGACTTTGCACACAGGGGCAGGGGTGCGTGTGTCTGTCTTTCAGTTTCCCTGCGCTGTTCATCCATCTGTGGATTTGCATTTCTTCACACATTTTTGTAAATGATGAGCATTTTGTGTGTGTGTGTGTGTTTGTGTAGAACTTGTCTGCCTTATTCTCTCGGCACAGCTGCAATAGGCCTGGATTGATGTGTAACCCAAGCCGGCACTTTAAAGGGCGAGAGGCCTGGACAGACGTGGTCTTGCTAGTATACCAGATGGGGCTTTATGATGAAAAGAGCATAATCCCCATCCAGGCATCACTTCCATCACTCGTGCACTACAAAGCCATTCACAGTTTTTTTTTCTTATTGCGAGAAATAATCTCTTTTTTTTCACGGTCCCAGACAGAGCACAGATTTGTGTTTCTCTCCTCCTTCTCTGGCTTTCCATCTTCCCCTTCTCACGTCCCTCCGTCCTTCCACCCCCAGATATCGCCCTCATCTCTCTCGTTGCCCTACCCCACCCTCCCGCTCTCCCTTTTCTGTTGAAGACTTGCAAATGTGGCATTAGCTAATATTCAGAGAGCCAGGCGAGCGATCGCTCTTTATTCACCAGGGCCGTACTGATTGAGCTACAGTGTGTGCATGAGAAATGAGCGCTGCGCTGGGGCCAGCGAGCCCCGTGCCTCTGATTGGTATTCAATATACATCTCACTGCAGGACATGCTAGTTTGGGGTTATGGGCTTACTCTCTCCCTTCCTCTGATTCTCTCCGTCTCTCGCTCTCTTATCCTCTCTAATTCCAACCATAGAAAATGCCTTTTTTTTTTACCACTGTCACTTACAAAGAAGACAGCAAATTGGACACAGGGGCCATGAATAGGCTGAGCTCGGCCAGCGCTGTGAATATGTTTGACATATTTTTCTATTTTAGTTGCATTAAGCAGCGTGGCTTTCAGAGTGTCCGCTACATTAGATGTGATCCCTCCCCTCGCAGCTCGGTAGAAGGCTACAGAATGTCTTACACCAGACGTTATAGAAAACAGACCTGTTTTCCTACTGGAGGCTTGATCGCCCAGTCTCTCTCCACATTCCCTCTTCTCTCCGCTCGTGATGCGAGGGTTTCTTTCCCGTTATCGATCATGTTAATAGTGATTCACGTGGCACCCTTCAGCACAGTCTGCAGTGTATATCTGATTCCTTCTGATCACTAACCAAACAGTCCTGCTTCTTTCAGTTGTTTGCCTCTTTCTAAGAACTGCACTGTGACCACCGGGGGAACGGAGGATTTCTTTCTGTCGTACACTTACATCACACTTGCAGAATATGTCAGGGACGGGGCCTCGCATTTTCAGCGTGCGGCTTAAGCACGCGTTAGCTACGATATCCTCGCTGGGACTCGACCCGTGACGTCCTCTGGAGAACCTGCGCGTCAGTGGTGACTTCGCTACTGTGATGTCAAGGATCTGTTAATCACATTCAGGGAAGGAGTCCAGTGGGGAAGATAATTAGCATCCAAATACACCATCCAAATAATCACACAGCCTATGTTTAGTCATAGTTCATCAGGAAAAAGAGTTAAGGTGAGAGAACGCCGTCTGAGCAGACTGTTGAACACAGTGGATCTGTTTCCAGTTCAAGCTTCCTCTTGTACTTTCCCTTGTCAGGGGAGAGAAAAAAGAGAGCGGGGTGGCGTGGTGGTGAGTCAATACTCCACTCCAACCCGAGATGCTCTCACTCTCACTCTCCTGCTGAAATCTAAGGGGCTATCTGTCGGTTCCTCCTCGCGGGCTTGTTCCAGGTTTGCCTTGGCCTTGTTCCAGGTGTGGGAAGTGAAGTGTAAACAGTTTACAGATCTGCTGAGGCTGAGGAGTTCGCTAGGAGGAATGTAACCTGAACACCACTTCAGACGAAGGCAGCGCCGCGAGATGCAGCATTCGTGCATATTTTGTCAGGGCCTATCAGGAAACTGACCCAGCGGGGCAGGGAGCGCCAGCTGGTGAGAACGCCCGCTGACGTCAGTGATCAGAGGCTTTTGCCCCATCAGCTATCACACGTGGTACATCATAGATGATTAACATTATTATTATATTAAATAAATTACCTCCAATTCATACTTTGTCCGTATCTCTGATGTAAGTTATGGTGCATTAAAGTCCGTCTCTCCAGAGCGCCTACGTCATGTCATCATGTTATTTTTCTATGAATAGATGCGCGTGTTTGCTCGTTGTGCAGGCACAGATCTGTCAGTTCAGCTGTTGCACAGTTAGAACATAAGCAACATGTTCAGGTGTCTTCTGAGTCATAACTTTTGCTGTCAGTGCTGGATGCCTTCGTGTCACAAATGGGAGCATATTTGGGGCCAACGTGGGAGCTGGGAATCAAACCGTGCAGTTTGTATCCAACCCACTCCACCAGTGAAGCTGGAGCCAAGACACTGCGTCAGTCGTGAAGGAAGAGTCTGACACATCCTGAATCTAAGGATAAATCAAGCTCCAAAAACTAACGGATACATTTCCCATAATGCACCTCGATATCGGCTTTTGCTGGACTGTTCCTGGCTGTTAAATTTAGTTTTATCATTTCGTTTATAATCAGTTGATTTTTTCATTGTGACACCAAATGTCTTGATGGTTTGTTCTGCCCTAACTATCCACCAGTGAGTTGCACGGGTTGAGCCCAGATGTTGCACGGCAGCAACCAGTACAGCAATGCCATGTGTTCCTATTGTCTATGTCTGTTACTTAGCAGGTGGTTAGATATGAAAACAGACATAATGAATCCTTATTCATAAAACATCAGATGAATGTAGAGATTGATTCAGACGTCTGGAACCAGGTGTGGTATTATTAGCATGGTTAAAGGGGTAAAAGACTGGTGAGGAAATATCTGAAACTTTACTTTTATTAATAATCATGGTTGCATATAACAACAAGCAGCTAGAAAATCCTTGCACGTCATCATCAGCATCACGCGTGTGTAAAAGCATCGTGTGGCTGTGCTGCTCCTGCTGTCTGAGAACCAGCCTGCTGTTGCACTAAAAAACTCAGGAAAATGAGTTGCCGGCAACAAAGAGCTTTGAGGAAGTAGACACGTATCTCCAAGGACACATACCACCCCACAGATCAAAGGACCTGGAGGACGTGTTTGATGGGGAAACCACACGGGTTTTCAAAGCGCTGTAGTCCTGCATCTCACTAGCCCACCAAGACCCATGATAGAAATTCTAATGCGTCCCCCTGTCAGTTAATTGAAGCTCCATCCTCTCCCCAGGGGGACAACAGGCCTGTCTTTAGAGAGCATCTTTGTCCTGCTGCATGCTCCCGCTTAATTGTTATTTCCCAGTAACCTCCTCGCTTACACCGTTTATTGTTTTTGAGTGTGTTTTTGTGTCTTGTCACCAACGTGTCTTGTCTTGGGAGAAGACACTGATGTCTGACAGAGAAGGAGATCACAGCTAGCCACATATTCGCTCGTTTCATACCGGCCTACCTTGTGGGATGTAGTGTGTTGGCTGGTGAGATGTGTTGTCAGTGTTGTTGCATTTGATCATGGGGCGGGGGGGTGGAGGTGTGCGGAAACCGGAGTGTGTACCTTCGTTAGTCTGCATAACAATAGAATATGTGTTAGAGGACATGAGAAGGACATGAGAAGACATTCAGCCATAGAAGCAAAGTAGAATCGCTGTATATTTAACTTTGGATAGATCAGTGCACTCGCTTACTCACACACACACACACACACACACACACACAGAGAGAGAGAGTCCTGAAAGTCCTGTCATTCCAGAGACATGTCCTCTTCCCAAGAGACCGGCAATCTTGCAGACAGACAGGAAGTCAGCTCTGTCTGTGAGTGAAGTTCACAGAGAGGAGGAAGTGATGAGCAGTGTCAGTCGATCTGAGCTCAGTCATGTTTCTAATATGGCAGATGTGGAGCGCCGAGGAACGTATACGCACATGATCTCTGTGAAACACAGCACAGCATCATTTTGTCTCTCACACTTATCTTGTTGGGGATCATATTTGACATTCACAAACCTCTGCGTGTTTTCCTGCTTAATGTGTGTCGCCACAGAGGGGTGTGGGGGGTGCATTCTGCTGTCAGTCCTGATAAATTATTTGTTAAAACTCCAACAAATGGCATTAGGTTTCAGTGACATCATAGTGCGTCTGCAGCTGTGTCAGCCCGGAGGAAGCGCCAGGGGCCCTGTGGATGCATGAAATGCTGCAGTAATGGACACTGGCTCTTGTTTGGGATTCAAAGAGCACTTGGATCTCTCGAACGAATCACCTCCCTCACCGCGGTTCATTGCCGTGGTGCACAGGGTTTCCATAGTTCCCCGCTCCCTCTCCTATCTTCAGACCAAATGACCGGTTAGGACGTCGAAATGGGAAATCGCGCGCATTCCTCCATAATCGTAAGAGGTATTTACATACGCTCTCTAAATAATTATGTGGTCCAGCTGGGAGCATCCGATGAATTTCTCACAAAAGCACTTTCTGCTATTTACATTCCTAAAATGTAATGTGGTTCACTTATCAAAGCATTCATTCTCGGGGCGGGAGTGCAGGCAGGAAGACACAGAGAAAGAGAAAAGGAGAAAGCTGGGACGGGGGGGGGGGGGGGGCGAGGGGGAAAATTTAAAA
>JAUMHF010000001.1:19065821-19085453 GCA_032359275.1 Microctenopoma steveboyesi
CCCCCCCCCCCCCCCCCCCCCGAGGCGGACAAGTTCAAAGCGTGCGAGGTCAGGCTTGAGGGTCACCCTCTCACTGCCTGCGTGAATACATAACTGGCAATTGACTTTCTAATCGGGAGGAGCCTCATAAAATATGCAGTTTAATCATAATGGTTATCACGGGTCCTTTTTTGTTTTCAACGCAACGTGTTTTAGTCTAGAAACATCATCTGAAGCAAGATGCATATTAAATAATGATAGCGCTGCTGCTGAGGCGGCTGCTGCTGCTGCTCTCTGGCTGCATGACTTGCCTCTGAAATAGAAAATGACAGGCAACCATTCCCCTTCTACGCCTCACTCATAAAAGCCTTCCCCTGCTGGAGTTTCCTCTGATTGGATCAAAGCTTTGACCTGTGTTGCCAGGTGACCTTTCCTGATCTTAGTGGTCCCTCCAGAACAGGGACCCTTGCTGGGACAGCTGGGAATTACCTTAACGATGGCGTAGTCTGCCGGTTGTCACCAGGCCCTTTGTCTGTTTGACACTGGCCACTGTAGCGGTCGGCCGGGGAGATCTGACGCCCTTGCTGGGCTGTGAATAATAGAACATATCTACCTGTCTTCGGCCACTGTTGTCACCTGTGCTCCCCCCCGATGAAGCGTTCTCGTGCTTACCTTCAGGGGTGATGTGTTCCTCCTGTCTGTTCCAGGGTACAAAGCGAGGCGTCTGCAGTCAGCCCAGGAACAGAGCTGTCGGCTCGGCTGGCAGTGCCCGGGGTTCCCATGGGGCTGAAACCTGCCTGAAGTTGAGTGCCAAGGTTGCCGAAGAATGACAGGGGACATCTGGAGATGAGGAAGACTCCTCCGTCTCTGAGCAGATGCGGCGGACCACAGTCACTGGTGAGACTCTGTGGCCTTTCCTCTCCCATTTGCCACCATAGGACTCATTTCAGGTTTTCTGCCACCTGTATTTTGCATGTAGAAAGTGCACGTGTCTATTTTAAGTCTGTCATTTGATCAGTGCGCACGGCTGCTCGTGTTCATTTCGCACAGGTTTTCATGACACAGTCATTTGTAAGGCTGGTATTCCTACTTTTGTTTTTAACGAGCGCAGCATGTCTTATCACTGACAGCTTCTGCTTCCTCATACCAGCGGTTCCTCGCAGACCTTTCAGGCTCGGCCCAGCGACGCTTGGAAAGGGATTCCACTGCCGCTCGCGGCTGTGCAGGAGGCACTTTAACATGCCGATCCCTGCAAATGAGGTTTTGAGGACGGGCGAGTGCTGATGCACGTTTGTAGAGGGTCTTTGAGGGACCGTGTTTAGCAGCTGTGAGAAGCAGAGAGCTGAGGTTTTGGCCCGACGTATCGTTTCCGTAGCTGCTGTCACTTGGCGGTAAACGACCAGAAGAAATATCGTTGCCAGTTGGCCGATGATGCGACGTTTTATTTTTCTAAGTTTAGGTCAAAATACCCACTGGGTGAATTTGATGTGCTTTTTTTAGGAAAGGGTCACTCACAGTCCACGATGGCAGCAATTACACATCCATCACGGTCACACGAACTGTAAATCAGCGTAGAGGAAATCATGATCGTGGCCGTGTGGCTGTGATGGTTTCCATCAAAGCCGCTGCCCTCATGGAGCACACATGTGTGTCAGGCATCATCTGCTGTGAATTATTGTGGTCTGGGAATGTCTGTGGGTTGATCTGGCCCCCACCGTTTTGTCACCATATGTCACCTCTTATAGCCTGAATAGTTTTGATATATATTCACTGATCCACAAAGTATGAACCTAGAAATCTTTCTTGTTTGAAAGGATTTATAGTATTTGTACTTGGCTTTGATGAAACCACCAGTATTTAAATACAGGAACATATCAGCTGCCTTCCTATACGTTTTCAATGCATGTACACAGAGACTCCCTTCACTCTCTCATATTGTCTTTCTTTACTCTTTTTCTGCATCACCCCACCTGCCCTACCCCTTGGTTTACTGGATTGCTAATCTGGACACAGAAATGCTCAACGGCCGGGCGTCAGCACTTCTTAAAATGGGCTGCTGCTACCTCTGTTCCAGCTAGAGCATCAGCGCCCCCACCCCCCATCCCTCCCGGCCCCCCCAAATAAAAATCCTGTAGAGGGAGAGAGAGGGAGAGATGAGAGTGGGAGGAAAATCCGCTAAATCCGCCAAACTCAGGAATGTATTTTCATTAAAACAAGTTTGTGTGAAGGGATTGGGAAGGTGGAGGAGAGAGATGGAGTTTCACAAGTGATCAGACCCAATAGCTCGGTTGCTAAACAGCGCTGGAGGTATTAGAGACAGAGAGTGTGAGGGTGCATTGACATACGCACGGGCGTGAGACTGTGTTTGGCTGCTGACTCGCCAACAGGAGTTTATCTGCCATCTCAGCACACCCCCGTTTCTCCGCTGTTGCCCGGTATGTTGGAGAATAGCGTTTCTGAATGCGTGTGCATTCACATCTGTGCCTGTGTGCGTGTCACCTCCTCCACAAGCTTGTCCCTCTAGATCCGTCTGTACATGTCTTGACTTATTTCTTGCCATTGTCAGCTTCCAGGAGAAGTAATTACCAACCAAGGAAACACAGGGCTTTCTGGAAGAAGCTTATCAGAACACACACACACACACCATCCACTGTCTTAAATGTGACTGGCAAGCTGGGACTGACAACACAGAGCCACACGATCCCTCTGTGTCCCTGTCTACAGCTGGGGGGGGAGTGTTTGTCCATTTACATTCACAGGGCAGACGTTTCTCTTAGAGCTGTGCTCGTCTATACTTTTATATTAACAGGACACAAGTGAGAAAAGAAAATATTACTCAGGTTAGTAAAATCCTGACTCTCCAGTTCCCTCAGCTCTCAGAAGCATTTTAGCTCCTTTGA
Organism: Microctenopoma steveboyesi; assembly: GCA_032359275.1. Taxonomy (NCBI): domain Eukaryota; kingdom Metazoa; phylum Chordata; class Actinopteri; order Anabantiformes; family Anabantidae; genus Microctenopoma; species Microctenopoma steveboyesi. The sequence continues at coordinate 19,068,701 of JAUMHF010000001.1, forward strand.
GCCCTTTGTTCTGGTCTTTACGACGTCCCGTGCTCTCTCTAGTCTCATTGTTTACAGCAGCACCTTTCAGGGAAAGTGTGAGTTTGAGCTGCAAATGAGAAGGTAGCCCACAAAGTCTGGGTCTGAATGTGTCATTCACCAACGCACCGCGCTGAAATAAGGTAGCTCCCCGCGTGAGAGCTGGTTTGACCTAAGGCGTGTGTTCTGGACGTCCTACTCCTAAAACTAGCAGGTGAACACACGCACTGTCTCCAAGTGGACAAAGCATCATTTTCATGAGTGAAAGCCGTTTACCGAGCTGTGCTCTTCAATTTATTTATTGAGATCAGTAAGTAGAAGTTCAATGATTGTGCTCACACCACCGTCCAGGTGGCAAAGTATGATTCAAACTGTCAGTTACGTCCATTCATAAAACGCATTCATCACAGGTTAAGTGTCGGACAAATACATGTTTTGATGGTTGACTTGATGTGGCTGCGCTGAAGCGTTGTAACGGTGTCACCGTGTTGCGAGACACAATGACTGACAGAAATGATCCCACAAAGGTGTCTACGCAGGTCTTTTACCACAGGACTGTAACATCAGACCCTGCATTTTAGCAGATGCTTCTCCGTCCCTATCTGCTTCAGCACTTTTTTATCTGGCTGCGATGGCTCCCTGAGGGTTTATTTTATCACCGAGCAGACTGACACCGGGAAAAAACGCATCAATCAGTGTCATTCTGTGGTTCCAGTAATCCCCGTCTGTGCGTAACAGGCTGCTGAGATTCACCTTCTCCATCCCATCCCACCCCGTGCTGCATGCAGGATCCACACGGGGACCACCTGCCTGCTAAAAAGAACATATTTTTCTCCTGCATGGCTTTAAACGCAGACAAACACATAAAGAGAACAGCAGACGTGCATGAAACAGGAGGGAGAGCCGCGTGGCAGAAAGAGACGGATCCAATGCGGTGAGGAAATGTGGGTGAGGACGCCCCGTTTGTCTCCTGTCATTTTGTTCATTTACATGTATTTAATGTTCAGCTTTATTTCCAGTTAGACCTGTAACCGAGCAAACTCAGACTCTGTTTGTGTTGAGTATTAGTTTGAAAGATTATTACGTTATCACGGTTCTGGATAAAGTATTGTTTAAATGTCTTATTTATTGAATTAGCTACACTTTGTACAAGTTAAATGTTTGTAGTTTAAAGTGTCTGTTTAGTTACGTGGAGACAAAAGGAGGAAACTCTGAATTACTTCCTCTTTTGTAGATTCTGTGACATCACAAGTGATGTCAGAGAGTAGACCAAGTGTGTGTGTGGGTGTGTGGGTGTGTAGGTGGGGATGGGGGGTTGTGTAATTAGCTGTCAATATGTGTAAGGTTTATTTGGTTTTTGTGTTGTACTTATAAAAGTAATACTAGTGTAAATGTGTGTTTTAGAAGTTATAAAGAAGCGGCTTCACCTGGAAGGAGGTTGAGCCAAATCGAATATGTGAACAGTGCTTTTAGAGCAGCAGGGGGGTAGAGACACCTTGAAGTGCAGCTGTGTGTGTGAGTTGGTATTTTTTTCTGTTATGACGAGTTGAGTTTTCCTCCTGAGCACATTTAACTGTTTTTGTAAATATGTGTTGTGGAAGCACAGCTGTAAATAAATGCACTTTTTTTTTGCAACCTGTCGTCTGAATCTGCCTCCCATCATCTCAGCCACTTTGGCCGGGCTACACCACACTCATTCACAGAGGCATGTCTGCAAAGCCAGATTGTTGCACATGTTTCAAGGGGGAATGCCAGCAAAATATAAAATTCTTCTGCGGCCCAAATGCATCAGTACAAAAGCAAACAAAAGCCGAAAAATGTGAGTAAAGGTGACAGACAGCTACACCCATAGAGAGGGATCTCTTATTAAAGCCGGCCACAACCCGTGTCTGTTGGTTTCTCGGGCTGTTGGTGGTAGCGGGGCGTAAGCTGACACCTAGATGCCGTGATGGTGCAGTTGTCAGGAGGCTGCAATGTGCAGGCCAGATGAGGCCCTGCGTTTGCTCGCTATCACCTGATACAGTTGAACCCCCACAAGAGGCGTCCTCTGTCACTTCCTGTCTTCTCCCTGCTGCCACAAGGCGCAGGAGGGTGACGGAGTGCATTTGAAATGCGGTGCAGAGACAGAGGGCCGAGAGGAGAGAAAGGGACGGGGCAGTGGAGAGAGATAGGGATGAAGGAGACAGAAAAAAAGATGGAGACTGAGAAAGATGAGAAGCAAAGGAAAGGGGGGAGTAACACCAAAGAGAGGGGAAGGTGGGTGTTTCTCTCTTTATTGTTGTTTCCTTAGAAAATAGCTTTAGACTCTGTGTTTGGCTGATAGCAACGCTACTGGCACACGAACACACATTACACATGCGCACACACACACACACACACACACACACACACACCTTTGCTTGCTCTACATGGCAATCACCATGGTAACAAAATGTACAGAACACAATCGGGGCGGGATATTTTTAAGTTTCAAAGGCACGGAAACAACAATGGGAACGACAAAGGGAGGAAGAAACGAGAAATGGGGAGAGAGAGAGAGAACAAGAGTTACACCAAGCTAAGTGCAAGCAGATGGATGTGCGAGTGTGTGCTAGTGTGTGTGTGTGTGTGTCCAAGGTCAAAGCCCAGAACCATCTGTGTGGGGAAGGGGGAGACAGAGGGACAGAGGATAAAGGGAAAGTACAAAGGACAGGACCTCAAACGCCTTAAAGGCTAAATGACAAAACGAAACGTTACGTTACTTCCAACTGAGTCTTGATTTGGTTTTATGTTTTTATATTTAAATGTCTTTCTGTCTCCGCCCTAGAACAAGTCAGTTGCCTTAAATTTCATTTGTGGCTTCGCAGCAACAACGGTGCGGAAACATGCTGCTTTCAGGGCGAGTTGGACCTTTAGATCAACGTAAAGGATTAAAGGTGCTCACGTTGTTATTTCTCTTCTCTCTAACATACAAGTCCAAGTGTGCATGGTCATGTGCACACACACACACACACACACACACCTATACATGTTTCTGCTGGCCTAGATGCAAGCATGTGGGTACATCTGTGTGTGTGTGTTCTCCCCAGTAACGGCTCATCCTGTCTCTGTGGAGATTTAGCAAGGACAGCTGAGTTCATTTCAGAAGTTGAGGCAGGTCGGAGGTCAGACAACGGTGTAGGTGGCCTCTTGTCTCTCAGATCACCATCTAGCAGTTGGCAAATAAATCAGAGGCTTGCTGAGTGATTTGGCGAGTGTGACATACCTCCCTCCCTCCTACTTTCTCTTTCACCTTTCCATCTCTCTCTCTCTCTCTCTCTCTCTCTCGTGCTCACACATAAACCCATATCCAACCGGAAAGCTACATCTGGCCCGGATCTCCCCACTGGACACAAGCACCTCTGCCACCTTGAAAATCTCTTCCCTTTTCCCTATCACTTTGGCAGCTAACTCCCAGCTAACACTCTCCTTTTTCCTTGAACCTGTGGTTAAATAAGGTCATTTTTTGACTTTATACGTCTCAGACTGCAAACGGAGAGCAGATGTCAACGCAGCCACAGCCATTCACACACACGTTGGCTCAGCTACATGCACGCACAAGCGAAAAAGTGCATGTTGCACAGAAAGAACGATTGTGCAGGGGAATCTACACACGTGCTGTACACACAGACCCAGAGCTCCAGAGCTCCATCGTCGTGTCCTGCTTGTTGTTGATGTGGTGCGTCCACGTAATTCTTTCCTCATCAAAGTGTAGCTGCTTCCCACTGTCGCCAAGATACAAATGTCCCACCCAGGGAAGTGAAGACAAACGCAGGGCTGGATGGAGCCACACTGACTGCGACTGGCTGTCCCGATGGGGAGTGTGAGGAGTCACGTCGTCCACTGTCCAACCAAAGGCTTTAATGTGGCGTCAGATTACGCTGGGAAGTCATGCTGCACATGACGCGGGAGTGTTACAGAATACATCTGGGCTGCACTCCCTGGTCTGGATTCAGGTCCAGGAGAAGCTAAACCCCTCCTGGGTTCCAGTTGTGCAGACGTTTGATGATGTCACGTATGCACCAATCAGGATTTAGCTACACTGAAATAAGCAAAAATGCACCTGATGAAGCAGCCTCTGATAATAATGACTAACTTTCCCTCTAATTGTTGTTTATTTAGTCAGATATATTTATTGGTACAGTGATATGCTTCGGCTTTAACAGTCTCACGACTGCAAACCCGGCCTCCAATCAGATCAGTTTATATTTCAGCAGAGCGGGTTATACAGTTGTATAGTGCGCTGCAGCATTTTGGACTCTGGGGATCCGTTTTTCCTCAGAGGGCAGCTCTGTCAAGATGATTTACAATTAGCGAAACCAAACCAACAGTTAAACTGTGTTTATTTACTTTGCCTTCGGGGCCGAATCCACTGATTGCAGCGATTCCCTCCGTAAACCGATCTGGCTCTGAAGTTTAGCTGCTGTAAACTTGGGTGTGACACAGACCCTTAAGGCTTCAGTACGCTTCAAACAGAGTGATTGTCAAACAGTCTGAAGGCTACTCCAGAAAACGCTTCGACGACGTCACAACTAGAGGAGACGCGTCAGATAATTTGTTTAATTTGACAGTTTTGAACTTTCAGGCACTGATGAGCCTTAAAACTTGTTTGCAGCTACTTGCACAGTGTGCGCAGCGCATGCATTCAGTTTCTACCCTGAAAACTCGTGCTGCCATTCGCGTTTTTGTATTCGCCAAACTACAGTAGGACCATGAGAATGGAGCATCGAATGTTTTAACCACGACGTTAGGCCTCGAACGATAACTCGCCGACTCGTGTGTTTCGCTGCCAGGTTACCCCCACCACCTTCGCCATCTCCTCCCCTACACCCCTCCTCCTCCTTCACTTCCTTCATTCTTTCCGGTAACTTATTAATTTCTGTCAGCTGGTTTTGGCTGCCATTTAGAGATACTACCAAATCACATTATGTCTGTCATGGATTATGCGTACAGGCAATGCATCTCCTCGAAGAAGAAAGGCAAAAAAAAAAAAAAGATCAAAGATGTTCCTACAATCACCTCTGAGTGGATACGGGAGGTGGACATGTTTGCATCCCACATACGCTTTATGTGGAGCGTAGATATGCGCCTGGTTTCACATTACGCTCCGTTGCTTCCTCATATTATATAATTGTCGGGATTATTAATCATTGAATGCTTTTTTTAGAACGCGCGAGGCAGGTCGCGTGAATTAAACGAGAGACGACGCCTCAGATTTTGCTTAACTGAGCTCAGAATCTGAGGCCACAGAGCCATGTTTAGCCGTATTTTGCTGCATGTGTGTGTGTGTGTGTTTGTGTGGCAGAGGATTTGAAGCTGTCACTTTGTAATTACCTCAGCAAATACAGGCTTGGAGAGAGTTGACTGAAGTCTTCCAGTTGGACAGCCCTGGGAGAAAATGAGAAGTGACAGACCACATAACACAGCGTGGGACGTAAATAACTTTTTACCCCCCCCCTCTCTCTCTCTTCGTCATAGAAACAAGGAAGCTGCTTTAAGAATTTTAAAGGAGAGAGGCTGAGGAAGAGAGGGAGCGAGCAGCTGAAATGAGAGAATATCCCTCACTTTCATCTTTAGAAAAAATCTCTGACATCCTCTCTCGCTTGCTTTGATGAAAGTCTTTGGTTTTTTGGTGTTTTATCCTCTTACACGAGGTGTATGTATTATAGGCCTGGGTGTGTGTGCGCGTCCACGCACACTCACGCGTGGTGGGATGAGCGCCGGTGTGCACTCACGTCGGTTTCTCACCAGAAAGAGCGTAGGTGGCGTGAGGAGTCCTGCTTTGTGTGTGTGTGTGAGAGGGACTTTTTGTTATTGCCAGCCAGCGTTGGAGGGTGTAAATTTTTTATACCGCGTCCTCATCAAGTAGAGAAGTCCAGGGGTTTGTGTTCTACCCACCGGCCGCTCGGCTTCATTTTGTTGTCCAGGACTTCACTTCACTTCTTCTTCTTTTCGTCTTTGAGCTCCGGGGAGACAAACAACGCTGTTGTTTCAGCAGATGTGTGTGTGTGTGTGTGTGTGTGTGTGTGTGGCAGAGACTGATGCTTTATATGTACATTTACACACCTATATAACACAACATTTAAAGCTTTACCATCTTCCCTCTGGCTCTATACCACCAGCGTCTTCCTCTCTCTCCTCCCGCCCTCCTCGCACCTACACTGCTTCGCCTGGCTCGAGTCCAGCTATAGATTGTTAATTATGGCTTGTGCGTGATGCGCGGTCTCGCCTCCAAATACTACAGCGGCGTTCTTTGGCAGACATCAAAGTATCGGTGTTTCATTCCATGGGGATTAGTGATGGTAGTGTGTGATAATGCCCCTGCCTGCTCGCTGAATTAAACGCCCATGGCTGGGCGCAGGTACTGAGAGTCTAATGAACACACACACACACACAGAAAAGATGCAGAAACGTTCCGAGTGCACGTTACGAACGGAGCTGCTCAGAAAAAGAATATTCCAATGTCAGGATTAAACTGTGGACTGAACATCCGAGTAGAGCTCTCAGTCCTTTCATCTGTCTTCCCTCAGAAAAGAAAAAAAAAGCTTCATGTTGGTCAATATGTCCACAGAGATCCGCAGTACATTGACTGTCCTTCACTCCTCTCACATCTCACACCCCCCGTGGCAAATTGGATTTTTAAACAGCGCGTTTTTGATCATTCCCTCAAACTCATAATTGACTCTCGTTTTCTCTCTCTGCCTGTTTTTCCTCTTTTCTTCTTCTCTCACTGTCTCACCAGAAAACTTAATGAAACAAGAACTAGAAAAATATATATATTAGTATAACAAAGAGCGGTCTCTATAGCAACTCACGCCACGATTTGCACAAAGGACAAATGACAAGTGTTTAAAGGGCTGCAGGGTGTTTGAATGTTCAGTTTGTATTTTCTCTTGTTGACAGAGAAGGTCTCAGGAGACAGCAGGAAAAACAGCCATGAAAGGAAAATTACAGAGACAGGCAGAGGGAGAGGGAGAGAGAGAGAGAGAGAGAGAGCGAGCGATAGAAACGCGTCCTTGGTGATCAGTGCATGTGCTATTGTCTGTTCTGTTCCTTTGTCCACAAGGACGAAGGCAGAGGAAAGAAACAGTCTGTAGCAAATACCTGACCACAAAAAAAGGAAACGCAGTGAGAGCTGTCCTGCTGCTGGAACGTGTTAGTTAGCATTATTTAGCTGTTAGTTAAGGCCTATTAAGACATAACGTGAGGTTAATTAATGTACTATTATTCTGATCTGTTTGACTTCAGTGCTGTAAAGTTAGCTTCATATTCCTGCGTTAAATCTATGACGGATCCCGACGTGCACCTTTCTGGAAATGGAACTACATGTCAAACGCCGCTCGGCGTCCATTAGCTCCGACTGCGGCTCGCTCCGCTCTGCTTCAGCGGCGTTGTTTTGTAGTACATCACAGCGCCGTAGAAACCCCAGCGCCACCTAGCATGATCACACTGCAATTGCAACAGAGTGTCTCGAGCTCAAACAGCAGTGGCGGAGTAGGTGTGGTCGCTGGAGACCGGCCAATATCATCTTCTGAGAGACGTATCACAATAATCACAGGGCGTACAAAAACGTGTTAGCATGCGTCACCGCACCGCGCTGACGTCACGGCACGTTATTTGAAAACATGTAGCGCGTTTTGACTCCCGTTTAACCCCTAAAAACACCCAGCATCGCCGATCCCGCAGCCCAGTAGGTGTTAGGTCGAGCTCAGGTTGACGTGGAAGTGTTTCCTGCATCTTTCATGTGATTACTCCTGCTCTTCACAGGCTTCAGAATGAGTCGTGCTTACCGACAACACTGTAATCGTCGTCCCTCTGTTTGTTGTCATGACATCCTCATCATTTTTCTGACACGTTCCTTCTGCATGCAGGCTGTTTGTGTGTGTGTGTGTGTGTGTGTGTGTGTGGTGGAGGTGCAAACCTAAGACAGAGAGAGAGAGAGAGAGAGGGGGACAAAGACATGACCTTTATTTGTCCTTGTGAACTGGTTTAACAGCACATGGTGGTAACGGAAAGCAAAGCAAAGATAAGGACGGCGACAACAAGAGGAGGAGAGCGAGTCTGAGAGAGAGACAGCGAGACAGGCGAAGATAAAAAAAGGGCACACAAGAAAGAGAAGAAGAAAAAACGAAAGTCAGACAAACCTCTCTCCACCTGTAATCACCTCCTGCAGGTCAGCGTCTGCCTCAACTCGCCACAATCCTCCAACTAACACTGAGCCGAGCCATTAAACCACTACCCCCCCTCTCTCTTTTCTCTTCTTTCTCGTTACCCAAACAGAAAAGACCTTGATGTTTTTCCAATAATTGGCAGCAGAGGTTGACTCACCCCCCCCCCTCTTTTTTCTGTTTATCTTCTTTCTTTCTTTTTCTTTTTTTTTTTGCTCTTCCTCTTCCTTTACAGATGAACAGTTGGCCCGGGATCAAAGGCAGACCCCAGCCGGCCACTCTGGCCACCACAAAGGGGCGTTGGGTGCTGGCGTGGGGCCAGGTGCTGCACATGGCCGGGGACAGGCCGTGCAGGTGGGGCCTGCTGCAGAGTCCCCGTCGCCTCCACCCCCCGCCGTTGTTCGCGAGAGGTCAGCGGCTGAAGCACCGGAGCTTGCTCTTCCTGTAAGACGATCCGGTCTCGCGCGACCGACTCACTTTTTGTTGGGCTCCTGTTTCTCTCTCTCTCTCTGAAACTGCCCTGTCTTTGTGTCTTCCTGCGCCGTTCTTCTTCGCTGATCCTCCGCGTTCCTCTTGGCTGTCCCAGAGTGCAGAGGGACAGAGACAGGCCGACGGCCCGTGCAGCGGGAACAGAACCAGCTGAGGTAAACATCTTTCCCCAGTGGACAGGACCGTGTTAAAATGTTTGAGAAGACCCAACTAGGGTTCAGTCGAACACTTCCCTCTACTTTCAACAGCCTTTGTTTATATATATATATATATGTGTGTGCGCTGCAGCCGAGTCAGATGTGGCAAAGGCCAGTACAAATAAATGGAGGTAGAGGACACAGAAAGTGGGACAGATAAAACAAATGAACAAGCTCTGACAGTCCAAATATATATGCAACACCCCGTTTGCTTTTCAGCCCTTTCAACTGACACGTTAGCAGAAGTTCTCGGAGGATTGTTGGACTCTCGAATTACAGACAGGCGTGATTCCCTTCGTGTCAAAAGATCACAGCGAGAACGCTGTTTGCTCACAAATCAACTCTTTCAGAACCGCGCTTATACATTTTCGATTCACTTTCATAAGAACACACAGCTCACGTCCGTACAGCTTTTTGAGTCTCTGGAATCAAACTGTTTGGACGTAGGAGCCTTTTCCTCCGTCGGGTCAACATGCGTTTAGCAGATACTCTGTTGTTATCCTGTGGAAACCTACAGAACAACACGGACCAGTGAGATCTGCAGGATAAAACCTTCAGGATGTAAAGAACAAGACGTAAAGCAGCAGTGCTTTTCCCCCACTGTGCTTGTTGTTACGCACGAATCCCCGGCTCAAACCATATGTTTAGGATTAGATGTACTCTTTTGTTAAAGGAGAACACAGTCACCAAAAGTTCTGCTGCCTGCCTCCCCATGAATCAACTGTGCTCTGTGCACACCCTCTCCTTGTGGTTTTAATTCTATTAAACAGTATGATAACAGTCATCAGATGTGCGAAGAATAATACAGCACATTTAGAACAGAAAAGATGGAGTGAGAATAAAAATGTGCAGAAACAAAACCTTTAATGTCTGAGCGCTCGCGCTAACTACTGCTGGATCATGTTTCAGTACGTCTCTCTGTATCTTCTACCGTCTGTCGGTGGATCTTCGCCGTCCTGACTGCACTGGGATGTGTCCTCTTCTCCTGCTACATGATCCTGCACCTTGCAGTTTGTTTTGTTTTATGTCATTGTCATTCTGCCTGTATTGTGTTTACTGCTGCAGCAACCATAAGAAAAATCCGTTAATGAAGCTGATAAGTGAAATAAGATACTACAGTTCATTACTGATCACAGTAATCAGAGAAAGTTAGGATTTAATTCCTAATTACAGTCATGTTAGCTGGAGCTAGTTTTATTTAAGTGCACAGACTAATTAGGGGTCGTGAGGTTGGGGGGATGCGTTAAAGTCTAAAGTTGTCTGATGAGTGTTGTGTCATCTTAACCGCGTTGCTAACATTAGCTGTGGACACACACTACGCTAAAGTCAGAGCGCGTGTTTGTCCACCTGATCAAACACACGTCAAGTCCGTTTCCTCTCCTGTGCAACTTCTTAGAACGTCACCATGGTAACCACGGGAGCTGCTGAGTAACGTTTTTTTGGCTGCGTCAGGTAAAGTACATGCATTCGACCGTGTCTGCTGTAACCTGCTTCAGTAAATAACCAAGTGCCGATTATGAGTCAACGAACCGTAACAATAAAGCGGCCGAGGATTGTGACAGAGGTGGTTGTTGTATCTGTGTGTGTGTCACTACAAGCAAGCCCTTTCACATCACTCTTAGCGAGTTAATCCTTTATTTACATTAAATACGTATCAGTGCAACTTTAAAAGGATACACTGCCTCCGCTCGAAGCCACGGGCGTGGCCCCGCCGCGTGCAGGTGCATTCCCTGTATGCACATACAAATGTTGGCCTCTTTGCCCAAATGCTTTCTGTCCTACACATTTCTGAAAGTATGCACATGTGAGGCGTGAGAGAGGGCGCAGTAGGAAAGCCAACGCACATGGGCCGTGTTTCATCGTGTATTATGTGGCATTCATAACACACATGCCTAAAGCTGCAGGAGAAGGTAGTTTACCAGGCAGGCTGCACAGCTGACAGGTGGCTGCTGGTTGGTGGGTGACCCACGGTGCCATCACGTGCAGCCAATAGCATTTTGTTTTTCAAGATTTTCTCACAGTCGATAAAATGAGAGAAAAAAGTCCAATCAACATGATACATGGTAAAAAAAACATGCAAACTGTGTTAAACGTTTGGTTCCATGAGCGGTAAAGACCAACTTAACACAGAAAGCTTAATAATTAAAGGAGCCGAGAAAGAAACGAGAGCGCCGCTGCCTGAACGGGGTCAACTGGTTGGTTGTTTAGCTTCACCGCTAACTTCTTGGCTATTAGAAAATTATGAGCGAAGAAGTCTGATGTTGTTTTTCTGTAATAATGGGCATTATTTTCACTTTTATGTGTTCCTCCTACAGAGAAAATAAGCCTGATCTCTCCCTTTGTGGTTGCTCCAACTGCTCACTTCCACCACCCACACAACACATTTTCCCAGGCAACAATGTTCCTCCAAAGTTTACACACAATAAATAACGATATGCCCAAAGCAGTTAGCAGTGGCCCCGCTCTCTGTTTCCTGGCTGGAGTTGAAATGAAATGGTAATTTTGACTTGAGGAGGATTTCAAAGGGATGGCCTCTACTTTTCATCTTGGTGCATACCACGAGCTCGCCGACACATTCACGCTGGGATTTGAGAAAAGAAAAAAAAAAAAAGAGAAGCAGAATTTTAAGTTTTTTCTATGAACTTCCTTCTTTCTTTCTTTTCCCTACCGTCTCCCCACAGAACAAGAGATGTAACACTGCTGAGATCTCTCCTCCAGATGGACAGCGTTTATATAAACAACCACCTCCGGGTTCAGGGAACATTTGATTGATGTGTCATTGTCCAAAGAGTGTTTCCAGGCATTTGAATAGATATTTGAGAGTATTTGATGCAGACATTTTTCCTCAAAAGGCCAAAGGTCAGTTGTGGGGGTAGAGAAGGGGTGTCCTTTATCTCCCGTACTATTTTTGCATCGAGCCTGTCTGCTTCTCACAGGGGAGACGGACTGACGCTTGAATCGTCTGCGCGCGATTAGAAGGTGGCTACAAACCTCCGTCTGAGATCTGCCTGCTAGCTCCGTTATGCAAAGTATGTTTGTCTCCGAGTGAAGGCCGTAACACTGCGTGGATGTGTCCTGTGCCTGTTTGTTTTCTAGGTCAGCCTACAGTCTGACAGTGAGATCAGCACAAGACCAAAGACGCAGACGGACTCCATTATGTCAGCAGTGAGGAATGAGAAATGGAATTAAAGCCCACGAAACAAGGTCAGTCACACATCAGCGGCTCTGACTCTGGTGCTCCCGTGTATATAGAACCTCACTCTGCACAGAATCAACTCTGAAAACCAAGCAGCCTCCAACTCTGCACAGTATCTCATTACCTTGGCGGCTCTGACCCAGCAGCCGCAGCGATACTGAGGATACGCAATATCAACTCAGTCAGCCACGAGGGAAGTGGTGACAAAAGCAGCGCGTGTAAAAGTAGAGGAGGCACTCTGGTGTCTTCATTATCTCTCAGCGCGGCGGCCCTTGAACGAGGCCAGGGTTAATTGCTGTTGATTAGACGTCAGCGCGCATGGCTGAGCGAGCACACAGATCTCACTGTGGGGACCACAGGGGAAGAGGAGGGAAGGAAGAGGTCGCGCACACGCAGGGATGTGAAATCAGTGTCAAGTGTCAAGTTCCTCCTCAGTTAGTTCTGCTGGTTGGGAGGCAGATAAGGAATGAAGACGAAGCAACACGTGGATGTCTGTTATGGGAACGCGGCAGTGAGTCAGCAGCCGTGTGTGTGCTGGTGCGTGGCGGTGGGGATGTTTTCTGGGATTTGGTGATGTTAGTAGCTCTAACATCTCAGTAGAAGCGCACAGAGGCCAATGACGTGTCTGAAAAGCTATTGGAACGGTTGTCACTACATTTTTAGGTTCCCCCGTCAGGATGAGCTTTCATGATCCGCCGATAATCACAGCATTTATTAATCTATGTGTACTTTGGTCTCGCTTAGTTGTAGCTATGAACCCTCTGCTGTAAGCAAATGCTGCTCTGCTGATGGTTTGTACATCGACAGTCTCAGGTCTTCCTCCATCTACTGTTAGAGCCAGTTTCCAGTTCCAGCTCTTTACCCCGCATGACGGCAACACGAGGCAAAGACACATCTCTAGTTGTGTGCCACCAGCCCTTAAACTGCCCTGCGTCATCAGAACCAAGCTCACCTGATATCTTGTGTTGCTCAGGTATCGGATGTATGCGCATAGCGATCTTTACGTCCCTACTCCGGCGAAATGTGAACCGCCAACACCACCATCTCCAAAATCGTCTCTGCGTGTGTGTAACACACAAACAAGCTCCCGGGTCAGCCCTGGGTTATATTTGTTTTCATGTATGCTTTTTGTCGCTCGGTTGCTTTTGTAGCCAAAACAACGGCGACAATAGAGGTGATTTAGACAGAAGCAGCCATGACAGGAGGAGTGGGGAGGACGGGACGGTGTAACCTTCACGCTGCCTCGCAGAGTAGGAGCTTGCTTCGTTTAAATCTCTGAGATCAAAGGATGCTATGCAAATTCCTGCAGCTTCCACGCCGCCATCCGTTGTTCTGGCGAGCCAAATCATTGTGCTGATTACAGTGGCTGTGCACAACCGGTGGCACAGGCCAAACAAGGGTCCTTGTTGCGACTCTCAATTAGTGGTGTGACATCTCTGAGAGGCGTCGCACAATGAGGGAGGTTGTTTGGGCTGATAAAGTGATTTGTCTTGGTGGGACCCTTTCATCTGCGCTGACAGTGGGGCTATTCGAGGCTTCTGGGTATTCTCTGTGCGCGTCGTCACCCCCCCTCCCCGTATTGTGACAATAGCATCACTGTGTTCAGTGTTTCAAAGAGGCGGTGGGCCTCAGGTCAGTCTGCTGTCGTGGAGGTGCGTTAGCACGAAATTAACAAGGATGTTCTAAAAGTACGGGCAGGTCCTGCTTTCCTGTGTGCTTTGCTCAGAGCGTGCGTCGTTTTAGACGCCGCACCATTAGCAGTGTTCTCGTGCTGCTGCCGTCTCCTAAGTTGACGACGCCAGCGTTATTTTTCTGTTTGTGTGTTATTAGAAGCCGCAGCGAGTTGAAAGGATAACTTTGCCTGTAGGAAGGACAGAGCACCCGGGGATCGGGTTCAGCTGCATTTCTGATAACGCTTTGCATTCTGCGGGCACCGGCGACGGCTCTGATGCCTCGTGTTTGATTGTCTCTTTCATGTTCCCCTCCCGCCTTCAGTGACGGGCGACTGCGGGGCGGAGGTGAACCGCTGGCAGAGTGGACTTCTGCAGCGCAGAGAGACGGAGATAGGACAGAGGCACTCCGGGCTGCCTCGTCCGACGTTTCAAAAGGCATCACAACACGATTTTCTCAATGTGGAGAGAGTCGGCGAGTTGTACTATGCTCACTATGAGGGTAGTTCTAATTAACCTTCAGAAAACCCTTTGCTGCTGACAGCCAGAGTACTCAGATTACTTCATCTGAGCCCGGTGGTGGTCTACACACTGTGTGAGTCCATCTTAACAAACCCATGTGTCTTTGTCACCAATATACACTGTGTGAGATGAAATACTGATTTGGACAGTACTCTGCGTCGGGCTTAGTGTGGGAATCAGGCTACAGACGTCCAGTTTCCTGCTGTGGGTCCAGTTTGGGGAGTCGGCGTATATAGTTGTTGTCACATATGAACCCTCCAGATTTCACTCGGGGAAATTCAGTGAGGACTGGCACAGGAGCAGCTTGAATCAACCAGGCGACAACTTTATTCTGTTAGTTGGGCCTCGTAGGATTCATTTACTGTGCGTGTACACCCGAAACTAGAACGTCTAACACGGAGCATGGAGTAACACGTTGTCAGTCAGCGTATGTCAAAGGCAGCTGAAGCCGGACACAGTTCATCCTCACAACCCTGTGAGTTGAACGCTGTAGCACACAACTCTCTCCCCAAAGGCCTGAAAAAGCAAGTCTAACACAAAACCTGCAAAGTCTCCTTCCTATAGCTTTATCCCTCTCTGTGCACGGCATTGTGCTGACCTGGAAGCGGCTATTCACTGCTGTGAGAAAGAGGCCCCTGAAAGAGAAACATATAACAGTATTAGATCTAGTTTAATTACACAGGAGCTTGAGGATGGGCCCCTCTTTTCTCTCGACAGTGAAAATGCTTAGCGTTTGTTGTCGGTTCAAGGCTCTCTAAAGGATGTGCTGGCATGTGTTGGGCTCTGGCAGAGAGGAAACTTGCGGTGGGGTGCGGGTGAGAGGTGTGTGTGTGTGTGTGTGTGTGTGTGTGGAGGGGGGTGAACTGTTATTGTTTGAAAAGCGTGTAAGCGGCCTTCACAACACTGCATCCACGGAAATGAAGCAGAGACAGAAAGAGAGAGGAATAGAAAGCATCGGAGAGAGAGAGAGAGAGAGAGCGCAGGAAAGAAAAAAAACATCTTTGACTGACGACTTAACAGGCGAAACAGAATTTGTCTTTTGCCGGGAGATGTCAGATGCCTTGCCAGTGAGAGAGATGGAAAGAGAGAGAGCGCAGAGGCACACCACAGAATCTCTCCTGCGCCTTTCTCGCCCTCTCTTCTCTCCTCTAGTTTAAGACGGCTCGGTGAATGCAGCAACATCAAAGGGCCCAACACTCAGAGTGTACATTGTTGTTCCAGTAACCACATGAAAAAGAAAGGGAGCGATGGAGAAAAGGCTTGGAGAGATGGAAGTCCCCCCCCCCTTTCTTTGTACATAAACATGGAGCTATGGAGGGAAACGGCAGAAGATTAACTCTTTTATCTCTTCATTTCAAACGTCCTGCACATCCTCCACGTTGCCAACCACGGTCAGGACCAGCACCACTACAAAGCGGAGGTGTCTGCTGCATCAGGCCCCCGCACTGAACAACTCCTCCACAAACACAGCTAATAGGAGTGGACGAGCTGGTTTATACAGCTCTGATCCGGACTCGTCATTAAGAAAGCCCCGCGTGAGCTCACCGAGCTAAACTTAGCAAAGAGCGAGCTCTTATTTAGCCACAGAAATTCCACGTGTGTGTAAAAGAGGAACGTAATGAAACAGTCCCAAACTAACGGGCTGCGCTTATCTCTAGAGAGACCACCCAGGAGCAACAAGTCAGTTCTCACCTTCAGTCTGAGTGTGTGTGTGTGTGTGTGTGAGCTTTACGCTTTATAAGTCTGTGCCTGTATACACTCCTGCGTGTGTGTGTGTGTGTCTCTGTGAATGAATGTGTTTTGTGTGCGCGCCTCTACCTCCCACCATCTGGGCCCTGTTTGGAGAGATTTTCTGTAAAAATCACAGTCACGCCGTGGCAGGATTACCACTGTGAAAAGCAACACCTGGAAGAAACTCTGTGCTCCTGCTCCTCTCCCTCAGATGCTTAAAGAAGTTTCTGGCTTCCCAGCTTGAGGCGCAGGATTTGTTTTTGACCTACATGGGCGTCCTAGGCCTCATGTTCCCTTCCAAAAAGGAAAAAACAAACAAACAAAAAAAGCAAAGAATACCTCTCACATTCACAGAGCAGGTTATAGTATCATCATATTACAGCTGCACACATGTGGGGGTGCACAGCAGAATAGGTTTACGCCATATATATATATATATATATATATATATATATATTATTATATATATAAATCATGTTTGAGTTTTTTTCCTTCTCGTTTTTATTGGCAAGCCAAAACACTACAGCCTGATTATCCACATCCAGATACGAGCCTGTAAATGAAAGCGTTCGATAATCCCATATAGAAATTGAGTCGAAGCATCTCCACTGAAGATTTCCCATTAGAATATAATCCGAGTCCAGGATTAACCACAATTAAACTTGTTTTGATGTCCACACACACACACACACACACACACACACACACACACACACACACACACACACACACACACACACACAC
>JAUMHF010000001.1:19088643-19163153 GCA_032359275.1 Microctenopoma steveboyesi
ATCAAGGATTTAAACTCGATGCGAGCAGCTACTGGGAGCCAGTGAAGGGAGGTGAGAAGAGGTGTGACATGAGTGTAAACATCTGTCACATCAACCCCTAAGTATGAAAAGTAGGAGAATGACACAGGATTTACAGTAGAGAAAACTAGACCAATGTTCAGTTATAACACTGCAATGACAGTTTGCAAGTAGTAAGGTCACATGAGAGAACCAGACTTCACGTATTCACTTGTCTTCTCTTAGAATCAGCACAGCATGTAAGTAAAAGCAACACTACTGAGATTCTGCTCAGTCAGAAATGTAGAGTACAGTAAAATGCCACTAGGGGGCCTGAATCAGAAACGAAGCCCCCAGCTGATTCAAAAGGCTTTTTCCTATCTGACACTGCATCTTTTTTTACTCTCTCACATTCACAGTTTATTTGTGAAAGTGTTGAAAAGCGGAAATACGTTCTGAACGTGTGGCTGTAACAGCTGAGAGACGCTGGTACAGGAAGAAAACTCAGCGAATAGCAGTGTAGTGTGGAACTCCTGGTTCGGGCCTCTGCCTTCCTCTGCTGTCAGAGAGAAATAGGATGACATCATTAAGGTCACACCACCTTCACATGTTTCTGTAAGAGACGGCGTCGCCTTTGTCCGTCTCGTCTGTTTCGGTGCGTGACTGTATATATTTTGCTTTTCTCTCAGCAACACACACGCAAACACACTCGCTGCATTCATGTGACCCCCACCAAGCCCACTTCACTGTTAACCATTGTGCCATGCGCCCTCACTCTCGGCCTGCTGACCCCTCCGCATGGTGTCTGGCAATGTCGGGATCCGATTTCGGTGACATTCATACATCACAATGAGTCCACTGCCACCTCCGGCTCTACTGTCCATTGTGAGCCAGACAGTGAGAGGCCTTGTTCTGGCGGAGGACGGGCGCTGGCGCGGCACGCTCTCTCTGTAAATGATGAAAGAGAGCAAGGGAGCTGTGCTGAAAGCACAGGCCTTGTTCGGCCGACCGCGCTGGACGCCGAGCTGATTGGAAGGCGCCTTTCTCCCCTGACAGTAACTTGTGTGATCTTTGGAGATTAAAAGGGGGGAAAGAATGTGTTTGATGTCTAGGTTGTGAATAAATAACCCTGATGTTAATCGTTTCGCAGCGTTAATCACATTTGGTGATAACGCGCCTCCTCGTGTGTGTCTGTGTGCCGGGGCCAGCGTCTGAATGCGTGAATATGAGTCAGAGCTTGTATACACGAGAGTGACTGTTAGTGTGCGAGGATTTATTGTTCTAACGTTGCATTTGGACGGTCAGTCATCTGTGCCTCATCAGCCTCCTTTGGCTGCTACGTTTTCAGGGCGCTGCCGTGTTTGTTTTGTCCTAACGATGATTGAATCTTCACGCGTTCACAACATTCACAGTTAAGATGCTTCATTTGCAGTAGAGCCCAGAAATACTTGAATACTTGAAACGCACCGTGCCCAGAGTAACGTGACTCGGGGGCCGAGGCGAGAGCAGAGATGAGCAGCAGCCGTTGTGGTGTTACCCAAGCCACCCATGTCAGGTAGGCCAGAGAGCGTCTTCAAGGTGGCAAACCTGTAACTCCCCATAAACTGCAGTCACGGATATGTTGAGCAGACGTCTTGTCTTTTGCAATCTGTTCATTTAGATATTGATGCTTTAGTGTGCATCTCTTTGAACGCCGTGTACCTTAACCTGCAGAGACGGTTCACAGGCTTTTGTGATGTAAATTCAACATCCTATGTCCTATCTACTTTGAAGGCTGGAAGAAGCTCAGACGGGAGAATTCGCGTAGGTGTTACAGAGACAAAGCTTGCCCCCCTCCCTTGTCAAAAAAAAAAAAAGAGTCTTGCTTGCTGCCACACCATATGGAGAATTGTCCCAATTTCCTTTCCTTTATATCAAATGCAGTGCGTTTCAAGTGAAACCTTTTGTAGCATATACCACATGCGATTTGGGCTCTTGTGTGGCGGCACAAACTTTGTGACTTTTTTCACATCTCTGAGTGCTGTCTGACAAGTTTCTGTCACTCACACTTTTTCTCCTCTCCACCAGCAAGCATATTTTCTACCCCATCGATTGATTATCACACATCAAGCCCCTGTCGTCATGGCAAAACTTCATTTGAATCTTCAGTACTTTCCCCCACGTCTTTCAACCAGCAGCTGTCAGCCACATCAACGGTAGACACGCTCTGCGCCAGACAAAGTTAAATTGAAGCACACTCTAACACTATATATAGATAAAGTGTCACTTCTTTCAACAGACAAGGCACCTTCGAAGTTGTCAATACCGAGCGCTTTATCACGGGCGAAACAACTTTGAAACTGCAGAAGAAAGTGTAGATGAAACGATTATTCTCTCTTCCCACTTTGTGCTTGAAAGAGGGAAAAGGCAGGATTATTCTAAAGTGGGTAGAAGCGTTTAAGGGGCTCGCTTTTTGATCTGCCTGTCCGTCAACGAAAACGAAGAGCACCTCCTGATGCTTCTGATCGTTAGGTGTCCTCAAAGTGTCTCAAAGTCTCTTTGTTATCGCCGAGTGCGTCGATTAAAGCGGGGGAATATCATTTATTCATTTTGCCATTGAGCGAAAGAAAGAAAGGATTCGAGAGCTTAGCGTTGATTTTCGTCAAACTCCGGAGGTGCGGTGATGAAGTCAGCTTTCTTTTGAGAGACAAGTAGAGTTGAGGTAAGAAGATGTGGAGTGAAAGTTTCGGCTCTGTAAATTCTGAAAGGCCCCAGTGATCTTCGAGATGAAATAAATGGCGTTCAAACTTTATTAAACTTTTCTCTTAGCGGCACGCTGCAGGATGACAGTTCTGAGAGGAATTCTGTCTAACAAGGCGTTAGCGATGGTTGTAGCTAATGCATAAACATATGCACACACACACACACACACACACACACACACACTATTCTATGTGTCTCTAACACGGGCACAGACTGAGGCTATGTCGAAAGCTTAAGTATATGTTTATTAGGATGTGTCAAATTGATTTTAGGGATGTGGGCATGCCAAAATCAACACACGCTGCATGTTGCATGGTTTCCTTTTTTTCCACCAGAGGATAATGCCACATTCATCTTCGCTCCATTTTCCAAACACGGCATCTCAGTCTGGAAGTCCTTTCCATTCCTACTGTTTCACGTTCCTTTTCTTCCTTTTTTTTTACAAATGCTCAATCCTGTTGCGAGGTGTCTCTTAGAAGTTGAAAAGTTCTTTTCAAGCCCGAAGTTTTTGCCGTCTTCACTTTTCAACTGGCAAGATGAATATCGGTGGGACAAAGCATAGAAAGGAGAGGCTTTTGACAAGACTTCTGAAGGCCCACGAGCTCGTCCTGTCTCTCCCTTTTGCAGTTTTCCCATAACTGGCTTTCTCGCGTGGCTGCTAAAAAGACACCGTATCAAATGCAAACTGAGAAGTCACAGTCTTTCAAGATACATCAGTGGGGCCCTTGTGGAGATGCTGCTCTGCTTAGGTTTTTCACAACTTTTGAAAAATGAGAAATTGGTGCATTCTCTCTTGTGTTATCAGAGCTGCTGACAGTAAGTTCATGTTCTGTATGTGCAAAAAGGCGGCGCCGCGAAGACACGACCCGGAGCGGAGCCGAGGTTCAGGGTGCAACTTGTCAGACTCGCACGGCGTGGGATTCGTATGTTGTCTTTAATGGGAAACCTTATATTAAGTGGACTTCTCCCGCTCATTAAAATGAGAAATACATAAAACACCCTGCTGAAAGAATGGATAGAGGTAGTTATTAGAAATGGCCAAACAGTTTATTATTGTTCCATGAAAGCGTGACTTGCTCTTTGTAGCTTGTACTGTCTGGACAATCTGTGTTGGATATTTGAAGTCTAAACAGTCAGTGTTTTGCTTTCACTGAGGCTGGGGGGCCCGTGGTTTAACACTTTCAAGAATGACTTTGTGGGGCGGTTTCGTGGGGCAGGCTCAAGAAAACCTGAAATAGCTGAAACTAGACCTCTGTGCAAATAATCACCCTGGGCCTCTGTAAACCATCATGTTTATGCATTGTAAATTGTGAAAAGGAATGCTTTAACATTGTGTGGCATATGTATTTCAAGGCTTTGAACATCGAATGGTATCCGAGTTTCAACCCACACGACCGCAGGCTTTTGCTTTTGACTGAAATATCATTCAGATTCCAAAGAGACTTTGGAAACCTTTTTTTTGTTTGAGGCGGTCTAAAGAATGTGTCTGAAACCATTCCCAAGCTAATCACTGCGGCACGGTCAAAAAGAAAACTTCCACCAACCTACTTGCTCTTCTTCATTTTTGGTGATCGTGCATTTTTTTTTAATTAGCGTGAAATGTTTGTCTTTGCTTCAAAACTGCCCACACATATTGAGACACATTATAATCCTTCGACCCTCCTCTAAAACTGGACATACGAGGTAACAACAGAGCGGCTTACTTAGACATATTTAGATGTTGCGTCAACCTCTCCTCCACCTTTGAAGGAGTTTATAAGAAAGGCTTTTGGCAGCCGTGCAGTCGACACACCGGTTATCTCCTTCCTATCCTGTAATTCACCTCATTTGCAACACACCTCGTCCTTTGATCTGCGGTTTCGCAACGACCGTCTCGCAAACTGTTTACCCTCAGTCGTGGCTTGACACGAGACAACAAAGTCGCGCCCCTTCCTTGCGTTACAGGTTATGTTAGCTAAATTATGTCAAAGCCACTAACGGACTTCAATTTCTCACAAAGGTGTTGGTTTTACAGTAATGCCTCTCCCAAAGCAAACTGTACAGCAGTTCACCCAGGGTCACGTTCAGCTCTGTGCTGTCATAAAACTAGACAAACATTTTTAATTATATTCTTCAGTCGCCCTCAAACGGCCCCTGCACAGGTTTATAACCAAAGCCACAGTTAGTAATAGTTGATACAGTCCTTAAATGAAAGCTCGAATACTTCTGTGTTTTTATGCAACACTTCACATCCCACGGTGTCAGATTTAGTCCTCGTGCCATCACTGAAGGTTGACGGTATGCGAACGATGGCAGCCCTGGGTCGGACCTGTTGTCGTGATATGGAAAGCCAAAGAGGTCACAGTGTCACAGTTTGTCTCTTTTTCCCTGCTGCCCTGTGCAGTGATAAAACTGTCAGTGTGCAGCGGTAAACCACATTAAATATAATATTAAACGAAATGGCAGGAAAACAAAAGAACTGGGTTTTGGTATCATGAGAACAGTCACAGTTTGAATGGGTTTGTGCACAAAAACAACCGGGTTTGGTTTAAAAAAAGATCAAATCTAGACAGTGAAAAGATCAAAAGTACTTCCTTATGATAAAAGTATGTCTTGGACATGGCACGTGATCCTTTTCAGAACCACACAAAAACTCTGAACATGGCAGATTCAATAGGCGCGTTAGCATTGCTACAGTCATGCATCTGGTGCAGCCTTGATGTTACCGCCTCAGCACACACACACACACACACACACACACACACACAGGTGAAATCCTCTCTCCTTTGTGAAGCAGAGAGGTGATTTGTAAAGGGCAGAAAAGCAAGTAGGGCGACATTTCAGAACTGTGAAGCTTGGAGGGGGCTTTGAAAGGAAACATGATAAGTTACGTCTGCGGAATGTCTTGGCAGGAACGTGCAGGGATTTTGAACCCTAACCTCATCTGTGCGGCTGCCGAACACTGGTTGAGTTAGGATGTGCATTCCTGCTCATTTGGAAACTTGTAGCTAGATTATCCCACAGCTTATCAAACTAGACAGTGGGCAAAATATGAGCTTCAGTGGAGAAGCCGGACGTGAACATGGTTGGTAACGTCCTGTTTGCTGACTCTGACTTGGAAAGAATTCAGCTTTTCTGTTTTCGTTTTCAGGTGTCGGCTGATGTTCTGAAGAAAACCACCAACTTCTATGCAGCAACGGGTAAGTGTACGTTCAATAATGTTGAATATTCATTAGCATCAATGAAGCCCCTCGGAAAGCTGCTGCTATGTGAATCGTCCAGCACAACCACCGGTATTTACTCTAAAAAGAACATCACCGCGAGTTCAAGTCATCTTTATTCTGTAATATATTATTCTCATGTCAAGTAAATTTATTAGATCAGATTAGTACAACAGATCCAGGTCCACATCAGTTAGACTCAAACCAGGAATGTTCCTTAACTTGCATATGAAACCATGGATTTTATATAAAGATGGACACAGTGAGGCGTTGTGTGTCCTCTTTAAACATTACAATGTCTGTTGACAATACTTTGAACAACTGGCCAGAAGAAGATGGAATTTCTGGCAGTTGACAAACCTGCAAATAGTGCGAGATCAAGTTCTCACATGTTCTGCTAGTTATGGTCACGTAAAGCAAACATAGACGGTAAGTGGCAGCTTGCACTGTTTATATGATGCAATTTGCACTGGGAAGGCCAAATAGATGGCGAGATTAGGGATGGAGAAGCAGGCTGTGTCATAGACAGGTGGAGAATAACTAATTATTTAACCGTAAGTCACTGAATGGAACCGGTTCTTCTTCATCTGATGACTGTGTGCACAGACTGACCCAGACTGACTCTCAGTTTCATTTGTCATCACATCTGAATCACACTCATTATTAGATTAACAGTGATGAGATAGTGCCCAACTTCTGCATCAGAGCCATAGTGAGGCCTGGAATATACACATGCAAATATATATTTATGTATTAAACTCTAAGCCAAGGCTGTGACAATCCAGTTCAGTATAAGTCTGGAGGTGGAGAGAGCAGCAGGTGGGTGAACTGTCAGTCACAGTTGTCTATCAACACCCACCTGACAGATATCAAAGCCTCCTCTAAGCCTGAAAATCTCAGTAATGCAGCAATCCAGTAGGTTTGCTCCAACCAAACAGTAGCACCAGTACAGCTATTAGACATAAACGAAGCAGCTGAAACCGCGTCGACCTCTGGCTGACGCCTTTTCAACGGGATTCGCTCGGAGCCAGTCACACTGCACTTTTGCTTGTCTGCAGCCTCTCGCCTGTACTCACCAGGGCCCCCACATAGTAATTAGTTTCTAATACAAGACAAATACTTAGTTCTAACCTGCGTCAGTCCATGACTTACTCTGTGAGCAAACTTCATGCAGAAAGCCCGGAGTCCTGCTGTTTAAAGTACAACCTGTCCAACACTCTTACTAATAATTTCAACATTTGAATGTTAACAGGCAAACTGTGAAACAACATGTATGGCATTTTGTAGTAAACGTGATAAACATAAAAACATTTCTTATTTTGAGATATCTGACAGACAATGTGTTAAAACTATGATTACAAGATCTAAGGAATAAGAAACTGAAATTGTGCTAATGTGTAATTTTAGGATGAATTTTTTATTGCAAGGAGTCTGATTAAAAGGATTCAAACACACACACACACACACACACCATTAGTCCCCAGAGCTCCAGCTGCCCAGGGCTCTAAAGTCACGCTGTCCCAGAGTGATTGAAGGTCCAGCTGCTAGACCAGCCCTTTTGATCCTTTTCCCTTTTATGAGAAAGACAAACAGCTCCTCATCGTCACCCACACTGGAGTGATTGATACACACATACGCACGCGCGCACGCACTGTGATCACAGCGAGGCACACATTTACATGGTGATCACACACGCACATTTTCTTAATGGATGCCATCTCTCCCACTGTAATCCCTCTGCTAATGACCTGCTTGAACTCCTGAAACCAACCCAGAGGGTGAGAACAAAAGGCGAGAGGAGAGAGAGAGAGAGAGAGATCTGAAGCGATGCAGTGTGTGAGCACGGCTGCAAATATTTATTTTGGCTCTTTGATTTATTAATAATTTGTAGATTTTCTCAAGCACGGGTTTATTGAAAACCTTGCAAGTTTCTTTTAAGGAAACGGTGTGCGTTGACTTTTATGAGAAATACTATGCAAAATTACATCTACGAGTACTTTGAGTATCCTGAAAAGTACACAGAAACCCCCAGCATGCCTTTCAGCGGTTTAACTGGTGTTTTGTCTTTTAAAGAACGTACTAAATAAAAGATTAACTATGTTAACGACTTATCTGTAACTGAAGCACTGTGGTTGTTGGGACAGTCACTGCCCAGTGACTTCAGAACTATTCATGTTCTATGTCAAATTAAAATGCACATTTGAATCCTATTCCAGTACACGAGTGGGGTAAATGTTTACTACACGTAAGTCGGATACATATCTGAAGGTTCAGTATTTGCATGTAGAAATATACCTTTATAAACTAGAAACTATGCTAGTAGTGTGTCCCAAGGGGACTAACTGTATAATATAATATCATATAATATCATATAAAATAAAAGTGGGCAAATTAGCAACAAGTATTGAGAAAGTATCCGTGTAATTAAAGTGCATCATTGTTCGCGTACTCGCTACATGAGGTCTAAAAGTGATCGAGCGAGAAGGCGGGTGGCTGCTTACCCTTCTTACTCTTAGTATCCGTTTTTGCATAAGGTCCAAAAACCAAGGAAAATCATTTCTTAATTTAGCTGTTGCACCTCTGCCTCCATCTTTGTCGTGTCTGTTGTGTCTGATCTGTGTCTCTGTCACTTCTCAGTAGGACTAATGTTGTATGCTACATAAAGACGGAGATTTGTTTTATATATTATTGTAGAAATAAAAAGGAATTTCTCCATTGCACAGTATTTTGTCTTATACTGAGCTCCAAAACACATTTTTCCAAAAGCTAACGATGAACTAAACGTAGAGGAGGCAGGGTCTGTGTCACTGTGCAGTCTTTAAATGTGATATGTGAGTCTTACCGTCTTTTGACACGTCTCACACACACAGTCACAGTCAAGTCAGTATTTGGAATAAAACTAGTAATGAACACATTCTTGTAAGTGGAAAACACACACTTGAAGAGGAGGCGTAGACAGCAGCGTCGTGTTGAAAATGACAGACACAGAATAATAGTAGTAATTTCAACAGGTCTATAAGTATTTATTTTTTGCTCCTGAGGGAAGAAAGGGGGGAGGCGGGCGGTGGGGTGGGGGGGCTCAGAAACATGAGCTACTTTCACCACCTCAACAAATTGTTTTCTTGTTTTAAGACTAAACTACTTCCTGCGTGGAATGAGTTGTTAGTATCTTTCTCAGCATGCTGCTGCAAATGAACCGTTTACGTGTTTCACTTCAACCTGACGGTTTGTCTGAAAGAGGAGTGAAAGAGGCCGCTGCATGCACAAGCAGAAGCGGGGTTTTCCAGTGATTGGCTATTTTAGGTTGTTCCCTGTGTTCTCGTAGCCTTTGGCAAACTGTGAGGGAACAATAGAGGGACACCGGCGTGGCAGTAAGAGAGAGAGAGAGGAGGCGAAGACGGGAATGTGCAGCCGGATCCTCACTTCCTGCATCTCCGCTGCCCCAGAGGCCATTTTTGAGGCCTCCTTACAGGGGAACGACCCTGCATGGGATTAGCACGAGACTGACTTTGATCGGATCTCCCTGCAGCTAAAAGCACGGGGACTCGACTCGTACTGGGATTCACTGCGCGCTGGACGAGAAGCCGGTGTAATCTTTCCCAGTTTCGTCCCACAGGGCGTTGGGTCTGGGGTTTGTTTTCAGGCAGTGAGTTTGGAACGATATGTCTGACATAGCAAAAAGTGTTGCAGATGATTATTTCACACAGATGCATAGAGAGAGAGTGAGAGCGAGAGAGGGAGGGGCGAGGGGATGGACAAGGATGAAGGACACATCCAGAAACAGTCTACAAATAACGATGGAGAAAGAAAGAGTCTAAAATCCACTAAGGCAAACGGGCAGGGAAACAAAGGAAAATCGACAGAGAGATATAGGAGAGTGGAGAAGGACGTATGAAAAGGACAGAGGCAGAAACCAAAAGATGAAATGAATGAATCGAGATACTGCGGGATCCTGGAGGTCAGCTCCGCGCCCCTTCCTCGTGCTCTTACGGTAATCCCTCCAGTAGCACTGAGCTGTTATTCTTCTCCACAAATCAACGTTTGTATGAAATACCAGTGGGAGCCAAAGGTCAAAGGAGAAAATTAGCAGCTGTCTTTTCCTCTCCTTTCATGTTAGCCGCAGGGCTAATCGCCAAGTGCTGCCATCAGCCTCATTTCCACTTTAAAACAAACTCCCCGACAGGCCGGGGAGGAGCTGTTTGCCCGCTCCTACATTTTATGGCAGCAAAGTTTATTCTGCGAGGGGGGGGCGGGTGTTGGGAGAGTGGGGGTGTCCTCCACACACACACACACACACACACGAGCGCGCTCCTCCGAAGCTTTCTCTCTCGCCACTCTTTCTGTGCTCCTTTCCTGCACCTATCACTTGGTGTTCCGGTGTGGGAGGGCAAACAGCGGAGCACGCTCCTCTCATGCTCCTCTCACGCTGCTCTGCTGACGCGTCTCAGCAGCGCAGGAGATGGTGACGATGACCTGAGGTCACGTTTCTGGAAATGTAAACTGTGTATGTAGTGGTGTAGCAATAATACATTTTTCTCCACCTCCTCTACGTCATGTTGCAGCGTCCTTGGACAGGACGCTCGCCGTGAATCACCTCCCTGCCTGAAATGACAACTGTTCTGAACCTCCTCTCGCTGGGACGTCCTGCAGCCCAGCGCCGGGCCACTGCTCGTCCTCCAGCATTCTGCGGATCTATTGCACGAACACACCGCTCACACGAATCACAGTCCTCGCCCATATATTCATTCACTTTACCAGAACGGTGTAATTCAAACTCAGACAGTACAAACTGCAGCGTCGACACCGGCATGTGTCAGCAAAGACTGAACAGCTGTGTGCTGTGCTCCGCCGCCTATTAGCTGATCCTCTGTGCTGTTCCGCTCAACCTCCACCTCCCCTCCTTTCTGGTTTGTTTGTTTGTTGTTGTTTTGGCATGAAGTAAAATCTGATTTAAGATTCGGTGCTAAATCATATAGACACAGGGTAGAACATGAATGACAGAAACACATTTCTGGTTTCTCCCTTCTCATCCACCTCTCTTCTTTTGACCCCCCCCCCCCCCTCGTCTTGCTCTGCACCCCGTCTCCATCTTCTCTCTCTCTCTCTCTCTGTGGGAATGTTTTCCCTAACGCTCGTCAGTGCAGCAGTGCTTTGTTGATGTTCCTCTCTGCCTATCGGTCGTGCAGAAACTCACCCCCCCTCTGCACACCTGCTGAGCAGCTGCATGACACTGGAAAACATCCCACAATAGGGTCACAACACTTTTATCTCGGTTTTAGTTATGGATTTAGAAACTGTCTCAAGAATAAATGAACAATATGCAGCTGGCCAGGACTGAGGTCCTTGATGATTGCTCCCTTCTGCTGTATCCGGGATTTCCTTTATTCACAGTAGGTGGGTTTAACCTCCATCCTAAAAATATCAATACCTCAAACAATAAATTAGAGGATCTTAATCGTACAGTGAGCCGGCGCCAACATTTATTAGTGACTTATATACGTGCACGCACATAATTTAGGTGTTATCTGCATCGTGCATTAATGCATTCCTTCTTTCCCTGAATTGAATTTACCCGTTCGCAAAGAAAATAAGTGAACGTGAGCCACGTTAGCTCGCAGGGTGAGCGCTCAGAGCTGATGGGCTGCACCAATGCACTTACCCTGACACATGTGCTGGTTCCTAACCGGGTAATCAGCAGTAGGTAGGGGTAGGGGTAGGTAGGGCAGGGAAAGCATATTCCAGTTGGATATTTGCGGGCACACACAAGCCACTGAAGCTGTTGACAGAAAACGATCAATGCTGGGATTTAAGTTCTGCTTTACAGTGAAAGTTTAGTGATTTAGTATTGGGGGGTTTTTTAGGGGCTGTACTAAAAACTTCAAGCAATCTTGTTGTCATGTTCCTTCCTTTAAAGGTTCTGTTGAGGTAAATATGGATTTACTGTGGTGACTACACATTAGCAAAACATTCCTTCTTCATGCATATATTATTAGCCCACACACAGAGACTGTGAGCGCATGAGTAAGAAGACACGCGTTGATGTAAGCGATCCATATTTCAACAACAATCAATAGCGGAGCTGTTCTCAAACCTAATTAATTAATAGCTGTTGGAGCAGGCATGCACTCGTTGTAACGTTTAGGATAAATAAACACAGCCCACCATCACCACGCGTGATTGACAGGTACTCAGCTCAAACGCCAAAACATCCAGTTGACAGCTACAATAATTATGGATTTTTATGACAAGCACATTTGTTCCCTGTTGTTTCACTGGAGTCATTTGCATCTCCGTGCATGATAATCAGAGACTCTACATTTCTCTGCTGTGATGCAGCAGATATATTTTCATAGGTTTCTTTTTTCATCTAGAACTTTGCTGAACTGATCTTTTGTACAGAAATGCAAAAAATACCGACGTCAGCGGTGGATCTAATTACTAATGCAATAAGAGATCAAGAGTTGCTGTTGGGGGACAGAAGGGTGTCACTCATTTGTGTTTCCTGCTTTGTCACTGTCCTGAATACAGGGGTGGAAATAAACAGGGAGAGTCGAAAAAGAGCTGCACAACAGCGGCACTGTCTTAAAATTGAAAAATCGCTCTATAGTTTCAGTCCCTAGAGTTCCGTCTTAAGGTACTAAAAACTCCGTCAGGCCTCAGACAAACCTTTTAAACTATTTTTCAGACGAAACGTAATCGAGCTATGACAGTGGAGTTGACGTCATCAGCTTGCGTCCACACACTGCAGTACATTTGTGCCGTTCTTTGACTTTCCTATTTACTCCTGCAATTGTTTATATATTTATGAATATGGTTGGGTTTAAAAATGCACATTGTGAAAATGAGGGGACTAGCATCTTCTCTCTCGTGTAGAAAAGCGATGATTGATTGAATGAATATTTTATTTAATTAACTCATCGGCGAATCACTACAGTGGATACTCAGCAGCCATTTTCTAGTAAATGCTTGTGTTTTAATGGTGTAACTGCCACTAATGCTCCACCCGTAGCCTTCTGCTCAGTGACCAGACCTGCAGGAAAAGTTTCTTTGAACCATTGTAGAAGCTGCTTCATCTGATGATGTACAGCTGTTCTAATTTTGAAGTACTGATTTCAGTGAATTTGAATAAACCACGTGTCCACTAAATGTGACGTCATCATGCGGATCAGCAGCAACACTTTGGCTTCCACTCATGCTGCTTCTCTCTTCTAGTGTCTTGTAACTCTTTTTGTTGTAAACGGGTGTATGCATGTGATCCTTTTGAGGCCTGCGTGATGTTTGCTGTAGAGAAATCTGCGTATTTTAATTCTTTAGTGTGAGTAATGGTTCCCATCCTTAGTGTCGTATTTTGTAGAGCGTGAGTGCAGTAGAAAAGAAGGGGCCTATGGTGGGGCGCATAGTCCAGTGATGATAAACAGCTGCCAGAAGAAAAGGGTTGAGAAAATGATACTTGCTATGTAACACCATTACGTTTGGGTTTTGGTGATGTCTGGGTTCCCTATGCTATCACAGTTTATTACCTGCAATAGTCTTTGGAGTGGCTACAGATGATAAAAAGACCAGTTTAGCCTGTAATGTTGAGCTTATGAATAGGTTATGAGAGCCTGTTGTATCTCAGCGGTATGAACGCAGCACCTTTAGTTTCAGGGTTTGGTCTTTAGAAAAGAGTTTCTGGGAATTTTGTTTATATGTGAAGACTCTGCTCTTCACAATTTGTGCAAACATCGAGTCTCAGAATGTGGACCTGTTGCTGGCACACTGACGAGGTCAACAGTTAATTGGCATCATTCGATTAGAAGGAACAATCCGTTTGCCTCATCAGTGCATGGATTCGTTGTCTAGGCTGAGCCTCAGCCAGTTAGCCGCTGTCAGTTTAAACCGGCGCTGGTCCGTGACAAGTTCTGTCCGGCCTCTAACGACTGCTGCTTCATATCAAGTGTTTTTCTGCATCATTTGTCTGATGCTCATTAAGGGCGTCTAACTCAGCTCAAAGCGAACACTCGCACACTATTCGCACTTTCACTGTCACGACGAGACTAATGTGACGCGTCAAGTTCCATAAATAGACAAAAATAATACACGTTAAATGGTTTTTGGAGAAATGAATCAATGAGCAGCGCTCACTGGAGAGTGCAAAGTGAGCTAATGGCTGTAATATTTAAGTTTCTATGGCTCGGTGCTTTTACGCCACGTTTCAGTGCAGTACACCGAGGCTTTTCTTTTCAGCTTTTATTGTGTTGCACCTTACCGAAGATGGACAGACAGACCGGCTTGGCAAATGTTTGTGCACATCAGATAGGGGTTTTATTCACCACAAAGGTTTGCCAAGCCGAAACGGATTAGGCCGAGCATCACAGGCTTTGTTTCTATACGTTATTAAACTTTTAAGCCACCGAAAAACAGGATTGCACAACAAACGAGGTTGAGTGGGAAGAGAACATAATTATTATACCCCCACACCTTCTCCAGCGGAATCTAGTATCAAAAGATGACCGCTGGATGCTGCCCCCCCCCCCCTCGTCTTGTTGAAAACTACGTACGCGATTGTTGTCAGCTTTGATTAATTTAGACCTTTTTTTACCAAAAATTGAAATTAAAGTTTATTTTCTCAGATTGGACTTGTAAAAGGAATGGTCTTAACAAGCCATAACAAGCTGATGAATGGCTGGCGTCTCAAACTTTAAGGGTGTTATGCACCATGTCCGACTTCAAAGCCCGTCTTAACTCCACACTTTAATTGTATCTTCTTCAAGCCTGTCTGCCTGACCACCATCTGATTCTGCTGACAACTGCACTCCACTCTCTTCTTCATGCTCATCCTTCTATCGCTCTATTCCTCCGTCTGTCCTGACAGATACACCCCTCCTCCTTCTTCTCCTTCTCCTTCGTCGTCTTCTTCCTTTAGCGCTTCTTAAGTCACTGCTACAAGTGTCAGCTCAGGCACGAGCCCTAAATTGCTTTTTTGGATGAGTGCTGACATTTACCACTCACCCTTCAGCTCGTGCAAACAGAATGATGCTGTTCGTCCCTCTTTCTTTCTTTCTTTCTTTCCCTCTCTCTCTCTCCCCACTCTATTTATTTCTCTATCTCTCCTTTTTTTTTGTGCGTCTCCCTCCAATTTCTCTCTGAGCCTACAAACAGACATTCAGGCTTCTCTCCATATGGGCTTTAATTTGCCATTGTCCCCCAAGATATTCCTCGCTCAGGCTTGAGATAAAGGGATAATCACTTCAAAGGGAAGCTGGGGGGGAGACTGCCCCCCTCCCTCCCAGCTGAAAGGAGAAGTGGACAATACGCTAATTGAGAGGGGGAACAGATCACAGGGTCTGTTCAAAGGGACGCCTGGCCACGCCCCCTCCCCCCCACAAAACCCTCCCACCCTCCCTTCCTCCGATGCACTTAATTTTATTAGTGTTTATGGTGATGCTTCAGTCAAAATTATCACTCAAACCCACAGCCTTTGAACTCCCAAATATTGGGTTGTTTGCAATTATCCACCCTCTCCTCTGTTTTTTCTTCTGTGCTATTTTAGCACAAGTGTAGGATTGGAGTGAAAGAGCGGGTGATAAAAACGGGCTGTACAGAATTTATTGTTCGCGTTGTGGGAACATATACTGTGGGCTGTGATATGATGCAAATCCAAATGTTCTTATGAAAATGTGACAAAAAAAGGAGGTGTGGGGGGGGGCTACTGTTTGACTGATGCAACTAATGATGCACCATCAAAGACTTATGCAGTTCAGAACTAACACACAAAGAAAGAAAGAAGTTTTCCTAACAAAGAATTGCTACACGTTGCCATAATTAAAGTCATCTGCTTCCATATAATATCCTGATGTGACACCTGTACTGACAGCAGTCAAATGCATACTTTCTCTGCGCAGGCTCTAATTAAAGAGCAGCTTCATTTCCAATCTGCGGGCAGAACACCAGATGCCTTTAATTTCTTCACAACCACAAGCTCTCAATTAGCCTCCAGGTCACCCCGGTTTATTGGGGCAGCACTCTCCTCCTGTATTGTTGCTTTTAAAGCATTTGGATCTTCCTGTGAAATGGTTAGGGCCCCAAACAAAGGGGTCAGGGCAGGGTCAACATCAAAAAAACGGGGCTTCTTGTGGCTATTTTACAGCACCCTCTCTCCTTTGTTGCCGCTCAACACAAAAGTGGGCATTCAAGGGTCAACAGGTGTGGTCCCGTGGGTTTAGCCGCTCATGACACTTTCAAAATGAAAAATCTTTCTTTAAACAGGGGCAAGCAACTTGTATTTTAGCTTCATGTTGTGTGATTACAGCACAAAACGGACTGACAACAAACATCCTCCCTCAATAGAACAGCCTGAACTTTACATGTCATTAATAGCAGATGGAGCAAAAACATGAAGCAAGCTTCCTGTCTGTCAGCATAAATGTAAATGTCTGTGGACCTGTTTTTTTTCCTTTTCACTTGCAGTGATATGTGCGGCCTAATTTAATTTGAGTGAAGATAACATCTTATCCTGAATGTGAAAATCCCAGTTTTAAGATTGTCCTGCACTTCAAAAATTACACATTATAACCCCTCTATATCTCAATTCCCCTTTTAAAGCGGACTTTAAAGAAGCCGATAGCAGTATAGCTACATATTTCATGGCTTTAATTGTGCCTTGCTGATCGCCCGAGTGCCCTTTGCATGTCACAGTGCCAATTTGTGATTCCATGTGGGCAACGGGGCCCATCCTGTTACAAAGTCGGAGCGTTCGGTACATTTCTGGGGCTGCGTTGTTGGATTTGTGGCAGTTAAGGTTGTTTTGCAGACTAATATTCACCCTGCTGTACACGTAAACACACACACACACAGACAGGAACAGAACTGCTATCACGCAGCTCCTACACGATAATGTATGTGTATCTGGACTCAATCATCAGACAAGCTTAAGCTCGCCGAACGTGGACGTGCAAATGAAAACATGAGAACAATTTGCTGTTGCACATGTATAGGTAAGAATAGTGGAGTGTGTGCAAACTCAAACAACACATCATGTCTAAAATGCACTTGGAAATTGAAACTGAGAGGAGCCTAAAATCCCTGAATGTTCTTGACTCAGCTGTCAATAGGGTGAAATTGCATGTCACTATATTCCACACATGCTGAGGGTACAGGTTTGAGCAAATGGGTACAGACACTGACATGACTATTAATCCACATGGGAACTGCTGCACAGCAGGCCATTCCTTTCTATATAGCTGAACATGAATTAACCACCACTTTGGGAACTCTGGGAAGTTGGATTTCATTAGCTCTCTTGTCCTGTACCATCATGCGAGTTTTGTGAATTTGAATCCTCTGACTTATATAATTATATTCTCCTTTTAAAGTTGATTTTTCAACATCAAAGGGACAATATAGCCTTTGAAGTAGCATGGGATTGGATCACTGTCTAACCGACTCTTTAAGATTCTGTCACAATGACATTAGTGAAGTCATGTGAATTAAAAGACTAGAGAACAGCTCTTGCCTTTGCACTCTGTCCAATTTCAATCAAAATGTCATGCTGTGCCATTTTCCCCTGAATGTGGAGCTGCCAAGTGTGTTCGCTTGACGTCTTTGTAGCGAGAAGCCTGTGACTGATGTGTTACACTCTATGGGATTATCAAATCGTGTCAATAACTTGAAGAATGAGCTTGAAATTCCGGTGGGATCTATTTATAATTATATGTGAGCGCCCAACTTTTTGCTGCCACCGGCCCTGTTCGTGTTGATTTTGAAACGCAGCAGCACACCGGACTGTCATACGGATCCCCCCCACACACACACACACTGAGTCCTGTCGCTGGGAGAAGCCACAGGCTACTGAGGCATCGCCCGCGTTTGCTTCGTGTCTGGGCTGAAACCAGGACGCAGCGCTATTGGCGCGGTGGATCACTTACCGTGTGACGCTGCACAGCCTCCGGGGACGCGGCTCGAGATGGTCTGTCTTTGATAAGGTCCTGGCACTTCACTAAATCCTTTCACTCTCCAGAAATAAAAGAGGGGGGACGAGTTTACTGAGAGGAGCTGAATACATTGAACACAACAGTTTGGTGGATACTCGTTGCGGACGACTCTTTATCCACATTCTCGTTAGTTTTCTGTTGTTTTATTTCGCGGGCTGTTTGTTTGTTTGTTTGTTTTTTATGCGTCTTCCGGGACCAGGCGAGCGGCTCTTAACTTTGAAGTCCTCTCAGCTCGGAGGACTCTGCCGGTCGCCTGCTACGACTTCTGGAAACAAACACTACCTGGCGGCGGCGTGAGGGGAGAAGAAAACGCTTCGGTTTTTATTTTCGGTTGTAATAAAAGTGTCGGGACGTTGTAGGGCGGCGCAGAGCGCCGGGGCAGCTGCGGGAGAGCCGCCTGTTGTTGGCACCACCTCACTTTGCCGTTTTCTAATCAGGCAGGCTGCGCGGCTGCATGGACGGTAAGTTGCGGGGAAGCTGTTCCACAGGCCCCCTCTCTCGGCCGCTTTGATGTGCTGCTGCCGAGCTTTGAAGTTGAGAAACGCGGGCTGTGTTTCTTGTTTGTGGGCGAGAAATGCGGTGAGATAGATAAGGAGCTTATGTGAGTGTGTGTGTAAGTGTATTAACGTGTAGCCCAGATTTATAAAAAAAGCGAATTTTTGTCGGTTGGTGCGTCTTCTAGCTGGTGAAAAAGTGGGATGTATTCTTCAGTCAGAGCCTCCCTCCACCTCCTCTGTTACCTCCTCCAGATTTTGACACCCCCAGTGATCTACATAGGAACTGAGCCTGCCTACTCTGAAGCCAGTTGTTGAATGGGACGGGGTACATTAAACTACAGCGCTCGTTTCGCAGCGAGATAGGACGCATGTGGCACGGCGCAAGCTTCAACTAGTCTGCCGTCGGGCTTCTGTCTTTGGTGCTGGATTACTGTCTGGAGAGTTTTGGACTGTATTCGGCTTCACCGCGCGAAGAATGGAGTAACCGCGTAACTTTTTACCGGGTTTCGCTTCTTTGGATTCGCTGTGCGATGGTACGTTTTACGCACGACTTTCTCCGGTGGGTTAGAGATTCCGGGATGGCATGCCGTAGAGCCTGCGCTATTATGTAGCATTTCTCACAGCTAGATGCACATTGTGTGGTCTCAGCTGCTCATCGAGCATCGTTTGTAGAAGTGTTAGTCTGTAGTTCTACAGCTGGGGTTCCGATGAAAACCACTTGGGTTCTGAATGAGGTTTCCCTCCAACTGACCTCACATCGGTTTTTTCTGTTGTGTTCTGCAAGTTCAAACACATTGTCGGGGCTGTGGCTTTATTAATGAGCTTTAATATCCTTCCTGGGAACGCATTAAGGTGGTTGATCGCTTACACTTACGCATGAGCGGCTGGCGTTTCCCCGCGGGGCTTTTTTTTTACTCCTCTTACCTTTAAGGTCATTGTGCTGCAGATCAGATGCGTTCCAAGTCATCTGTGCGTTTGTGGGAGAGCGAGGACACACGTGTGTGTGTGTGTGTGTGAGAGAGAGAGAGAGATGCACACTGGTAGGGTACAGTCGTCCGAAACAGATTGGGGAATTAATTGGAGTTGAAGCCTGTGACATGGACTCGTTAGGAAAACACGTGTAAGCCACAGTTGTGAGAATTCGGTTTTGGTGAAGAGTGAGACTGTGCGCGATGCTTATTCTTGTGAAATGTGTTTTGATGTGACAGATCAATGCACGTTGAGAATGTAGGTTGCAGTTGATCTCTCATTTAGATTATAAATAGATAAACGAAACGAAAAAGCCTTTCATATTTCCTTTCTCTGTGAACCCGGCGAGGGTTTTTGAAAGGGACTGTTTACTTGATGTCTGTCTTTGAAGTTCAGCAGGATCTGGCTTTGATTAGATCAATACTTTGTGTTTCAGAGTGAAGAGGAGCTGAGAAGCTCCCCCGCTGCTTCTAGAGAGTGAGCAGGATTAGGCTGGAGCTCAGTGGAGGCACGACGGCACTCACACGGCAACCGGAGCTGGAGCCATGAGCAGGGCGCTTACGGAGCACATCAACAGTAGCTTCCGAGAAGATGCTCCTCGCCCTCCGGTACCGGGGGAGGAGGGAGAGGCGTCATGCTACAACCCCAGCAGATCTGCCAAAATGAGAGCCCAGAGTAAGGTGAAAGATACCCCCGCCGCGCCTCCCGGCTCAACACCGCGGAGGAACGAGGATGGACTCGGGGAGCCAGAGGGCAGCGCGTCGCCGGACTCGCCGCTAGTCCGGTGGACCAAGTCTCTGCATTTTCTCCTGGGAGACCAGGACGGCGCTCACTTGTTCAGGACCTTTTTGGAGCGGGAGAACTGCGTGGACACTTTGGACTTTTGGTTCGCCTGCAACGGCTTCAGGCAAATGGACTTAAAGGATACCAAAACGTTGCGCGTTGCCAAAGTTATTTTCAAGCGGTACATCGAGAACAACAGCATCGTGGCCAAGCAGCTGAAGCCCGCAACCAAGACCTTCATACGGGATAGTATTAAGAAACAGCAGATAGACTCTGCCATGTTTGACCAGGCGCAGACGGAAATCCAGTCCAACATGGAGGAGAACGCGTACCAGATGTTCCTGACCTCTGACATATACCTCGAATACGTGCGCGCCGGCTGCGAGAACGCGGCGTACATGAACCACGGCGCGCTCAGCAGCCTCAAGCTGATGTGCGGATACCTCCCTCCTCTCATGGAGGAAGAGGAATGGAGTTGTGCCGACCTGAAGGCAAAGGCGTTGGGCTCCGTGGTTGGACTGTCTGCGAAAACCCTGAGGGCTACCGCCAGCATCCGGACAGCCGCTGAAGTTCTGGAGAACAGTTGCAGGTAAGAGCGGCGCTCCAACTACAGCAACGAGCTGGCACAACTCGGTGCATGTTGACTTTTTGCGATTTATACTACAGTTAATGTGTGGCAGCTATTTCACAAAGAGACCGGTGAAGGTTTTTGATCATTCGGGTCTCGGAGGAACGTGCCTGTATGTGTGCGCCCTCCTGCCTTGCAGTTAGTCAAGAGGTTAGAGGGGTGGAGAGGCGGGGTGGGTAGAAACATCAATGGATCTGAGCCTTCCTTTTAAGTAAATGGTGTCTTGAAGGCAGCCCTCCGCTGGCTTGCTCAAGTTTCCTGTGCTTTGAAACCCTTCCTTTGGTTTAGGCACAAATTCAGCCACCGAGCATTCATGACTGTTACAGCTACATGAAACGGTCTGATGCTATTGTAGAGTTATGCTGCATTTTTTTTCTTTTTCTTTATTCAACTAAGCCATATAGTTCTTGTATACTGTCACAAAATGTCCCCAACCCAGAGGAATGCTAACACAAAGTGAAAAGAACTAGTGCAGTCAGCCTGGTGCCAAGTGGAGATATTGTTCTCTTGGTCAGAGATGAAAGTAAGAACTGTTTGTGGAAAGCAGTTGGAGCTTTTATCTTAAGAGCTCGTCCCACACATTGTCCAACAGCTGAAATCCTTTTCAAGCCCGGAGCATTTTCAAAAACTAGATTTTATGCGCGAGCCCGCATCAAAGGCCACTTTAAAAAAAGTTTTTCTCTTAACTACTTTGTCCTAACATCTGGACACACTTATTACTTAAAGCTTTGACAGTGTCTCTGCTTTGGGAGGAAAAGCGCAATTTATAGGTAATCCATAATTTCCATGTCCTGTAAACTAAACATTTAGTGAGAGCGGAGCTCTTTTAGAATAACTGTGTAAAAAAACGATTTGATTCATCTAATAAGTCAGCTTAAACACTCCTCCACGCGAGCAGATGTTGGATAGTATCACAGCAGAGTTGCTCGTTTACTTCAAACCCCAACGCTTGTTGAGTTCGGAACCGATGAGCCCAGGGTTTGTTGACGTGGGCATCTCCTGCTTTCCTGGTGTGATGCTCTGTGCTCTTGTTTTTCTCCAGAAGAAAAGCAACAGCCCCTCTCTGTCTCCCTTCCGTCACCCGCACTCTCCCCCTTTCCCCCCCTGCCCCTCACCATCTCTTTAGGTCAACCAATTTCCATCTCAAACACGTGGAACTAATTTTGCCACTGCACAGACCGCCCCCCCCCCCCTTTTTTGTGTGAAACCTCCAGTACACAACTACAAAGTGATAGAAAAGAACAACAACAAAACATCCCCAGTACGAGTCCACAGCATCTACCACCAAAACCACTTTGCCATAGATTGTTGTGTGTGTCAGTGTGTTTCTCCTGCTTTTCTTCTATTCAGTACTTTTATCTAGTTTTTTTTTTTGGGGGGGGGGGGGGGGGATCTGTCTGACAGCGGCTGAACATGCTTTGGTGGGAGACAAGGAGAGACGAGAGGAAGGGGGCAAAGACAGGAAGGGGGGGTCATAAAAGAAAGAAAGGAGATGGAGAAAGAGAGTAGGGGGTGCAGAGAGCCCAGCTGTGCTAAATACCTGACTCTTTGCGCGGACCTAGCAAAGGTCAGGTTTGTGCTTGGGGCCTACAGCTTTAGTCATGCTGGGGTTCTCCTCTCAGCACTCCCGGCAGAAGGCATTCTCATAAAGAAAGGGGCCCTCCTTCCCCCTTTCCCTCTCTCCCCTCCCTCCCTCCCTCTCTAAAGCTTCAGTTCCCCCTTCATCTTCTTCCCTCCCTCTTCCTTGTCCACCCCCTTCACTACTGGAACAGGAATGCAACACAGCAGGAGAGAGTAAAAAGAAACAGAGAGAGAGAGAGACTTTAGAAGGGAAAGTAGGGGAGAGTGGGTAAAGGAGGGGCCCAGACTGAATGATTGAGAGAGCGAGAGAAGTGAAAATGCAACGAGTTTCAGAGCGGAAACATGCAGGGCTACGGGCCTCGTCCAAACAAAGGGATGGAGAGACAGCAGATGAGAGGGAGACAAGGGACACGTTGTGTTATTCTGTCTCCAGCGCGCACACACACACACACACAGCAAGGCTACTCAGTCCACACACTTGAACCATCACCTCTCATGCCACCTCAATCGCGCTACTTCTGCGTGTTAAGAAACACAGAGAAAAGGATTAGAGAGAGAAAGAGGGAGAAGCCCATCCACCGCTGAGGCTGTTGTGACATTCCTCAGGTCCCGTCGTGTCTGATAACACAAATCAGCTGAGAAAACAAACCAAACTCTGCGGTTGTCACATGTGCTTTTAAAGCCGGGTGAAGCATAAAAGAAGCAAACCCCAAAATAACTGTACACACGTGACCTGTCAATAACTTACATTATAAATGTCCTGGGTCTATCGCAGGTCCCACCGTCGAGGAGACCCCGCCAGCCCCTACTTCGTCAACTCCGGATACATCTTCGCCCCTGCCACCAGTGCCAATGACAGCGAGATCTCCAGTGATGCCACAACAGATGATTCCATGTCCATGACGGACAGTAGCGTGTAAGCGTTTTCACTTATGGAAGTCAAAGTTTCATTTCTGTCCACGGCGCTCCAGAGTCAACACCTTCGTTGGGAAAAGTTTGGGGGAGGTGTGAAGAAAAATATTTGGCTTCTGCTTCCCCCGGGGCCGCGGGACTCCACTGTTACAAGTTGATGGCCTGTAATGTATTTTAATTATGGTCTATGATTGACTGCAGGTAATTCTATTAACGTGTAGTTGTTGTTGGAGCCTCCAGGGAGATAACTCTGGTAAAGTCATTATGTCTGAAGACCTTTTGAAGTTTATTCTGATGTGTTACAGGCTGGAGATGAGGGAGGGGAAAAAAGACAACGTCTTGATGTGGGTGGGGGCGTTGCCTCATTTTCCTCAAAGTTGAAATGTATCCATCCCACCCACCCTTCTGCCACAACAGACTTGTTTTTTTTTCTTTTTTTCATATTATCTAATCGCTTTTTCCCTTTGAAGAGCTGCTAGAGAGGGGGGGGGAAATGGCCATTTGGGCCTCAAGACAAACTCATTGAAAATGTTGGCACCAAATGAAAGGAGGCTTACTCACATGGTGGGTCGGTTTCCTGCCACTGGCCTCTGCAGCGTGCTGAGATCATGTGTCTGCAAGGCTTTCACAGGGGTTACTCATTTCTAGACCTTGGGACGAGGCATGAGGAACTCCCCCCTGGCCAGACTATGACACCCCCCACTTAAAAAAAAATAAAGATCACCTCCACCCACTCAGCCCTCCACAGTGTTTCTTTACCACCTTCCAGAGCCAATAGCAGGAGTGTTGAGGCTCGAAGTGCAAGGGAGTGAGAAAATAAAGTGCATGGAGTATAAAAGGCTTAACTGAATCGCTTTCAGCCTATTGTTAGGTGAGGGGAGCTTAGGGGGGATAAGAGGGTGGCTGGCTGCTTTGAAAATGACTTGCACAACTGAAAAGGAGATCCCCATAACATAAGGGCCAGTGAAACCCTAAAAGAGTCCACAGCACTTTTGTTTTCCGCAACCTGGACAGAGCATCCGGCAGTGCCATGGTTCGGATTGATAAAACATAGTTAGCGAGGAGGAAATTGGCGAGCTTTGTCTGGGCGTGATGTTTTGCCGCTAAGTTTTGAGTTCTCGTTAGCGCACGAGTTCCTCTGGGCTGTTGAGTTTTACTTTTGAAGAGTTTCCTGTGTTTCTTTCTGTGCCTTGAGGGACGATGGCTCGCGTTCTCAAGGGTACAGTTCGTGTGAAGCATTGATTTCTTTTATTATTATCATTTCAAAGTTTTTTACTTGGAGCTTGCTGCATTAACGGATGATATCGGCATGTTGTCTCCATTATCTGATTCGTCTCAGAAATGTGACTTCAGATGAATGAAGAGGACAAAGGCATATTGTTTTAATAGTTTTCCTTCCAAGGTTTTTGACACACAGATCTCAGCTGTCCTCGTCCTCAGCCGTCTTCTCCCCACCCCTGACTGATTTTATTAAAAAACACAGCATCTTCTCTCATTTGAGGGAACAATTTGATTAGATTGTCCCTTTACAGCGCCTAAAAGGAACACTGCAAATTTGAATCTCATTTCCCAGATAAAGAACAAGAAGAGCCGGATTTGGGAAGGGGGTAGAAGTAGAGGTGGGGGGGGGTTTCTCTTTTTGCTTATATCTTATTTATGGATTTACTTGGACGCTGGGGAATACTGCTGCACCAACTTCAAACATTACCTTATCTTACAAACCAGCCTTTTGATGTTGCTGAGATCAGAGGCTCACAGCAGAGAGCTTGCCAAACGAAGATGGCAGTGGGTGCATATGTGCATGAGTGTGAGATTTCAAAGAGGCAGCAGAAAAAGTAGCGTTTGGGCTAGGTCAGACACTTCTGAGCAGCCAAAACGGCCAAGATAATTGGCCCAGCTTAAGTGGCAGCTGACTTGAGAAACTAGCAGACACCGTATGAAAAACGGAGAATAAGATTCCCAGAATAAACGCTTAATTGTCCAGAGACTGTTTATGGTCATGGTTACAGCTCCATTCTCACATTAAGCTACAAAGGCAGCATCACCTTGGCAGCATTTGCTAGCCCGCTTTAGCCGGTTTCAGTTTCCCTGAGGTTGGTGCTAATTTTTCTGCTTTTTAAACAACCGCAGTCAGAGTTGACAGGAGCTGATGTAATCTTATCAGCAGGGCTCCTCTTTTGAAGCCCACAGTGGGATGTTTAGCATATCTTCGCCATTGTCCCGATGTGTTTTTGTTGCCTTAGCTTCAAGGACTCCCTGGCCTTTTGATTTAGCTCTAATGTGCCTAGTGGGTGGTGTAGGGTCGGTCACTTTAATGATGAACTGCCTCCTAAAGGGCTCTCTGACCACAAAGACTGGCTAATGGGGCTAATGCCAAGTTGGTGTGGAGGTATTGTGGCAGTAAAGCATAAAAAAATAACAAATTAGTAAAGTTTGAATAACATTAACTGTGTGTTACGTGGATGATGTTTTTGACGTGTGTATGTTTTAATGTTTTTTTATACAGAGATGGAATCCCACCGTACAAGCTGGGCACCAAGAAGCAGCTTCAGAGAGAAATCCATCGCA
Source organism: Microctenopoma steveboyesi (assembly GCA_032359275.1). Taxonomy (NCBI): domain Eukaryota; kingdom Metazoa; phylum Chordata; class Actinopteri; order Anabantiformes; family Anabantidae; genus Microctenopoma; species Microctenopoma steveboyesi. The sequence continues at coordinate 19,114,493 of JAUMHF010000001.1, forward strand.
GTGTCAAGATCAATGGCCAGGTTACGCTACCCCACTTTCCAGTAAGTCCTAGTTCCTTAAGTTGTACTTCCTGTCTGAGTGTTTCTTTTTTTTTGTAATGTGCTAAACTCAAACTTTTACACACTGACAGACAACTGGGTCCGGATTCCCTGGAGGAGTTGTGCTTTATTTTATTTTTATTATTTTCAGAGCTTGTGTTGTGACAGAATACTATATTCCGTTCCCCTGCTCGTTTTCATATGAAAGACGGGGTAAATGAAAGGCAGGATTTGCATAGCACATCACTTGTTCTTACTGTTTCAAGCCCCTCTCCTCCTCTCATTGCCGCTGCTTCTGTGGAGCTGTAAATACGAGCTTGTGTTGTCGCGTTTCTGTGACTTTAGCGCCGTCTGTGTCGCGCTGCTGTATGTTTTATGTATTGGTGATGGCTGCGGTAAAAATTAGAGGTGATGAGTGTTACTAAAGAAAAAACCATCAAGATTTCTCACCGTACTACTGTTTACTGCCCAGCAGATGAACAGGAGGCACATCACTATTCCTTTCCACTTTCCTCTGCTCCCTCCTTGATATCTGGTCCATTAGTATTTGGGTCAGACAGTGTGTGTGCTTTGAATTCAGGATTTTGTTGACCTGCTCAAGTGGCGGTGGGAAGGAACTGGGTTAGAGCAGACTGACACAGGTTAGGAGGTGGTTTTGTTTGAGGCGTGAAAAAGAAATGATATGAAATTCTTTTGTGTTCATATCCAAATATGAAGGTAGGTGTGTGTATTAGGGAAGGCTGTGTTTGTGTGTGTTTGTGCATGCATTTGACAGTGTTGTCTATTCGCCCTTTTTTCTCTCTTCCCTCTCTCTCTCTCTCTCTCTCTGTCTTTTCCTTTCCCACTTGCACTCCTTTAATGTCTCCCTCCTGATTTGGAGATGGCTCTGTCTCCCATGATGCACCAGCCCCAGGCAGCGGGGGCCCCGTGCAGGGCTGGCGCTCCTTTGCCAGCAGCTCCGCTTGCCTTTCTTCTTCTCCCCTTCATCGTGTCTACAAAGAGATGAGAGGAACAACAACAAAAAAGAGTCAAAATCAAGAAAGCCAGTGTGCCAAATAACAAAAAAGTAAGAAAGGGGGGAGAAAGAAGCCGGCGCATATAGTTAAAGAAAAAGGAGGATAATGTGACTAGAGTACCTCTGAGCTGCCCTGCATGCAGCCAGAAAATAAATTACTACTTCCCCTCAGATCTTCCCAGTATTTGACTCCTCTATCCTCTCCCTCCCTCTCTCTCCTCCTTCTCTGTCTTGCTCTCTCTGCCACCGTTGCCACTTCACAAACACACATCTCAATCCTCTTCCCCTTTTTTTTTTTCTTCATGCTGTTAATTTTGTCCCCTTGTCCCTTTTTTCTTCCCCTCGCCTCTCCTCGCTCCCTCTTCTCTGTCGATATCTGGCTTTTATTCGGAGATTTAAAGCTGCATGTCCCTCCCACCCCTAGTGTGCGTTTGATGTTTGACAAGGGCCCTTTGAAGTGCACTGACTTCAGAGGCTGCCTTGCTGATGGCTTGGTCGGGCTACAGAGAGTGCAGGCAGGGGGCCTCCCCTCCGAGCGAGACCAACTGCTACCCCGCAATCGCTACCCCAATCTCTCTCCCTCACCCAGCAGCCTGGTGCTGCCAAGGGCAATGGGCATGGGAAGATGTGGGAAGGGATGGGCGGCAGAGAAGGTTCAGGTTAGCTCGAGGGCAAGGGCATCTGGATTATACCTTTTGGAACAGTAGCAGGCTTTTTGGAACAGGACAGGATTAGGGCAGGGGCAGTGGATTAACGGGCCGCATTGCATCCCTCAGAACCACCGAGCAGTTACAGTCACACACACACACACACACACACTCTAAATGTCTTCTCCCCCTGTGTTGCTTACCCTGCAGAGGACACACCGGCTGCCTAAGGAGATGACCCCTGTGGAGCCCTCGGCTTTTGCTGCCCAGCTCATTGCCCGGTTGGAGAAGCTGAAGCGGGAGCAGGACACCATGAGCTCGCTGGAGGAGAGGCTGCAGCAGATCCAGGAGGTACGGACGCGCACAGGCCCGCTCCCACACTTCCACTTGGAAATCCAAACTTATGTCCAAGTTAGATCGGGTTCCGCATTGCACTACAAAAACCTTGAGCATGTCGAAGAAAAGAGGAAAGACCGAGGGATTTGAAAGTCTGCCTTGGTTTAGCTGCTTCTTCCCACTCCTCGCTGTCATCCGCTATTTTCATCTATTTCACTGGAGTAACTTTCAAACTTATGTTTCTAGACACACTCACAGCTCCTTCAAATAGCTAGCACTTAGCTACTCTCCAGTGGCACGTTTGCTGGGTGTGTGTAGTGCCAGTCTCTTTGTGAAGCACAGGCACACTCTGCATTATAGATGAAGCGCACCCAAAGCCTGTTAGCGAAGATAACAGTGTGGCAGAAAGGAAACTCGAATCAAGTTATCCAGGCGCTTGCTCTCGCTGGCTTCAGAGTGCGACAGATAGAAGTTGGTGTTAGTTGAACCATGAATTCCTCCGCTTGCTGCCTTCCCCACTCACTATAAATGTTGTAGACAAATGCAAACTTAAATTTCTTCTTGGCCTGTCCAGGAGGAGGAAAGGGATGAGAGCAGTGACCTTGCAAACAACGCCTCCCTCCACCACCCCCTGCTTTCATCTGGCAGTCAGTGTGAGGAAGACCCGCAGGCTATCCTAGACGAACACCTGTCCCGTGTCCTGAAGACGCCTGGATGCCAGTCACCAGGCATGGTTCGGCACTCGCCGCGTTCCCGCTCCCCAGAAAGGACGGGGGCCATGGTTTCTGCTGGCCACGGGTCCTTCTTTGGTGCCTATTCTGGGGCCGCCAAGGTTCTGACAGCAGGCCGGCAGTCTACAAAGCACATCCACCATCACTACATCCACCATCACCACGCTGGGCCAAAGACCAAGGAGCAGATCGAGGCCGAGGCGGCTCAGCGTGTGCAGTGCCTCTGCCCTCCAGGGGGCGCCAATTATTCTGACTTCCCTCCTGCGTGAGTGTTACTTCTGCGCCTACAGGAGTCCGTAATCACCAATTGCTTTGCTTTACCGCTCTGTGCGGCCTTATGTGCTAACTTCTCTCCTTGTTTCCTCAGTCGCTGCAGCACTTTGTCCCGACGCCCGGTCAGGGCCACAGATGAGGGCGTGTCTTCGCCACACCTTCCCCTAGACGCCACTGATCGCTCTCAGAATGTTTGGCAGTGGATCCTAGAGAGTGAGCGGCAGGGAAAACACAAGCCACACAGGTCAGCATCTGGCAGAAACCACCCGTCGTCTCGTCTGTACCAAAGAACGTGTGTCTTGAGGTCACCGCTTGTTTTACATAATTACAATGTCTTTTTCCGTCTTAACAGCACTCAAGGCCTGAAGAAGTCCAACCCACTTGACTCCAAGACGCTGCCCGGTCGGACTCACTCCTCTTGGGGCGGAGGCGGTATTGGCAGTGGAGCTCACCTCCGTGGTCACCACCCCGGCCACCCATTCATTCAGGACCCTGCCATGCCCCCCATGCCCCCACCCAACACCCTGGCACAGCTAGAGGAGGCCTGCCGCAGACTAGAAGAGGTCTCCAAGCCCCCGAAACAGAGGTAGGCAAACCTCAGACGCACATACGCAGTGGAAATGATATGCATTGCATATTGATTATTGATTAGTTATTGATTTCTGCGACAGACATTTAACAGCAGTCAACAGCCTTCAGAGAGACAGGAATCACCAAGCAGCTGTGTTCTCCACAGGAGGAAGCCCCTTATCCAGCCCTGGACTCCAAGCAGACGAGTACGAGCCTTTTGAAACATCCATACTTCTACTGCCTCCTGTGTTTGACATTTCTCTGTGAATAACTCTGTATCCAGACTTAGACGCCTGAGCTGAGGCCCTTCTTTTTTTCCCGCTCGCTCTCTTCCTCCCATATTTTCTTGTTCTTCGCTTCAAAGAGAGATGTTGTGAGTCAGCATAGCTAAGTCTTTGAACTCCTCTCACTTTTTAATCATTTAAGATTAAACACGCCTTAATACAGAATCCTAACTACCCACACTCATCACTGGAGCCCAACAAAGATGTGTTAGGCAGCCTCCGGTAGCTCAGATTTATCAGCGCCTTCATACATTTATTGTTGAAAGGACTACAGCCACCTGACTGTGAGGCCCTTTTCAGTTTTAATTAGTTGACCCTCAGTCAGCCAGTTGTCTGTCAGAGTCCTTAATTAACATTATTCTAAAGTTTCTTTGTCTACATTCAGTAGTCTGACCTCTTCTCGCACAAGTACAGTGGCTTACATTCAGTTTCATTTGGGATTTCTTAGGTCTAAGGAGCTAGTGGTCACCTACTTCTTCTGTGGTGAGGAGATTCCTTATCGCAGCATGATGAAGACCCACTGCCTCACCCTGGGACACTTCAAGGAGCAGCTCAGCAAGAAAGGCAATTACCGGTAAATACCACACTGAGCGCGCACGAATCACATAGGTGTGTACCGACACCTGTTTGTGTCATGCATGTGTGTGTGTGTGTGCATCATATTTTATATTGCATCACGCTCATATTTTACCCATATATGTATACACACACACACAGGTTTTCTGAATAGGAGTGTGAAATGCTGGACCCCAAAAAAACCTGGCTGATCGACTGTATTCAAAGCTGACAGAGAAAGAGGAGAGGGGGGGGGGTGTTGGGAGGGATTCTGGAGCAAAAAATTTTCTCACATCTGGTACTCATTTCCACGGTAAGGCAGCCCTAATAAATATGGCTTTGAAGCCCGGGCCATTTTATTTTGTGCACAAAGACCATTGCAAAGCCTTCAAATTCCTCCTCCACACTATTGCATCAGGCATAAAAATCAAATGCCACAAGCACCTTCTTCTGTTAATGACTGATAGCGGTTAACGCAGCAAAAAAATGCCTCCTGTCAATGTCACCTGATGAGGACAAATCTGTAGACAACGTGTGACAAAAGTGTGATCACCAGTCAATGTAAGGACATCCAGGAAGTTCAGGTTCGCCTTGTCAAGTAACAATCCCAGCTCTGCGTAGGCTGCATGCTACAGAAAGACATAAAGCCTGCATGCCCAAGACACGCTCACAATCATATCTGCTTGTTAAGCAAGAGAAAGGAGGTCTGCAAACAAGTCATTGTACCCGTGTATACCAAAACTCCTCAGCGAGCAAAAGAAGAAGGGGTGTGGGAGGTGGGGATGAACTGTTTGGCTTCAGTGGCTGCAGAATGTGTGGAGTTGGTTAATTTGGACATGGCAGCAGTACAGCGGGGAACAGTATGCTGCAGCTCTGCCAGATGATATTGGTGCCAGATGTGGTAAAGAGAGAAAAAATCCTGCCACATAAAACATGCCCCTTCTGTCTCTCCCCACCTCAGTCTCTGAAACAAAGTGATGACTTTGAACTATTCCTGAGTGAAAATGTAGCAGTTTGGAGCGAGGAAAAAAAATCCAGCCAATTAAACGGAGAAGTGTGACGCAGTTATTTGGTTTCTACGAATGAAAATGAAAAAGCTCAACCGCGTCCAGCAAAGCTCGGGCACCAAAGGAAAAAATGTGAGAGCTGAAAGTGCTGCGTGGTTAAACAAAGCCATCGCTCCGCAACGCGCTGCTGCGCGCTCCACTCCTGCAGCTGTGGTCATTTTGTGCATAATTACAATCAACATGGAAAAATAAAACTGTGTGTGTACATTTTTCAGCACGCCCCTCCTTACGTGTGTTGTTTGAATGAGTAAAGCTGAGCGATTGCTCATAAAACAGCCCCCCCACCACCACCTTTTTTTCATCTGGCCTTTTTTTTGTATTCTGAACACAGGCACACACGAGCAAAATGAGGCATTTTTCCATTACAAAGCTTATCATTAAATCCCCCCCCGCTGCTCTTTTGCTGGGTTTAAAGTAGAGAGGAGAAATCATTAGGAGCTCCAGGGGACGTCACAGTCACTGGGACCAAGCTAACCCTGGGAGTTATCTCTGCTGGAGAGAAGGAGAGGTCTAGCTAGGTGACCCGTGACCTTCAGGAGACTGTCTGAGCAGTCGCCGCCCTCCCAGGGTAAAGCCCCTCAGGCTCAGTCTGCGTCGCCCTGACCGCACAGACTCTTCTCTTCCTCCCTCTGTCCTGTAGCGTGGACAGACTCTCGGGCACCTAAGATGTCAACCTGCGTGACAGAAAGTCCTGTCTTCTGACAGACGGGCCAATCAGAAGCCACGGAGATGCAGACCAAGAGGAGGGGGGGGCTTAAGACAGCCTCTAATTAACCCTTCAGCTTTAATAAGACCTTGCTGGACGGATAGGTATCTGTGTCGAGATGAACCAGTAGATGGGAAAACAGGCACACGGAGATGAGTGCGCGCACAAACACGCTGTTTCTAGCGCCCTGAATTATCACAGGCAGTGTTTAAACGGAGAGTTCAGCTCTGTTTGTGCAGCGGTATGATGTGGAGTCAGGCTCTGCCTTTGAAGTATGCAGGGATGGCATTGAAGGCTATGACTAAGTTGTTTTGAGCAGGATCCATTTCTGGCTGTGTGTGTGTGTGTGTGTGTGTTTGTTTGATTTGGACTAAAGAGAGTGGTGCGCGAGCACGTATATGGAAGTAGTCGTGTAGGTGCCTCAAAGCGCTTGAAAACACGAACGTGTATCAGATGTACACATGCTGCCACTCTGTCAGGTTTTGTTTGAGTTCACATTTTATTCTTTTCCACGGACGCCTACGCTCGCTGATTCTAATCACATACCTCTCTTTGTTTTTCCCTCCTCAGGTACTACTTCAAGAAGGCCAGTGATGAATTTGAGTGTGGTGCCGTGTTCGAGGAGGTGTGGGAGGACGCCACCGTGTTGCCCATGTATGAGGGCAAGGTCCTGGGTAAGGTGGAGAGGATGGACTAGAAGCCAACAGACCAGCGCCCTTTCCTCGCCCAGCCCAAAGCTAACCTGTCCCCAAAAGACTTGAGCAAGTGACTCTGTAAAAACACTCTGGACTTCTTTTTTTGTTTTGTTTTTTCTATTTCTTATAATTAAGCTAAACAGAGTTAATATATCCAGCACAAGTGGAGTGATTGAAGGAAGACGAGCCAATGAAGTATGCCGAGTCCAGAGGAGGCGCCGCCCCCTCCCTGACTTTTTCAACCAATCAGCCTTAGAAAAACACAAGGGAACGACATGAGAGACCATGAGGAAGACACCAGGATGAGGATGATGATGGAGGAGGCGAGGGAGAGATGCCCCTGCCTCTTCCACTGAAGGCGTAGACGAGTGTTTCGTTGTGATGAGAGACTGATGGTGCAGTTCCACCAACCTGCTCTTAACTTTATGTTGGAACCGAAACGTCAGTACGTGTGCATATACATACATGCGTATATGTATATATACATGTATTATATATATAGATGCTATTAGTCATAAGGTGAAAGTTTTTATTAAGTATTTATTGAAACAAACAACCCACTCCTTTCCCTGTTCTTCTTAAACCTGTGTTTCCCCACCCCCCCGTCCCCGTCCCCAGCCAATGGGCACGCTGCTTTGAATGTTGGGAGAATACTGTGGTGATATTATATGTTTTTTGTTTGTTTTTACTTTACACTAAGGACGTGACACTAGCCTAGCATCCCCCTTAGCCTCTTTACCCCGACGACCCAAATTCCCAACCTTAGCAGTGGCTTAGTGGTGTGGCGCTCCCTCCCCCGTTCCAACAGTCTTAAATGCTGCTGATAGTTACGTTTCCTGTCCCTCGGCCTCCTGCTACCCTCCCTCCCTCTTTTCTTTTTTTATTTCGGTTCAGCGATGGAGCTCAATCTTTTTCTTGTGCCTTTGTTTGTAAAACCAGGCATTGCACAAGGGGGGGGGGGGTGAATACAGTTGCAGAGACACACACACACACACACACACACACACAGGGGAGACCTGGAGCATGACTTGTACCATCTCTAATAATGGCAGTGTTTACAGCCCACACACCAAAATAACTTGTGCTAACAAGAATCAGTTTGGATAATTGGGAACGACTCCTCGAGGAAGACGGATAGTGTGTCCAAAAAAACCAACACAGAAGAAAAGAAAAGAATTCAGGCTCTGAATGCTGTTACAGTAACGTCATGTTTAGCAGAGCTCCTGTGTACATTGTAATTATATTCTGAAGTATGGATACTGACACACACACACACACACACACACACTATCGCTGGTGTTTATGAGTACAGCACCTGTGCCTACATGGATGCCATACCATGTGCTACCCTGTTTCAGGGTTTTAATATATATCCCTTGGTTTTCAGAAGGGTTTTATGTTGAAAAGATATTTTTATGCTTTTAACAATATCATGTAATCATTTTGTTTTGTTGTTTTTATGCCACAGCCGTTTTTGTTTTATTCTATCTAAACTGTAAATTATACATTATATAAAGAGTTTCATTTAAAGATTTACATGGACCTATAATTATTGTAATTATTGAGAGATGTAGCCTTTATTAAAGTTTTATATTTTTCAAATGAAAGCTGTTGTGCCTGGATTTGCTGTTTAAAATGCTGCTTCCTTTTCCTGTACCCGAGTCACTGACACATCTCGTGTTATGGCCGGTTCAGTGTCGTTCTAGGAATCCAGGGAAGCAAAATCATGGATGGAGCACAGAATATTATCGAGCCAGTCGAGCCCTTTGTGTGCTGGAGGCCTGCTAGTTAGAGATCGTAAAACGTCCCTCGCTATGATTCTTCTTGGATCACATTTCGTTTTATGGATTACTACGATAGCCGCGTAACGCTGGTTCAGTAAGAACAGCATCTGCATGATACTAAGTGTAATAATATAAAGAGGGACTTTATAGAAGCCTCCTGCCTCCTCTACATCCTGAATGATTGGCGATTGGCGAGTTAATCAGAAAGTTAATTCATGAATGTGAGCTGTAGTTCTGCAGGTATGGAGTTGTCTCCCTTAAAAAAGAAGTTGCCAACCTCAAATGGTGACATAATATTACAAATGTAAAGCAAATAACTGCTGTGATAGTGCAAAAAACACGCATTCCCCCTCTCCTGCCCCAGACCACCCTGCCTAAACCCATGTAAATATTTCCAGATCCGTCACCGCCTCACAGCATAAACAGAACTCACGAAACGCTTCTAACCTTCTGATGCTTTGCAGCTCCTCAGTGGTTAATTGCATTGGTTCTTTATTCAACCCCTAAACGTGAGACATTAAGCATGGAAATGGGGGCATCGGCTAATTGGTCCTATTAACGAGCGACGAGGACCGGCGCTACTCTCTGACAGTCGACACGAACATTAATGAAGCACCCTGCGTCCCCCCATCACAGGGTCTACCCATGTAACAAAGATAACAACAGTCATTACTGACAAGCTTTCACTTCCCACAATATGATTCTTCTCATTTCTTTCTCCCCTGGTAGCTGTTCTTGGCAATATGGCAAAAAAAAGAAAGAAAATCGAGACAAGTCACCATCTGAGATCCCGTAGATGTTTCCTCGTTCCTGAAACACAAGTGAATTCCCTTCTTCTTACTTGAAATTATTTCTGCAGTGCGACAGTTTTTATTTCGAGCACAACCACAAATAGCAGATTAATTTCCCAGACTCCTTTTCATCAAAAACCTCTGAGTGCATGAAACTTCAACACACAGTCGATGCATTACATCGTCCCCCCGAACCTTAAAATCAATTCCTGCGCGGTTTTAGCTTTGCATTGAAGAAGCTTTAATCAGGCTCGACCGGATAGTTTCTGTTGAACTGTCTGGAATGGGGCAGGTGTAACCCTCCACCCTCACCACCCCCTAGCGTCTCCCCAACTCTATTTTTACAGTCTCGAGGGGCTCCCGCTTTGAAGGGAAACCTATCCAGGAAAATTACTTGCATTTTTCCCCACCAAAGCGCTGATGGATGGACATTGACTGTCACATTTCCTCTCCCGCACAGGCCACCCCCACCGCCACCCTCCGTCCCCTGTCTGCCCTATCTTCCCTCAGCCTTTCGGAGGAATTCCACTCCTAATACGCGCATTGTCAAAGTGAAATGCGGGTTTTATGCAGGTCCTGAAGTTCCTGCCTTCACAGAAACTTCCATTTGATGCTTTTGACTTCCCTAAAACTTGCATGTGAAGCACACAATTCTTTCACAGTGTCTTTTCATCAATGGGGAACATTTCTGTGGTGTAACTTTAATTTCACTGGCAGCGTACGCTTCTCATACCCACCACCTCCTCTGCCGCATATGTCCCTTACACCAATACTTTCATCTCCAAACGGTGGCATTCATTTCTCCCTGCATTGTGGTAATTGGCATAGCACGGTTGGGGCCATTGTAAACATGGCTGTGTGACACCGGTGTAAAGAGGCACCAGTCACTCCCAAGGCTAAGCTAGTGTGCGAGGCAGGCTGGGGCTGCTGCCTATTGTGGTGGTGAAGCCTTTGTAGATTTACTGCGGGCCCCTTTTAATCGCCTTCTCATACACCGCCTGCCGACTCGCTTTGCATATTTAATTGCCAGGTAAAATCATTTTGCCGACAATCCGTTTAATTATTTGACTGTACAGTAACCATAAAGAGTGAGCAAAGGGATAAAGGAGGATAGAGAGGAAGAGAGGGAGAAAGACAGAGTGAGCAGCAGGCAGCGGAGAAAGAAAGAGGTCTGTTGCCAGAATAGACATCAAAGCAGTGCCTTGATGTTGATGTTGAATGGGCATTAATGGTTTCTGAAGGCAAGAGATTGCACATGAAAAAAAAAGAAAGAGAGCGGAGAAAAAAAATAAACCCTCATTTTTCTCTGACAATCCCGCCAGCAATCTCAGTAAATGCATAAACATTGGAACCCAGTGCCAGATATAGGGGTGGAACGGAGAAGGAAAGTGAAAGCGAGCGAGGCTCGTTGGATTGTTCACTTTCATTTCCTGTGATGACCGAAGGGGTTGGTAATGGAGATGGTCAAATGGCACTGATTAGGAGGCGAATGCCCCATTAAGCCTCGAGGATGAAAGATCAGATGATTCGGATCAGTCTCTGTTAACATCCTCAGATGTCACAGGCACCTCTAAAGAGCAACACGTCAGCTTGTGCCTCTTCCTCGCAGCTACAGCTGTTGGCATGGACTGCATCTGCACTTTACACACGGGGGATCCTCTGAGGAACAAGCAGACCTTCACCTAGTGTGCACCGTAATGACAGATGGATGCAAATTGAGGTTACATCCTAAATTCAATCACTGATTCCTTGAATTCTTTTTGCTGACGCAACACTGCAATTAGTTGACTCAGGCCTTAATTGAGTTTTTTGATGTCACATCGGGAAACCTGAGTGACAGTGCAACCACAACACTTACATATTACCTCTTGACAGTTTAATTTCATCCATCCTTCCTAACTCTACTTGAGGTTATCAGCCCACACTGGATACTGCGCACTGCTTCTGATTGTTTGCCACGATGACATAAGGAAAGCACGTGAAATTATCTCGCTCTATAGTCGATGGCAACATTTCAAGCACCAAGAAAACACTGTCATGAGTCCAAAAAGAAAGCGAGACTTTACTTTTCACTGCAGTTCTCAGTAAACAAGAATTTCTTACAATGTTTACACCTCACCAAATGCTTCCAGAAAGTGACAAGAATAAAGTACAAATAAGTTGCTGTGGTCACTGGAGTTCAGTTGTTTGCACTGCAAATAGTATAAAATGGAACTTTCAAACCGACGGGTTATATTTTATCTATTATTATACTCCAACTTACACCAAAGTAGAATTCTGAACTTAAAACCTAAAGACGGCACTCACAGTACAGATCAGGTTTAAAGATCACAATAAATATAAATACATATAAACACGTCTGGCCTAATTATGATAAACTATACCAACCGGCATGTTGTTCATATAAAAACATTGAGTTAACTGAAACTCATAGACACAGTTTAGAGGTTGCATTTATCTCTTCACATGCTAAAAACAACTCAAGTAGATAGAAAAGTGCAATCTGAAAGTATTTCCTCCACTTGATGGAAGGATACTGCACCTAATGGTGCATTTGCATTCTTGAAGCGAACCCCAAATACTTGCTCCTGTCACCAAACACCTCAGCGTTGTCTTGGGTTTCATGATGTGCACGGTGGGGCTTGGCATTTGCGTGTGAACAGTCCAGGCTGCGGGCTTTAACTGCAGCTTACCTCTGAAACTCATCCAAAAGCACCTTGATCCTCTTTCGGCTGGCACTGCTTGAGATCTCTCTCTCTCTCTCTTGCAGTCTGGCTGTCTGTGTCTCTCACTCGCTCTCCCCCTGCTCCTGTGTTGTCAAGTTTACTTATCTTTCCAGCTTCCCTGAACTATCCTGTTTCGCTGTCATTCTGTTGTGAGGGTGACGTGTATGTGGGTGTTTAAGGGGTATCTTATATCTGGAGGGAATATCTGGATGCAACACAACCTCGAACGCTCGTTGAGGAAGTACACACACACAACTTGGCTTCTTTTTTACGCACTTTACTTGAGAACAAATCGAGTCTAACGTGGTGTGCACCGAACAGGAGGTCAGAAAGGACCGTTGATGGAAAGCCACTGTCTGATTTAATAGTTCTGGGAAACTAACGATATTTCATGATTCGTGCATGAGTAATGGAGAGTCAAGTGAGACCTGTGCGCCTTGTGAAACACTACTAGGAAAATTACCTCAAGTGATCTGTTAGATAAAAAGACAGACACCAAATTCCAGTTCCATTGAGCTGATGATCTTTACATCCGAACGGCCTGTTCCACTTCCCACTTGTTGGTGTTCAGAAATATAAATAGCTTTTCTGGAACGGCACTTTCGTTTTTAATCATGTGCCTTAAATGTGAAATTTCAACATCATTCACCATCATCTCCTGCTCTTCAAAAGAGCCGGAGGGTCGTCCTTGATTTAAACTTTAGTTTAGGTTTAGTTTAGGTTAGTTTAGGTCGCACGTATGAAAGCATTTAATTTCATACGTGCGATCATTTTCGAAGAAACGGATGACGCCAGTTTCATCGGGAATAGTGCTCTGTGCCTGTAGTCATCACAATTCAGAAATAAGAAAAACACAGCAGCGTTATGGCTCTTTCTGCTCCCACTTTTTGGATAACTTTTGTTCGATTATTTTGGGAGCATCCATCCATCTCTTTTCCCTTTCTCTCTGCCTCTGCCAACTGTGTGTCAGTGGTGAATAGGCATTGTCTATTTTGTCTAACTGCCCCCCCGTCGGCTCTCCAACCACCCCCAAGGGAAGCCTGTGTTCTTTTGGTAAGACAGAGCTTTGGGCCCAAACCACTGTCAACAAGAGGAACAGTTTGGCTGGCAAGGGCCGTATTTACAGATCGGTGAGCCACAGCTCCATTTAGCAGTGTTCCTTCGTCAGTAAACACCGCAGGACGGTATCTGTCTCAGATCTCAAAAGAAGAAACAGAGATAGAAATATGCCATGCAGTCCAAAGTTGGTCTACGCCGACCACCGCTTGGACTGCCATTGTTCAGAACTTCAGAATGGCCAAATGATCCGATAACACCCGTATGTCATGGCACGCAGCCTTGTCCACATTCCTCAGTGACCCATTGGAATGCAATCCCTCGAAAGGCTTCGCCTGTGGTCTGAGTTTGCAGGGTGCGTGGAGTATTTTGAATCCATCAGACTCTTGTCCTTTCTTGTACAATCCTGACTACTGGGAGCGGCATTTCTAAAAATACAATGATTAAGGCATTGTGGTTTTTCACATGAATGCCTGAACCGAACTCCCATCGGGCCATTGTACACGCATAAACTATGTTAATGTGTCAAGATATGGCAACCTTGAGTCTTGTTAACACGTTGGCCCACATTACATTGTGGGCTGCTTGGTATGAAAACAGAGAAGTGGTTTGGAGTTTGGGGTCAGAAACGCCTTTGAAGCTAAACATACTCCTGTCATAAAGCTATATCTGGGACAGATGAGACCAATAAACCAGCAGCGCAGTGAAACCCTGGATGTCCGGTGAGTGGCATGAACAAGTGAGAGGACTGAAATGGGATTCACAGCTTTGGTAATTTTGGTAGGCTTTTGGTTAAACACCACAACTAGACAGAATCAGTCAGATTTGTTTAATTTTTGCTACCGTGTTTGTCCTTTAATTGGTGTGGAGATGACTAGATGACAGAAACACAACAAATGAATCTTGTGTTACCCTCTCATTAAAGGCACGGAGCACAAAAATACATTTAACAGTGACAGAAGTGTTGCCTACATATTTCCTAGATTCAGATATGATTTAGCCGTGCCCTGATCTTGGTTGAGCAACAGTGTGCACTGACGTACAAAAAACACTTCTTTAGTGGGTATTCTAAAAACGCCTCTGGTGGGCAAAACATGGTATTCTCCATTTAGGACATGCAAAGAGTCAGAACTGACACTGTTTGCAAGCCACAGCATGTTTTTTGTTGTGAACTGCTTGAAATAGGATTCTAATGGCTGAACAGCAATCTTTAAACATCTTCTTTCATCAATCTTCAAACATCTTGTGTGTGTGGTCAAATGACTAGTAGGGATAAAATTGACTACTAAATTTGACTATTAATAAACTCACAATTTTATTTAAAGAATATTTACCCAATTGCAGCCACTTAAAGTAAAAGCCTGATATGAACTTCAAAGAACCTGCAGCAGTGACTAGACATTGTCAGCCGCACATGTTGTCTTGCTTGGGTGTGTCCACCATAGACAATACTGAACTGAGCTCGCTTTTAGAAACTGGGGAATTTCTATGCGCTTTTATCTTAAGACAGCCAAAGTGCTTCAGTGTTGTGCCTCACACATACCTTCAGCTCCACAGTCCATTCCCCAGATGGTTGTGGGAAGTGTGGTGAGGCCACTCTGGGTCTGGAGGCGTCCCAGCCACCACAGGAATAAAAACTAGCCTACGTCATGTGACGCGGTCATGTGACTCTGGCAGTACTGGAGTCCTGTGAGGAGAAGAGGCAATGAGGGGGCAGACAATTTTAATTAAATTGGTCATTATAATAATATAAGAGAAGTTCCACTATGCACATTTTATATTTGTTGTCTTTTTGCTTTGCAGCTGAGATCAATTCCAGATCCTCATTTAGTGGCTAAACCTTCCTTTTATTTTCTTTCAAAGATTTCAACCATCCAAACAAGTCAAACCACACCGAGAGTTTACACATGCCTAAATGAAACTCTGAAAACCACCTGGGCTGTGGGTGTGTGAGCCCTGAATGCTGGCTGTTTCCCATTGTAGATGCTCTGCCTGGCAAAGCTCAGGGCTTAGCCACCATTGTTTACTCTGTATCCACAGAGCCCAGCACCTGTTAGAGATTGAGCTGTGCACAACCCAGCTGCAAGCCATTTCCATGTAACACCCAAGAAGATAACTAGCCTGTAGCACAAACGATTAGCGTAATCAGCCATGATGACGGGAAGAGTCCAAGTTGGACGAGAAGTTAGAAAGTTGTGGGGGCTGAATGGCACCCGCAAGAGAGTATCTTCATTCTGAACAAGTTAATGGAAGTTCACAAAATTCAGTCATCTCTTAATGAGGACTGTAGCGGTAGCGTCTTTTCTTGTTTGCCATTTACTGACAACCAGCATAGCCAACCCCCATGCCCCCGGCACAACAAGAGGCCACCATTGTGAGGAAATGGCTATGCAGACTGCAAGAACCCACAGCAGCTATGTGTGTTTTCCTGTCAGTAGTTTGTCCTTTTCCTTTGCTTTCCGCACACAGGCAATTAAGTCAGTTTCCCAATGCTGCGACCCCCTCCAACATTCTTTGTTCTTGATTTTTATGTTGTTGTACTTGTTTTCCTGTCCTTTAGTTTTTCCCTTTCTCCCTCTTTCTCTGGGTCTTGTTTTTTTGGGGGAAGAGATCGCGGCTTGGGGCGGAACAGAGAGAAGAAGAAAAAAGTGGGGGGGGGTTAGATTTGCAGCTTTATGACTAACCACATGTGTTTCTGGGTCTTTGTATTTACATGTTTCTCATGGAAAAGAAGGTGGTGGAAGAGGATGACGGGAGAAGAAAGACAGGCATATGGTTCTTGTTTGTTGAGTTAAATTCAGAGCTGAACTGTTTGTTTCCTGCAATGAGAAGAGGGAAATACGTTCTTGTAATCATCTTCAAATGTGACTTTTCTTGGAGCAGTTGTAACGCTTTTCCTTTAAATCAGATATATATCACATAAATATGTACTGTACATAATGCGTTGTTTTCTTGTACACAAATGCACATAAACAAATGAGTTACTTTCTCTTATTTAAAGCAGAAAGGTTCTAGTTCTGGACAAATATCATCAAACTTAATTTGATTATAACCAAATTTTATTTGATTATATTTGACTGTGCAGTGAATATCTTTGCTTATTAAAATTTATACAAACTCTGCCATTCACATTTTTATTTCCTGCTTTTGGCTGAGGTTCAAAAGTGCACACTCTCCTGCTGTTTTCTTGTACTCTTTCACTCTTTACCAATGTACATGCCTTGGGCACCTCAATTGCTGGCATCAGCCTCACCATTATAAAGCCCTCATGAGAACCGGGCACTTTGTGCTCCCCCTTCTTCCTCTTCTGTCTCTGAGGTGTGCCAGCCACTACCCACATGAGTCAGTGGTTGTCCAATTGCCCGGCAGGGGTGGCAGTGGGAGTAGGGGGGCATTCCATTCTGCTTTGCACAGCCTTGTCTTGTAATATGCTCAGGAGATGATTTTACAACCATCTCAGTAGAATTATCATCAGAGATCCTTGTAATTTCCAGGGAGAGGCAAAGGCCAGTTAGTCAGCAATTCCTGGTATTTTTTACAACACCAGCAGAGTTTGTGTTTTACAGTTTTTCTACCCATTTTCTTTCACCTATGATACCTAATCTGCAGCAAATTAGTTAATTATTTAAATTTAAAGAACCTTAAACCAAACTAGACCTCTTATTATTTAATTCCAAACCAGTGTCTTCTTTAATTGCATTGTCAAAGCATAAATCAGCAAGGTCACCAAAAGCCACTTACTTACTCTGAGTGCCTACGGCCAAGTCATTCCACTGCAGAAGAGTTTTTCACAGATGAAATGTCAACATGATGTTGTGTCGTTGTTTTGGACCCCAACAAAGACGTTTTTACATGTAACAAATCAATGGTGTGATGCAGAATTTTAAAACATACAACGTGTCCAAGTATCTCAGTTGTTCTGTAAAGAATTATTAGTTGTTATAGCCTGTCAGGCTGCAGTTAACAGTTATATATTATGATGTATTTCATAATGCAAACTTTCGTTGGGTGGTGGAGGTTTTGATGGCAATGTTTCTTGTTTCTTCAAGGTCCAAGAGGCTGCCTGTAGGAGACCGTAAGAAAAAATACCCAACATCCAACTGGAAATGTCTCAGCAGAAAACATCTTACTGAATTCACTATGACATGAAAACCTCTGGCAGCACACTAAACGTTATACAAAACATACAAATACCAATATCATTTAACAAGTAGCTAAAATTACTTGGCACTGTGTAATACGAGCATAGTTTCATTCCATAGTTTGCTGAGTAGCTGACGGGAAGTGTGACTGTGTTTTCGATAAGTTAGCTTTTTCGTCCTAGCTAGCAGAATGTGGAAAACTGCTGAGATAGAAACCTAACTCAGGTAGAAAAAACTATGGCCAACTAGTCTGGGCTTGACAATCTATTGTGAAATATGATGCTGCTTCTGTTTTGTCTTTATGCATGATTGGGGTGGTAGTAGCTCAGTTGGCTGAGCAATCCCACAGTCAGTGGGTACAAATCCCCGTTCGTCCTAGCTACATGTCAGGGTGTTCTTAGACAAGACCCAAAAACCTGTAGATGAACATGTACAGACTGGCCTCTGTACAAAAATTTGCCCATGGGGAACATTAAAGTCTTTTCTGTTTAATGTGTTCATATTCACATCAGTCATTTTATGTGGTAATACATTTACCATAACTTGATATGATTTCTTGGTTAGTTTACATGCAATAACAAGATTTAAAAGCATTTCTAAAGAAGCTAAGGGACGCCAGTGCAAGAGAGCAGTCACAATGCAGCGAGATTTTGAGGATTTTCTTGAGTCACTCTGGTATTTTGGGTAATTTCCCAGCAGCTGGTACTGAAAAGTAGCAGTTGCCTGCTCCTCACATGAATGTGTAATGAGGTTAAGGTTTCTACGTGTGGAGTTTAGGGGTGATGGGGAAAGACTTTTTCATAAGCAGATTGTGTTCAGTATTGTAGTTTTTGTTTGGCGTCCTTGCAGAAGTTCAATTTCATTTTGCCATCTGTAGTGGCCTCATAGATCTTGTGCAACTTTATAACCTTAACTTGTCACATGAAAAAAAAATACTTGTCCAATTTGCACAACCATCCAAAACAACTTCAACTTTTCTGCCAATGCAGAGGACGATAAAAAGAAAAAGTTACACATTTAAGCTTTAACACACAAACTAATTAGTCCAATATGTAATATTAAGTAGCATTGGCCAAGATGTTTGTTCACATGATATTTGACTTTTATTGTCTAAGGAACTTCAATCAGTGTAAAATGATAGAACAATAGAACTATAAAGACGTGTCAAGACTCTGCCAAACATCAAAGAGATATGTTCATCGAAAACAGTTCAGAACTAAATGAGTCACAGACATCTTTCAGGAGGGATGGTGTGCGGTTTGTCGAAATGGGACACTGAAAAGCCAAACAGATTATTTATTCATGTGTTGATCTGGTGGTTGTTTTTGTCCCTCTTGTCACACTTCCATTTCAGGACCTCATTTGGGCTGTGTCAAAACGCACCATGTGGAGACAGAAAAGAAGTTGTCACTCCTCTCGTGGTTAAGAGACGGCACTTTCATTGAATTCGAGTTTAACATTAGCTGTGAGCGCTGTGAGATGAGAAAAAAATGTAGGGGTTTCGGCTTCCTTTTCTAGTCCTACACCTGGGAGTGCTGGAAGGAGGAATCAGAGCATGTGTGGTGAGCGGAGGTGGAAGGTTCTGAGTGATGGCGGACAAGTGCGAGCCAGGAAAAAGAAAGATAGTCAACATTGCTTTATTTGCCGGGGTGTAGGCTGATGTAAACAAATGCCGAGCTTATGCAAGCTTTTGATCTTGTGAACCGTGAAATCTTCTCCGTGAAAACAGGAAAATTAGGCCTTACTGCAGGGAGGGGGGGGGTGCAGGCAGAGCAGGCAAAAGCTCATGGGAAAAGATATTTAGTCTGAGATCAGGAATTCCAAGCTATTAAATGAACTTCCCCCTTCTGACTTAATTTGATACAGCTTAACACTGTTTCCCCAAAATGTTGAACCCTGAGGAATTCACAAGGATTGGTGTTGGTGGAAATATTGTTCTCTCATCAAAGTGGCACAGTTGTAATCAAACCCTTTGTAGTTTAATTGTCCTCATTCAGTGGCAGGTCCTCGTGGCAAAAGACCATTCAGCTGGGGCATACTGTGGATAACAAGGCACCAATAAGTAGACGATTAGTTCATTTTCACTGTAGATGGGGCTCATAATGGTAGATATAGAAATCTGTGCTGAGGCACTGTTCTTTTCATGTGAGGATCCCATTGAGCAAGCTGATTTTCATCAGACGGCCACATTCCCAGCCCCAATTCTGTTGACACTGCAATAGCAGCTTGAGGGGATGGGGGCAGCATGGGGCGGTTGGGTGATAAAAGGGGTTGGGTGGTGGTGGTGGTGGTGTGTGTGTGTGTGTGTGTGGGTGGTGGGGGGTCTATGTGAGAGACAGAAAAAACGAATCTGTTGCTTTGCCCATGAGCTGCACTTTTAATTTCTCCCCCCTTAACGTAGTTCCCTGGTAGGATGTGTGAGTTTGGTACAGAGGTGAGCAAGCCTCCCTCCTTCCCCCCTGGAAAGCTGGTGCCCAAGAGCTATCCATTTGAACTTCAATGAGAGCCAGCCTTCTTGTGAGGACTTGAAACAAGCATCTTTGGGAGGCTGTTAGAAGTGCCCGGGCATGCCTTCTTTTACCTGATGTGATGTGAGGCTCACTTTTGTTTGATGATTCCATACATAGCTACAAACTGGTATCCGTGGCTGAAAAACTGGCAGAAAAGAAGGGACGAGAAGACGGGATGAGAGGGGACAAGACTGACATTGTAGCTGCATCACACCTGTTGCAGAGTGCGCTGAGCGTGAGCCAAGGTCTTCGATCACCTCTTGGGTCGGTATATGGCATCGGCCCATTTACTTTTACCAGTTCTAAAAGTAGTTTAAGCTTTGGCTGGAATGTGTCCTTCCAATGAAAAGGTTTTAGAAAGGATCTCTTCACAGACCATCTCGACAGAGAAATTACAGTTACAGTATACATATGGTTTGTGTCTGTTAGAAAAAGGAAAGCCTATTAACCCATCATTCAAGGAGCCAGTTTTGACATTCTGACTACTGGAGATGGAAGGTTTGATGTGCTTTTACCTATTTCAACATACCCTAGCCCTCTCTCTCCTCAATAATCATTGGCAAATCCACATGTCCAGTTTACCCAGACGATTTCTGTACCAGATGTTCCTCAAAACTCAGAGAAATTCACAACCCATTTTTTTGGCCTTTGCCTGCATTGGATGCTGTTCAACACTGTGTGATAATATATCAAAGGTTTCGCAATCTAAGTTTGTTTGTCTCTTGAAATGCAGTCTTTGTCTGTTTGCTTTGTAAAAAAGAAAATCTTTTCAGAGCAGGAGAAGTGGCCCTAGGATGACAGGCATCATGTTAAAATGGCCAAGTAGCAAAAAATGTCACCAAAAAGCACATTCTGCATTACTTTTGATGGAGAACCGCCTTTTAACAAGTTTTCCTTTTAAGATCTTTTCATATCATAAAAAGAGAGAGAAAGGGCAGAAGACAGCATACAAAAGAACCCAAATGCAGAGACTTCACGTCTCCCTTGAAGATGTTAAAATTAGTGTCTTAAAAAAATCAAAGGCTCAACATTAAACGCTGAAAGATGCTTGAAATGTCGACACTGCAGTGTTTTAGAAAAAAGGACATAAGATGAGAGATACTTGCAACAGACTTTGGTGTCACTTCAAAGCCTCGACTTTAAGAAAGTGGGCTAATATAATACTGATAGGAGAATCTTTACCTGGCTCCGTTGACCTCGTCTGAAGCTTCTGACAGTCCAGCAACAGATCCTAAGACCAGGCCTTCACGCCGTGGGGCAAGGTGGGGTTGGCGAGGTGTTGCGGGGTCGAGGAGGCCAGGCTTGACGTGTAACCCCGGAGGTCGTCTTTGGTCTCTAGCTCTGCGATGGCCCCTTTCTTCTCTTGTTATGCTCAGAAAAAGATGGCCGCCTTTGAACTCCACAGTAGCTATAGAAACGGCTGGAGTTTCTCCACTTTAGCGCTTGGCTGTCAGCATCTGACTGGGCCACCGTGATGGGCCAGCATCATTAGAAGCCGGTGCACACAGGACACACATTGACACATTTGCTGACACATATATATATAGACAAGATCTTGTGTGTATGTGCGGGTGTGTTTGTTTTTAGGGGGGTAGGGGGGTCATTTTAATTGGCTTGGCCTACGAACTTGCGCGCAACAGAGAACCTATGAGCAACAGAGGCCTGATGTGTTTGGACTACTGAGAATTCGCCTTTTCATGTCATAGATTTTAAGACTTTGCTAACAAAATAAAACTTTGCCATCTCTTGTTAGCATTACATGCTGGGTCAAGGACAAAAACTCAAGGAAGTACAGTGAGGTTCCTCACGCTGCCATAGGTAAAAGACCAAACGTGACCATCTGAGGTGACGCCCAATTACAGTTCGTTAATACATTCAACACAACTGTCACTACTTGACATCCTCAGCCTTGTGTTTCCGCACAAGGCTACGGAATCATAAAACCTTTCTCCTCCTCTAATTTTTTGTAAAGACTTTAATTTTCCAGTCTCTGGAACTTCAAAGAACTGACGATTCGCAAGTCCACATCCCTCCGAGCGCTCCGTGAATCTCCATTCTTTCATTTCGACGGCCCCTTCAGTAAATATGTGCAATCGCCCCACTTTTCAAACAGATTCGGTTCCCATGTATTTATTTTAAATGAATATTATTAGCTGGCCTGGCAAGAAAAGGTTCTTATGCTAATCCACAGGAATCACAGGCATTTCTGTTTAATGCCTACTTATAGGCCGTTCTTTAACGACTATTTGCCTTACAGTCTTAGCAAATGAGCTCTGCACCCCAGACTCCTCCGCGCTCATAATTTCTTTGGAAAAGAAGAAGACCCTCCCTCCCTTCCCTTTTTTACTTTGATCCCAGAATGTGTTTTTGAATCTGCTGGTTGTGTATTCGAACATCAATGGAGACGCCGTTGCAAGTGCTTGCTTTCATTATTTTCCACAGAGATAAAACGAAACAACAGAGGGATGGGAGGGAAGAAGCGCGGGAGTGTTGGGGAGGCGGTGGTAGTGGGGCGTGCGGGTGTAGGCGGCTGTCCGGTACGGGCCTCACTTTGCCAAAGAGACAACGTGTTTCAAAGTGGAGTCACATCCTCATCAGTAATGTGTCCTGCTTATTAAAATCGCTGACCCCGCTGGCAACCCCACCCTGACTCCTGCTCCCTTCACTGTGGCTCTCTGTCTTTTTATACAGCCTTATCTTTGAGCTCTCCGAGTACACACACAGATATCTGGGTCTGAATAGTTCCGTATGAGGGGAAGGTGCTGCTTTAGCCTTGCTTCAACTGTCAGTCTTAGCTGTGCTGTACATGTTTATAGTTATTTCACTTTACGACTATGGAATTCCTAATTCTCCTCCTAGCTAATCTTAGTATTTTTACCTTTTTGTTTGTCCACTGTCTTTATAAAGACAGTCTGTGAAAGGGTTTGACCTTCACCTTGAATGTTCTGTACCCCTGCAGTGTGGCCGTGACTGTGGCAAATGGGGATTGAGGCATCCCACCAAGGTATAATGAGTGATGGGGCTACTTTGATTCCTAGAGAGCTTTCATCTTCAGTCAAGGCCTCCACTGGTAGACTGCACTTTCTCTCTCTTCCTGTTCTTCTTTGTTTCTTGCCTTGATGTTTGATGGTGAAGACGGAGAAAAAGATCTTTAATATGGTCCCCATTCGATTACCACTCTTCTTCCTGCGACGCTCCCATGCAGCTTTCCTTCTCCCTCTGTTCAGGGGTTCGTAATTGGGCACGTCACTGAATTGCAGGAACCAAATTTGCCGTGTGCTAGAAAGTTACTGAATCAACCTTTTGCATATGCAACAGCTCTAAGTCCTTATTGCTCGAGTCCATAACAACCCTCTGAGAGAGGCTTTTTGGGGGCCTTTAAGAGCACAGCAAGCCACTCTGAAACAAAAAAAAAACGATTGCAAGATTTTGTGGTGAAAATGAAGCAAATTTGAAAGGAAAACAACAAAGGAAGCATTTGTTCTTTCTCTGCGCTTGCTCCCTCAGTCTAGGGTTCTAATCTCTTATTGTTTCAGACCCAAACAGAGACAAAGGAGACGCAGATCAAAACAAATGACTATCAAGCTATCAAACAAGCACCACCCTGCTATGATTCCAAACGCTGACTGCGGGAGAGCGCGAAGAGAGTCAAAGTCAGGCGGGTCGCGTATTGTTTCCAGTCGCTTTGATGCAAAACTTAAAAAGCAGAGGCAAAAAATAAATAAATAAATAAATCAAAACGTCAAGCATGAAAGACGGAGAGAGGAAGAGAAGAGAAAGAGGGGGCGATGCAAAACATGCTAACACTGTTCGCGTATGTGCACCCGCCTTTGTTTTATTAGTGGTCCAGCTGATAACCTTTATTCAGCCTGATCTGGAATTAAGCTCGTGGACCAGCAGGGCTTTGAAGCGACAACTGGCGCTTTTCCTGTTTGTGCTGTAATTGCAGGTTGTGGTGTGAAGATAAAGCACTTCTGAAGGATATTAAGACTTAAAAGTCCCCTGGCTATTCACTGGTACATATTTGATGTTGTTCTTTTGCTACTTGGCTAAATTAGCATATCTCTTTCAACCCCCCCTCCCCTGCTCTGCTGACAAATGTAATCCTCTGCCATCATGTGTTCACTAAACGTCATAAATGATAGAAGTACAATGTGCACGCCACTGACACATCAAAGTATGATAACACGATTAGCAGTGATGACTCGAGTTTGTTTTCTGCCCTCCCCTCTTCTCACTTTCTTCCTCATCACTGTAATCAGCACTCGTTTGGTCCCTCCTGTATTTTTGCCTCTTTCATTTCCAGACACATCACAGTTGCTGTTACCAGTTGCGGTGGGGTGAGACACCTTTTGCCTCAGTTTGTTCACTTTCATTCAGTCTCTCTGCAGAATGCAGCATCTAATTTTAGCATCGCATCGTCTATCGACGTGACAGCTCCCTCTCACCCCGCTGCTTTCACTTCCCAACTCGAGTCATGTGCAGTGGGTGACAGGGCAAATGTGCCACCCTGCCGTAGATGAGCACTAGTCTGTAAGTTAAACTGCAAGGCACATTCTCCGCCTCATCAGAGCGCACACATCAAAACAAACGGCAGTGACAGCCCCATTGTGATCTATTATTTAGCCCCCTCCGTATTTGATCACTAGCGCGTGCCATAGTGATGATCACGCAGATTAGACCTGTTTCTTCCAGCCGCCCCGCTAAACTCCTTTGCTTTTATTGTTTTGGGATCTCCATATTTGCCTCTCTTGCAAGTATTGTCACGAGCCAAAGTGATGAATCTGAATGATATGTATGTTCCCAAAGGAAAGTTCCCACTTTGGGGCATCAGGTAGGAGCACATCAAAAGTAAAGCAATGTATGAAAACTGCATATACATGAGGAAGAGTTGTCAGGTATCTTATGAAAGTGAATAGTCAAATGTGTCTGTGAGCATTTGTGGTGAAATTAGCATGCTGGGTAATGTTTCATCAATATTTCAGGCCTTGTCGTATCTGGCTAAATGGAAATGACGATTATTGACCGTGCGTCTTCTTGTGTGGCCGATCTGGTGAAGTCTCCCATCTGGTGGAGATAATAACCAACATTTACTCTGCATTCTTTTATTTGGTTGTTCTACAGTGCAGCTGTAAACTCTAACAATTTTGTAAATCTCCACGTCAGTGCCTTCAAAGGTGGGATTTGAGAGTCAGCTGCCAAACAGCAAACCTGCACGATGTGAGAAAATGATCACTTTTCCTGTACGGTTCTGACAACTTGTGTGTTGTGTCTTTGATTTAGTGACAGCGTCAGTCATGAATACAGTCTAGCAGTTCTTAGATGTCCTTGAATGCATCACTAAGAAATGACCTGGAATAGTACGTTTGCAGTTATATTATAATCTATCCCAAGCTATTTGAAGTCTAGAGTGAAACTGATGGTTGTCTACAAACACTGGAAAATGGTAGCCGTTATACACATGCATGGGAACAGTTACATTTTGCATTTATTTCCTGACTTAGGTGAATCAGCATGTAATTTAATTTGGACCAAACTAAAAATAAAAAACCTCATTCTGTGCATTTATGCCCAAATCTAAATGTGATAAGATAAGATAACGCGCCCGCACATCTAAATCATCAACAAAGTATTAGTTGTTTGTATTCTCCTAAGCTGGCGTAGTTCAGGTGCTTGATTAAGTAAATTCCTGAGGGGACTGAAGGGACACACCAGTCAGAGCTAACGCCGTTTGATTCCGAACATGAACGCTGCTCCCTTTAACCTTAACCACTCAGCTGTGCAATTGTTCACTCAGAGGAGAGAGCAGCTCTGTGTGTAATTAGCGGAAGACCCCTTTATGAATGGAATTAGCATCATCTTTGTCCTCTCACCAGGAGTGTAGCCCTAATTATCCATCTGCATGTTCCAAAGACGTCCATACACCAGGCGGAGGAGGACAATTGCATTCTGGCCCTTCTGCCAGGCCCTCGTTTGCTGAAGTGAAAAAAAAAAAGATTTAGAAAGTGTATTTGTCCAGCGAATGAGGGCAAACTCTCAAGTGCTAATTGAAGTCTGACTGCAGATGGGTCTCGTTAATTTTCCACCACGGGTCACAGTGTAACCCCCGGCATGGCCCATCATATGAATGAATGTGTGTGTTTGTCTAGTTGTGTGTGTGTGTGTGTGTGTGTGTGTATCCACTGTTTTTGGTGAGATCATTTTAAAGGAAGACGCGGGGGTGCCCAGAGATTAAAGTAACACTCCAGCGCTGGGTGCCTGCACAGCGAACCACCCTCGCCTCTGATTAAAAATGCTAATGCGCCTCCTTCGTCTTTTGATGTCGCATGAACAATGGTCGGTGATGGTGGGGCGACGTTACCGTGAGACGATGTAAGCCTTTATTTGTCGCCATGCAATAACACCCAGCTGAGCGCCGTGACAGTCCAAATCAATCATGTCACAGGGAGCCACTATGAGTCCGCCAGCTAACTGTCCCCCCTACTCGTCAACTTCCAAGGCTGCGCGAAACTAATTAGCTTCCCTCTCCCAACATGGCTTAGAAAGAAGGAACCGAGGAAAATTTGAAGAAAGAAAGTTCCTCAGCAACAGCGTGAAGTGCAGCCGCTAAATACACTCTGAGGCACTAGACACATGAAACACGCTAACAAGTAGCACATCGCAATATCACACAGGCCGACGTTTCAAACGGAACGGGAGCCTGAAAATCATTTGCTGTGTGCGATAGTGGAAACAGTTAGCCTCTGCCTAAAGAAAAATAAATCTAAATAATCAAGTAGATGTGATGGTGAATATTTTGAAGCATGATGGTATTATCTAGTTTCAGGAGGCCAGAGGACACCGCCAGAGGTCTAGTAGAGTCCGCGCCTCAGTGGGCGGAGCCTGTTTTGGCAGCAGGAAAGCGGGACCTACACAACATTAGGCAGGTGTATGTAGGTAGAAAACTTACATTTTTCTTTTTACTCGACTCACAGAATATTACAATAAAAATAAACAAAAACAGAGAAGCGAACCACACTGCTGTTCACCCACAAACTGTTAGTCCACTGTGAACCCCAGTGTGGATAGATGCTGTTAACACTTTTTCTTTTTTAGACATACGCATCCGTCTGTATTGTATTGCTCACTTTCCGAGTTTTGACCAAGATTTCCTGGCATGTTTACCATGTTTACTCTGCTGTCATCACGCCGCGATCAGGATGTGACACTGCCGCTCTGACTCTGTTTCAAGACGTCTCCTCAGCTTGAAACCGCCATCGTTGTCACACCCTGGCGATCTGTCGCTCAGCTGCACGCACACAAAGCTTGAAGACATTCTCTTCAGAGAGCCCCGTGTACGGGTGTGTGCGCGCGTGTCTCAGAGACAGAAGAGGGGGGTGCTGGGATATGAAGTAGAAGGGCTTTTATCAGCCTCTGAGTTGGAAGTCTTTGAGGGGCTCCTCAGAAGCTCTGCATTTCTTCCATTGTTCTATTTCCATCCCTCGCTTCGCTCCTGTCACATGTAGAAATACAAAAGGCCGCCTATACCCCCCACCTCTACACCCTTACCCCTCCTCTTCGCTCATATCCCACCCCTTTCCCCCATGTTTCAGCATCGGAGAGGCATATAACCCACTTAGATTATTCTCAAAATACTTCATAACTTTACAGTGTTGCCGCCGCCAATTGGAGTTCAGGCAAAGACCTGGAACTGGAAAGCTGAGGTTGTGAACTTCCTTTGGTATAAGGCGCTTCAAACAAACGTTACCGACCCCGTAGATACACTGTGCCACGCACTCTACAGCAGTGAGGGACATTGTCTTGCCTCAAATCGCCTCTTTCACCGCTGGTATTGTAAATACAACAACGCCAGTGCAAGCACAAAATGAAACATACACCTCACACATTCACCATCTCACCTAAGGCATGGGTGGAGAGATTCTACCTGGTGTCTGCGTGTCATCCTCCGGCGGAGTGTTTACTGTACACGGTAAGGTGAAATCCTATCACAACAGCTGACTCCCTCTTTCTCCCACATACATGCGCATACACACGTACATGCTGACATCTGAGACCTGAGAAAGCCTGCCCGCAGGCCTGTACCCGGCAGCAGGTGATGCGGTTGTGACATCTCAGCTACTGTACGAGAGACAGAGCCTCCTCTAGCACTCATTTCCCATCTTATTTTACCCTTTACCTTGACTTATCTGCTCTGCCCCCCCCCTCTCTCCCCCACTCTTCACCTCCTGCTCCTGTTGTCATCGTCTCTTTCCCGTTTCTGCCCTTAGGAATGAAGGCACTTCAGGTTTCATTGGCAGACGCCGGGAAGCGAGGATGAGCTGGACATTTCCCTAAACATAAACTGCAGCAGGTGTATTGGAAATCCCCCGGTCTTGCGTTTGTGTGGCACAGATCACCTTTGGTTTTTTAACTTTGACACTTTGCCTGGAAGCGCGTGAAATGCAAATAAGCGTCTGTCTCTGTTAGTGGCACGTACTAAACATCAACCCTGCATCGCCGCGGTGTAGGTGCACCTCTGCTCCTCCCTCCTTCCCTCTCTAAGCACCAACCCAGCTGATCCTCTGTCCGATGTAATCAAATATGACACCAGCTTGTGCAAACAACTTGGCCACATTATCCGTGTTCCCCTCCCTCCTTCCTACTTTTCCTTTTTTCATTCCTCCACTGGTGATAATGAGAGGTGATTTCAAACCCTGTGTATTCACATGCCGCTCGTTCCTCCACAAGTCGACGTGTTGTGTGAGTGTGAGTTCACTTGTGTGTGTGTGTGTGTGTGTGTGTAAGGTGAATAAAGGCATTATTGTTGGCTGCAGGTGTGTGCCTGTGCCAGGCAGGCTTCAGCGGAGGATCTGGAGAACAATGGCTTCTCTGTTGGGAGACACACCTGAGTCAGAGAGGGGAGGTGAGAGGACCTGATCGCAGGAAGATTACACAAGAGTAGACTTCATTAAACCTGAGGGGGGCACCGGAGGGATAGTGTGGGGGGAGGGGAGGAAGAGATAAAAAAGGTGCAGGAACGCGGAGGGAGGGACATGAAGGGCGAGACAGGGGGTAAATACCAAGAGGAGTGGGGGCAGCTGAGGAAAGTGGAAACTGAATAAAAATGAGTATAAGGTTATGAGGACAGAGGAGCCAAGGTTACTGTAAATGCTGGTCAGGTGGAATGTCTGCTCCCCGTGCAAGGCACAATGGCAAATACCAGGCGATGACACAAATTACACTGCTCAGATGAGGAAGAAACATCCGATGCTGCTCAGATAAAGGTTCAGGCCTAGTCCAGTCCTCCCTGTGAGTCACCAGCAGAAGCAGCACAGCATCAAAGACACCCAGAAAGACTGGCTCCCATGGAGATGGCTGAAACTATCCGTCCAGGTCCACAAAGAGAAGCTCAACCAAGGTACAGGATGTAAGGACTACTCCGCTCTATCAGGCCAGTGGTAAAAATGAAACAATGCCATCAAAAATAGAGAAAATAAGAGCAGGAAAATACAGATGAAGCTGGCGAGTGATCACACGTTGTCGCTGCACTGGTCAAATCCTCAGACTCAGACTGGACAGACAAACAGTGATCATCTCCTCTGACAGTTAAGAAGTCAGCTTATACTGGACAAAGCCATGTTTAACTGAATTCAAATAATTTACTGTGGTTCTAGTTTGGGGGGCATGTCTTTATCAATAGCATGAATGTACCGTTTGCCTTATGCGTCCATCCATTATCTCCACAGTTAGGTCGCGGTTAGTAGTTAGTAACACAACAGCACTTTGCTGCTTTGACGAGTCAAAATGTGTGCGGAGAAAACTTTACCATAGAAATGGTTCAGTTCAGTTGCTCTGATGTCATAAGGCTGTGGTTCCCAGACCTTTAATGGGTAAACATATTCTTAGACCCTATCTGTCGCTCTATCCACCTGCACAGTGTAATAGTTCTCTCTTACCTCGTCATTAAGCTGCTCTTCTACATCTTTCACTATGGGTTGAGCGTTTGTACAGATGCTGCTTCGCTGAAGTGACTCTGCTGAAGATGTCCACAGGCTGACATCTCCAAACCGTGTCTTCGACTGTTCTGCTTCATACTAACATAATCTGATAACATGAGACAACACAGTCCTTATTACCTGCCCTGTCTTTTATTTTGGTAGCTGTAATGTTTAAAGCTGCTGGCGCTGACTCATTGCCGTCCCTGCTTTTGCTTGACAGTACTTTCACAAACCTAACCAATGCTAGCACTGTAGCTGGATTACCAGGTCCCTCCTTGGGCTGACTACTTTACTTTAGTTTACTTTAGTTTGCTTGGCAGACGCTTTTATCCAAAGCGACTTACAAGGAGCTAGCGTTGTGTGTCCTAGGACACACCTGGTAGTGGATAGATTCGGAGTCAGACGAGATTCGAACCTGCGACCTCCTACATCCCAGTCTTGATGTATATAAATATGGTATGTTAAACTTGTACTGCCATCCACATACTGTAGCTACAGTGAGGTACTTTGACAATGTTCTACCCTAACACAACCTAAACCACACAAACCCACTGCCTACACCTAACTATCTTTGCCTAGATTAGACTTCCAGCTAATATTTACTACGTCTGGCTCAGGTTGGAAGTCTGATCTTTACCTGCTACCAGATTATCTTGAGGACACCTACTTTGAACGTCATCGCGCCTCCTTAATGAAATTGACAGCTCATGGTTTGTCCTGACTGCTGTGTTTTGTCATGCACCCATCAAAGCCATCCACCTTCCTATAGACAGACTCGCTTGTCTCGCTGAAGTGTCTCTGACCTCAGGACCTCTTCCTGAGTTGTTCATATGATCTCTGTTACCTGCTGTTCTCTTCTCTCTCCTCTGTCCACTAACCCCAACCGGTCGAGGCAGATGACCGCCCACCCTGAGCCTGGGTTCTGCTGGAGGTTTCTTCCTCTTAAAAGGAGTTTTTCCTCTTCTGTTGGGTTTTCTGCATTATTTTGTTTAAAGTGCCCTGAAATGACTTTCGTTAGGATTTGGCGCAATACAAATAAAGATGAATTGAATTAACCTACTGGGAGACGCTCTTGACCTTTCTGTAGTATAATTACAGGCATGATACGTAACAATAAAGGTGATGCAATAGAGTCATACATCATAATACAGTAGCTGTAGGGTGCGCTTCATGGGACGCAACATGCTTATATTACAAAAGACGGTTCTTTAAGTGACATCCTGCTAGAAAGACCCTAGAAAGTTCTATAGTTGGTATAGAGTCATACGAACCCTTATTGTTGTGCTATTAGTATGAAGCGGTACTAGCAGTGATGTAACCACTACAGACAGATGAAGTAGTTATAATGTTAAATCAAATCCCGATGGAGAGGTGATGATTTGTTTACATGAAACAAACAGAAAGTTTTTAATTCTGCATGTTGCTCCCATTTTTAGTGTCGTGTAAAAACATCTCACACATTAGCCAGGCAAACGTGCCTGGTGACACAGTAAGACAACGAAGAATATTTAGCACTGTTGGATTACAGGCAGTGATTTACAGAAAAAGGAGGAAATCTCATTCAAAGGCTTTGTCGCTAATTTATGACATGTTCACTGAAAAGTTAGATAAGTAGGAGGAGAAGTTGTGACAACACAACAAAGGAAAATTTACGCTAGAAAACTTTGAGAGTCAGTCTAATCCAACTCTTCCTGCCTTGCTCTCTATCCCTCAATCATCCCTTTCTCCCTCCTCTCTTTTTGTTGGAGACAAGTTCAGATAGTTAAAGCGTCCTCCTTTCGCGCAGGATGAACGCCGTTTCTGTCTAAATTCTTCAAACATGAAACGCAAATGGTATGTAAATGTCGTCTTTGATTCTGTTTAATGTACCCGGGGTACAAGGTGCAAAGAATAAAAGAGCCTTCTCCACTCTGCCTATAAAGCATTACGATACACCTTTACAGGACAGTAGACTCCCTGCTGGGAGGATAATAGGAAGAAATTGTTTTGCTATGAGATGAAGTGATAAAGGGAAAAGTATGATTTTTCAAAGACTTCGCCACTCCTCTCAAACACCCTCCACTCGTTCCTTGTGGGGTGCATGACAGAGAAATTGTTGAGCGCTAATTGAATGACAGCTGATTGTTGAAGTGTGCATCTTTGATGTTCTTTTTTTCTCCCCTGTGCATGTAATTGAAACATCAAAAAAGTAGCGGATGTTTTGAAGGGAATTAGGATAAAGTTGGAGTTTGATGAAGGATGCTAATGGCTGTTTCTGTGCGCTACTGGAGATACAGTACGACTCCTTATTTGGATGTCCATTCACTAATTACACTAACCGCATTATAATATAGTACAATTGAATTAATATTCTTACAGTCTTACTTGGCTTTTTACACACAGATCTTCAGATGGACCACATACAGTGGTGGATCTAGAAAATTTTACATGAGGGGGCAAAAGAGTGGCAAATCTCAAGACTCAAGAGGTATTTATTGTCATTAGGCGTTAGACATAACGAAATTTAGTTTGGTGGCTCTCGGCTTTGGAAAGAAAAACAAACAGCACATGCACACAAAACAAAAAAAGGAATAAATAAAAAGAAGACACAATGGATAAAGTGACAAACATTATATGATCAATTTAACGGAACTATGGACAATTCTTGTGCTAAATATTAGCAGGGTGGCCTTTAGTTTGTGTGCTTGGACTAAGTTTTCAGGTACCTAAGATAATATTTATATATATAATTATATATATTTGGTGAAGTAATATTCATTTGTAGGCTTTAGGGGGGTTTTAGGGAAACAAGTGATTAGTTTTTTCAAGTATAATTATAGGGACACAAAGGTTGGTAGCTTTAGATCAGCTCCGACCACATATGTAATATTAGCTTCAATTCATTTCAGCTACCATGTTTAAGTGAAGTCAAAAGCAAGTTAAATGTCATTTACACAGCAGATTTTATTTCAGGGTGCTTCACACAAAACATGTAAAAGCAGCATTGTCACTCTGTTTGTGAACAGTGGTAATGTTGGAAATAAAGTGGCTTCAGGGGAAAATAACCTTAAAACCAAATCACCAGCTTTGCTATTTTACCTGTGGAGCAAGGACACATTAGACTTAATGGAAAATAAATAACACGGATGATGCCATGAATACCACACTTTATAATATTAAGGAGCTACACTATCTATGCTTACACTACCTAACGCTATAGCCATAAAAAGGTGTTGCGAAGGACACAAGTTTTGCTGATTTACTATCAGTGGTTTAGCACAGCTTGTTTCCACCCCAACAAAGACTGCATGTGACTAGACTGGCAGGCCTGATCCAGCTGGGCTTGACAGCAGAGCACACATGAAAGAAAGGGATGGAGTGGTGAGAGCAGGGAGAAAAGCGAGGGATGAACAGAAACACACACTGGGATCCTGCTGTTCACAGCAGCAGGTGCAAAGGAGAGGAGGGGGAGTGATGCAGAAGGGGCAGGAGTAGGGGGTACGAGGGGTTTTGTGGAAAGGCAAAAGAGAGCATGTGAAGAGGGGGAGGATAATATAAGAGTAGTTTTAACTGGATCAAACTCAGCGCCCGTAAGCCGTTAAGATGGAGTCCATGCATTCATTTGCACCAGTATGAGACTTTTTATTGTGATCTATTGAACTTAGCTACTCGGATAACTGCGAGAGGAAGTAAACACTGACAACAGCAGGAAGACTCATGCTTAACTGTCTGCTGCCCGCTGCGTGAAGGTAGACCGCGGAGACGGGCCGTCGATCGCAAACACACAACCGATGGATGCCTTTGGACCAGGTTGGAGATTGTGTTTCCCAAAGAGCATGTTACAATTCTCTAATGCTACCTGAAATATATAATGGATGTGGCAACACCCTTCCCTTTTCTGTCACGCCGCATTCAGCAGGCACGAAACACAACTGTCATGGAGAGAACTCGGTCCTATGCCGCGTAGAAGTACACATTCTACCTCCTCTTGTCTTTTCACGAATGTACGTGTGTATGTTTTTTCACCAGGTAAAGTAACCAAGGGCAACCTCTTTCATTAGTTACTGTGTTTTATATAAACCAGGACGACTGAACCGGTGCTAACATATCCGCCTGCATTCCCCTGAGCTAGTTTGTGCCCTAACAAAGATTTTTCAAAAACCCATGAGTAGGGGAGATGGAGTGGGGGATATATCAAATTAAAGTACATCACTGTTGAGGAGAAGCATCTTTCCTGAAGACTGGGCGTTGACAGACAGCAAGAGAACAGGCAAGGGAGGATAGCTGAAGATCTCCGTCTTTGATGAGACATAACAATATCTAAATCCCCGACCGCCTCTTATTTAAGTTACTGAGGACTCTAAAAAAAGGGAAGTTCTTCCAAAGTCGCTCAGAAGCTGGTGCGCTTTAGGTGAAGGGAGGGAATGGAGGGAGCAAGAAGTAGAAGGTTGGGGGAAAGAAGATAATGTTTATGCATTAGATTTTCAAAGCACTTTTTTCTGCAAGGAAATTCAGATTCAAAGGTGTACTTCTTGCAAGAAGATCTAAAGGATTCTTTCTCCCTTTCCCTGTTATTGCTTGAGTGACAAAGTCTCTCTGTAGCTTAGCCAGGACTTTGTATGCACATGGTAACTGAGCGTGAGTAAGCCCTACATAGCTACAGTATAGCCACCAAGGGGATTGAGTGATGTATAACTATATATTTTATATAAAGTATTTTCTACGCTCCAACTACACATTTGACATCAAAGAGAACAGTAACGCTAAAGTAACACCCTGGCTCGACAGTCAAATGCTACTGTTAACTCCAGTCGAGCCACAAGCAAAAGCCACCGTGCTCACAATGAAACCTGAACTATGCGGCCGCACACATCGCTCCCAATTCAAACTCATCGGGGCGACATTACCTGAGCCTCGAGAAGTGGAACTCCAAAACTTCGGCTGCAGAGCACTTGGAGAGATCTGAAGGAGCGGAGACGAGAGCGCGAGGGTGTGTTTGTGCACGCTCGCGTTGGATAGTTGCTGAGCACAGCACTCGTACATACGTGTGATTAAAAATTCAAATGAGTGCCTTTAGAATCGATGGAAGGCTTTGAGGCTCCGTAATGAGGCTGATATATGAAGTTTAAACATTTGGAGCCGCTGGAAGTGCCACCGTGGAAAAAAAAAAAGAGAGACAGAGAAAGGGGAGGGAGGCAAAGACAAGGGGGAAGATGTGTGGCTTTGATGCAGGGGTATCACCGTGGGGCATGGCTGGTTGGCTGGCGCTAGCTGGTATTGGGATCCGGAGCGCTTTCAGAACGTTTGCAACGTTCCCCAAGACACCATTTCCAGCAATATCCTGCCAACAGTCCAGGACAAACTGGGAGGAAGGAGGCAGCGGGGCGGAAGACGAGCAGCAGCGGAGAAGAAGTGAAAGAGAAGTGGCTGGAGCCAGAGAGAAATGGGACGTAGTGGATAGAGAGAGGCTTTAAGAACAGAGATCACAGAGGGAGAGGAGGGGAACAACGCGAGTGACAAAGAAGTGCCTGCCATCACTTCTCAGTATACACCTGTCAATCAGATAGACACCTGCACACATACGATAGCGCGGGAGCTGAGACGGGACTTGGTGTGAGCATCTGGGACCGAAAGAGAGAGAATGAGTTCACATGGTACTGTGTGTGTGTGTGTGTGTGTGTGTGTGTTTAACCACATTTGGATGCGGTCTCTCACACACACTGTTCTACGTCTATCTCTGGAAGCAGTGGGAGTCTAGTGCCACTTTGAACTTGCCTACCATTAAAAGCCTGACAGAGTTTTGAAGAGGCCTATTGAAAGGAAACCTGTGCATTTATGATGTAAATGTATTTTTTTCCAACCCTTTCTTCTTCTTCCCCACTTTTTTTTTATTTTGACAGCCTTTGAAATTTGTCATATGCACCTCCAATTTAACAGCCAGAAAAGACTTCTTTGGCCCCCCATTTTTTTCCTTTTTCGTAACAATCCATCGACTTTAAAGGAATTGACTGAATATTTTTGCTTGATTTTCTTTAATGTGATCGTTGCAGTTTCAGTCACTTCATGTTGGAGTTATATTCTTTTAGTCGGGTAATTTTCTGTCAGATTTACTCTCATAACCAAGTCCTCAAAGGCGGAAAACAAGTAATTTCTCAAAAGGACAACAATCCCTTCAGTCTTTTTACTTTAAACTGGCTGCTTTAACCTTCTCTTTCATTTGTTCACAGCTCTCCTTCAACTCCTCTGAACCCATGAACTAATTTCAAGTACGTGCACAACAGTTTGCATCACAAACACAAGGTTCAGCAATGGCCTTTGTCAAATCTACACAAAAGTGAGAACATTGCGTCTTTGTGTTGCATCTTCATGCACCAACGTTTCTTCGTCGTTTGTCATTTGTGTCAGCAGGTTATTGCAGAAACAGTAACGAGATAAAGTCGACAAAATAATTCTGACTGAACAAAGAAGAAAGTTGCATAATGCCACATAGTGCACAGATTAAGAAAGTCTGCATCAGGATCAGGTTGAGGAGGATGAATGGGTCTGAAAACACAGTTTGTTCATTATTAACCGTAACCGTGATAATGGAGGTGACGTTGTTGTTTAAAGGGATAAATCAGCATGTGTGTTTATCAGGAGTCTTTATTGTTATTGTAGCAATAAGACAAAATACAACAAAGTTAAGAATAAAATGCAGTCACTCTAGTTAAAAAGCAAAGAGAAATAAAATATAAATATAAAGATAGAAGAACAAGATAAGAAGCTAAACGCTGTTTTGTCATTTATACATAGATAATGTTGTTCATGGTGAAAAAGTCATTTTCAATCTGAGACACTGATACAACAATTTGGAATGTCCTAAAAAAGAAAGAAACCCCAAACAACCCCAAACAACCCCAGTTAACGTCAGTGACACCACCAACAGCCAGGCTTTAAAACCCAGAATACTGACTTTCATCCGCAGTGATGATCCACTAAGGTTCTGGAGCAAAGTTGAGACCAACATTAACATTTAGCAAAGTGATGGTAAAGCTACAGTGTGAAGGGAAAATAAATCTGCTCGTGAGCCAAAGATGCAAGCTCGCTGGTAAAGAAAGGTGGAGGTAGGTATTACTGCGTCTGCACCAAAGACAGTAAGAAGCAAACCTTTGGCTATCTTTGTATCTGCAACATAAAATATTTTTTAGTTTTTTCTTGTTTTTTGCTGGTCACATCCCTCCGGGAATAAACGTCACTGTACTCACAGGCTGAACCTGCATGAGCAGCTTCCTGGAATGTTCAAACTGTAAGTAAAGTTCGTGTTGGGAGCTTACAACCGTCATACCTTCCCAAAAGACCTCAGCAGAGGGAGAAAGAGCCGAGGGAGGCAGCAAAGGGGAGCATGACTATGCACAGCTGGACTGAGACAAGCTTTCCAGCTGGTGACGTAAAAACGTCAACCTGCCTATATACAGTAAGTCGTGTGAAGCAGGTCTTTTTCTCAGGAGCGTTTCAGTTGGAAGAAGTTTAAAATAACTAAAAACAACATTTACGAATAATGATTTTAGATTATGTGTTTGCGTATTGTGATTTAGTGTAACCTTTAAAATAAGGGGAGCGCGTTTCTGTAGAGAGCTAAGCTGGTGATCAAGTGAAATATTTAGGACCACTATTGTGAAGAACCAGAATATGTATTGTCCAATGACAATTTGTAATAGTTCTGTATTGTAATCCACATTTGTGAAAGAAGTAGTAAATATAACCTCAGTTGTGGAACTTTAAATGAGTGGAATATGCTGATTGTCATATTTCAGTTCAAGATGAGACACAACACAAAGCTTCAGATCAGAGATGGAGCATCGGTAAACACATCAGACATCACATGTGACAGTGTAAGAACGAGAGGAAAGGAAGCTGTGGACAGTGATATTCTTAAGGGTGCATTATGCATTATGAACCTTAAGTGTGTACAGCACTTGCCCTAAATGTGCTTGTTCATGTCCCTGTTCTGGACGTTATGTTTCATCAGCTGCTAGGAAACGGGAACTTACTTCCAATTTCATGGGAAGAATAAACGGCTGGAAAAGAAAATGTACTAATTGGAAACAAAAACATTTCTTTTTGTCCTTCACACACTGTCTTCTTGTCTGTAAATCTTTGTGCTCGGACTGTTCAACGCTATGATCTGGAAACAGCAAAGCTTAGACGAGAGAAGATAGATATGGCATGTGTGGGGCAGGGGTAGGGGGGTGGGCCTGGCGTGGGTGTATTACTGAGTGTATGGGAGTGGGTTTCTGATCAGGCTTCACTTGCTTTCCCACCTATGTTTCATATCCTTTGTAATATTCACTCTTCCTTTTATTCCATCCATTGCTCTTGGATTCAAGAAAATGAGACATCTATGAATAAAAATGGTCTGACTGATGGCGTGTCCCTGACATATTATACCCGGCATATAGAATAACGTACAGCCAATGCTGCCTATAATAGTGAAGTGCTGTGACATTCTCTAAACAAGTACAGCGACACTTTTTGACATGAGATACCTATTAGAGCTGATGTGTATCTTACTTCACCAGGGGACCGCCCATAGGTTGAGAAAGATACTTTGTGCCGTATCCTTCACTTATTCACTCGCACACACCCGCACGCTGTGTTGTTGTGCCTATCCGAGGTGGCTGAGTCTTAATAAAACCTAATCCCTGCCGTGCATCCTCTGTCTGTTCTGCAACTCCTGCTGGTCGTCTGTCTCAAGAGTGCCGTAATTTACTGTCACAGAACTCCTCAAACCGGCCACCACACAGTGCGCCGAGGGGGATGGGAGGCTGGGTAACACAGATCACCATCTGAAAGAAGGGAAAAAACATTCCTACTTCCCACTCTAGATGAAAGGATGAAGTCTGTTTTTTTCACAGGCTCAAACACACACAGCAGTTCGCCCAGCTTTGTTTTGGTTTCCTCTTTTTTTTTAGACAAGAGAAAAGGAAGGGGGGAAATTTGCTAGGTGGTTGTCAACAGTTGAAGCTGCAGCCGCACCTGGCATCGTACGACTGGTCTTTGATCACTTGTCAAGTGAAATTCCGCCACTGGATTAAGTGAAGGAGGGGGCAACTGAGGGTGGGAGGACTAGAAAGAGTGACAAAGAGAGGACGACTTGTCTGAAACGCAGCCCTGTGTGTGTTGTGCCTTTAATGTTTCATGCACTACCCTGTTGGCTGTAATTAAAATCAGCATGAATTGTTGAATTTGTGTAAAGCCGATGTCTTCTATTCAGGCCTTGCTTACTGCTCAAGCTTTGTGTTTGGACTTGCATGAAAGTCACCTTTGCAAATGCAGAATCCAACCATTGAAACGCCCTAAGTTATGAGTCACGTTATGGTCATCGCTGTTTTTGTCCTGAAATGCAAAAGCGCAGGGTTAAAGATGAGCATTTTTCAAGTGGTTTGAAAGAGAGAACCTCCTTGAATGTAGGAGCCCTGATACGTTACCTCGTGGTGTGTCCGACCACGCCTGTAGTACACAGCACAGTCCTAGATAGTATCCATGGAACAGTCTGCTTTTCCTGTCGTTAAATAACTTGAAGGTTTTAATCAACTTAAGACTCTTGTGCACAGTACACATGATGTTTAAGATGTAGATATCTGATTTTAGATTGATACGTATTTGGTACGTAGAGACGTATGTGGGTTTGACTCAGAGAAAACATCTGTACCCTGCTGGGATCTGCTACGCTCTGCCCTTTGCTACAGGTAGACGTCGTTAAGACATTAATAATGAGATGATAAAACATATATGTTGGCATTTAGCACAATTAAAAAATGGCAAATGAAACATTTATCACTTAACACCTGTCACTTTAGAAAGGGATTTATGACTTTCTCTGTATCCATAGTTTCTACTGGATTGCTTGGTCAGGGATTTACACTCCTAGTTGTCTGTCCGTTTGACCTCCTCGTGAAGTACGCTGCGTTTCGTGACAGGTGACGATCACACACTGTAGCCCTGCTGTGAGAATGCAAATCACCAGTTAAGATCCTCTGTCAAACATAGCAGAACATCTAAGCTAAACTGTTAGTGATACCGAGTTAACACCTAGCGTGGGAGTCATGACAGAGCACCGTTGGTTTCAATGGTGGGAGCGACCTTGAGTGAAGCACTAGGAATTCCCTCCTCTTGACAGCTGGCTCTCACGTACGCCCTTGACTTAGCATGTGCTAATGCTGTCAGGGATGTTTGGGAAGGGAACTGCTGGCATGCTAATCTGCGCTATGTTTACCACAAGGCTGAGCTGAGCTGTCCGTAGCATGTACACGGAGCTGTTGACAGTAGTGCTACCAGTTGTTCGGCCTTCCACTCGGGTGGTACTTGGAGATGAAAGAGACTTTCCCAGGTTGCCATGGTCGGCCACGGCAACTGGGTGAGTCATTAGTGGCAAGTGAGGTAGTCATGGCAGCTGCTGATGGCGATATCATCATGGGGGTCCACCGGCATAGGACATTCAGCTACACTAATACAGTCATACACCCGCACGTACAGTATTTCAGAATATGAGGGTGTGTGTCACACACTTGTCTGCACAGTACTTAAGTAAAGCTCACTCACACATTAGCTGTCGCTGAGATGAAGAGGCACATTGAGAGACGTGATGGAATTTACCTTCATCACTTAACCACATCTTAAATAACAAGTAAATGCTTACATTTCTGAAAGAATAGTACTCCTATATAAATAACCAACGCATGCACTACACTGCCTAGTCACACTCTATTATTTCTTGGACCACCGTGTGCTTTAATAAAAGCATGCATTCGCCGTAGCACCATTTGATTTCTTGCTAACGTCGCGTAATTGACGTTGACAAAAATTATGTCTCATGCTCTCCATGATACTCTTTCACAATTTCAGCCCAATGAATCCTGACATTCCCACCTTTGAATATGTCCTTAAGATAGTAATGTACTACATGCAACTAGTGCACTGACCTCATTATGTTCCCAAGCTGTTGTCACGTGTATTTCAGACAAAGACTTAAAAGCAGACACGCAGCTTTAATGTTTAACTTAGAACAAAGCAAATCTAAAATGTTTGGTATGGGCCAAACAAACACCACCAAATTTCTCTGGAGAAAAAGTGTGAATCAAACTTGCAGCTTTAAATGAGACTAATTTCATTTGCTGAAGGTGGAAATGGTGTGGGAACGTTTCCCTGATTTGATGACTTCAACAGGATCAGCCTCTCAAGAATCAAAGGCATAATATTCATTCTAGCCTAAAGTGTGGGGTCTAGTGCAGAGGTGAATTCGTTCTCCAGCAGGGTAATCACTCTGAACATGCACAAAATCCATGCCAAGACCAACTGGTGCCTTAAGAAGATGGAGCAAAGTTTTACCAGCTGGAAATAAAGTTGTGATCGGGGAAAACAGTGTTGATATTTTGACAAACCTTTACGTTTGCTATAAAATTTGGTAAAACGAATGTTATCCTTATTTTTGATAAAACAGGATTAGTGTGCAGGTGGTGATGTCTCTGCTAAACTCATTAAAATACAATTCTTCCACTGGTCCAGTAGATGGCAGCAGTCAGTCATAAACCGTCACTGTTCTCTTCATCTCACTTCTCTGAAGATGTAAAAAATATTTATAAAATATTAGAAAGTCTTGTTGTTTATGTGGCATTGTATGACCCATATGCTTTCTTAACATTTAATTTATCATTTACTACCTAACTGTTTGCCCTGCTACCAGTTAACCTGCTTATTCTAGGACGTGACTAGAGTTAGTTAGTTAGTAATGAGTCCAGCCAACAGTCTGGAACCTGAAGATATCACAGTTTATTACAGCAGTAAAGTAAATAACCCATCAACTATTCTAACTGTGATGATACCATGAACCCAGCCCACCACAGCTCACCAGTGCATTTCTACCAAATCAATAGTTTAAGTGTGTTTCGCTTTTTAATTCTTCTTGTCAACGAACGTATCCCACCCGATCATCAAATATCATCCATACTTTTAGTGCTCCCAGAATTAGCCAGGTGTTCGTGTTTATCTGTTATACATTGCGGTTGGTGTATTGTCATGGGAAACATCACTGATTTAGTCCATGGCCACGTCACATGGTTGTGTAACCCAGCCAAAGCTGGGCCCACCTGCTCTATTGTTTCTCCGCACACAGGACTGTGCTGTAAGGATAGGTGCACATTGTAAGCGCGCTCAACTGTTTATGTCTGGGTTTTGTGCACATATTTTTCATGCGTACCTATATGTGTGCAGCCATGCAGGGGTGTGGTAACCTCCAAGAGCTCTCTCCACCTCGCCTTGGTTCCATGGGAACCTGTGTGCAGCTAATCCTCCTTTTTGGCTGGAGAGGGCTTCTCCAAACAAATCATCCAGCTCTAAGACCCACTGCTCCTCAAGTGGGCTCCTGGCTCTCTTTGCCAAGCCTCGCCAAAAAACCTCGCTCTTTTCTTCTCTCTTTTCTCATGTGCCTCACATAAAACAGCTACCTACCGTGAGGCAAATCCCCTCGTCTCTGTCTCTTTTCTTCTAGGAGCACGGGAAGGAGAAAAGAATGGGGTGTGGATAAGCCAGGCCAGCAGGAGATTGTCAAGTTGAAGGGCTAAGATGACCCGATTTTAGAGAAGGGGTGAGTCAGTGGGTGCTAGTGAGGTCTATCTATCTATCTATCTATCTATCTATCTATCTATCTATCTATCTTGTTCTGTTGTGCTAACATCATCATGCATTTCTCAGCTTAAGGGTTCGTTACCCGTGTGAAGTCTTTATCTTCTCTAACAGCATGTAAACTATAAACGTATATCATGTTTAAGCAACCTGTGTCTAACCTACATATTAGAGAATCGTGTACAGAAAATGCTTCTGAATAATTTTCACTAAGCACAAAGGTCTGGAATTATTTATGCACGAGAATGCCGAAGAAAAATGAAAAGGATGAGATTAAACTCCATTCGTGGTTACTGGCACCTTGTCTGCTGTGTATCACGCCCCGTATCAATCAGGCTGTGATGTCATGGCTCATTTAGAGGCAACTACAATATGTTGTAGAAAATACTGTATTTTAACTGTTCTACTTCATTAGAACAAGCAGCCTCACATTTTCCTTCCCTCTAACCTGCTAAGATGGGAAGTAGCATGAAAAGGGCTTTTTCAGAAACATATTAATATTCAATGTTTGAGAAATAAAACATTCTGTGCACCAGTATAGGGGAATTTACAATAATATACCGGGATCACAGCACTGACAGGAAAGCCAAACTAACACTGTTAGGAGAAACAGATGTTATATATCAGATGGCCTACATAGTGGAAAACATCAATTGTAAGGAACCGTTTTCCTCCACCCGCACATGCTGGGATGGGCTCCAGCGTCCTCCTACAGAAGAAGCGCATAAAGAAAATGAATATGTGGATTAAATATTTCTAAATCTATTGAGATTTAGAGTATTGGATTTCTCAAAATGTGAGCAATCAGTGAGCATATTTTAAATCAGGGACACTAACATGGTCTGTGCAAAGAAAAATAAAGACTTGGACGTGAATGTCCAAAATGAAAATCAATGCAATAACAACTCCTGGTTTATGATCACAGCAGGGCGTTCTGTTTATTATGAGAGAGAAATGTGCCAGTGGAAAATCATTCACATGGACACTGAAGTGACGTGTTTCGTGATACACTGGAATATACAGAGTGCCTTTTGGATTTTCATAATTAATACCATTGCTCAATGAAACAGGTTCTAAAATCACAGTGAAAAAGCATCTCCTTGAACTTAATGAAAATGTTTTTACCTTCTCTAAGCAAAGATTTAGCAGAGGTTGGAGATGTTGGTGTATGTAAAAGTATCTGCTTGTTTACTGCCCCATTGCAGGGGACTATGAGTGAACAGCAACACTAATCCAATCCAGACCTAGACCACACCAGCAAATCTGGTGCACATTCGAGCCCTTTAAATAACATTTCTGCTCTTTTCAATAATATTGGCAGA
Source organism: Microctenopoma steveboyesi (assembly GCA_032359275.1). Taxonomy (NCBI): domain Eukaryota; kingdom Metazoa; phylum Chordata; class Actinopteri; order Anabantiformes; family Anabantidae; genus Microctenopoma; species Microctenopoma steveboyesi. Next base: position 19,158,357 of record JAUMHF010000001.1, read on the forward strand.
GCCGGTTTAGTCCAACCAACCAGCCTGAAGCAGCGATATCCTCATTCATTCTCAGCGTGACAGATTTCCAGTGTGGTAACTGTCAAATCAAGGACTGGTCTCACAGACCGCTGTTTTATATTTTGTACTGCTCTAGATGATGCATGATAAAATGATTGCAATATAAAGTTCAGTTTTTATGTAGATTTTTTATGTAGTTACATCCCTTCATATTTACTGTACAAATACTACAGATGGGCAACAAGACAAGTGTCCACCACATTTAATTATGTGACTTCTTAACTCGTTTGGCAGCTCTGGGGATTTAGTTTCCTTTAAACTGGAATCTGTCATGAAATGAGTCTCAACATGAAAGGTGTTTTTTTATTTTTTGTGTAGTCAACCACGACTCAGTAACATCCAAAAAGTTGAACATTTTTAAATCATTGAAAATTTTGAGTTTGATAGGCCCAGACCTGCAGAGTGAAAGTAGAAAGTAGCATAAAACAGAAATACATGTATTTAGTGAACATGTATTTCCACCACTGATACCAACCACTATGCAGATCCATTGTTAACCTTCCATCTTCCACTTCTAACACAACTCTGACACTTTTAACTCTCACCACAGGGGGGCGCGAGCTACTCGCAAAAGATGATTCCATATGTGTGGTATTCACGACAGCTGTTTTACATCAGCACGCCCTCATTTCAAAGAACATTTAGTATCTCTCTCTGCAGAAATTGACAAGTCACTGCAAAACCAATACTAATTATCTTGGTGAAATTCTTCAGGGTTAAATCTGAATGAACCATTTCAGACAGATTTATTCACCCTCAGTTCTGCTAAGGAGCTTTCACAATGAGATGATGGAAACTTAGCGTTAATGAATACTTTTATGGTCCCCTTGGGGAAATTGTTGTTTGGACAGCTGCTAGATCTGTGTCTGCGCTACTACGAGGTATCGGTGTCCTGTCCAAGGACACCTCGACATGTAGCTTTGTGGATACGGAGAATCGAACCACTGACCCTTAGGTTGGAAGATTGTTGCTCTACCCACAGTTAAGCCTAAACTGATGGAAATTAATTTCCATTTAACTAAGACATGAATACACACAGATCACACCCGTGAGTGTGTGAAAGCAGACTGCCACTGTATTAAAGTCATGATCTGTTATTTTTGTGGAGTGTGTCTTTTCCCTTCTGTCAAAACAGACGTTTTTCAACTTGAGCTTTGTGACACAGGGGAATCGATGTATCTTCCTACATCTATTTATAACAGAGAGCAGGTTTGCTCATATACAGAGGCAAAGTGATTGGCTGGGATCCTCAGAGGACTCTTTGTGCTTGTGTAAACACACACACAGAACGCAGTGTATGGATCTACCCGGGGAAAACATGCATGCCAACACACTGTACACACATCTGCAATAAAAGGTTTACAGCTCGCTGCTGGCGCCCACACAGACATCCAAACATAGTTTATTTGAGTTCAGCTTAAGCAACTTAAACAGTCTCATCAAATGAAAGGGACCCAACATGCTCTTCACCATTTTAGTGTCTTTTCCCCTGAGTGTACAGCAGATTATTACCCACAAACACATTGTCTGAGCATCATTTTAGTCATGATCTACAAGACTCAACAAACATTCTGACCCACCTGAGATCACAGTGGGTGAGAAAAGGCAGGCAGCTAGTAATGAAGCAATGCCTTTAGAGTCAGTAGCTTATTCTAGTACCTCAGAAAAAAACGTTTTCAAAAGAACCAGTGGTGTGAAGAATAAAGCCTTGGTTGCATTAATTTTGTCATGGTTAGTTTCACCTACAACTGGTGAGACCGAAAGTGCATTGGCACAACCTCAAAGGAAGTCAAACCTGCTGGGGAACGTCAGTGTTGACGATAGGGATGACATTGGTGTCACTGAGGAGACAGAGGAGACGGGGCCTTCTCTATTTGTTCACCCAAACCTTTGAATGCTTTAAATCCCACTTTGCTCCCTGTCATTTTACTAAGTTTGAATCTTGTTTATGGGTTGTTTTTATTACGTTTTAGTGTTAGTTTTTTTACATGTTTTTATAACTTTTATTGTTTGTATGTTTTTATTTTCTGTAGTACAAACTGTAAGGAACCATATTTGACTTACCTGTAACTTAACTGTAAAAACGTGTCTTTACTCGTGTTTTCTCACCATAGTTCGTTTGGATTGGCCCGAATCAGATGCTGAGTTTGTAACATTGTATCACGCGAGAACTTTCTCTCTGCTCATTGGTCAGACGTGTCTGGCGCGGGAACAACAAAGGTTAATACAGGAAGTAGATTAAGTGTCGTTGAGCGCTGTATATGTCTGTGACAGAGGAGATAATTACATGACAAATATTAACGCGGGTCCGTCGTCATGCCGGTGACTGTTTATCACTTTCTGTGACACACTGCACGTTGTTGACACATCCCGTTTGTCCGCGGGATGTCCGAACCTGTTTGGGTTCAGTACGCGCTCGTACCAGGTGGACCGCACCGGAGTAGACATTTGGTGCGAAGTCAAGTGAACCGAGACCAACTATTTTTGAGGGTCTCGGTCCACTTGATTTAGTGTGCACCCGAGTGCGACTGGTGCCGACCAAAGAAAATGAACCGAACTAAGTGCTTTTGTCCGAATGGGCCGTTTGCAAAGTGACTAACCTGCTTTACTACTGTTATTAACGGGCTAACGTGTGATGTTTGTCTAGCTGGATAACGAGTAAACAGCAGCACCAAGGACATTTCGTTCCTCACTATAAAATGGAACAAATGGAGGATTCTGTCTTTCCCTGCTGTTGAACTACCTTCCTCCTTATCAAACAGTTTTTTAAATTGCACCCTGTCTATGTCCTGTCCGCCTTGCGCAACACAACAAATCGATTACGAGTTTTTTAGTAATCGATTAAATCGATTTGTTGTTGCAGCCCTACTGGCGACGGTCACTTAAAGCAGTGAGGACAACTGAATTGAAATCACTTTATTACCATCAAGTGATTCTTACTCTCAGACTCACAGGACAGGAGTCCTAAATGATGGTGGACTTTATTTCTAACCATATTACCTAATGTGTGGAGTTTCGGACTGAATCTGAATGATGAGGCTAAATCAGTGGGGTTATGCAAGCAGCTTTCCAGTAAATGGAAGAAGTAGAAGGTCTTATTCAATACTAGGCAGCTTTCAGTGACGTTATTAGGGGTCTATCAGTAGTTGTTGGTTTATTTCAGCTAACATATTTTTTAAATGTGTTGCAGGGAACAGTGATGGCCAGGCACAGGTACATCGACAGCACAGGAGAAGAAATGGGCTGTGGCAGAAAGGTATCTGTTGTGTCTTTAACACGTACTTGTCTTCTAACCCAATGTCAACACGATTAGGGAGGGGCCAGAATATTCCACTTTGAGGTCCAAAGTGACTGTAGTTAGTAATATACTAGTCACTTGTTGAGAGCAAAAAAAATTATTCTTATGTAGTACATGCTACAATTGACAGCTTTCTTTGACCACATCTAAGATGAATTAGTTAAAAAAACATCAACAGATCAAATACAGAAATAATAACATTTCAACTCTGTTTAGAAGTTCAGGAACAGAGTGCAGCTCTATCAAATACTGAGAAGAGATGTGAGATTGTTTCTGCTTGTGGCTATTTGACCAACTTGTCAAATTGTAAAGCTGTTGCTGTTGCAAAACACATAATTACCACAGGACATCACATCGAATGCATGCAACAGTAGGCTCAGGCTTCCTTTGACCATGGCCAGGACAAACAAACATAAAAGATGCATAAACGCAAACCCGTTCAGCATTTGAAGCTGAATGACGAGTTAAACAGTTCGGATGTTTCGTGCATTAGAAATGTCTATTTTAACTCAGGTTTATGGAGTGCACACAGCAACAGTATATTCAATTTCATCACACGTCTATTTGACAAATTCATTAACCATTTTTTTCTGAACATAGAGTGAGAGGTTAGATTGTGGCTGTTTGTGGCTGCACGTGCTGCACAACTGCCTAGCTGTTGCAAGAAAACATTTTCAGTGCAGTATAGCTGTAACAGATTTCAGTACTATATGATTCTTGAGCTATGGGTTCAGAACTATTTTGTGGAAGTTCTTCTCAGAAATAGAAAACAAATGTCAAGGACCACCATATCAGGTGGTTTTATGTTATGTTTTTAAAATGTATATGATTCAGCTGTGTTGAGAAAAGCATGATAACAATTGTTGTAACTAGTTACTCCTACTGTAAAGCTATTAATAAATAAAATAATGTGATTGATGCATAATTAATAATGAGTACAACCATTTATTGTTGCAACTGTAGTGATATTAAACAGTGAACTGGTATTAAGAAAAGTTACAATACCTAGTTCCTAAAACTGACTAATTCAGTCACTCTCCCCAAAAGTCTGATCATTAAAAGATACGTTTTTAATTATTATGCAGTTCTGTAGTACTTCCAAAGCACAACATTGTTTTAACCAAAGAGTTAAATTAGACAGACTCTATTTGTCTTTGTTGATGCTTTATTGAAAGATTTTGTAACTAACAAGAAAAAAAGAATGAAAAGTAGGTTGTCAGAGAAATATTGTGATCAGATAAAAAAAAAAATCCACACATAAAATGAGAAAATAAGAAAAAAAGGGTTATTTTCTCGTAACTACAAACATGTTATAAATCATAAAGGCATTCAATCATTTATCAGGCTCACTTGAACATCTGACCTAACTGTGTGACTGATTTAGCAAACTGCTCCTCTGACTCTCCAAGCAGGACCCCGTTTCTGGTGTAGAACACCTT
>JAUMHF010000001.1:19166007-19188207 GCA_032359275.1 Microctenopoma steveboyesi
GTTACTAGTCACTAGTGTACCACAGGGCTCACATAAAGAGACAGACAACTATTCATACTCACATTCATACCTGTGGGCAATTTGTAGGCACATATTAACCTAACATGCATGTCTTTGGGCTTTGGGGGATACCTGGAGAGAACCCATGCAAACAAGCAATACTACAGCTAGAACCCAGGTTCATGAACTGACAACAATATTGACCAAACGAATGATGTGGCCTTCTGACTTCTGAATACATCAGTTCACACCAAATGCTTTGGCCATGATTTATTTAGCAGTTGTTGCACTTTTCACAAAGGATTCGAGTTCGACCCACCAGATGCTGTTAGTTAACAAAAAGACTTTTTCAAGTAATGATTTACATGGCATCACATAGTGTTTGTAAAACAATTTAAATGAAAAATCACGTTAATGTTTGAACAAATGCCACACAGTTATAGTGCTTCAAGCATGCAGAACATTATTGTGCAAGTCATCTCGAGACATATTTAAGACTTCCTTCCTGATGAAACAGTGCTCTGTGTCAGTGCTGCAAGTTTGCAGATGCACCGTACAATCCAACAAAACAATCTCCAAATATGTGTGTCGACCGCGGTGCGCAGTTACCCTAAAATCATATTTTGCAAATTTTGAGAGGTTCAAATGTGAGAACTGAACTATTCCTTTTATGGTGTCTACAGAACTCAATCATATCATTCCTTCTACACTTTAACTAAAATGTCACACATTTGGTTTTGCTGATCTGATATGTTTCACACGTTGTATATGTCTCGTGTGATTGAGCTTATTTACTGGAATGAGGAAGCTTCATTTAGCAGTTAGTATTTATCTATTAATTAGTGCTTATTAAAGCACCAACTAAAAGAAATTAAATTCTGCATGTGCTAGGTCTATAAAGTATGATTGTGCCTCCCTTGCTATCATAGTTTAAGTATTTTGTGTTTTATGGAGCATTTTGGGAAAAGAGTTCTAATGACAGGTATTCGAAGTAAAAGTATGAAGTAAAAAAGTAAGTAAAACTACAATACAGTTATATTAGTAATGTGTTTCTTAAAAACGTCAACACCCGTTTAGGTGTTTTTTAGTTGCAGATGACACATGGAACTTCTTCCTATTGAATCTGAATGTGCTACTGATGCTATGACGTTTGTGTGTGCTTTGAGTGCCTGACTCATAAACATGACTGACAACAGAGCCAGTGAGTAGAAATAACAATAACTAACTAAGTAACTACCAAATAGCTCTGTATATCGTAAGTTTAGTAGCAGTATATATTAGACACATGGTCTATAATGCTGTTGAAGACTCATTTACAAAATAAAAGGTTGCATGAGATTGTTTACAGCCTGGTCTTAGGGATCTTAACTGTAACATTCAGAGCAGCCTCTACAGTTACATCGCTATATGTGTAATGTGTGAATGTGTAAGAGATATTTATGCTTTCCAGAAACCTCATACGTCTCAAACGCCCAACCTATAAATAATGCATATTGTATTCTGTACACATAGGCTACACAGGTTCTCATACCATAAAACCATAGGCGTCTCTATGGTTCTTCTACATTACTATGTAGGTGTTTATTTACTGGTAGTGGAAGTGAGTACATTGTTCTAGAGAAGAGAAGGCATTTGTGGTTTGAACAGAGGGGTTTTCCAGTTGTTCATGATGTTATAAGTGCGCCCTCTGCTGCTGCTCTTCATTACTGTAAACGTTTAACTCAACATTTTGGGACCTCTGAAAACCTGGCAGTTTATATTTTTCCCATATTTTAGATATATTTATAACATGTACAGTACCAGCAAATCTTTCTGCTTCTCAATCAGAATAATTATTATCAGTATGTGAGGCTTTTAAATCTTTTTTTTTTTATTAGGTGACGGGATTGCTTCATGATATTTTGGTTACTATTTTATGGGTAAAAATACTAGTAGAATGTAAGTTAGACATCAGACAAATTAACATGTTACAGTTACTCACAAAACTAACCACATTGTCCTGATCAGGTTCCATTATAACTCTTATTGCGCGGTACACAGTCGGGCATAAACTCCCGTTTCACACATAATATCCGCCACATTCTGTCTTTGTCTGAGTGTGTGTGTGTCTTCTCCCTTCTGTCAAAACATGAGTTTTTGAACCTGAGCTGTGTGACACAAGGGAATTAATGTGTGATGCACTGACGTCTATTTATAACACAGACAGCAGGTGTGCCCATACACAGAGGGAAAGTCATTGAGGAGGAGTCTTAGTGCTTGTACACATACCCTCATATTTGCATCTGCTCAGTGGAAAACATGCAAGCACTCACACGTTCAGGACAAATGTTTTTCTTTATTGGAAAATTGCGGTTACTTCCTCTACAGTGCAAGTCTGTAGGCACAAAAAAAAAGCGTTCACATGCATACATACTTTTTAATAAAGGATTTGGCTGTTGGCACCCGCATAACTACACTAATTTTAATTCAATTTCCATGTGTTGTCAGTTTAAATGCAACATCAGACCCCTGATGTCACCTGAAGGTGGAACAGATCAACACCCACAAAACAGAGCAACAGTTCACTCAAATGATCAACAAATTTTATCCCAAGTTTCTTATCCCTGTCAAACAGCACATAAACCACAATCAAGACAACTGAACAGGCATATGATGGCAAAGCAATATGTTAGCAGAACCTGTCGCCTCTGTTGTCTATTCCCTCTGAAAAAGGAACAGCGAGAACGAGAACCGGGGGTGGGAGGAAGATAGCTTTTTTGCATTTGCTTTTTAATGTGGTTATTTGCACCTAGCTCCATCGAGACTGAAAGTACGTTACTGCAACCTCTGAGAGGAAGTAGGCGAGGCCTGTTTTGGCAGCTACAAAATATACCTATTAAGAGTTACTATTTTCACACCGTACCCTGAATGTAAAAAGGATTGCACATTGGTGAAGACAAGGACTGTTTTTAAGATTTGTTTAAAGCAGTTTTTCCATGGACTCTACTGGACTATACTTCAGAAATCAACAATAAATGGATATTGTGAGATTGGTACTCGTTTGTTGACACGCTTTGGAACTACACAGAGACAAGAGTTTTTAAAAATAAATCCAGAGGAACTGATTCTGAAGTGCTGAGGGGACACACCCATCTTTCTTCTAAGGTACGGGATCACTCAGATTCATTGCTGTGACAATGCCTGTGATTGTACTGGAAGCCAGAGACTTGACCAGTCCCCTTTTTTTGGTGCGGACATTCGAAGTCTTATCCAGTTGTACCACCTTCAGCCTTGTGGCCTCGCTGGACAATTTAGAGTTCAACCAAAGTTCATCTCATCTTTCCCAACACCTCAACACGTTCAGGATATTCTGCATGTTTAGCTGGTGCTTCTTCTTTACCCTTACGCTCCTTATACACATCCTCAGTGTCATCCAGTTTCACAGCCTCATCCCAATTTCTTGGAAAAACCTGACTATGACAGTGGCTGTGTCCGGGTGCCTGATGTGCCTGAGCACCTCACTGGTTTTCCTTTATATTATCATAAACCATCCCGCGCTGTCGCCACGTCTTGTGATAGCTGCAGTGACCGCCTGTCTCACCTTTCTGGCCTATGGTTCAGAGAGCTTTATCCTTCGCACCCAAACCCACGAACAGAGAGGCTACATGGGCAGCATGCCTGGACTTCTCAAGATACTCCAACTGTGGGGAAGCTGTCAGACAATACCCCTGATGGTGGAGATGGCCCACGGACATCCTAAGGACATTCTTTGGCCACAATGGGTTTCCTATGTGTCATACAGTGTTTGTGTCTTTATGTCTGTAGTCACACTGGTGGTAATATTAGGTGACTTTGCTGGGCGATGTTTCCTACCATTTGACAGATTTTTGGCTGGGTTCAGCATGACTGGGGTGTTGTTCTACATGGCGGCTACAATGATTTGTTTTACCAAAATACTGACACAGAACGAAGCTGCAGAGCTGGTTATTGTGGAAACTGTGCTTGTCAGTATTACACTGTTAGCTTATACTGTGGATCTTGCGTTCTCAATTAAACTGTTGTGTGACAGGAGTCATACATGAAGAATCACATCACATTAAATGTGCTCTCAGTGACTGTCATCTGTAATGCCAAAATCTAATTTCTTTGGCAGCTATGTAAAGTGAAACTGAATTGATGCTTTTGTTGTTAATCATCGCTGTGTATTCAAACTCTCTCTCTAGAGTCCTATCACTTGCTAACCTGTATTACACATGAAAGTTCTTTATTTAATTCAACGAGAATTATACATAAGAGAACAAAAAAACGATTTGTTTTAGAAACGGAGTTTCATTTCTGATTCAGTTCAGTTTGACCCAGAAAAACCCCATATAACCAGTAACCATGAACTGTGTAAGAGGTGCACTGAGTCATAAGGCATCAACCTTTGTGGAAAAAGTTAACATGCTTCTATTTTAACATAAAAGATATAGTAAGATATAAACGATTGTCTGGGAACATGTCACATCGCAAATGTGGCCTAGGAAATGTACACTATGACACAGACAAATAATAAAGATATTTGTCTCTTTACAGAAAAAACATGAGGATTTTTTGTCTTATGCTTTCCTTTACACTCTTTCTCACAGAATTGCATACAGTTGCTATTTACTAACACCAGATGGCAACACCTAGCCACTGGCACCAGTATTTAAATCACAGGACCAAACTTTTAGTTTTTAGTTAAGAATATGCCAAAGAATGCACAAAATTGCGGTCAACAGTGTTTATTATGAATATATTTAATAGGAAAACATGAAAATTTATTTTTTATGCTGGTTTTATTTACAGGGACAATGCAAACTGTACATTGATTACGCTCTACACGCGGTGTATGACACACTCGGATTGATAGAACATGCACTAATAAAATAGTGGCCGGTTGTTTTCATGGAAAGGGATTATTTCAGTCAATTAATTAGGTTTAATCAGAGCCCATTACCTCGTGTAATATGTTTGGGGGATCTATAAATTTGGTGACGTTAAATAAAGTTGTTTTAGTTATATTGGTTTAGTTTCCTGCATTGATAATCCAGAAAACGCAGTGTAACACGACTTCACTTTACATTTGACGCTAACACACATCTGCACTGATCTGTTCTAGGCCATTTGAGCTGCTCTGTCGAAAAATCGATCGAACAGCGGGCGGCTCGGCGCGGCCTGCGCTCCTGGTGCTCGGTGTCGATTGCTCTGGCCTCGATAGACTCTCTCTCTCTCTCTCTCTCTCTCTCTCTCTCTCTTTCTCTCTCTCACTTTAAGGAACTGAGTGTCGTTAGCTTGTCAGTGGTCAACAGGCTGCGCGAGTGAACGAAGCGTTTGGAGCCACTTTGGTACGTGAAGGAGGAAACCGATAACACAAACGGTACCGTACTTTTCGATGAGAAACGTCTCCGGGAGTTGAGTGAAATAATGAAGCACTTTTGACACGGTAAGCTAAGTCTGACTTCGTCTCGTTGTGAAACGTGTTGCGACTGTGGTGAGCTAACCTCGGCCAATGGGCACTGTCATACTAGTTCGTCATATAAAACTAGTTGTGTTTCTTTCCGAACCTCATTTTTACAGTTTACGATGAAGCTACATTTCAGCCGGTAAATGCTAGAAGTGTGTCTCGGTTTTCGCTGTTAGCTTATTTCACCTGCACCACAAGACAGGCTGGTTTCACTGGTCCCTGTTAAGTTTGCTAATAACGCCTAAAAAGTTTGTTTGAGACCACGTCAGTGTTATTAGCTTATATGGACCCTTACAACAGTGTCCATATGTTAACTATTAGTGCTTTTATTTGTTCGCCACATGGTTAGGTCACGGTCCATTGTACACAAAGGCGACCAACGTAACTTCAAGAAGCAAATACACTCCCTTTTTATACTGTCAGTCATTATTGTTATTGCTTTTCATATCTGTAATGGTTTTGCATTTCTCTTGCTGACGATCCGTTCCTTTGAAGCCCCCTGATCATCACGGACATGTGAAACTTGACTCTGCATTAGGCGGATGCAGGTCCCAGGCTGGATTGAATGGCACTGAGGATACAAGGTAAGCACTTTGCCAGTAAATTTGAACTTCTTATTGATCCATTTCCTGAGCTACAAATGACCTCACTGAGGGCAAAGTCCAGATAGACACACGGGGAGAGAAAGAGAAGGGAGGGATGATGGATAAACATAGCTCAGGAGAGTGAAGGAATAGAAATCCACAATTGCTGGATGGGATTTAAAGGAAACCATAATATTTAATAGAGTGTTACAAGATAAACGAGGCTCTCCCATTTAACTTGTAACACAGACATACAGGAAATTCCAAAATGTGCTGTCATATCATGTGGGAATTATAAATGCTAAGAACAGTTTTGCTATCTTTGTTAATCACCTGCAGGCATGTGACAAAGATAGCAAAACAGTTTTTGTATTTCTTTCATGAGCTCTTAAGAAGCTTGGCTACTGAACATCTTGTAGAAACATTACAGACCTCAGGATGTGGTAGTAGTCATGATACTTGTTGTTGTATTTAGTTGTACAATTCATGCCCATGGTGAAAGTGGGCCTGAATTTGTGCTTTAGGTCTACAAATAAAAGGTCTGAGTTGTGGATGTGGATTGACGTTGGTAGCAGCAGCAAGTTGTTTTTCAGGTTTTTTTTGTCTACACTGACCTCAAGAAATATGTAAAGTTGTTAAGTACTGTAACTGGCAGTGCAAGTTTGCAATGCACAGAGTCCCACCCATTTTACAAGTTTACCACTAACAGTGGCCTTTCACTTTTCACATGTATTTATTGTGATTCAACAGTGAAGCACAAAAGTGAAACAAATGCACTGATTGGAGTTCAGTGTTTTCTCATGAAATGTCAACATGTAACATTATTATTATTGACAATTGAAGAGAATGCTAGTGGTGAAGGGATTTATTTTTTGGCCTATGAACAGGCTTTGAAATTATGGGGTTTGAGTCATGTGATGATGATGATTTATTGAGCACAAAATCTGCTGAAGGGATCTGCACCCACATATCTTCAGGCCGTGACCCAGTGCTACTCACTAGTCCATGCTTTTTTGTCTCGTTATTCTTTTTAAAAACACTCTCGTGTAATCTTATGAAAACCCACAGTATTATTGCAGACTTTTATTATTGGTTACTACATATGTCTCTGAACATTCTCAGTCATCCAGTCTGTGGTTATCCAAAAAAAGGTTATTAAGTGGAATTTCACCCTCCATTCAATTGTCCTAAAGAATCGAGATGCAGATTGTCATTACATACTTTAACTCTGGACAGTTGGCCTTTTGAATAGCTGTGGTTTGAATTTGAAATAAGCATAAAACATCTTAGACTGGTTCTCGTTCAATGTGAATAAAAGGTGCTTACATGTTATGTCATCGTGGTATTTGGTTGGTTAGGGGTCCAGAACACTTGACTTTTTTCCAAAAGGGGCATTCATATCTCAAATAGATTGTAGAAACTGTGGGAACTACATAAAGGTCACAAATCTTCAAAAGTTATACGTTTGCTAAGTTTGCTTTTATATTCAACCTGTACACTGTAGACATGTAATGATATAATATTGGTATTTAGTTATTGCATACATGATGTAGTTAAATACTAAGAATAGTATAGCTTTAAATATGCCACATCGTAATAATTATTTAGACTTACCTTACAAACATTTGGCTACTAGATTTTGCATTAATATGAACAAAGCTCTTGATGATCAAATGCTGAGAGGCACTGTATGTCTCAGACCTTGTTGAAATACATGTCTCTAATTTATTTATTTTTTTTCTATAAAAACTGTTTGAGGGAGGAAGATGTAACAAAAAGAAAACCAGAAAACTAGATTCTTACACATTTCTCAGCTGCATATCAAAATGATTTGGAGAAGACCAGACCTTCACTTACTGCCCATGTGTTAAAAATAAATGTGCTCTGATTTCACTTTTTGGAAAAGCTGTCACCGACTGGTCAAACACCAACCGGTTTGACTTGCGCTCATCGTGTTTGGGATCGTTTTGTCTGCACTTTTTGACACAGTAAAATAAATGGTGGCAGTGTTTTTTTTTTTTTTATCTCTCACCTGTGGTTGTGTTGCTCAAAAGGAGTGTGTCACAGTCTTCTTCCACTGAGACACGGGACGTGCTGCTCCACATTCTCTGTGTAGGACTTGGCTGACACTCCAGGTGACTTTATACCTGCTCACAGCCTTGACTCATTTTGTGGCTTTCCAAGCTCTCAGCATTTCAGATTCATTTTTACACAGCTGAAATTTCCCCAGCTTTTAGGTCAAAACCTGAACCAGCTGTATATGCCCCGTGAGAACCGTTAATTCTGATGAACATAACTGCAGTGCTGGGTACCCAGGTGCTTTAGCCATAAACTGATTTCCTTTATTGAACAATTACAGTGCAGTACAATCAGTCTTTATATTAGTTTTATTCCAGCTTACCACGAGAGACCACGTGGCTCCAAGTTAAAAAGAAAAAGGCTTTCAGATATTGCTCAAGCATTATAAAAAAAATTTCCAGCTTGATCTATTTATACCTTTCATCCATGACTACAAAATAAAATTAGCTTTTGGACGACTGGAGTTTGCTTTCCGTCATCTGCTAACTCTGTTCAGCTTTTAACTGTTACATATGTCATGGTTTTTTAGGCTTTTGACTCGAGGCTTATTTGGATTAAAACTACTTTAAACTGAGCCTTTCTTCTAACATGACTCTTTGATTTAATTAATAATGGATGGCTATGGCCTGGCTTCAGGGTTCCCCACACGCAGCTAGCTTACTCCATCCTGTCATGCTTCCATAGACACATTTCCTATGCTACGTATATACAGAACGTTTTGGTTAAGACCAGTTGCCAAGTCGTCTTCTCTTTAATTAAATGTTTGTTCCTAAATATTATTGAAACGATTGACACGTGAATGTTACAGCGGGGCTCCTGCATAATGCCCAGCCCTAGTTTTTATCTTTATACTGTTCATGTGATTGTTCCAGAATTCCACAAAGGGGTGTGTGTCTAAGTTTGTAGATCTAAGTAATCGTGATTACTAAGATACTGCAACTTGCACATAGTATTTTATTGTTGAAATGCTAACACCTATAAAACCGTACCAGTTTTGACATAAACAGTCAGACTCTTTTAAGCTGTTTCCTCCTGAACTCTCTACTCATTCATGCAGGTCCCAGCAAACATGACCTTTCAAACCACAGAAATAATGACAATTTCTGAGACATTAGGCAAAAGTGTCAACCTGCCAGACACAAGTTACTGCTGGTCAGTCTCAGATGCCTGCTCGTTGCATGCTGACAGGACCATTCATCTCGCGATCATCATAGTAATCACTTGTTACTGGAGGCAAAAGACAGAAGCAAGGTGGGAGGTGGAAAAGTGTATAAAAATAGCCTGTCTATAAATATTACTTCTGAGTGAGCATCTCACCTAAAAGTGAGATATTATTCACAAATCTGAAGTACGTCACAGACAGCATTTTGTGTGAAAGGAGGAATGTTAGATAAGAAATGTCAGCACATCAGTGAATTCAGTTTTAATTTCAGCTGTGGGGAATAATGTGCCTATCTTTTACAAGATTCAATTCCTCCAGAATTTCAAGCAGCCCTTAGCCATGAGCTGCAGATTAGCCTGGAACACAATACCATAAAACAGGCTGTTTTAGTTTCCCATGAGCAGCTCCTACCTTTCATAACAATGTGGCTTTGTCTTTGCAATTTGGCTGAGAAATGTTTGTCCCATTCTTTTCACTTTGTCTAATACTTATAACTTTGAATCTACACGTACCCTTTTCCACACTACATCTTTTAGAAGACTTCATATAATGTAAATTGAATGTTTTGATACTGTAAAATTAATGATTGTTCCCCCTCTTTATTAACTAAATGTACACCTCTCCAATCTGTACTAAGTAAATCATGTTTAATATTTTACAGTACAATGGTTTGCACGTTTATCACATTTTACCTTATAGGTGCTCAAAGTGTGTTGACAGTAACAGCCCTGCTGTTCTGTCAACACGTGAAGTGATATTAAGATGTAATTACCTTAAACAGATGCAGCAGTCGATCAGCAGTGTGAAGAATGTCTTTAGAAAAGAGTCTCGGTTGTACTGACAAACTAAGTCCTCTAGGTTCATTCTGCTCTGAGATAATCATGTAAACAATGGAAGTCCATGTGATTGTTTCTCATTCTGTATTTGTGGAAATTAATGAATGTGGCATGTTGACATTTGGCCAGGACTATATATAACTATTTGGGGAAACGGGAGAGTCTTTGTGGAAGGAGGACGTTGGTCTCTTAGATTTGAGCAGATGTGTCAAAATGGGCGTTACTGGGCTTATGGCTACCTTAAGTCTTGGAACCAGGTCATGACTTGGCTTCTTGCACCATTGCCATGTTCTACTGCTGGTTAGAAGGCTTAGTTTCACCGTAACCTCTTTATGAATTGATGTAAAAAGCTATATAATATATAAAACTGTCCCGAAGCTGACCTGTCCTAGGAAAATTCCTGCTGACTCTTTTCCTTTATTAAGAAGAAGAATCACCTCTATTGTCATTGATACATTTTTACATGTTGCAGCAAAATTTGTCTTCTGCATTTGACTCATCCCCCCTTGGGCGAGCAGTCGGCAACCACAGGGGCCACCTGGAGAGCTAGTGCGGAGTGTCTCGCTCAGGTACACACCTGGTATGGGGGTTGGGCTGGGAGTCTGGGCTGGGATTCGATCCTTTGCTTCCCAGTCTGATGCTTCTCCCATTGAGCCACCAGGCCGCCAGTGGCATTATCACTTTCAGTTCTTAAAAACAAACAGTTTAATGTTGTTTGCTGCTGCACAAGTTAAAGAGAATTTGTGTCGTGTCATGTTGTAGCTTAGATATTTTGGATCTTAGCATAGCATCCGGCTCTCTCTTCAAAGTACTACACACACTGGGTATATGCCAGATGTGCTATAATGCACATAGTGTGTGTGTGCACAGTGAAAACGTTCTGATTCACTCCTGGCAAAGTCAATCAGTTATCAGTAAATATTATAAATGAGGATAGGAACATTACATACAGAACTTCAGGAACAATAGTTACAGTTGAGCTATCTTACCCTAAAATTTCTTCAAAATTTATTACCTAAAATCCACATCTTCAGAACCACAGCAACAACTGCACTGATGGCAGAAACATGTCGTGATGATGTCGAACATGTGATAATTTTCTGTCTTTGCTTTCTTTCGTGATATAACTTAAACTAGCACAGCGTCTGCTTTTCTCCGTCTCGTCCATTCTGCGTTTCAGTTACCACCATCATAATGGATTAACTTTTTAATTAGGAGTATCAACTAGCAACAGAAGAACCATCACATTCCTTTGGTTCAACATTTAACGGGGAGAGTCTGACTGAATCCTTCTCTGTAACTGCAGCGTGTAGGCAGATCTTTGGGTTTTGTCAGTGCAGCAGCTGAGCGCTTCATTGAAAAATAATGAGGGCCTGTTGACAAGGTTAAGCAGTTAAGTGAAGAGTGCATTATTTAACACGGACAACGTCTGGGTCAGTGAACTGACATGGTTGGAAATAGGTTTAGGCTTACAGCATGTTATCTGCAGTCGGGAACACAGTGGTCCTTTATGTTTTCTGTAAGTAAAATCAATAAGTAGTGTATTATGTGGGCATTTGTTTAAGTACTGTGTCCATGTGCAATGAAAGACATCTGTTACAGTCTCTCTCTGTCTCCTTTTGAATTAATTGCTTTTTACTTCCCTAATTTGGTGGACACTTTGTCACATGCTCTTCGTGAGACGGAGCATTTTCACTGTTGTGATCTACAGCTGAGCCATTGCTGGCAGTCGTTAGGAAATCCAAATAGCCTGATGACCCTTTGACAACAAATGTTAACTCTTCCATTTCCAAAGCAGCTTTGCTAACAGATTGTTTGAATATTACAAGGACAGAGGAAATAACAGTAAATGTTAATTAATATCTAAGAATTTATTGTGTCTGTATTTAGGAAAAGCAGTTGTTGTATTTTATCGAGTACTCTCATGTGACAAAACCTTGAATTCAAAAAAGGCTGGATCTTTTTTATGGACATCATAATTTTAGACTTTTACAACACAAATTGGTTTATTAGTTTTAATGAGTCATGAGACACATTCCTACATTTAGAGCTGTAAAATTAAATGTCAAGGAAAAGAAGCAGTGGCACATTTTTACAGCAGTGAGAACTAAAGTATTGCTTGTATGTGTTTTTAAATGCAGGTTATGTGGGATAAACACAGACCTTCCAAAAACAATAAAATACTTGTTGGTTATATTTCTCTAGTTTTTAAAAGAAGACAGGGAGACAGCTGATGCACACATTAACATCATCGCCTAATAATTCAGCCTCCGCCTGTCTCACCAGTGTGCCAGCATTCTTGTTGGCAAGCTTTTGTTTATGTGTCTCCAGAACCTATAATCTGAAAAGACTCAGTGAGATGCATTCACTGGCTTACCACAGCCTCGCACAGTCACTCAATACACACTTATTCAGTCATGTTAAACTTTCATTTCCCCCACTTCGATATTAACCCACATAATGGTGCAGATAAACTGTGTGCAGATATTAGTAATCATTGCCTTTGCAGCTTTTAGCAGTCTTCGTAAATTCTATGTTTACCTTTATTGTGAACACAGGGTTGTGAGAAACTTTGCAAGTCATCAGCCAAAGTGTTAGTGGGAGCACAGGGAAAGGCATTACTACTGCACATAACCCGCAGGATTTGAAGTGAGACTTCTTCTAATCCCTTCCTAAGCAACCTGGATAAGGTATAGTGGTGTGGGATTTCATTGTGTTGTCCACAGGGGAATGTGTGAGGCATGTCTGCAAGTGTTTTTATGGCATTTCTCTTCAGTACTCTCTTCCATTGCATGATTTGAAATACAATGTGGTATATGACATTTAAGATGCTCTTGGAGGGTGGCACGTGGTGTTATTTTGGCAGAAAGAAATGGACAGGATGACTTGCAGAATTACCCTTACATTTACTGCTGTGAGCCAGTTGAGCCTGTTTTGCTGATATTTTAGGCCCACATCATAGAGACACCGATGTGAGGAGGTTAACTAATTCTTGTTCATGTAGCCATGACATTTACTCATTGAAACAAAGAATAAGACAAAAAACTCTGTTATGTCTGTGGACATCAGGCACAATAATGTGTGGTGGTTGTCTGTTGCTGTAAACGGTCGAAAACTAGTTTCGCTCCCAATGTGGTAGAATATTTTCCCATAGTTTGGCGGAGGGACAGCATTTCTTTTTATTATGATAAATTAGGTCAAAAGAGCTGTTGACTGACATTTGCTTTTTCTGCCAATCCACAATTCATTATTGGTTTGTCATATGGAGTGGATTTAGTTAGACAGAAATAAGGGGTTTAGGAAAAGTGACCAGTGGTTTTTGTCTTGGAAAAACATCAAATGAGCTGTTTGCATATACTAGTATTCAGTGTTTTACTACCATTGTGGAGGAATCTGATTACAAACATACACCCATACTGCATTTATGGATATCACCAAAATTAGTTAGTTTAGTTTAGAGTAAATTAAGGGTTACTGTTGGGCAATCGGCAGTTAGGGTTAAGGATGGAGCAAGACTCAGGAAATGAGTGTAGGTGAATGTGTGTGTTTTTGTGTGTACAGATTGGTCTTGTTCAACATTTCTAAAGGGAATGTTTTTTTTAAACAAACCAAATGCTTTATTTCTCTTTTAGTGCCCTGTAATGTCTGAATGTAAGTGTTTATTGGTGTTTCAAATGAACCCCTGTGAAACTATAGCCTTCCCCCATGTGAGGAATGAAATGCTGTGAAGCAGATTATACCGCGAGTCTCACTGTGTAGCATCAATTAGTGTATCATCATTTGTATTGCAAGGAGAAGGTAAAACTCCTGAATGACATGTGATGTAATATAAGGTCAAGTTTAAACTGGATAATTGTGGGACACAGTTTTGCTATTCAAAGAAGCTGAAGAACCCAGAAGAGGAGACATGAGCATGACACATGGCGTGATATTTATTCCAAGAAAATCTGCTAAAATCAGAATGTCACTTGGTAAATGTCACAACTTATTTGTTTTAGTGGGCCCGCTTTTATCTCACTACATTCAGCTACTTCTGCTTTAAGGAAATTCCTACATTTCAATTTTCTACATCAAATAGGGAAATGAAAAGCTTTTTTGACCTCTTAGTTTTGTGGAGCTATTTTACACTAACTAGTTGAGTTTAGTTTATATGCTGATGATATGATACAGTCCTGTCAGTGATTTCACATTATTTCACTGATGAAGTGTGCAAGTAAGCATAGATGTAAACTATAAGGAAGAAAATATACTCAACTCCACTGCTAGCAAGTTTTACTGAATGCAAAAAAATGCACATTAGTAGTATTTGAAATGGGTCTTTTTTCTTTTCCCATTATTGGTGTGTGCGACGTGATACAGCAGAAGTGAGCTGTTAACTGGTCCTCAATGAGTGCAAAACCCAAACGTTATTGAGTCTGACATGCGTCTCTAATTAGCTTCATCGGCATGTAAAGACGTTGTTTTGCCCTGTCCTCTAGGTCGGTTCACTGGCTGAGGGAAACGCACTGAGGACACAAGACAAACGGGGAACTTCGTTGTCAGTATATTCCCACGCACTTCGATGGTAGAAGTACACTACGTATCATGCTTTTGTTTATGATCCATTTCCATAGTGTTTAATTAGGATATAAAATACGTTTTTAGAACACAAATGCATACATACTTTCTCATCTAATTATTAGAACCATTTGCTGTTGGCACGGCTCTCTGAGTCTTGTATGTTAAAATAAAATCCATGCCCAACTGGTGATCCTCTAGAATGGCCACATTGTGCTGCTGCTTATGGAAGGCTTGGTAGCTTGGGAGAGATGTGGCTGGCAGACTGCCTGGCAGGGTAACAAGCTCACTCGTGACCCATGTGACAATGAGTGGTCAAGTTGAATCTGTATATGAGTGAACCAGCATGACCTCATGCCACCTCTGCTATTCAGACAAGTGCCAAATATCAAGACGCTACAAATATTCTCTTTTCACTAGCAGAGAATGTCCCAGAAAATCAACAGTTGGATTTAATTTTGTTGCCACATACTGTATGTGTTGGCTTAATTTTCTCAGCAGTCACAGAAGATAATAATTATTATTGTTGTTGTTGTGGTTGGTTGTGGTTGGTTGTTGTTAGTTATTAATATTAATTGTTGAGTGCGGATGTACGTAGCTAAGGTGACTTGGCTCGTTCTCTGGTCTGTGCAATGGATACACACTCTCTGCTTAAACCAACCTGCTCAGTCACAGTGACGTTATTTGACATTCATGGTTAAGCCATGGAGATACTGAAATTCTAAGTCCATTCAGAACTTCAGAACTGAAATGATTCACAGCCAATGGGAAAGTATCATATACTCAAGTCGGAGTATTTTTTTCAGAGGGTTAAGTTGTAAACAAGCTCGGCAGCATAGTTACACTAGTGAATCATCTATTTCAGACTGTTGGGCCACCCACAACCTCTGCTATTACCCAGTGTTACATGATTTCAACATCAGACTGTTATCGGGACTTTGGCTCTGTTGTCTGTAGACACGTGCCCTCAAAGCCTGTATTGCAAGACAGTTTTGAAATGCTCACTATGCTCACTATTCAAGTTAGGCTATAAACCTTTGCCTGGGGTGTTTTTGGTGAAGGCTCAGTGATATGACGAACTGCTTTATGTGCTTTTAAATATTCACAATCGAATATTCAGTGACGAGAGCTTGCAGCTAAAAATGCAGGATCTTACTAATGTGTCAGTCACATAAAGTATTTGGTTTGTAGTCAAAGCCGGCTGCATACGTCAACCCTTGATGTACTGCTGTTTGAGCCTGGTTATCCTGCCTTTGTTGTTATACTGCCTTATCCTAATGATTTGCAGAACATTTGGGGGCAGTGTGTGGCGGTTAGATGTGAGGATTTTCACTCCAAATACAACAGCTGTGTATTTTCTGTGGTTGGATAGTGTCATCATTTCAACATGCCAGCAAAGGGCTTCACTAGGAAACCGAGGAGGCTCAGTGTCTGCAGAATCAGAGCAGAACAAATCTGATTTGTTGAACAGTGATACGCTCCCTCTCTGGCGTGTCACCCGGGAATGTTACTGTTTGGTTATTTATGTGCGTAACGACAAATTCAGATTGTGTAAAATATTATGATATGATATTATAACATCATAAACCCAAACTGATAAAGATATTTAGTTCACTACGAAATCTGTAAACCTGAACATTTGAGATGCTGGAGTCAGCAAAGTTTGGCTTTATTTTTTTGATAAATGACATTATCATACATTTTTTTTCTGTTTATTAGGGGTTACCAAATTATTCCAGTGCTGATTTTGTTTTGTCTGTTTTGTACTTCACAGGCAGCAACTCAGTGGGAGTATGACCAGTCAGCCTTTCAGCCATGCAGAGAGCTCACACTCCAAAGACAAACAGCCACCTGCTGTGGCCCCAAAACTCCATGTGCAGCGATCGCTGTCCAAGGACACCATCACTATCCACTTCTCAGCCCTTGGGAAGGAGGAAGAGGAGGAGGAAGACGAGTTGTACAGTACAACAGTCTCCACTACCTCAGCCACTCAGGATGACTCAAATATTGTGACAGCCATAGAAGTGAGCGAAGAGGTGTTTGAAGGGGTGCCACTGGACTCTGTAGCACAGGATCCTGTCATTCCTGAATCATCCAGACCTTTTCCATTTTCTAGACATCACACTAACAATTCACCCACACAGAAACTGTCGGCACGTATTGCTGAGCAGAAAGGCTCAACTTCTAGTTCTTCTCCTACTAAATCTTTGAGCTTTCCCTCCAGTGACAAACCTTTTTTCAGCTTGGTAAAGTCTCAATCCTCTGATGTTGGGGCTCGTGATGGGGTCTCATCTATTCCTGCTCCGTCAGTAAGACACCGACATTTGATGAAGACTCTTGTCAAATCTTTATCTTCAGACACATCCCAGGACACCACCTCCTCCTCCACTGCATCCTATCGTCTTCCAGAGCCCCGTCTTAACCTGCAACTCTTCAAGCAATTCACACAGTCCCGGATGCCGTCTGCTACCACATCGTCAGCTAGTGACTCTAAAACTGCCCCATCCTCCCCACTAACGTCGCCAGATACCCGCAGCTTCTTCAAAGTCTCGGACGTTGAGGCACGCATTGAAGACACGAAACGCCGTCTCTCTGAGGTCATCTCTGAACCGCTTCAACTTTTGAGTAAGATCATGGACGAAAAGAGCGGCAGCTTAGTTAGCAGCAGTATTTACCGGCCCAAGGCCCTGTCTGCCAGTGCCTCAGAACTCTCTATTAGTGCTCTCGATGGTCACCTGGAGAGTAACAACAATTATTGCATTAAGGAGGAAGAAGGAGGTGAATGGGAGGCAGAGAGCCCCAACTATAGGGCCTCCGTCCCACCTGAATCGGTTCCCTGCTCCGTTGACACTAAGAGCCCCAACAAGTCGGCTTCCCTTTCCATGTCATTAGACAAATGCTCCATGTCTGCTCTTGCGAAACAGGAGGATGAGGACTATTGCATCCTATACAGTGATGACTTTGAAACTTGCACTGACACAGATGGTGATAGTGTTGATAGAACTGACGAGAGCGGATCTGGTAGTCAAAGTAAAATGCCACTAAGTGGTAGTACTGAACCATGCAGTGAGGATGAATCTGAAAGTATTGAGCTGACGCCCAGTGTTCCACACTATACTCTTGTCATCCTTACTGTACTGGTCTATGGGTATTTTGTATTACCCCTCCCCAGTTATATTGGAGGAATACTGCTTGGGGTTGGGCTGGGTTTCCTTTTAGCTATTGGTGTTGTGTGGCTGACAGGACCAAAACCTTCTGGTGGACATATTAGATGCCATAAAAAGCAAAAAATGAACAAGTTGGACATCAAAGAACCAGAAATATATAAGGTCAGTGTAACATCACTCTTTTTTTATCTTTTCTTCACAATTTCATTCAGAATTCATACAGCAACAAACCCCATAATGACCCAATTTGTATGTACAGAAATGAAATTAAAATTTACCATCAGATACACAGAAATAGATCTTAGTCATATTCCTTGACACTATACAAAGTAGTGGAAGTGAACAGAGGAAATCTGTGATGCACAGTTTACAGTTTTATTAATTGGTTACAGTGATGTTCCAACATGAATTATTTGCAGATTAATTAAGATGCTGTACACAGTATCATGCAGTGTATATACAAAACAATAAATAAATATAGATAAGAGCAGACATGTGATCTAAGGCATATTTCCCTGAAAGTTTTCAGACTATAATTGCAAAGAAGAAAATAGGTTGCATAAGTATCTTCGGCTGAATATAGCCACATAAAGCAACTGGCAACAAGCTGTCTGTGCTTTACCTGGAAACGACAGTGGGAAAAGACGACAGTCTGTGCACATATTTACAGCCTTCTCTTTGAATCGTTGCTGCATTTTTGTGTTTGTCGATGTTCTATAGCTGATGTGTCGTCACGTGTTTGAAAGCATGGATTGCACATAACAATCTTATTTTCATTTGTAGTACATTGGACGACATACATGTCTTGAAATGTAATCTAACTTGCGTTGAATGGTTCCAGGGCTGGATGAATGAGATTGTGAACTATGACCCAGAGACATACCATGCCACACTAACACACTCTGTGTATGTCCGACTGGAGGGTTCCATCATTCGTCTGTCTAAACCCAACCGCAACATTGCCCGCCGTGCCACACACAATGAACCAAAACCTGATGTCACGTACATCAGTCAGAAAATCTATGACCTCACCAACAGCAACGTAAGTTCTCAAGTGTTTAATTTTGACCCTGACATGTTAAAACAGGTTCATATAATATATTGTCTGTTTTTACAGCTGTTGTTTACCATTCTGTGACTTGACTTATTGTTATTTGCCGATAGCAATCATATATTGAGTTGGTAAATCCTTGATTCTAATATAGATACCTGCAAAAATACACAGACATTCGTGTCTTACAATAACTACATTGCCCCTTTTCCCCCAGGTATGTTTAGTGCCTCAAAACCTGGCCACGAAGCGTGTATGGAATAAAAAATACCCCAT
This sequence comes from Microctenopoma steveboyesi, assembly GCA_032359275.1. Taxonomy (NCBI): domain Eukaryota; kingdom Metazoa; phylum Chordata; class Actinopteri; order Anabantiformes; family Anabantidae; genus Microctenopoma; species Microctenopoma steveboyesi. The sequence continues at coordinate 19,185,187 of JAUMHF010000001.1, forward strand.
CTGCATTGAACTTGGCAAGCAGGATGACTTCATGTCAAAGGCAGAGGGGGACCGCTGGGAAGCCAGTGAGGGCTTGAGCATAAGGGAAGGAGGAGCACTGGAGAGAGGCGGTTCATGTTCATCCAGAGACCTGACCCTTTACCTGTTTGGAAGGACTGGGAGGGAGAAAGAAGAGTGGTTCCAGCGGTTTCTTTCAGCATCTAGACTCAAAGCAAAATTGAAGAAATCTTCCAGTTTTCCAGGAAATAGAAGCAGTGAGCAGAACTAATGTTACTTTTGTCCGTTCCTGTTCTGCAGCTGTAGAGGACAGAATTTCTTTTCTTTTCTTTTTCTGTTAAAATTGTCTAAGTGTCTCCATAAAGTTTTAGGGACATAATCACACACTGGTCATCAAGAAAGGTGTAATTTAAAATCTAGTTTGGGTAGAGTAATTTAGAAGCAGCAATACATCTGAGTGCACCATTTTAATTTCATACCTCTTTAACCATGGCCCACAGGTCATAGTCGCAGCAGCAGTCGCAGCAGTCTGGACGAGGCACTAGCATCTCAGCCCAAGTCAAAAGACTTCACAGTGTCCTCAGCAATGGCAGGCGGTGTCAAAACCAAACCAGCGTTGGACTATAGCATCTATATGACCTCCGTAATGCCAGAGCAGGCAGCTGTTAACCCTGTAGCTGCGAGCCCATCTGTCCAGAGTCCTCAGAGCAGCCCTGGGGCCGACAAGAAGGTAGCACATGCATCTTCCATTTGAACTATACACATATTCCTCTTTCTGGTTTTCTCTTCTTGGTGGCAGACTTGTCATCTTATTTGCATTCATGGTATTGCTTGTATTGTGATTCATTCTTAGATTTGACTATTAAGTTGTACTGTGTGTGGTTAAAGGTTTTATAAGAAATTGAATTGTATTCCTTGTTGTTTTTTGTTTTTTTACCTTCAGCTTCAGAGCACCACTACAACTCAGGTTGAGCCCAGGAAGGAGGAAGACGAGGCTGTTGCCTGGGTGAATGCTGCCTGTGGTCGAGTCTTTTGGGACTTTCTAACTGAAACCTACTGGGCTGACCTGGTCTCCAAGAAGATTCAGATGAAACTAAGCAAGATACGGGTGAGCAAATCAAAACCGTTAATAATTTCCTATAGAATTGGATGAAACTGAAACTAACAATTTGGTCTCGGTGGCTGTCCTTGGTAAATGCATACTGTGGCAGTAGCTGCAGGTCAGTTGGTCTAAGTACAATGATGGAAAAACCCCTGTTCTGTTCACAAGGGACGTAGACATATAGACGGCAGATAACAGGGTGAAGTTGAGGGCAGAATAAACAATTATATTTACCACATAAAGTGTATTTCTATTCATGATTAGTTTATCTATTTTCCTATAGTCTTCGTATTTTACATTATTCATATACAGCCTCCTTAGCTCATTTGTACGCTTTTCTGTTCCAGTTGCCTTACTTCATGAATGAGCTAACCCTGAAGGAACTGGACATGGGCTCTGTCACTCCCAGAATTCTTCGGGCATCCAAACCTTCCGTTGACTACAGAGGCAAGAGAGAAATCTATTTCAAACGTTAATACACTTGCACATAAACACATGCACTCTGAATGTTAACATCTAAGGTTTATGCACTGTTCGCAGTTTCATACAGTCCTTTATTTGGCCACAAACATTTGCACTTTTTTGAAGTCTAAAAAGTACAACGACCCCTGACTAATGTGTTCTTTAGAAACTTTGCTACCTTTGTTATCCTTTTTAGCTAGCAGCTAAACCTTTGTCAACATGGTTTTACTTGTATTATGTGACAGGGTTCAGGGGCAACTATTCAAAAAAGTGAATGGAAAAAAGGTTTTCTCATCTAACCTCACCCTATTAGCTAACCCTTGATCTTAACCACCACCTGCTGATGACAGTGAGATTTAACAGGTCACTAAGTTTGTGCACCTCTTGCAACGTGAATGAACTTAACTGTAAGAAGCCGAATGTCTATAGAGACAAAAAAGAACCTTCCAGATGCATATCCCAGGCGTAAAAATTCATGTCGGTTACTCCAGATTGCCTCTGAAGTTTTATTGAGTTACCAAAATTAGTACAATATTGTTGTTACATTGGCGTTATATCCATGTTAACTGTATTTAGTGCGGCCTGGTAGCTCAATGGGTTAAGCGTCAGACTGGGAAGCAGAGGGTCGCAGGTTCGAATCCCAGTCTGACTCCTAGTCCATCCCCTACCAGGTCTGTCCCTGAGCCAGACACCCAGCGCTAGCTCCTAGTTGCTTTGGATAAAAGCGTAAAGTATTTTGTTTCTCAAAATGCAGAAAAGGGGGGGGGGGGGGTATTTATTTTTTAAATACCAGAAAGCAACATTAGGAAACTTTGAAAATTCAAACGATCACAGATACAATTAGGTCTTGTAGCTTTACATTTTTCCTGCTTCCTTCTATATGAAATGCTGCTAGTGCAACTACCGTCACTTACCACCTATGAACAGTTGCATATGTACCTTTTCACAGGCAGAAGGTCTAGCTCTGTCAATACAAACATGCAAAGGATAATGTGGCAAACCAAAACCTGACTGGAGTATGTTAATATAAACTGTTGCTTTGCAAGCGTCATTAACAATACTAAACCCCTCCCGACACAATCAAACCACATTTTATTTTCACAATCAAAATTGCACTCTGCACAAACTGCTTTAATGCTCTGCTTGTGTTTCAGTTTGTGACCTTGGCACAAATTAAGTTCTGTGATGAAGAGGCTGTATTAAATTATTAGCATGTACTTCCACTACGACTTTGGCTTAAACAACCATTTGAACACTTTGCATGTTTGCCATACACTGCCTGTACACACGCAGTCATAGTTGCCATTTTGTCTTGTGACAGACTGCTGCTCCCATTCCTGACTCTACTAGCTATGACTAATCATTGTTAATCAATACGAAGCCTGTGTCTGAGTGGTCCTGGCAGTTTGTCAATAGCACTACTGATGGCTAACTCTCCACTGAAATCAACACTGACCAGG
>JAUMHF010000001.1:19191949-19247248 GCA_032359275.1 Microctenopoma steveboyesi
TCTAATGTTAATCATTAAATTACAGAAAATAATGAACTTTATCACAATATGCTAATTTTTTGAGAAGGACCTGTATATGAAAGTGGTAGAAGTTAGGCCAGTACCTTATCCACTTTATGTGGTAATTATCACAGTGTGCCATTCCTGCTTATTGGATTAGCGTATCCCAAAAATACATTGTGCATATAGTATGTTTCAGGGGTAGACCCAAAAAAATGTGGGCTCATGTTCCGTTCCTCATAAGGAAACAAGTTTAGATTGGTTTCATATCACATCATATCGGAAAGTTCGAAACCTGCTGTGCAACGGCTATTTCAGGCTAATTTTCATTTGCTTATTGTGTTTGCATGTGAGCAGTTAAGGGTTTACACACAAAAGATTTTCCCCATTCCATGATTCCACAGTCTGTGACCTCTGCAGCAGGAAAACGATCCAAAACTCCCCCGTAAGGCCACGTCTGCATGTCCTAAAAAAAGGTTTTGAAATGGCCTAATCAAAATCCAATCTTGAATCTAATGACCCTAAAAAAGTGGTTCATACACAAAAATCATACCTCCAGTGTGGCTGTATTAGAACAATTCTGCAAAACAATTTATATTTGTTGTTTATTATATTTTTCCACAGTTACCATCACGGGTGACTCAAACAGTTACTGTTTCACATTGGGCCATGTAGGTTTGAATAGTTAAGTGAGGATCTCATTAAGGAAAACTAATTGTGACAACTATGCACAGTTAAAAACTATTGAGAAGGGAGCAAACACTTTTTCACACCAATGTATAGCCTATTGAATGTGTCTGTAACTATTCCGTACGTCATTGTGTTTGTGGTACAGTACAGTAGAACCCAGATTGTAAGTGGAATAAAACATCCAGATCATCATGTGTCTGTCGTCTTCCAATGATTGATTTGTGTTTGTTCATGTGTTTCCAGACACAGGCCGCGGACTTACTGCTTAGCTGATAGTGATGAAGAGTCGTCCAGTGCAGGTTCATCAGATGAGGAAGACTCCTCAGAGCTCTCAAATGAGTCTGCTGGAGCAGAGGGGTGAGAATGTCTTCATATCCTCTGTACTAACCAAGAAAATCACAGTTGTCTTAATTTTCATGTGAAATACTGTCATCCATAATCCAGTGGTCTTGTGGCACATTATTTCCTTCCCCAGTAATAGAAAAACCTGCACTGTTGGCCAGATCAAGTAATGTACGTGTTTAGTTAGATTCAGGTCAGACAATTGACTGGCCAGTGTAGAACATTGCTCCTCCTTCCCTTAATAAATCATAAAATGTCTTGGTTCATGTGAGCAAGGTACACCGAGCTTTGATCGTATCTACTGGAAGTTATTCTTCACATGACTGTAAATGCAGGACAGCAACTTAAAAAAAAGTTTAATTTCCTCCTTTCCATCAACAAAGACTGTCCAGTGTTAAAACACACACATTTATGCTGCCCAGCTGCAAGTCTGTAACATAGTAACTGTCAAAGCTAGTTAACCAATCTCTCCAAAAACTGTGGTTCAAAGCAGCTGATCAAGACTGGTTCTTGTTGTGACTGTGGCTATAAACATTGGCATTCAACCTTAACTACATGCTTCAGCCCTCACAGCCAGGTACATTCACTGCACTCAGAACCAGTGCATGTGTACTGTAACATGTGTTCAATGAGCAATAAATCATCACATTTCATTTCCGTTGCCAGTTTCTGAACTGGCAATTTATTCTAACTGGACTGGACCAACACAGAATATTCTTATTGATCAAGGGAATGAGAAATATATTGCAAAAGAATTTAATATCATAACACCCACTGCAGACGTTTGGGACCTCAGTAGATAATTATTAATTACACTCATTCATATTATTTCAGGGAAATACAGTAAAACTGAATTTAATATGCAGCCTAATTTATTTAACGCCTCCTTTTATTTAATACAGTTTGGTTGGAGGACACAAGCCGAGCAAGATCATGCGCTTCGTGGACAAAATCGCCAAATCCAAATATTTTCAGAAGGCCACAGAGACGGAGTTTATCAAAAAGAAGATGGAAGAAGTGTCCAATACCCCCCTTCTACTCACTGTGGAGCTGCAGGAACTCCAAGGAACGCTGGCTGTCAACATTCCGCCTCCACCCACTGACAGGATATGGTATGCAGAAGAAATGTTGTTTTTCTAGTAAATAATCTGTGGAACGCTGTGTATAGTGAACTGAAGAAGAGTTAGATATGATCACATCTTTCTCAGAAAAAGATTGTTTTTCAATAAATCTCTTCTGTTGATAATTTAATTAGCCGTGTGTGTGAAACTCAAATGATTAAATGTTGATGTAAAGTACATCACTGCCCCCTGCTGGTTGTTATCTGTCAATGCTGCTGCTGTTTGTTCAGCTGTTGGTTCAGTAAATGTCTGATTGTGTTGACTAATTTGTTGCAGGTACGGCTTTAGGACACCACCTTACCTGGAACTGAAGGCTCGACCCAAACTGGGAGAAAGAGAAGTCACTCTGGGTCATGTTACCGATTGGATAGAGAAAAAACTGGGCCAGGAATTCCAGGTACCTGACATGCTGATTTTACGTACTTTAAGATGTTTATATCTTCGTAGTGCTTATGCTTTACATTGCATAATTCTGTGTTTGTTAAAAATAGTAATCTCTGTCACTCATTTACTCTGTCACTCTGTTAGAAAGTCTTTGTAATGCCAAACATGGATGACGTGTGGCTGACTATCATGCATTCTGCCATGGACCTCCGCACAGCTGGCGGGCCTTTGGTAAGTCCCCCAGCGGATCGTGAGCCTCTTCAGCCAGAGAGGGACAGCACCACCCCCCCGTGAAAAATTGTTTACAGTATTTTCTAGAGCTTATGAAGTCTCAAAATCAATAAAAGCCGAAGGTCAGAGGCTACTGTAAAACACATTCCTGTAGTGAGTGGACCTTATTCTTTTTCGAGCCAAGACTATATGAAGGAACAAGGAAGGGTTGAATAAAGAAACACTGAACTGCCACCGGCTGCTTGGTAATATTTGTGCCAGAAAAAATGCTGGTTTGTTTCTGAATGATTAATATTACAGTAAGCACCTATTGTGTATAAAATGTATGAGGGTAATATATGGAGGCACATTGTTGATTTGGAAGCATTCACCAGATACCTTACCGCCTACAGATGACCCGCGTTTCTGCTGAGGCTAGAGAGTGAGATAAAGCATGGGTTCCTTTCAAAGTAGATTTACAGTAGGACAGTATTTCACAGTGAATCATACCTGTGTGTAGGTTTTCTGTGATTCCCATCATAGAAAATCAAGCATGCAGGTACAAAAAGTAAATTTGAAAAGCTCAGATACTGTGTTGTATTGATCTACCATTAAACATAAGACCTTAATGTGAGCAGTTTTGATCAGGTGTTAACTAACAGTATTCATTTCTGCTGTGAGCACACCCTTAACCCCTCCTTTTAATTGCCAAACCTAGTTTTTTTTTGCCAACAATGCCGTTATCCATGTCTCTATGGAAATAATGATCAAGAGCATTCACTGTGTAAATTCCATACTAGTAAAACAGACAACAGTGCAATGATAGAAAGGCTACATAGGCTTTAGGCTTTGAGCTTATACACACATTCTATTAAAGTGTATGTCTCCTGAGAAATATGAGTCTATTGAATGTATGGATGGATATTTTAGGTTCCTTTTTGTGAAGTATGAAGACATTTTCTACCCAGTCACATTGATTGTTTGGGTTATGCAAATCGTTGCACAAATACAAGTGAAAGTTCTGTCATTTTGTTTCCTTCACTCCTCTCATATTTTCTTGCCCCCCCAAAAAAATCTCAACACATTATGTACGTTATGTTTGAGTAAAATGTGGTGTATTTACCTATACATCATTAATATGTAAGACAATGTTTGAAGTGAATTTTAAATGACCAACTTCAGTATGTGACGGACTACCCACTATATTGTATGCGGAAAGACACTATGATGTAGTCGACACATGGTTGAACTTAAGGTACATACTCTAATGTAAGTAAAGCTATTGCCAAGAATGTATAGCTTACGGGTTCCCCTCTCAGAATACCTTTTATAACTATATTTCTTATCTTAACCAAAGTCTTTCAGGCTTGTAGTGCCAGATCTCTCTCAGCTCAAATGTACACATGCTGTGCCGATGTTTCATGTCATTTTGACATTCCCGTATGTGCCACAACACCCGCATTAACATTTTTACAGGATTTCTTACCTTGTTTTCAGTTTTGCTCTATTGGCATACTAAAAGCACTGTAACACAAAGTTGATTTTTTTTTTCTGTGTGATTGTTATTTTATTAAGAGTTGGCTGCTTTTTGTGAAGTATTTGTTTTTGAATAGCTAAATGAGGGTTATGGTTGTATTATTTACTTTTTAAAAATTATTTCTACTTTGGAATAAACAGAGTGAATTAAGGATTTTTGAGGATATATGAAGATCATGTCATGATTTGTATCTGTGAAATATTAATGACTTTTTTTAAGATTTACATATAATTTTAAGGCCAAATTCAATGCTTATGTCTATCTGCCTTATTTATAGAGCAAAATAAATTTCTGTCGGATAAAAGACTTTGGTTTTTTTATTCTTATATTTTGACATGGAATAACAGTGTCTCATTAATAATGTTTACTTAAGTAACCCTACTTTAATAAAATACATAAAATACCATAGGCATTAAAAGTGTTCAATGATGGTGACGTTGATAAAGACGAACATGGCGCCTCCTCCGCCACCGGAAGTTTACGGTTGCCTAGAGACGTGAGTACGCCGTTGTGTCCGTGACAGTGTTACAGCGGTAAGTCAAAGCTTTAAGTGGCGTAATAATGGTTAATTATATTTTCATTATCTGGTACTTAAAAATATACTTTATTTTAATTGTTCAATAGCAATGGTTGTAAATGTTGGTCCCTTATGTTTCCTCAGCCTCTTCGTCTGAGCGTCATCTACTGCTGCACTCGGACTACGAGCTAACCAACTAGCTAACTGTTCGTGGTACATAAGTAATTAATGAGCTGACGTCGCAAATAATTGCGACCAGAAGTACAATACATAGCGTCAACCCCACAACGCATAACATTTAATTAAAAAGGGAAAATGTTAAATCAGTTTTAAGAAGCTAGTATGCTAATAGAACACTTTTTCATCATAAGCAGCAGGTCTAATGCAGAGCCCTGGAGAAGAGGGCATCTTCAGCCAAGATGAGAAAGACACCAAGTCACAGGAAGAGCCCGAAAAAGCAGGAGGTGGAGCGACTGCCCCGTCAGCCCAAGAGGTCGGAGGAGTCATGAAGGCGGCACCTTTGTTTACTTCTTCTTTATGAACCCCTTTCGAAGATATTTGTTTCTTCTTCTCTAGGTGCTGTGATGTGTTAGTTTTAGCTACAATTAGGTACACAGTCTAGTTAACAAGAATCTCGAGGCCTACATGCTATTTCATTTAGAATGTAATGTGTGTCAAACTCTACACACTTGTCAGTCAAACATTGTGTCAAGGACCTGCACAAGTTCCTTTCTGTTCTCACAGGATCAAACAGGACCAGAGCCTGATGAGTCAACCCACCTGCCTCACCCTTATGTCACTAGTGTGGATGAAGATTCCCCAGTAGCCACAAATATGGGTCAGTCATGTCAGAGTTAAAGCAAGATTATTTATCAGCCAGAGCAACCATCACGTTGGAATGTGTAACACAGAAATCAACAATAATTGCATTCAGTAGGTTAGATGAAGGAGTTTGCTTAGTTCACATATAATTACTTTATATTTAATACAGGAAACCTTATTGTCCAAAGACAAGACGCTGCTAAATTAGATAATAGCAAGAGCATAACATATCAACAAAAAGTAAATTATGTTTTGGAGAAAAAAAACTAGTTTAGAAGTCACAGTCACAGACCACATACTTCCATATACAGTACATATTTACAAGTTCAATATTACTTGGCAGTAGTTTGTGTTTTTTTATATTAAATTGTTTAACAGTTAATGTTTAATTTTTTTGTTTCAATACAAGAAAATTTTGGAGACCTTCCCAACCGTAACATATCAGAGGATATGGATGATCAGGATCCACTGGAGGAGGAGGAGTTCATTGTCCTTGACCCCGACCATGTCTGTAGCTTCTTCTTTAATACGTATTTATGAATTCAGTATGAATAATTGTTGTCTAACTGCTCGTCACATTTATATAGGTATGTTAGAATGTTGTACAAGTCTCATCGCTATACAAAAGTGTTTTATGTTGAACAGAAATGAATTTGCATCTATGCATATACATATTTAGTATCTTACTGTCATAAACAGTAAATTAAACATCTTGCACACCGATTGAAATGTCATTTTGATCTGTTGGCAGCCGCTGGTCAAAAGGCAACAAGCTGCTCTCAGCCGTCAGCTCAGCAAACAGCTGGAGAGGATCAATCTGGGCCTGAAGGAGAAGGTTGCTTCCTTTTTTTTTTACCACAATCAACTATATATTTTTGTCATGGCTTTATCATTAGGCCTAGTCAGATACACAGACAAAAGCATGCAGAACTAAAGAGTACATTATGTGTACATGTATTTTGTTTTTGGGTTTTAAACTGTCCAGATGGTGGTGCTGTTGACCCGTGTAGGACTTTACTGTAATTTACACTTTGCTCTTTGTCTCATGCTGCCCCAGCTGGCAATGGATAAGGCAGACTCCAGCCACATGCTGGAGAAAGACTTGGAGATGTTCAGGATTCAGGAGAATCTGGCCAGACTGTATACCAGACTCGAAGACCACCATCAGACTAAGGCAGAGCTTGAAGCCAAACATCAGCAGACACAGGACCGGCTGGAGGAAATAAAGGGCCAGTTTTCCAATATAACCAACCAGGACAGCAAAACCAAAGCTAATGGTGAGAGTTTTATGCAGTTTGGTTATTGATTCAATCCATTATTATGATTCATACTTGTAACTTGTGCATACTCGTGCAAGTTTACTAATTATGGTATAATCACAATCTTACTTACTATTCAGATATTAACGTTCAGAGCACAGCTGAATTCATTAGTTACATGCTTTTGCCTGTGGTGAAGGTTTTATAGATAAGATTCCTGGATTCAACCGCCTAAGGGGAAATTCACAACACAACAGAGTAGTAAAACTAACATCACGTGTTACGATAGAACTAATCTAAAATAAATCAGAAATATAGTACAAAATACAGATTATATCAAAGGTGTAATTAAAATAAATTAGGGATAGGCATCATAACAAGATAATTAATTAACGCAGATGATTTTTTTTTATATTTACATGATTACATTTTTTATTGCTGTCCAGCACTAAAATAAATAAATATTTCCCAGCCGTGCTCAACGCATCTGCTTCAGTAACACCATTCTTTCAGCACTAGATTATTTCCAGAGTACAGACATGAGGCATTACATTTGTGCTGATGCATGTGTATCCTCCCCATAGTGTCCCAACTACAGGCAGAGGTTGATAACCTGATGCTGCACCTCCTCTTCACACAAAGAGCCAGTGAAGATCTGCGTTCTAACGTCAAAACAATGACGACTGCTACGCGCAAAGCGGGAGCAGAGAAGACCCAGGCTGAGGACCAGAAATTGAAGCAGGTGAACAGGCTGAAGAGAGGCGATAAAAAACGTCTGAAGCTTGGATTATTTGTAGTAGTATAATAATTTATTTATTAATTCATAATTTTCTATTACACCAGGATCTGTATGTGGATCGTCTAACAAAGGACATGGAGAGGCTGACGCAGGAGATAGCCATGCATGAGACCCAGGCCAGAGCTCAAGCAGTGGAGACAAAGGCAGCCAAAGAGGCCCTCTCAGAGGTACCTGTAGTGTGCCATAAAACAGTGTGAGGTGGAAAGTCCCTTTAATCAACAAATAAGTACCAATTTTCATAATAAATAATACTAAAATAATTTAATTTATATAGAATAAAGCTGTATAATAATTACTTATAGGGACCATGCAGAACTAGTTGTAAAGATACTATTAAATTATTAGCAATCAGTACCGCTGTGGAATAAATTGATAAATATAATGTGTACAATACTCGGGCTTGTTTTCACCTTGTTTACCCTTTGCCAACTATGAATAGATATCTGGCTCTTGCTTCACGTTAGGATGTTTTTCAGCTAGTGATGCACTTTGGTGCTAGTTAGGCAATGTACTGTTAGCTTAGCCGACTATTCATTAAAAAATGTGGTCCAGAGAATCAAAGCAGTCATTGTTAAAGTGAAGTTACTGATAAATGGAAACGTTCAAACAACAGTAGCAGCCTGACATTGTACCCATTCGCTCGTTTCGAATGAAAAACCTGTAATTGCATGCACATTTACTGGTAGCTGAGTGTTGGTGATATATTTACATTAGCCTGGACACATGCCCAATCATATTTCTTTGTGTACAGGCTGAGATGGAAATGGAGTCTCTGTTGATGTCACGTAAACAGCTGCTACAGCAGTGGAACAGCAGCTTGGTGGGTATGAGGAGACGAGATGAGGCCTTCAGTGTGATGCAGGAGGCCACGCGGTGAGAATGAGGGAAGGAACGGATAAAGAATGTTAAAGTGCGCCTGATCCACTTTAGGTTTGCTAATACAGGCCACATGTGCTGTACGTGTATCAAACAATGTCCCTGCTGAAGCTTCATAAATTGTGCTTTTCTGGCTACAGCAAAAAAGGGAAATGAAAAAAGATATAACATTAGATAATGTTATTCATGTTTGTGCTTGTTTGCAAAATATGCAGATACCAAAAGTTACCAACAGTCACAATTAACACAACCTGCAGTATGTAGACAATTCAACATTTATGATATGAATGTACGTTTAGTCGTTCCACTGTCATGTACAATAATCTTAGAAACCTGGGATTTAAATGAACAGGAATCAAATACCAAAATGAACTAATCTGACTAATTACTTCCTCCTGCCAATGTTTTCCTCAGAGAGGTCGATCACCAGCTGATCTTACTTGACAGAGAGATCGAAGGCTACAAGAAGTCCACCACAGAAGAGCAAGAACAAAACGAGACACTGACAATGCAGCTGAACTGGTCCCAGATGGACTGTGCCACCTCTAAAAAGCTGATCAGTCAGAAGCAGGCCCAGCAAGAGGCCCTGCAGACCCACTACAGCACCTGTCTCCGCACTCTGAGGGAGACAGAGCACACGCTCGCCAGACTTACAAAGGTGGACAAAGTGCAAAGGCTTTGTGTCAGCTGCAGTGTCCTCCACTCTGACTCTTGATTTATTTGGTTTCTCTGTTTCTTTCATCTCTCTAGGAAACCGGCACCCATCAGGTTCAAATTAACGAGCAAAGGAGGCAGTTGGAGAAAGAGAGTGCAGTACGTCTAGAGTTGGAGGACAAGGTCATGACGACCATGCAGCAGAAGCTCACCCACAACAAGGCTGCCAAATACTCCCAGCGGCTTACCAGCAAGATAGCCACTCTCAAGAAAGAAAAGGTAAAAAGGGTTTTGGGTAGATTCACTGCCAGGCTACATGTCACACCACACTTTAAAAACTGCATTCAGAGCCACAAAGCAGTAGAATAAAAAAAAAACAGAAAAAGCATAATGTGCTGAAGATACAATATTACACGAGCCACGCAAAACAACACATGTACAATGTTGTAATACTAGTACATCAAAATATGAAATGTTTGTCTTGTACTTCCTTCTCCCATTTAGCTGTCTCAGCTGGGGCAGCTGGAGAATGAGGTGGCTGCAGTGGGACTGGAGAGCAGCAGTGTGGGAAAACATCTGGACAGCCTGGCCCTCACCCAGAAGGCCCTCGATGAGGAGATCGCAAAGTACAACAAGTTACTGTCATCCAACCAGGCTAAGATTTCTTCCCTCGTTACAATCCTCGGGCAGAAGCAGGCAGCCGTCTCCAAGTTCAACAGAAAGATCAGTGAAATAGCAGCCAGCACCGGGGTGAGAGATTCTGATGAAGGAGTAGTGGTTGTCTGTCTGTGCATAAAAAATTAACACTTAGAATTTTGAACATAACAAAACTTCATCTGAATTTGTGTGTATCTGTTTCTAGCATGAAGACCTGAGTCCGCTGCAAATTCAGATAGAGGCATTGATGGCTGAGATTGAGGAGTTGGCAGCAAATATCAGAAATGACCAGCAGCTCTGGATGAAACAACAGGGGACTCTAATAGGACTGACCCAAGAGATGGAGGCCAACAGCAAGAGCATCCTCAAACTGCAGACTGAGAACACTGCCATGCAGCAGAAGAAAGTCCGCTTGGAGAGTATGTAGTGTAGCAGTAAAGAAACGCAGGCATGCACAAATAGATATACAGTCAGTTCTAAGAGCATATTGGATGTTGAGAATATGAGGTTTTAAGGATTGGGATGTAACAAAAGTTCATATAGTAAAGGGTCTCAGATCACAGTCAAGTATTTCCTTTGTGGTCCCTGGGTGGTGGAACCATTTGCCCTGCCCCATTCGACTGACTTTAAAAAACATTTTAAAGTCACACCGAATGGTAACTGCTAGTGTCCTCTCTTTGTAAGTCGCTTTGGATAAAAGCGTCTGCCAAGTAAAGTAAAGTGAAAGCAGAGTCACATACTAAACACATGAACCCATCTCTAATCTCACCAGGTCAGATTGAAGCTGAGCATCGAGAGCACACAGAGCTGGAGAGAAACAGAAAGATGCTGAAGGGAGATTTGGTGAAGCTCAGTACCCTGCTGAGCAAGAACGGACAGCTGAGCCAGACACTAGAGAAGGAGAACACGCTGATGGAGACAGTCTTCTTTCACAGACTTAAGGCACTGCACAACCCTTACATTAAGTTTGATTACTTTATGCTAGTTAATGGTTATTACATATAATGTCGTGTTCTAGGAGGCAGAGCGGGAGTGTATTGAAACGCAGATGAAATATGAGAGGACCCAGGAGGAAAAGGAGAGAATCCTCAACAGTCTGATAGAAACTGAGTCAGTCACATATTCATGCTTTTGCTTGTTCAAAATAAGTGAATACAGTTCTCCCTAATGACATATTAAACAAAACATAAATATGTACATGTGCGGGCATGTGTGCACCGCAGGAGGCAGGTCATGCTGTGGGAAAAGAAGACCCAGCTCATCAAAGAGACTCGTTCAGCCGTGGACTCGGAGGTGGGCCAGAGGGACATTCAGATGATGAAAGCTGAGATACACCGTATGGAGGTAAACACAGTGCACACTGCGTGATGGAGCAAAGAGATGATAAACAGCAACACTGACCTGTCATCATAGAAAGGTTTGAAAGGTATCACTATGAAAATCAAGACTCTAGGCTCTGTGTCATACACTACTCTGCCATGTAACCTCTTCGTTTTTGTGTTTCATTCATTTTTAATGTGAAGTTTTAGCAGCAAAAAGATGATGATACAGGTCAAGTAGCTAAGTTTCTGACAGGTAAAAGATATAGCAGACAACATCAAGGTCAATGTTTGTACTTTGTTAATTAACTACTTTGTAGTTATTTATAATTAAATGTAGTTATTTAGTCAAATCACACAGTTTCCCTATGGTCCCATAGTCAGTGTATGACATTTTATGAATCTTTGTTCTATGTAGTAAAAAAAGCTGTAAAATGTTTGGAGCTGTGAATTTTCACCTTATTCCAAAATGCTTTTTAAAAACTTTTATTTGCAAGGCAAAGCAGCATCTGAAACAGTGACGTACTGTACTATGTCATTTCGGTATCAGAGTCTGGTAAAGCTTTCATTCCCAGCGTGCTCTGTTTGCCTGTGTTTTATGTTGGTGGACTCTCACGCTGTATGTGCGTGTCTGTGCAGGTACGACTTAACCAGCTGATGAAGCAGCAGGAGCAGTTGGTGAGGGAAAGCGAAGCAACCGTGGCGAGGAGGGAAACCATTGTCCTCCGCAGGGAGGCCATGGTCTATGGCTCCCACAAACAAACCACAAAGGGTGATCTGAATCGAGTCATACAGGGCCTGCAGCGCAAGATCCAGGACACACAAAAGGTAGGAGAGGTCAAAGTTTCATGCCTGTATACGTGATTAGAGACTGTTGCACAGGGACCTTAACATACATTATACCTGTCTCCAGCATGTGGCAGAATATGAGCGGGTGATCAGGGAGCTACAGGAGAGTCAGGTGAGTCTGAGTGACAGGCTAGCACAGCAGAAGCAGCAGCTGATAGAACTGTGCGGCAACAGCTACGTCCTTGACCCTGACTTTGGAAACCTCCAGGATACTAAAGACAGGGTAAGGAGTACTTGCTGTACAGTGTACTGCATTGCAACATGATAATATAGTACAGGCTACTATGTGGATATACTAAAACTCTATCTTAAAAGGTTTATGTATTTGCTGTTTGTATTTCCTCATTGGGCGTGAATAGATCTTTGCTGTGTTGAAATCAAATACAGCACACTTGCCTTATTGTTTAGATACTTAAGTAGCTGATACGTGTCGATCATTTCCGTTTCCATTCACATCTGAAATATGCACCATCGGTCTTCTGCCAGTAAATATTGAATAACACTAATGAAGGTGTGGTGAGTGTTTACTGAAGCATGTTTTTAGGTCAGGTAGTCTTGGCTTGGCTTTACTAATTTGAGCGTCACAGTTTCCACTCATGGGAAACACCATTATCCAATCCTAGAAGTTTGATTCTGTTCATCTGGGCCAAGTTTTTTAAGTAGGAGAAATATTTCTTGAGACTTGTTTATTGTCTTTATTATACTTGTATATTTTGTCAAACGTTTACATTTACAAGTGAAGTAACAATAGATACGATATACATTAGTTGTTTATTTTTCCCTCCACCTAGAGCTTATCCCACCTGGTGGCTCTCCAGAGCCGAATAAAGAAGCTGCAGGGTGTGTGTGAGGGCAGCTACCAAGCCTCATCCATCGGCGAGTCGGTAGAAGCCGCTCTGCAAAGCCAGGTGGAGCGTGTGCATGCATCCAGCACCATCTTGCACCGCGTGTGTGAGGAGTTTCCCCAGCACCAAGGGGCATTTCGCAGGCTGTCTCTAGCACTGGCAGCACGCACACAGGCCCTGGATCAGGAGATGTCCCGAGAGTGAGGGGAGGATATAGGCAGACAGTGAGTACAGGAGGAGTGAGCAAAAACGGAGATAGGGAGATAAGACGACTCATGATGAGAGCTTATGCTTTTTTGGTGTTTGCATTATTTTACACTTTGAGTGATAAACTGATCGTGAAACAATGACATAAAATAAAGACTAGCAAAAAAGTACTATAACTCATTTATTCGTTTGTTGTGGTCTGTAAAATACATAAAGGGTTGCTGGTGTCATTCTCCCAAATATGAATGCCTGAAATAACTGTAATTAGCCTCAGCCTTAGGTATCAGTATCAGAATAACCATCTACTGCCTTTCAGGTGTTAAGTCAGACGCCAGCCCGGTTCGTTGACTGCTTCATTTCCTTATTGCCTAACTTTTGTGTTAGCATCATCGCAGTGTTGGACAGTGCAGGCAGAGTAATTATGTAAACAGTACGGAGCATATGTTAAAGGACTTATAGTTCAAATTACCATCCAGGCCTTTTCACACACCGGATTCAACAACATATGGCACTTGTCCCATACAAAAATAACCGCAGCAGCTGCAGTCCTATCGTTGCAGCACATCGGCTGTACGTGACAGTGTAAATGATTGCAACACAACTGTCTTTCTCCGTGAGGGTTCCCACAGAGCCCTGCCTGAGCAATGCTGTAGAACCTGCCTAGATTGCATGTGCACTATGAAAATCATCCTCTTCTTTTTGTGTCAGGACTTTCCACAGCACCCAGAGGCACCCTATGAAGCCTCACCACACCTGACCAGCTTACTGTTCGCGCACAGATCTCAGTCTCCTTATCTGTCTAATCTGAATCTAAACTTTAGATTTACCAAGCTTATCGTGAACTTCCTGAATAGATGTTAGTACAGCAGGAGGAATGTTTGATATGGCACCGCAAGATTTCATTCTGGTTATCGGCACCTTAAAATGTTAGACTTAAGTACTGTGAATAAGTTCCTACGTAATAAACGGCAGGTACCTTCTCGTACATCTCATTTAAATCACACTGAGGCTGTTGGCTACACTGCAAACATACATACTCATACTGATGAAGTATTATGCAGCACTAACACAATTATGATGCCACATTAATCAGCTCACATTAATTTGAACTCTCTCGAGGCTTCAGGCCAGTTGTAATTACTAGATGTGTTCAGTTGTAATTATAATTTACACATCTGTTTTTTTACTTTCGTGAGTCACTGGAGCGTCATTGACATACATACTGTAAAGAGTCTTTAACTGCAGCTACATGTTGAGTTTTTACTGTTGTGTCTTTGTCATTTTAGAAGCTGCTCATAGTTTGATCATTCTGCTAAAGAGTTCACTGTGGGGAATTCCTAATCTGGGATGTTTTCCAATCACACTGAAAGCTCAGAGATGACTCTTTAATACAAGACTTTGGTGTTAGTGATGTAGCATAGATTGTTTGCTCTCAGCACACCACCAGATACTGTCTTGTTATGACACAGCAATAACTTTCTTGTATTGGGAAACACAAAAGCAGCTGGTGACTCAGATTGATTACTCAATCTTCTGTTTTCATTTTTACCGTGGACAGATTTCTTTTAATCTCCTGTTAGGGATGGGCTCGCTGTATTCCGCTCTTCCCACCAAAGGATAAACGTTCTCGTAGGTTCAGTTCGTAGTTTTTATATGTTTGCATAAGCCTTTAAAATCCAGACGTGGAGGTGTTAAGCTAGCTAACAGTAATGTGAGAAAATCTTTAACCACGCTCTTACCCATGCCAGATACACTAAGCGAATATGTTTCCTTCTCCGACCGAGGACTTTGCACTTCACCGTTCACTGTTTGCTCCCGTCAGTGATGTGGCATGTGTGTTTACTCTACTGTGATTAGAAAGTCTTGGTGACCTCACATGTTGTTTATTGTGTGTATATGTATATGCTGGAGAGGAGCTTTGTCGTTTATGTCTCGGGCTACGGTTTGACTCCATTCATTAAAAAGTGAGGGGGAGCTTTACTATGTGATTAGATATTGAATTAGCTGTTGGAAACAAACAAAGCCACACAGATGGTAAACGGAGGCGACATATGCGTGGGTCACATGCTCTCTGAGTGTTTGTGTGCGAGAGCCGTTCTCGGCTCTGTTTGCACCACTGAGTGTTTATGCCAGCTCTTGGAGTCACTCTACTGCTGCATCACACAGGGCTTGTCTTACAGGTTTTGCTACACGCCCACACACACACGTAGGGTGTGGAAAGAGCCTTTCCAGTCAGTGTGTTGTTCTATCCCCTTTCTGGAATGAGTGTGTGCCAGGTGGCTTTGCAGATCAGTGTTGTTACCTGCTCCAGCTGTGCCCGTTGTCGCAGCAGCAAAAGCGGACAACCGTCACTCTTTCCAACGCCCCACCGCACGCACGTTTAGGATGGCCGGGGAGTGTGTACCCGAGGGTCGAGACCTGAAGGAAATGGGCGAAGAGGAACTGTGGGAACTGATTAATGACAACCGCCACCGGATCTCCTTGGGAGTGCGGCCGTACATCTTGATCCCATACCTGAGGCAGGCCAGGGTGCTCACGGAGATGGATGAGGACGAGATCCTCTCCTGCCACAACCTCACCAACCGCTGCATGAGAACCAGTGAGATTTATGACTCGAATTGTTGCCTTGTTCATGGAGTACTATCATCTACCTCATTGTGTTGTTGTTGTTTACCCTAACAGAGGAAGGTCTGCCAACTCCCGTAACACTGGAGTAAAACCAACATGTTGTTTGATGTGACTATTGCACAGAAGTGTTTTTAACTTGAGGATGTAGTGCTTGATATTCACGTGTTTAGCTGAAGTCTGTTTATTCAAATGTTGAGGTTAGAGAAAGCTTTACATTTTCCCAACTGTCTACAGGCTATATGCTGGATCTGCTGAGGACCCAGGGGAGGAATGGTGCTGTGGCCCTCCTGGAGGGCCTCATGATCCACTACCCGAATTTATACACTCAAGTCACAGGACGCAAACCCAGCACTGAGCCATCACGATTTAGTGGTCAGTGTCTTTCCCCGATAAGAATCATTTTCTGGTCTGTTTCTCTCGCTGTGTGTCTAACAGTCAATGCACCTCTCACAGGCCTGATAAAGTACTCAGAGCTGACAGAGTATCTGGTCAGAGCAGTAACAGGAATGCAGAAGGAGCTCCAGGAGGCACGTAACGAGGTCGGCAAAATGAAAGAACACTGTGCCTCTCAGAAGTCAGAGATTAGCCAGATGATGGAGCAGGAGGAGAAGTCCAGGCACCTTCAGGCTGAAAGCGAACGCATACGGAGGCACCTGTGCACATTGCAACGTGACGTCACCAAGCTGAAGGATGAGAAGTGCGACTTGTACGTGCGCTACACAGCAGCCATCGAGGAGAAAGCGGCTGTGAACAAGCGACTTCACGACCTCAACCTGCAGGTGCTCAATAGTCGGTTCTTGTTTTAGGAAACGTATAAATACACACGATGCTAGTGTATCTTCCCTGAAACACAAAGATAAGCAGTGATCTCATGGGAAAGGTCTCATGAGTTCAGTTTTAAAGACCTGAAATCTGAGCATTGTGCATCGTGTGAATGTATGCCTGTGGAGAGGCACCACTGCCACAGCATAAGAAACACTTACATAATGTCTTTTTGGGGCTATGGAGGAAATAAGAGAAAGCCACCACCCAAGTCATCTCTGAGATTAATATTTAGTAGGGATATTAAAAAAACGTAGCGTATAGAGTCCAGTTACATTGTTGGACTTAAAAATGTGTCTTCTTTTTCACAACCTGCCACCTCCCATAGCAACAAAGCAACCTGACTACCAAAAGATGGATGTTATGATCATGACAGCTAATGTATCAGGAAGCGTGGTTGTTTCTAATCCTCTTGGTTTTATTGTTTGGACAATGTAAAACAGTTTAATACCAAATTGATGGAGTGATCTAAGAAACCCGATGGTATATAAAATGTTAATGGAGGTTTTACACACTGGTCAACAGGTTTGGGTCAGTGCCTAAGAAATACAGACACTGAACCAAATGTTTAGTAAATGCTAAAGGATCTGGATAGTAAATAACCTTTTAGGTTTCATGTAGTAAGACTTAGTGACTGACCGTGTGGGAGGGTTTTCAAACATCCACCACCCACTCTAAACCACGAGAAGAGCAGAGGAAAAAAGGCAAATCAGGAAATTGGAAACGGTTGCAGCTTTGGGAGAAAGTGCCCAACATGTTCACCATGACGTTATTCAGAGGAAAAGGTTGTTCAAAAACAGGAACCATACAGGCCAGTTACAGGGAAATAAAGAAACGCACAGTTTTGCTGCTTAGAATATTAGAATATTCTGAAACTATGGAAATCATGATTGATAAATTCAAAGACCATTATGAATTTATTGGCCAATTGTCTTTTGGTGTGGCAGGTGTACCAGCTGCAAACTGAGGTGCAGAAAGCCCAAATGGGCAACGAGTCCCAGGTGCAGAGACCCCTCAGGTGTCCTATTCCTGAGACACCACAGCTGCACAGCTCGGGGGAAGTGACGAGCATGATGAAGGCAGATGAACTTGACTCAGTGAGGATAATTACTTCAGAATTCTGTTATCTTCAGTTCTAACCTTCAGTCAGTAGCTACTCGACTCAGGCTTGCATCTCATCTTCGTCTGTTTCGTCTTTGTCAGGCGCATCAGGACATTTTGGCCCAGGACCTGGCTGAGGCCATTGACAGCCAGATGGAGCTTGCAGAGCAGCTCAGATGTTACCGAGAGGAGAATGAACAGCTGCTGAAGGAAAAACAAGGGGTGTGTATGTTTCTTTTAGTCTTCACCTATCAGGAAGTGCAAATTCAGGAGAATGGATAGAAATGATTCCACTCGCAGT
Organism: Microctenopoma steveboyesi; assembly: GCA_032359275.1. Taxonomy (NCBI): domain Eukaryota; kingdom Metazoa; phylum Chordata; class Actinopteri; order Anabantiformes; family Anabantidae; genus Microctenopoma; species Microctenopoma steveboyesi. Next base: position 19,209,890 of record JAUMHF010000001.1, read on the forward strand.
GCATCACACGTAAATTCTGTTACTGTCTTTTCATTTTTAACATGACAAACCAAAATAACGTGTGTTTGTGTTTAGCTCCTGGATCAGAAGGAGTGCCTGAGCCTTCAAGTGCGGCAGTTGACCCTGGACTGCAGCATGCATGAGCGGACGAACACGGTAATCCAGAACCAGATGAGAGAGCTGCAGACAGAGAGAGACCAGGTAAGAGGCTAATAGCAGTTCCTTCGTGCTAGATAACCTTCACATTAATCGTCGTTAGGGTTAGACTTCATTTTAGCGTTTGCATGTTGTTGGTTTTCACTATTGAAATATCGAGCTGTCAGGTGTTTTTAAACGTGTTGTGTTACATTTCACCTTTATCCGGTGCCTGGGAGACAATTGAGGAACTGGTGTATGCACGTCATCGAGGCTTCTTCTCTAAGAAGTATGCCGTGAAGAATCCACCCACTCCCTAACAACCGTCAGTAATCAGCAACACAGACATTGTTCTGTGATGTACAGAATAATTAGTGGCTTGTGTTTGTTGTATCCTGTGACACAAACACAAGAACTGCATGAATGCGACTGTGGTGTTGGGCTGAGCAGTGAACTCATTTTCTGAAAGAGCAGGGACACATGACCTCAATGTTTAATCACATTTATCATGTTGGAGTCGAGACATACAACATTTGGAGTCAGCACTATATTAGCTGCAAACATGCATATGTAGACTAGTGAGCGACATTTGTACCTTAAACACTTGTTCGTCCAAACAATCCTTGATTAGGTTTCTGTGCATTCCCACAGTTTGTGTGAATCGTTTGACGTTGTGGCTTCCATGTGACATAAACGTGGCCTGATTGTGTTTATCTGCTCGTGTAAGACACAAGTTAGACGCACTATTTCTGCAGACGGGATGTCATCAGTTTACAAATGAAGCTCTTATGCAATTTCATATGCAATTCGCTTTTTATTAGGCTGGTTATTAGGTGAACTTTGTTGCGTCAGTGTGAGAGAAGACGCGTTGGTCGGGCAGTGCAATTTCCGTAAATGGCATTTGAAATGGCATCTACCTAGATCACACACCTACACACACGCAATTATAGTGTAATAATAATAATAGTGTGTAATTGCAGACTGTCCCCATCTTCTAGGCATACCTGTCCAGAGATGAGGCCCAGGCCATGATTGCCCGCATCCTGGCTGAGAAAGACACTCTGAGGTGTCAGCTGGTGGAGGTCCAGGAGAAGGTCTTCAGCCTGCAGGTCAGCCGCTCGCTCCAGGAGCGGCGACAGAGATCCGATGTAAATACTGGCACACGCATGCAGCACACATGCAGCACGCCTAAAAACACAACACGTTCAGATTGAATATTGGTAATATCGTGGTCCTTGTTTGTGTGAAAGGAGACAGACGTCAGCTTTGACAGTTCAACGTCCAGCAGTGAAGAGGCTTCATTTCCAACTAGACGCAGGCTTCGCCGCATGGACGCGGTTAACCCCATGTCACTGAGCACCTGCAGTTCAGAGCTGGGTGTATGTACCACGACTTATAATCTTTAAGTCAACGTTAGACATCGTTAAAGTGTTTTTGATATTAGTATACTTTAATAAACTATATATTAAAAGCTGTTTTTAATGTTTGTGCATGTGTAGAGTGAAGATGTTGCCGTATGCCGAGCTCTATCCCGAAATGCAGAACCCCCTGGACTAGATTCCTTCCGCAGACGGGAGGAAGATCTGCATGAAGACAGCAGGTGTGTGTTTGTGCACTCCTGCACGTTATGTGTCGCTGCTCATGCTGTTGTATGAAGGTACTTTATCAGTTGCAAACAATGCGAATGGTTTATGGACTTTTCTTTCACTCGTCCCTTTTGTAACATAACTTCACCTGCAGTGTCGGGTGGATGATGGTTTTACGGGAATAAGGAGGTTTTAACTACATGTCACATGAGTCTGAGCAGGACACAAATGACGGGCCTCTCTGCTCTCTGTTTAAATGTTCACTAATGTCTTTCTGAATCCTAAACCAGCCTCTGGGGCACAGACTAGCAGATTATCTTACACTGCTGTCAGAGAGTGTGTTGGAAAGTGTTCACGTCGCTGTTGTGTTTTTTTTTCCTCTTGTAGTTTAGAACAAGCAGAGACGGACTCTTTGTTGGACGACTTTGTGTGCCTCCCCAGTGGTATGTGTAGAAAGCATATGAACTTTCTTTGTTTGGCTGCACTGTCATTAGTTACTGTTCAGTCTTGGGCCTTTGCCAGAGCTGTAAAGTGACTGATTAACTCTGGCACATTATTCCCAGGGAAACAACCTTGATGCCGAATCATTAAACAGCTTCTCTTTTTGTTTAGCGGGGAGTGAAGACAAGCAGAGACCCGGGCTCTCCTCTCCCAGCTGTTCCAGGTATGATGGAGAAATACAATTGTTGCTGAACATTTGGAGTAGCAACAGTAGCAGGGCGGGTAGCACATCTTTAAGGGAGGGTACTAAAGATAGTCCCCACATTAAGCCCATGTACGAACTGATGACTTGTGAATAATAATAACTCAGAACCTTTCTGTTATTTGCCTCTTCTCTGTCCAGCTTATCTCGAACCTCAGTCCCTCCTTTCCTGATGCGTTCCCGTCCTAAAGCCATTCGCATCAACGGCCGTGTTGTCAGCATCTCCTTCCACGGCGAGGCGCTGCTCAGCCAGCTGGCAGTGGTGGGGGGAAATAAAACAGGAGTGTTTGTGCACAAGGTGACTGAGGGAAGCACTGCCCATACAGTCGGCGTCAGCCCAGGGGCACAGATAGTGGAGGTGCGTGCGAGTGGATGTGTTGGAGCAGTAGCTGGGTTTATTGCGATGGTGTTTCTCATGATGCTGTCGCTCTGCAGCTCAAGTACGAGCAGAACCAGAAGGCTCTGAGGATGGTGCTGGAGGATTCCACTTTAGAGGAGGCGATGTGGGCTCTCAGTCAGGTTACAGGCTTCTGCCACCTCTCCCTACGGCCCATGCAAGACGGTACGTGCCACAACATGCACATTAAATGGTTTGTGTGCCTTGTTACCACGATGGTTCTCGGCTCTCATTATGAATTAATTCTGTGGCGTCTAATGAAGAAACTCTTCACTGTTTTTTAGTTCAAAGTAAATTCCCCTCTAATCTTAGTGTGCAAAATGAGTTTACCGTTGTCTGTATGTAGGTATACAGGGGCACTGTGTCGGGAAACTGATAGCTTTAGTTTATATCTCTCACTGGTCTTATGAGACAGTGGTGATGGAGTCAGAGGTGAAGATGCAGCGAGGTGGAAAAGGTGCTGTCACACTGTAAATGTGAGGTTAAGGATCAGTCTGGTCGTGGCTGGATGGTGGGTAGACACCGAATGTGTGTCTGAACTGAACCATACTGTCATTTAGCAAAGTATGATTACACAGAATATGACCCTGTCCAAAAATCATCATCATGCATCACGGTAAATCCTCTCAGTACTGACATCAGGCCATAATGAAAACCATAAGAACCTGCAGCGAGGTTTGTTTTTCTAACAAGCTGCTGCAGCTGTCAACGCTGTCCAGTAAACGAGGCCACCGGCTTGACTAGTTACACATTTCAGCTGCTGCAACGATTAGTTGCGCCCACAGCTTGATACCACTCACTGTATGTGTGCACATGCCTCGCAACCACATGTTTCCGTAGGCAGCTCAATAAAAATGATTAGACATAATATCTGAGCGTACGATCACGCCGCCAACACACGCAAAAGAAAAAGATAATCCAATAATGAGAGAGATATGCTAGTAATAAACAAAAAGCCTGATGTTATCCTTTACTGTTAGTGCAGTGGTCACATGTCCTGCTCCTCCTGTTGCTCAGACTATGCAGCACTGCTGCAGCATCTGCAGGACGACAGCACGTCGTCTGGAGACTCCTTCTACGTGCGTGTCAACATATCCCTCCCCGCTGGCCCCAACGGGACCCTGGCTGTGTCCTGCAGCGACATTTTACACGTGACCAACACCCGGCCTGCTGACTCTGAGGACTCATGGTACGCCAGCCAGGTTCACCCCTGTCAGCCGCTGGACCTCCAGAGTGGAACCGTGCCCAACTACTTCAGGTTGGTACGGGGCCAGGATCAGTCCCGTTTTTGCACCATATGTTTTTAACACATTTCTGATGTTATAGGGCTCAACGACTCCTGATTCAAGCAATAGAAGACATGAGCTTTGAAGCAAAGTCTGACAAGGTAATCATCCGTCTGCTAGCGCGCAGTAACTCCATCCCAGAGTTCACGGTGCTAACTCCTCCCTCCTCCGTCAGCAGGCTGGCCATTTGGTGGCCCACAATAAACAGAAGGCAGTAAGAATTGTCAGCACCGGGCGCCAGGGAAGGAACCCGCTCTGGGTCAGCGTGGAGGACGAAACCACTATGAGCGCAGAGTCGGGTACGACAGCCAGCAACATTATTAATTTCACCGCAACAGTGGACGATGATGGATTTGATTCTCACACTGCAGATTCTTTCTTTTTGTAGGCGACACGTGTGGACGTAGGAGTTGTGTAACGCTCATGCCTTACACCCTGGTGACCCCGCACTACCCACCTGTCTGCAGACCCATTCTGTTGCTGCCCACTGTCTTGGGACGCATGCTGGACAAGAAGCTGGCCGGCTGGCAGGGCTTTCAGCTCTGTGAGCCTGGTAAGAAGCGTGTTGCTCTGCTGTGTGCCAAAAAAAGCCCGGCACATGCACAGGAAGTCTCCTTTTTACAGGAGATTCAGACACATTTAAGGATCCTGATAAGTCTGTTTACTTTGACAGGTCACATTTTTATTGGCGACTGCTTATCTATCTCCTCCTCTAGTTCAGATTTTTAGCTGTAATGGAAGTTTGTTTTGCTGCTTTAGCACACAGACAGTTTCATCCGGTACACTGCTAAATATTTTATGGGTTTGTCTGTTTCTGTAAACCAGGAAGGAAATAAACTAAGTGAATAAATAGCAATAAAATGACAGTGTAATGAGTAAATCCCGCGACGATGAGGTAAAATAAAAGTTTAATGATCTTTGTGGGAAACTTTAGTCATTACAGCCAAACAGGCGATTCCAGAGATTACAACAGGAAATCCTGAAGAAAATCACATTATGCATGTTTCTGATAATACAACAAATAAGGCTCTTAGCGAATAAACCAAGTGTTTGCTGATTCAGTGATTTGTCTTTTATGACCTTAACCTTAAACCTCATGCTGAGCATGTAATCTCCTCTTCCCTGTCCTGCCGCTCTCCCCTCCTCACTACCCTCAGAGACACTGAGCCCCTGCGAGGATGCAGCCCAGCTGCAGAGGTCTGACATACTGGAGGAGTGTGAGCAGGGGGCAAACAGCTGCTACACTCTGCAAAGTGTGGAGAAAATCATGAAGAAGGTCAGAATCTCCAACATGATGCTTTGAGCACTCATGACGTCCTTTAAGTGAAATGTTTTATCCGGCTGCCATAATAATTACTCAGACACTTACCAGTCAAAGTGTGTGTTGACGACATTCGCAGGTGGCGCACTGACATTAAAAAAGCCATTTGCTTCTCCTGCAGGGTCTTCACTGTGTGCTGCCATTGGGCCTGGACTGCGTGCGGCGGCTGCACCGGGCGGAGATCTTCCCGATCATCATCTTTGTCAGCCAGTCTGCGCGGAGTGCTCGTAAACTGAGGTGAGCTCTTTTCCCTCGCGCTGTTATCCCCTGTGGATAATTGACGTATAGATTCTCAGGTACAGGAACACTGTATCACGCTCCCGTGTTCACCCAGCTGAAGAGGGGACAGTATGTGAAGCCCAAACTTTATTTTTGTGTTTGTCTGTTGATGCAAACTACGGTGGAAAACGTAAAAGTATTCCAGTAACTCATCAGAAACTTCAGCGTTCGTACACTTCCTTTTAAACGGATAGTTAGTGGTCAGGCGCCTGCATTTTGTTTAACCTTAACTGTACAGGAGTCAGACGGGACCGACTGGATATCGTTTAAAATAGCACATACCTGTGTATATGACACCCTGAACTTCCCATTGCCTGTCAGGGCCATCAAGACCAGACAGCTCTTTGCAGAAGTATCTTTCTTCAATAATATTATTTTGTGGTAAGAAGCGGATCAGGACAATGCTGTAAAACCAGTCTAAGCTGCACATGGAGCTGAACCTGTATTCTCCCGTCAAGGAAGTCACATGAAAACCTTCCGTTCAGTAAACAATCAAACTGTATCAAACTGTCATTTACTCACAGGATCACATTTCCTTCTCTGCAGGTCGAAGCTGCAGCGCCACAGCCAAAGGGAGGAGCAGCTGCTGGCGTGCTCCAGGAGCGAGGAGCCTCTTCTGGACAAGCTGCCGTGTCTGTATCGCAGCGTGGCTCCAGACTCCTGGTGTGACCAGAGCTCCCTGCTGACCAGCCTGCGCACCATCATCTGGGAGGAGCAGAAGAAGATCGTCTGGGTGGAGCCCGACCTGTGGTGAAACAGAGAAGATTAAAAATATGATGCACATACTTTTCTTTCTTACTTTGTGTTAAACGAGCTTTACAAGAAATATTCTTTGTAACATTAGTAAGTATCTGTGATACGAACGAGTAAGTGGGTGAAGGATTCTTCATGTACCCACATGAGAACATATCTAGAGCGTGTCTTATTTACTCAGATATTATATATTGTCTCTGTGTTGCCTCCCTTTGTGAGGCGCTGTTAGAGGTGTGTGGGGTCGTGACATTTACTCTCACTGTGAGGGATTCCCTTTGAATTTCCTGAACTTCCTGTGGTTTGGATTGTTCTTTTTGATGGGATCCTTTTTTTATTATATCATTTTACCGCACACCTGTTCTAGTAGGTTCACAGGATGAAACGGAACTAACGATGACAGCTCTGTATCCCGTATCAGTTCCACCTGTTCATGGCAGAGTCTTTGTCTCCTTTTCAGTGTCACGGTCATAAATCACTCGTCGTTTCTAAATCTGTTTCTACCTCAATGTCCACACCAATAAAACTGCAGCTGTATTTAATAATTTATGTTTTTTATGTAACATTTGCGTTTAATAAACTCTGTTATGATGGATTATATTCATGCTAGCATTACCCGTGGTACTGTTTTAATAAAATACACTTTATTGTATCATGTTGTTAAGTCTAATTTGATAACCACTGAATATTTCTATATAGTCATATTTTCAGACAAAGGAGCTGCAGCAGACAGATCTCAGGTCAGAGGTCAAGAGGACAGATGGACACAAAAATAGCAATTAGTTCTTCAGCAACATACTTCTACTGAATAAATCGGATCCTAGAAAAGGTGAAGAACGTTTGGGTTCACCGAGACGAACCGCCGCCGTGCTCTCTGACCGCCACAGGGAGGAGGCAGAGAGAAGTGAATGTGGATCTGAGGGAGTGGTTGGGAGAGAAAACCGTGGTTCCTGTTTCCACCTGTGAGCGTGGGGACAGAGAGGGGTAGGAATGGGGGGGCATCCATCAGTCGCAGTGATCCTGTGGCTGTTTTCCAGCTGCCTGTGTCCTGGGCAGGAGAAAACACGTCTAATCAATGCGTCCTTCACTCCTACTGCTCCATCTTTTTTCTCTTGTGCTGATTATTGACCGAGGCTAAAGTTTTTTGTTTTTTTTAAGACTTCCACTAAATCAATTTCCTGTCCTGGAAGACATGTTTTGGCTCATCGGGGTCCAAAACCCCCAAACCCTGCCTCCTGTTGCCGGGAAACCACTCGAGTGATTTGTGTGTTGTCAAAGAGAATTATGTACAGTGACACGGGGGGTGGGGGAGGGGGGGTCAAGAAGAAAAATGGTTACATGAACATCTATTCTCTGGCTCTCTCTCTGTCTCTCTCTCACACACACACACACACACACTGCACGCTGCACTACAGAGCCCCACACTTTGATTTCCCCGTCTTCCTCCGCGCTCGTTCTCTGCCGGCGTTTTACCTCGGTTGAGTTTCAGCTTTTGGGATTAAAGGAATGAAGAATGTGTTTGGCAGCAAAACTGTTGGGGAGAATTATTTGATGTTTAATTGATGGAGGTTGGACGTCAGAGCAGGAGCATTGTTACTAGCAATTACCGTAAATCACAGTGAGCGAGTGTGCGTGCGTGTGTGTGTGTGTGTGTGTGTGATTTACCGCCAGGAGTCGTGTCTGTGTGAACAATTTCATACTGTTCATAATGTTCAGAAACACCTTTTGCTGCCAAATTCCTCTCTCCTTGATGTGAGAGTGAAACTGTCACATTAATTCAGAACAACCAGCAGCTCTGCACTCGCTGGGAGCATGACGCGCGCGACGAGACCACGGGTTTTTCTTCACATTTTAACTGTTGCGGTATCATTAAAAAATACTGCATAGTCCCCATTTTGGACACAGGATTATAAGAACTGTATTTTGTGAGTAACACACATGAACCTCAAAGGTCAAGGTCAAGGTCAAATATATTAATATAGCACATTTACATTAGTTTGTGTTGTACAAGCAGACAATGAATAATAAAAAGCCACATGACCCACACAATATGAAAACAGGAAAATACAAAACATCAAAACGGTTAAGAGAAAATAAAACAGTTAAGGAAAATAGTAAAAACTAAAATCCTGTCCCTGAAAGTTAAAGATGTTTAAAGTGTTTTAACAACCACATCAATCTGCATTTACACATTTTCCTGCTTCCGCTTTTATTACTGAATAAGTGGTTCCTAATGGTTCTCATTGCTTGTTGCTATCGGTTAGCAATAAACACCTCTTACTTTCACCAACCCATGGCCACGAGCCAAACACGCAGGTGTTTTCACTTATTCCGCCTCGCTGCAGCTCCTCTCGGGACTGTGTGGAGGATCAGAGGCGCCTGCATGGCGAGTCAGATCAACATTTTTATTCCACGTCTTGATTGTGCTTTTTTTCCCCCACAGGACACACTTGGACATGTCAGTGTGGCAGGTTACCGACGGCTCTGCTCTGTGCAAGTGTTCACTTTCAAGGCCTGGACCCTGAAAGTGAAGCAGCTAAATGGAATTCAGCCATCACTCATTTCACCGTTCACACACCAGCGTAATAATGACCCCGTGTGGAGCGGATGCAGTCTGTATGCTGCACGAGTCGTGCTGTGCTACACCTTTCCATGACAACGCGCAAACGGAGAAGTGAGGGATGGAGTGTTTCTGGACAAAGCGTCTCCTCTTAGCGTCGCCGCAGCTCTCGGGGCAGGACGGGGTATCATTTGTCATTTTAATGGTGGGCTGCGTGGAGGTTGGTGGTGACCTCTCCTAACACACCAAATGGTGTCTGTGTCATATCAAAGTTTCCCCGATCCGCTGTCTCCGCCTTGTGAGTGTAATTCCTGTCCTCATCATAATTTAGACTGAGAAACTTGGATCTTATTTCAAAGCTCAGACACTTAGTTGTGAGTCATGAAATGTCTGGAAGCTGAACACAGCTTTTTTTTTTATCTTAATCTCCTACTGCTCTTCTGTTTTGATGATAAACCAGAAACTGTACTTTTTTATTTCAAGCTGTGCGTGAATCCAGCAAGCTGTGAAATGATGGACGGAGGTGTCGCGTCAGAAGCTTGTGTGTTTGGGAGGCTGATCCGTCTGCTCCTCAGTCTTTGTTCCTCACTTCCTCCTCCTGAGAGCAGGTTCGGCTCGGAGTCTCCTGCTCCTGCACGGCGCTGTGGATGGAGCTGATCAGTGTGCTGCACTGCTTTGGGCAGTAAGAGGCACAATGGTTGAAAAGTAATTTGTCCAATTTCATCTCAACACAACCTGTATAATGATCTCTAAAATCCATGCTCAGAAACACTCAATTAGACTTTGCTCAGTGTCTTCGATGGGGTTTATAAATATATTATAATGGTTGATTGATAATCAGTCATTAAAGCTGCATTAACTGGTTGTTTTGACCACATGGGGGCAGCAGAGGAATCTATAGAAAACAGAAACAGTGTGTTGACCCTTTGATGACCTGGCACAGTGTGAAACACGCCACATGGGAGTGGCTGCAAATGCATGTGTGAGCTGGCAGTCATGTGTCTGTCTGCCGCCGCACACACTCGCACCTTGAGGGCGGCGATGCCTCTCGGTGTGCCAGCTTGGATTAATCCGTCATGGGAATGCTGCTCAGTCAACAGCACCTGTATGAACAGCCCATCCTTGCCTGTTTCGTCATAAGGTCTTATCCTGCGTCACGTTTATTCTCCTAAACATGTCACAGAATGGGTGAGATCAGAGGGACAGGGTCAAGAGTAAAGGTTCCACTCTACGGGATTTTACTCAGGCTGAACCCATCACGCAGTATAATGCATAGCACTATGTAACATAGAATAATAATCACCGTGGTCCATGGGGGGGTTCTGGCCGTGCCGTCATAAATCTGCTGGGCGTTAAACAAACCCATAAGCTGCTTGGCACAGTCTAAAATCCGTGTCGTGCTTACGTCCTGAGCACAGTGTAGTGGTGCACAGAGTGACGGAGAGACTGAAGGTGCAAGTGCATTGGGAGCAAAATGTGTGAATGTCAACCTGCAATGATCATTTTAAGGCTTTGGCCTAATTATTTTTAGTTGTTCGGGTAAAGGTTTGATTAATATGTTAAATAGTAGCTTTGTTTGTTTTTTTGCAATAATTAAAAAAGGAACAAAATAAGGTTTTATCCAAAGCAACTGGACTTGTTCGGTTTCCAGAGAAACAGTCCAGTTGCTTTGGATAAAACCTTTTTGAGATAAAAAAGAAGCATTTGTGAAAACACTGAATACAAACCGTTCAGAATTGCAAAATTAGGCTAAAATTAGGCTTAAACTTACAAGGTGAAATGACATGGGCAGAGTGAAAGCAGCCTCCGAAACACTGGATTCTATCATTAACTGAAATAACTGGACCTTCCACAACAAGCCCCTCGTCTCCTCTTCTCTGTTTAGAGAACTTTAAGTAGATGGGGTCTTTGGTTCCTCGCTGTCACACGTTTCATCACAAACGTATCTCACACTGTCTCGTGTTAATAAAACGTGTGTCACAGACACATCTGTGAACGATCGGCGACCTGTGTGATGATGTTTGTTCAGTGGAGATCCAGGACAGCGGGACGCATGTTACCTGACACGTGTACGAATGTTTGTAATGTTTAGCTCCTGAAGGAGTCATGTGACGAAGCAACATGGACACACACTCGCTCAGCTTTCATTCCCTGTGTCCTGTCCCCGCTCCGTTCTCTGGCTGGCGGTGCGCTGTTAGTGGCTCCATTGTGCTCAGAGGTCAGACAGAGTCAGAGAGACACAATGCCAAGGTCAGAGTCACTGCGCTGGCGGCCCGACCACTTGGCAGCACAAGTCAAAGGAGTTTGACAGAATAAGAAGATACAGTGGGTGTGAATCTATAAATCCGCTCTACAGAAATCAGCGAGGTCTTATTTAACGGTATATAGTAACTTATAATAACTAGAATCACATTTCCTATGTAAAAATAAAACATGGGCTCGGGGTTACTTTGTTCAAGGCGGCTTGCTGATGCGGAAGTGGTCGGCCTGCGTGGGGGATGTTTTGGGTGCACCGGTGTTCCAGGTGGTGGTGCCTGAGGGCCGGAGGGCAGCGGTTTTAAAAGCCGCCCACGATGATTCGGGACACTTTGGGGTGCGTAAGTCTTATGTATCTGTCCTCAAGCATTTTTTTTGGCCGCGGGTTAGGGCGGATGTGGCGGCGTGTTTTCGTCTGCCAGCTGACGGCCAAACCCATCTCAGCGTGCAGCCGGCCCCGCTACAACCCGTTGCAGTGGTGGAGCATTTAATTATCGATTGTGTGGGCCCGCTTCCCGTGTCTAGGTCGGGATGTCGGTATTTGTTAACGGTCATGTGTCAGTGTACACGGTATCCGATCCGCTCTATTAGAACTAAATTGGTGGTCCGAGCGCTCTCTCAGTTCATTTCCGTCTTTGGCATCCCTAAGGTGATACAGAGCGATCAGGGTTCTAATTTTACCTCGCATAAGTTCACCCAGGTTTTGTCTCAGCTGGGGGTGCGCCATAATTTGTCTACCGCTTATCACGCGCAGAGTCAGGGGGCGTTGGAGCGTTTCCATCCGACGCTCAAATCCCTGCTGCGGGCCTTTTGCACGGAGTTGGATCGGGACTGGGGGGAGGGCCACCCATGGCTGCTGCTGGCGGCAAGAGAGGCCGTCCAGGCCAGTACTGGGTTTAGTCCGAACGAGTTGGTTTTCGCTCATTCTGTGCGGGGCCCTTTGGCCGTGTTGAAGCCCGAGCAGGTCGCAGTTGACGCGCCTAAGAACCTTTTGGATTTTGTGAATGGGTTCTGACGTCGGTTGTTTATGGCCGGTTCAATGGCTAAGGATAATCTGGAGCATGCGCAGTTGGAGATGAAGACTTTCTACGACCGGGCAGCAGTGCCCCGTGCGTTTGCACCGGGTGACAGGGTGCTGGCCTTCGTCCCCTTGGTGTCTTCGCCTTTCCAGGCTAAGTTTTCGGGCCCCTACACCGTGGTGGCGAGAGTGTCAGGTCGCAGACGGGCGACTCGCTTGTGCCACGTTAATTTGTTGCAACCTTATCACCAACGCCTCGTGGAGGGGGTTAGTCCGGCATTGGCTGTTACCGTGGCTGCGCCGGTGATTGTGCCGGCTGACGCTCCTGAACCCGATGATGGGCGCCTGAACGGTCGGTTGTGTAATTCTTTTTTTTTGCGTGAGTTGGATTCCATGCTGGCGCACCTTCCGGAGCTGCAACGGGTCCAGTTGGGGAAGCTGATTAAGGGGTATTTGCAGCTTTTTGGTGATGTGCCGACTCGTACTTCGTGGATTGTGCATGACATCGATGTGGGGGAGGCGCGACCGATTAGACAGCGGTTCTATCGTATGAGCCCGAATAAGCTAAAGCTGATGGATGCTGAGGTGGAGTACATGCTTGGGAATGGTATCGCGGTTCTGTCTTGTTCCAGCTGGGCTTCTCCTTGCCTCTTAGTTCCCAAGGCGGATGGCTCCCCGCGGTTTTGTTCTGACCTGAGGAAGGTTAATGCCGTCACTAAATCGGACTCGTTTCCCCTGCCGAGGATGGATGACTGTATATACCGGGTCGGTTCTGCTAAGTTTGTGTCCAAGTGTGATTTACTTAAGGGGTACTGGCAGGTGCCCTTGTCGGCACGGGCCAGGGAGATCGCGGCGTTTGTGACCCCGTCTGGGCTTTTTGAGTACACGGTGATGCCCTTCGGGTTGAAGAACGCCCCGGCTACCTTTCAGCGACTCATGAACCGGGTGGTGGCGGGCCTCGCTGGGTGCTCGGTGTACTTGGATGATTTGGTGGTACATAGCGCTTGCTGGCCTTCCCATCTGCAGCAGATTCAGGCTCTGTTTGACCGACTGGCGGAGGCACAACTGACAGTTAACTTGGCCAAGTGTGAGTTTGCCAAGGCGACTGTCACGTACCTGGGTCGTGTGGTCGGCCAGGGCAGTCGCCGGTGCAGGCGAAGGTGCTGGCTGTGGCAGAGTTTCCTTCTCCTACCTCCAGGAAGGAGTTGTGACGTTTTCTGGGGTTGGTGGGTTTCTATCGGAGCTTTTGCAGGAATTTCTCGGTGGTGGTCTGCCCCTTGCAGCTGTGTAATTGACTCTTGGATTATTAAAACCCACATGTGGTGGCAAAGTTTACATTCCTTCGTCGCATTCTTTGTCATGGCCTAGGTGTCGGTCATGACAGATGCTCTTCAAATACAAAAATAAAATAGAATTTATTCAAGGAACTGAGCACAGCTTACAAACCCTGTAAGTATCACTGCAGAAGAAACCAGGACCACGAAAGGTTCCCCGTGATTTTAGCAGCATGTCAACACTGACCTGCCGTGAGCTGAAGTGCTATTTGGTGCTTTCAGAGGTGTCTGTTGCGAGGACAAAGAGAGTTAAGAGACGTCCTTATCTCTGCAGAAAGTGTTTATGTAAATATGAGACATAATCACCACAGCACATCAGATAGTTTACCTCCACCTCCACTCAAGTGCTAATGTGCTGGTCCTGAGCTCTCTCCAGTCTATAGATGCAGCCCCGGCTGGAATAATCACCATCTATTAGCTGACCTGCTGTCACCCGGCCAGAAGACAATCAATACAGTCTGGTAATGATGTCACTTACTCCCAGTCAACCTCGGATAATGACGAGACTGGAGGTCTTTCTCCTGTTATTACCTCATCTCAGGAGTTTTGTCTGAGTGCAGGAATCAACCGTTGCACTCTTTGTGGGAGTGTGTTGCAGAGTGAACATAAGCTGAATGATCTGAGGTCTAACCTGTGGCTACACTAGGATTTCCAACAAAGACGTCCATATTTAAGCAGAGATGGCGTTAAAACCTTGGTGTGTATTTAACCTCCACCAGGAACCTTCCATATTTTAATCTGACGACTCCACCTGAAATCGTAGGAGAAGCATCTACTTGTTCGTTCGTTGTCCAGACTGAGCCGAGCAGTAGTGCAGCCAGGGTGGTGAAAACAATAGACACAGTACTCGTGTGTGTGTGTGTGTGTGTGTGTGTGTGTGTGTGTGTGTGTGTGTGTGTGTGTGTGTAAATTCTTGCTGAGGTGAGGTCTGAGCATCAGGTTGATCCACGGTTGAGCTGACAAGAAGCACAGGGAGTCAGAATCCGCCTCCAGCCAGCTGCCCCCCCGCCACACACACACACACACACTCTTCCCCGGCTCCCTCGTTTACTTCCTCCACCACCTACACCCCCCCTGCATCCTCCACTGCTCCCCCTCCTCGCTCCGGGATGTGAGTAAAGGCTGAAGTGGATGTCGGGGGGAATTAGATGCTAGCAGACAATTTGATTTCTTCGTCTTCGAGGCTTCCTTCTCCTCTGCACAGACGGTTTGACACTCACAGACAGCAGACAGGCAGGTCTGAGAAGACGAGACGGGCAGAAACAGACAGTGGGAGCAGCCGACGGAGGAAGGAGACGGAAAGACGGGGAAGGTGCAAAATAGAGAAGGAATCAAATAGGGCGGTGAAAAATAACAGTGCAGGCAAAAAGTCGTAAGGATGAAAAGAAGAAAGCAGAGAGGAGAAAGATGAAGCGGGTGAAAGGTTGAGAGTGTCTGTGGGAGAAAAACAGAGCAGGACAATGGTGGAGGCCATTCAGGCAGCCACTTAATAGTCCACCCACCCGCCGCTGTCCAAATGGGCAGATTGACGCCTGTTAGCTCCTTTAATAGCTCCTGTAATGGACCATGTAGGTGGGTGACGGGAATCGGAGCTATCCTGTCCAGAGTAACTCAATTCCTCTGTTCTGTTCTCTCGTTTCAGCCCCTTTCAGCGCGTCGGGGCGGTGAGCGGACCTCGCGCTCGTACCTCGCCGCGGTCTCTGTGCACCCACAGAGGACTGGGTGAGTTCTGGCCAGAGTGGTGCTAACGTACTGTCCTGGTTCACGTGTGTCTGTGGGTTCTTCACCAGGAACGGAGTCAGTCACATGGTCTCAGTGTGGCTGCCAACGTTTCCCACCCGCTGAAAGGTGGATGAGGTCTGAGGGGTCAAACCTTCAGCTGGGATCTATCTCAGCATCAAATGTCAAACGTTGTTTATCAGAAGGCTTTCGTTTTGTTAATGCACCTTGCACCTTCCACGAGTTCCTGACACCGTCTCACACACCACAAACTCCACCCAAGAGCAACACTCTGACAGCACATGAGCTGTGCCATGTGGTTTGCTGTGGTTTACGTTCCCTGGTGTTTGGAAAATGTCTCCCTCCGCTGCATAGTTGCTGCGGCTGTCTGGCTCGTAGCAGGGGAGGAAGCTGTGTATCCGCTCCAGTCGGGAGCTGTCAGACCCTGAACTTATCCAGAGTAACTTGTTAATGGTTCGCTGTCGGTGCCCCGCAGCCCAGCGGCTGTGCTTTGCATATCCGCGCCCCCCCAGACCTCCAGCTGCGGGTTGCCAGGTCCTCAGTGCCCCTCACATGCAACGGGGGGATGCCAGATCGTAGCAAGCCCACGCAGGGTGGAGGAGGTCTGAGGCGCTGGCTGTGGCCCGGTGCCACACTGGGCCTGGTTATTATCTCCAGATGACATCAGCATGAGCAGCAGATGCCTTTTTGGCCACAGGGGCCAAACAGAGAGAGAGAGAAAGAAAGACGGAGAATGTCTAACTGTGTGTGTGTGTGTCTGTGTGTGTGTGTGTGTGGGTGTGTGCGTGTCTGTGTGGGTGGGCGGGTGTCTGCCTGCATGCTGTTCACGGTGGGATCAGGCTATTTATTACCTCCCCACTTATCAAGCCATCTCCCTCACTCACAGCTGGGAAGGAGAGTGTGTTCCAGTCCGAAATGAATGTTTCTCCTCGCTGTAATGATGTAATCATGCAGAGACACACACACACACACACACAGGGACATGAAGCATTTAATGACAGCAGTCGTTATCTTTTTGCTGTGGCGGTGATGCTAACACACACGCGCGCGTGTAAAATGACGATAATTAGCTTCATGAATACGTATGATGATACTAATTGATAGTAACAATCACAGCAGCAGCGATGAAGAGCGAGCGGCCTGGAACACGTTTCCCAGTAACAGTGTGAATGTGATGCAGTTAATGACGGTGACCAGGTTGGTTATGTAGGTCACCGGGCGTGTGTGTGTGGCCACCTGCGTGTGGGCGTCTCGCTGCAAAGCCGCTGTTTTATTTGTGCCCGTGTTTTCTTTTGAGGGACAGGCTGAAGAGGCAGGAGATTAAACTGGTGGAAGCAAATCAAAGAGGAGGCAGACGATTTAAATTAAAGCTCCTGCACCTCACCAGGTTGAGCGAGAGCGCGTTCCCTGTCTATCACCTTCTTCCCTGCAGCTTATTATATACAGTCTATCCCTGCTCCACTCTGACCAATTTAATGGAGGGAAAAAGATGGGCATCAGGAAATGATATTTCCAATCAGACAACGGCAAAGGGCCCCTTTTATTAAAGTGGGGGTGCTCTCTCTTTCTGTCTCCCTGCCTGTGCTCAGAGCAGTCTACAAGGCTGATAATGGCCTCGGCACGGCCTGGTGTCATCATATTAAAGCATTGAAACCCCATGCACACACACACACACACACGCACACGCACACACACGCACACACACACACACACGCCTCCCTCTCTGACCATTTCCCTCATATTCATCCTGCTTCACTCTTTTCTGGGGGAAATGGACACTTTTGTTGTTCTTTCTTTTATTGCCAGATACCAATGCATATTATACCTTTGAAAGAAAGAAGCTGAATTCCCCCAAGTTCCCGGGGCCGAGCTATCGCAGCTCATAAAAGCAGCTGAGGATTTGAAATGTGCTGTGAGCTCATGCACCGCGGCAGGTGGAGCCTGTGGATGGAAATGCACTATGTGGTTTTTAAAATAAAGGACTTTCTGGGGTTTTATGAGCATTTTTTTGTTCCTAAAAAGGGTAATAAGTATTCCTGGAAGCGTTTGAAGCTGTGGCTGATACAGAGGTAGAGAAACTTCACTGTGGACTGATCTAATCTGAGAGTGATTAAAATCGTTTGAAGGTCGTCGTCATGGCAAAAACAGAAGCTCTGTCACATGGGAAACGTTTAAACCCATAGAAGATGGTCTGAGTCTGTGTGCAGAACTTCTGCTTAAGCTGTTAGTGCTGTGGGGGCGGGATTAAATCCAACAGGAATATTGTAATTCGCCTGCTAAGACAAGACCTTCAGATATCTGCGCTAACTCACCAACCTTCAGCTGTGCCTGGTGGCGGATTACGTGTTCACAGATAACGCACAAATCCTCTTCACAGACAACTCTTCAATATTTCAGGCTGGAAGGCGTGAAACGAAACCAAACAGCTGACCTGAGCTTTAGGCAGAAATGACGTCGTGCAGGTTGAACTCCCTCAGCTGACAGACTGGTCTTTATCACACAGAAGGAAGCGTTTGACAACACACAGAGAAGCTCTCTTCAGCTCTGGGTTTCCCAAAAGCCTGCAACGTTGTTCATTATGATGTTGGTCGTTATAAAAAGGTAAAAGAAAAATCAATGAGGACTCGCAGCTGTAAACTGGACACGTACACGAGAAAAGACACGTTACAACCTAAAATAAACAGAGAGTGATTCTGTGTTTCACGGGAAGTAAGTTCCTCTGTGTGTGTGTGTGTGTGTGTGTGTGTGCATTCATACACACATATGCACAGCGTCTGGAAGCAAAGCTGGTTTCAGTCAGGGCTGTGAATGCACATGGTGTCTGCAGACACAGAGAGAGAGTGTTGCTCCGCGTTGCATCAGTTGTGTTGTTCTGACTCTGCTCCATATCATCACAGTGAAGCTAAATCAAACCAAAGTGCTAATTACAGGCCGCCGCCGGCTACGTGGGAGTTAGTCAGCGGTTAAACACAGAAGATCCACAAAATGTGGCGCAGGTAACAGAGGCTGCAGGATCTCTGTTTGTGTGTCTGTCTCTCGTCCTCCAGTCGTGAGTGTTTGCACACTCAGCTCTGAGGAAGCACAAGCATGTTCCCACCCAAAGTCAGAACACTAGGAAACATGAAGGTGACACCACACACAAACACACGCACGCACACACACACGCACGCACGCACACACACACACACACACATACACTCACACACACACACACGCACGCACACACACACACGGTCACGCGCACTCGGTCTGCTGACTGTTCACTGATTAATTAGCGTTTCTGACGTCACACACACACACACAAAGCAAACACGCCGCCCCAGCTCGTTAGCTCACACACGCACACTGCAGCATATTTACCAGCCTCCAGCTGCTGCTGAATGCTCGGCCTGTCTGTCAGCGACGCGTCACTCCATCATAATCCCTCAGCCAGGACTCGCTGCCGTGGTTTTCCTCATTTTGTTTTCTGAGCCAACAAACCAGTCCGGTGCAGGTGTGGCGCTGAAGCAAACCACTCGTTAGAACGTCACATGTAATGGTACGAACAGTCTAATAGTCAACATGCAGCGTCTGTGTCGACCTTTAATCCACTGTAATTATGATTGTGATGAATGACAGTGGAGATAGTTGGGGACAGTATGAACGCCTGCTCAATCAGCTGAGTGGCCGTGAACAGCCTCCTCTGTCCGTCGCCCTCTCTGCTGTTCGCCGAGCTTCATTGCAGCATCGGGGCTGTCTGGATGCTATAAAAGACCCGAGGTGTGAGTCGATGGCCTCGCCCGTGTAGCCACAGCTGAGGCTGCTGCTTTAATAGGTATTGACGCCGGGCTTGAGCCGTGTTCTCCCACTACGCTTAAAAGCCCATGTTCCACTGATTAGCTAATTAAAACCTAGAGCGAGGCTATCGATCCCGGGAAAGGACGGTCGGGAGGCATCTGTCTCTCAGCTTGAGATGGCGCTGCTGCCCCGCCTCTGCACCTCCAGCACACACACACACACACACACACACACACACACACCTCTTCAGTCGGGGCCTAAAAGCATCACCAAGGCCTTTCACACCTCACTGGATCCATATATTGGTTTTAAAGTTATCGCTCCTATTTTGAGATTTTCCTATTGTGATCACCAGTTGAGTAGGTGATATTTTGGTGTGTGTGTGTGTGTGTGTGTGTGTGTGGCTGAATGTTAAGGAGGGCCACAGCTCCAGTAATGGTGGGTATTTATATCCAGAGGCATCAGGCACCTGATGGAGGCAGATTACAGGCTCGGAGCGCGACAGGTAGCTGAAGAGCTGTCGGCCCTCACGTTTACAGTCTCGTTCCTTTCTCTGCCTCCTCACATTACACCTAATACCAGGATATCACCACGACTCGTTTTTCTCCTAAAGCTTAGACACAAGGCTCGCGATTAGTGTCACACACTGGGTCAATCAACAAGGATCTTAATCTTTCTAATTGAATCTAAAACGCATCACAGATTTACCCTGCATCCGTCTGCAGCTCTTTGCCTCCGATACAGGCAGACAGCACTGACAAACAAAAAGCTCGAAGCTAAGAGCAAAAGTGGATTTATTGTTAGATGTTGCTTGAACAGTCAAAGTGTCCTGAACGTGTGTCCAATACTTTTACTCAAGTCATCTTGTACAAAAGGTGCCGTCTCCTGTGCTGTGACGAATACAACATCACACAAACTGTGAAATCAAAAACAAATGGTGCGTGTTCATCTCTCATTCAGTATACATTTAATAAGCTGGTGCTGTGCCACCATATGAAAATTACAAGTAAAGAAGTTCGTCGTTCATAATCATGACGTTATTGAATTTAACAGAATAAAAATCTGTCTGTCTGAGAACGGCTCCGTGTGTTTGAGCTCCTGCTTCTATCACAGCGTGAGACTAGCTGCTAGGTGATGGACAGGGAATGTTTCATTGACAGGGTTATGAAACACACACACACACACACACACCTGTGTGGAAAGTAGTTGGTTCGTAATCACACGCTTTCGTACCCCTGATCCCGTCGGGGGTAAATAAGCTGTGAGTGTGCATATTCAAGTGTTTCCACTCACATTGCATTGAATATTTCAACTTTTAATCAAGAGTGGTGTGGAGCAGTGAACAGTGCAGTGTGTGTGTGTGTGTGTGTGTGTGTGTGTGAACTGTATGTGCTGATGCATCCATGAATCTCTCCGAACAATGAGTGTGTATAGTGACGGAGCACTTTGCAGACTCACATTTCCTCCTCTGTATTCATTAGCCCACCACTCGTCTCTCCTGGGACGGAGGATTAGCCTCCAGAAAGGGAAATGAATGCTTTCTGGGTGGACGGTGTTCCCTCGCATGCAGCAGGAGGCCCATTGTGTGGTTTGATATCAGCACAAGGTGCAGGACATCTGATCTGGCAGCTCTGACACACGTGACTCTGAAGCGTTTCCATCGAGGGGCTGCTGTGTGAATGTTCTGGGGATTAAAAAGGGTGCCGGGCAGGGACGAGGGCTGCTCCACGTCTCCCTGCTCGTCAACAGGAAGTTGATCTGCACCCGCGCGAATCATCAGCGCCCGCTGTGGTCTGGTCCTGTGACAGGGGGAGGAAAGTGAGCAGTTAAGCCTTCGCTGGGCTACAGAATAAAGAAACAGAAACAGTCTTTGACTTGTAGGATACGCTGGGAACGGACTGATTAGCATTAGGAGCGTGTGTGTGTGTGTGTGTGTGTGAGACGCGGCAGCTCTGTGCTGAACCACCCTCACACAGGAGAGGCAGAGGGAGCTGAAATTTTGATGCAATCAGTGGCAGCGGGAATAAATGCTAAGAGGTTTTCATAATGCATTAGCAGCTTCTTGTATTATTCTGCTTCATTACAGAATAATGGTACATCAAGAAATAGATCCCCCCCCCAACCAATCATTTTTTGTAAAAACCAAATTCACTGCAAAGAGCAGCATTAGGTTTGGAGGATGGAGCACATCTGTCACCGTGCTGCCCCCTTCCTCTCTCCCCTCTGTCCACAAAATCCATCAAGGGATTTTAAGTAGCTGTTAATTACTTCCCCGTCCCAATTGAAAAGAGGAAGAGAGCGAGAGGGAAACCGAGAGCGAGGGAGGGAGACTTTAAAAGAGCTAAAGCTTCTCTGCGGTGCAAATCCTCTCTGCCTAACAAAACCAAATCAATCTACGCCCCTCAGCTTCCCACAAACCGCTCTGTGCGCGCGCATACGCACGCACGGGAAGATGATCCTGTAAATCTGCCCTCTCGCGGGGCTGTTTGAGTGCTATTCCAGGGGTTTTTTTTAGGGAGGGGGGTTGAAGGAAAAGCGTAAATATCCCCAAATTGCAGCTAAAATGTAACATTAGGATTGGTAAGCCCCACTCTCAGCCATAATGCTCCACTAAATGACCTCTGCTGCGGAGCCTGAACGCATCCAGTCAGTACAGGAGACATTACCTGTGACTAGGTGCCTGCTGTGGCAGGCGTAGCCCAACCCAGCACCCCCACCCCCCATAAAATGCCCAGGGCAGAATTAGATTTGGGGCCGGGGAGCGGCAGGTGCCTGTAGGCTAGAATTAGAGGATGTAGTATCAACCTCCACAGGTTTGTTACAGAGGCCCAGGGTATGAGGGCATGAGCGCAAACGGCAGAGATGAAAAGCAGGCGAGGTCGTAACCAGCACGGCCGGGTGGTCAGGAGGTCGCTCACGTGTTCCTATCACAGCCACGCGTAGAGACAAAACCCTGAATCAGCTGGTTTCATGCATCACAGCTGTGATGTCCTATCGTGTCTGTTACACTAAGAAGAACCAGGAAATAAATCCGATCTGTGGTGATTCAACGTGTGTGGTGCTCTCTGCGACGTTTTAAAAATGGAACACACCCTTTCTACTGAGGAACAGTCCCTTTGTTAACAATGTGATTGTCCAGAATTACAGGAAGACACGGTGCTCTGCACTTTTCTAAACGTCGTGCACAGTGCTGTGAAAAGAAAAGTCAACCCTCCCCTGACTGTCTGAGATCTTTGTCCTAAATGTAACCTGGACAGGGCAGCACTCACTGCATCAACTCATGGACTACTTCCACCCACAGGCCCCTGATCTGACCTGGAAGCATCCTCACAACACCACACTGAGTTCTGTCTTCTTAACAACTCTGCTTTAGACTCATCAGTGTGTCGCAGTGTGTTCAGGCAGAGTTCAGGCTTAACGTTCGTCTGGCGTAACACTGGAAACACGTGTCAGACTGATTTAACATGTGATAAATCACATCTTTTTAGTACAACTCTCAAGGCTGAAACTTTAGACACAGAGTAAACAGTAACTACTCCTCGTTTTTGTTACAGATGTGTGTCATTTGGGTGAACGCTGTCTGGACACACGCTGAACGTTGTCGTTGTTTCTGTGCATTGCTCCACGTTTGCCGTCGTGCCGTCAGGACTTTAAATGAAGCTTCTGTTTGTGCGCGTGTTTGCCTGTCAGATGCTGTGCGATCAGATTGCGGTGATTTGCAGTGTTGTGTGTTTTGTGTTCTCTGCGTTTCGATCCGCGCGCGCATGTACGTGTGTGTGTGTGAGGATGTGCAAGTGTGTGTTTGTTGCCAACAGCAGACGTCCCGCAGGGAGCGGATAGCGGTGGAGATGGAGGAAGGATGTTTTTAAGCACTTCAAAGTGGCCTCATTCCACACAGCTGAGCTCAGAGGTGTGTGTGTGTGTGTGTGTGTGTGTGTGTGTGTGAGGCAAAGATGGCTCCTGTACCTGGCTTTGTTTATCCCCTCCACCAATCTGGTCTGCCCTTGGGAATGAGCTACAGAGAGTGCTGCCTCCGTTCTCGTGCGTCTGTGTGTGTGTTTGTGTGTGTGTGTGTGTGTGTGTGTGTGCGTGCGTGTGCTGGAAGCTGTTTCACGTGTATATAAACCATAAAAACACTCTTGTGTGCAAAGTGGTGGAGCGAGGGAAAGTGAAAAGATAGAGCGTGTCACAGCGACTGATGTGCTTCGGCTTCGGCTTCGGCTTCGGCGTCGGCCGCGGTGAGAGTGAAATCCACTTGCTGCTGCTTTGTCTCCTCGTTTGCCGCAGGAGAAAATGGAAATAGCCAACATCGAACCGACGCAGTCAATACCATTCTCTAGAAAGGGGCTGAGGGGAATGCTCTTTGCCAAAGAGCGAGACTGATGGAGGGAGGGGCGGGCGACAGCCAGACTATGTCAGGTTTCATCTGCCCTGTTTGACGCACATCGTCCTGACAGCTCTGCTGCACTCGATCTACTCTTCAAACCTTCCTTTCCGTCCCTGGTCCTCGCTCTATCCTTATCAGTCTCTCGCCCCCTCTGGGCTTCCATTTTGCAGCATATGGCCTTCCCACACGAGTGCTCACACGCGCTCGGCCATATGCGCCTCCCTCGCCTCCTTCTCCTGCTCATCTGCTCGTGTGTCTTTATTCAGACGCTGATAAAGTAACGAGAGGGAGAAGGGCGAATGTGAACGTCTGAATCACTGGAAGTACGTCAAGTCTTGGTCTCTAGTCTTTAAACGAGTGAGTTATAGGCTGAACTTCCCGTCAGTCAGGGATATAGAAGCTGTTGCTTGCTGTGGAATCTCACGTCTCTGCTTTGATTCGTCGACCCGGTTCACATGCTGCCGCCCGGTCGACGCAGGTGTGAGGGCGAGAAACCACGTGGGTTTGTTTGTGGGGCCTGTGTCAGGGCTGCACACGTGAGCTCACTGATGTGTACCTCTCATAACCTGTAACAAGTGTAGTGCCTGTACCAGCGGACTGGTAGCTGGTAAGACTGGGATGCAGAAGGTCGCAGGTTCGAAACCCAGTCTGACTTCTGGTCTATTCCCCACCAGGTGTGTCCCTGAGTCCGACAATCAGCGCCAGCTCCCTGTAAGTCACTTCGGACTTTCGACAGTAACACAATAACACATTTAGGAACTATTATAGGTTTAATCAAGGTTAAAAGAGCAGCTGTGATTCTGCATCCAGTTAAATACTAATTCCTAAAATACAAATTTTCATTAAGGTGGGTTACCCAACAGTTAAATTAAAGAAGACACCTTTTAACACTCAATCACGTCTAATACAACCTGCTGCATCATTAATATGAATCGCTTCCTGTATAATTTGATCCACCAAAAAACATTTCGTGTTTACGTCTTTTCAAATGTGCAAAAATCATCTATGTTAACGATCCAATATGTTCTTCTCATTTCTGCTGCTCACATCAAAATCCAGACTTTCCTCTCAGAATTTGTTTCTGAGAAACATGTTCATCCGGCTCTAGTCCTCCTTCGTCTGCACTTTGCAGCTTAACACATTTTTTTTAAATGTCACATTTATGTTATGTAAACTTTTCATTTTTTCAGGTTTTTTCCACATGTGTTTGTAGCAGCAAGTTTCAAAGACTTTAACTGATTCAAGATTCAAAACACTTTATTAATCCCACAGGGAAATAGTTTTGCCTGTTACAGCCGCTCTCATTTCAGAAGGATTAGAAAGACCCACAACCATAAACAGCACCAACGAATATAAAAATAAAAACAACAAAAACATGATAACATTTATCTCTAGAGTTGTTGTTCTCCCCTCTCCCCTTAACAGAGGGAGGCAGGGGAGGAATTAAAGAGTTTGATGGCTGCAGGAAGAAATGATTTCACTGGAGCACTTGACACTGATGCGTCTCTGGCTGAACGTGCTGCTCTGTCCAGCCAGGACGCTGTGTAGGGGGTGGAAGGGAGAGCGTCTGCCTCTCAGCTTTAGAGGGTCCAGCTCCACAACCCGAACAGAACCAGCTCTCCTGATTATTCAGTCCAGTCTGATGGTGGCAAATAAAGAGTTATTATTGACAGAGATCTTCTCTGGCAGCTGGATATCAGCCTGTAGGCCACCTCCTCACTGACGGTGAGCCACTCTTTATTCTACCAGCGCTTCACGCTGGTCACAGCGTGTTGGCTTCGGCTTGAACGTTGTCTCATGACTATAACACAAATCTGGGTCCCTGCATCATCATGTAGTACACACAGTATATGTCTCTAGATGAAGAGGTCTCTCAGGTGAGGAAAAAAGACCAGATCTACAGTCGTTCCATCAGGACGAGGTGCAGAGCTCGGGGGAAACGTCACCTGTGTCTCTCCCACACAGACACAGAACACACATAATCATTAGTTCCTTCTCTCTCTCTCCTGTAATTACTTCCCACGTTTTTGCATCAAGCGACAGACTGAATCCTCATCGCTGCACTAAACGAGTTTCAAGAGGAAAGATTGAGAGAGAGAGACCCCCCCCCCACACACACACACACACACACGCACACACACACACACACACACACAGACACACAGACAGGAAGACAGAGGGATCTCAGCCCCTGTAATGAATTCAGTCTGTCTCTCATCCCTGTTGTCTTTCTGCATCTATGTGTGTGTGTGTGTGTGTGTGTGTGTGTGACAGAATGGGGTTCTTATGTGACGGCTTGATCAAACACACACACACACTGACACATACACTCCCCCCTGACCCCCCCTCCCTCTCCACACAGACACTACATGCGATCACAGCGCTGTTGTTTGTTTATTACCTTCGACGGCTCGCTGAATGCGAGCAGAGCTTTAATTAGCGGCTATTGTTGGATGTATCTGTGGCTCATGAAATATGCTGACTAACGAGATGCTAACGAGGCTTTCGCAGGCTCCACCCCCCCCCCCCCCAGCGGAGGAGAATAGTGCACAGTCTGGATCAATAGCGCTGCGGCCTCACCTCTCTGCAGGTGTATTGATCTGGACGCTTCACAATGAACACGTGTCTCTTTGTTTTGTCTTTTCCTGCTAAGGCTCTGCTCCTCACTGCTCCCCTTCTCTGTGTGTGTGTGTGTGTGTGTGTGTGTGTGTGTGTGTGTGCGTGTGTGTGTGGTGGAGGGAGGAAGGGAGGGGGGGAATTATGCATTTTAATGTATTGCTGTGAGTTTGTGTGTGTTTTACTTGATAATAATACCCAGTGCCACCTTTTTCTTGTGTTCGCTCTGTCTCTTTGTGTGTGTGTGTGTGTGTGTGTGTGTGTGTGTGTGTGTGAGAGAGGTGGGGGGTCTCAGGCGCTCCTGTGGTGAGATTGCATTGACCGCTGTGTTATTGCTCTTTAATTATCAATTACGACAACCCCCCAACCCGGGGCAGAGCATGTGTGTGTGTGTGTGTGTGTGTGTGCAGGAGGGGGGGCGTGTGCGGAGGTGATAATGAATACAGAGCTTCCATTAGGATTGTAACCGGGCGCTCCGTCTGGAGCCGAGGAGCCAGCGATGAGGAGGAGGGGAACTGGCTGGTGTGCTAATGAAACAGGCTGCAGCTCAAGACAAAAGAAAAGCCCCCCACCCCCACCCTTCCTCTATCCCATCCTGATCCCTCATCATCTTTTCTTTTTATTTGTCTCGTGCCTTTTCTTGCTCACTTTGCACCACCCATCACAACGACAACACACACGCACACACACACACACGCACACACACACGCTGTGTATTTACTGAGGGGGAGGTCAACTTTGAAGCTGTCAGATAATCCGTTTGAAAGTGCCCTTGTTCTTTCACAGCATATCATTATTCAGAATATTTCAGCCGTTATTGTTGTTTCTTTCCTTTTATGGGCACGACGTCGCTGTGGTGTGTTGTGTTAATGTAACTGCTGAAAATGAACTCTCACATCGTCTGGAGGCGGATGTAACGCACCGCGGGAGGTTGCTCCGTCAGACGGGTTCTCATCTACAGGAAATACTCCTCTCGATTTGGGCTAACCCTATAACCCCACCTGCTGTAGCTGCACATCACACACACACTTTATACACGGGAGGCATTTCACAGTCGCATCAGCTGCTTCAGACAGTTGAGTTCTCACATGCAGCTTCTCTCGGTTTCAGCGCGGGTCTCAGCCTTTGTGGCTCTGGTCTGAAAGACTGTTAGGGTTATGTTTTTCATGAGGGAGGAACATGTCACCCGCTGCAGCGGTGCAGCTCACTGATGTGTTTTTAATAAAGAAACGTGAACTATGGCGCTCTGTGATGCAGAGGAGGGGGCTAAAATCTGAGGCTACACTGCTGGTTTAGGCCTTTTTGTGTGATTTGTTGACAATATGTAGAAAGAAAACACCATCCTCATCCTTTAAGGTTTAGGAAAACAAGCTAAGATGAGTGTGGGTGTCAGGTGCAGCATGTAGGTAAGTTCAGATTTAGATTTACAGCTGCTTTTATCTGAATGAACAGCAGCATCAGCAGGTGGCAACAGATTTAATGTTGTGCTTCCTGTTTTTTACATAAAAATCTGCAAACCATTTTTGATATTGAAGAAAATTCATGCATCTGCATCTAAATGTGTTTTTTTTTGTCAAAATAAACAGTTTTATTTGCATTAATGTGTTATAAAAATAACCGTGTTTGGATTATCCTACAGGAAATAAAGACTTTAACGCGCCACCACTCGGATCACGCAGCCAATAAATCACTGCGCCTACCTCCTGCTCCCATAAAGAGATGCCACATGACATTATGTCAGCAGCACTCACATGTAAATAGCTGGTTTTATTTGGCTGACATGTAAATGCCATCATAACAGCAGAGTAAAATACAACGGGACAGACAGTGAAGTGCTTCCCTTTGTCCTCTCACTGCATGACAGATGAGAGCTGCTCCTAAAATGCAGCTGGCATTCACATCCTATTTTTCCCTTCTAGGAGATGAGACACATTAAATGTCTCCTGCAGGGGAAATGAGCAAAATAAACAGAAATACCCGTGGCCTCTGCACAAGTAAATGGATGAATTAGAAAAAGGCTGCTACAGCCACAGGGCAATATGATGGTGCATTTTTATGTGGAGGCATATCATCAAGGTGATCACCATCTGAGAAGGAGCTCCGCAGAGTGTTTGTTTTCACTAAGTGTGCAGGAAAACGTGAGGCGGCCGCACCCTGCTCAGTCACATGTGCCGCCAACCTGACCGTGCGCCGTGCCAACACGCAGGCGGCTCCACCTGTTGTAAATCTGCCAGGTGATAGAGCAGCAGATAAAAGGGTGGGGAAACCCTGACCTCCTGCCTGTAAACATTGTCCCGGTGAACCGCTGCGAGACTTGGATTCAGATTAGTGCTTAAGTTAATCAGCGTCCTTGAACCTGAAACGAGTCCCATGTTATTTCACTGGGATGTGTTCAGCTCCTGAAGAACTACATAACAAAGACATTCCCCAACCTCACACTGAAGAAATGAGGTCTGTGGGTAAACTGGGTTAAGGTGGTTTTACCCTTCAGTCTGCGTTAACTGAAATCATTCTGTGTCTTTGTCAGCTTCATGTTCACGATAGCGCTTCCTCCTGATGGAGGATGGAGCCGCTGGAAGCTTTCTGCCAACCTCACAACACAACCCGTGTCTCCACATGCACTCAAGGTTTTCTCCCGTTTAAAGTAGAAACGAATCCACCTGCAGAGCTGCAGAGGTCAGGTGACCTCTACGTCTTTCCATTTTAGTTTTAGAAGCTCTCTCGAGGTTTGTTGTTCAAGCTTTGACACATCTCTCAGTAAATATATCAATAAACAATGACGTCCAAACTTTTTTACAAATTAATTTAACTAGATTTCTCCTTTAAGCAGGTGACTCTTATGTTTAAAGTCCCGGCTGTGTGGGGGGGGGCAAGCCTTTGAAAGTTACTTTACTTTGCTCGGCAAAGCGACTTACCAGGACGTGCCTGTTGGGGGGGATTCGATCCTGCCACCTGCTGCATCAGTCTGACGCTCACTGAGCTACAAGGCCAGAAAGTGGTCAAAACCTTTTTTAAATGACTCGGTGTGAGATCACAGTGTGAGCACTCTGTCTTAGTATCAACTACAAATAGAAAATATACATAAAAATATATAAAAATATGATGTTTTTAATAACATTAAAGTAAAACAGTTCCTTTATTTTTTATTTAATTAAAATAACAAAAAAAAGGTACAATAAGACAAATCTAATTGAAACTTAAAGCTCTTGCGTTAAAGTTTTGTCTGCTGTTGTATTTACAGAATATAACAATAGTGGGATCTCAACTCATTCATTTAAAGAGTGAAACTTGCAGAGCATCGAGTTTTCTGGTGAGTCACCACGACGTGGCACCGGGTGAGGTGTCAATTACACTCTGCAGTCAGTCTGTCTGGACAGCGTCTGTCACACAGCTACTTTTAACCTGTTTCAACATCACGTGCACTAGATGCTGCTGAGAAGGACTCTTATTGTGAAATGTCGGGGATTTTCTGTGGTGCAGAAATTATATTTTGTGTGAACACTGTCAGAAGGACAAAGACAAAATGTTATTATAGGAAAAATGGGACAATAATACGGCCCCTCGTGTCATTTTTGGGCTCCTAATTTAGCTCACAAAAATAGAAACTCTTCAGGCTATGAGAGTCCACTGGGCTTTCAGTCGGTGCGTTCTCTGAGAGCAGCAGGAAGATGCAGCCGTGTTAAAGGTCGTGTGCTGTTGTGTTAAAGGAAACCTTGCAAATCACCCGCCCAGCCGCCCGACCCACCACGACCAGCAAAGGGTAACACAGAGCGGAGTGAATCTATATGTGACATTTTATATAGGCATACAGTGGAAGTGGTAATAAAAAGGATGAACACAGGTGTGTGTGTCCATCTCTGGGGAGCACCTAAGCTGCAGCGGGAGTTCATTTGTCACCAATGACCCCCCCATATCCCTCCTCTGAGACTCAAATAATAAAACCACACTGAGAGTCCAGCAGGAGTTCAAATTGCAGGGTAAGAGAGGGGCAGCTGTAACAGAGGATGTTCACGCTCGCTGTAGATCCCCCGCCAAGGCCCAGACAGGCAGAGCGATGGGCAGATAGGACGCCTGGGGGGGGAGGGGAGAGGACAGCGATGTGCACAGAGAGACGGCGTTCTGCCAGCAACAGCCAGCTGTGCAGAGAGAGTCTGTCTGTCTCTGCTGTCTGTGTCACCGTCTCCCTTCTATGCTGATTGATCAGCTGTTTACATCTTACAGCAGCGTCTTCTCCGTTTCCCTCTGACCTCGTTCTCTCCTCCTCCTCCTCCTGCTTCCCTCTCACACAGTCAGACAAAAACATGACCACCACCTCCTCCACGCCCCTCCTCCTTATCCGGGAAAAATAGACTGGATGCTCCTGCTTGCCAAAGTGCCTGCAGAAAGCCTGGCCGAGGCTTTCACTGAGCTCTACGGGCAGTAACAGGCAGGCAGGGGAGAGGGGGGGGGGCAATTTGGTGCATGTGTCTTGTTTCAGGAAATTGCATTTTAAAGGGCAGCAGGTCCTTATTGCACTCACGGGAAGGGTGAGAAGCCTTCACCTTCTTTGTGTGTGTGTGTGTGTGTGTGTGTGTGTGTGCGCGTTTGTTTTTCCAGTACGTCCCACTTTAGACAGTTTGGAGAGATAACATCTCCAGACATTTCTAATACCAAGAGGAAGTTACAGACATGCACAGCTCAGAATCTGCTCATCTCCCCCTAAAGTCACCCCCTAACACACGTTTGTGTCGGTTCACAGAGCGGTTTTGTTTTTGGGATTACTGCAGACGGCACTTTGATCTTGCACGGTGTCCCGCGCTGTGCTTTTGTGCGCCCGTGCCCATAAGGCACTCAGTCAGAAAGAGAGGAGAAGGACAAGAAGACGAAGATGAGGAAAAAACAGATTAACGTTCGGCTAATTGTAACAGAGACGACGTCTCCCTCACACCATTGTCTCGCCCGCGCGCCTGCTTGGATGCTGCATAAAGGCATAATTCCCCTAATGTGAGGTATTTGTAACGCTGCCTTTGCTGGCAGCGGGTCGGCTGGCACGTCGCTGCGCTGCGAGGAGCGTCTGCCAGCTTCATGCTATCCATCATCAGCACTGATGCCAGACAGGCCTCAGCGCCCGAGCACAGGTCTGGTCTTCAGTGAGGCATGAGGGCGGTGTGTGTGTGTGTAACTCTGTCCGTTAGTCATCTCATTGTCACTGTAAACAGCACTCTTTGTGTCCTCCCACAAGCCACAGCGTTGTGTGTTTTTGGTTTTTGCAGGTCAGCAAGTGCTCATTACTGTTGCATCGCATTTTTGTGCGCTCACGTGTTCTCCCCTTCTCTTTAACATGTTCAGTGTCATGACAATAAGAAGTCAAAACCTCAACTGTGTCCCGCTCAGATTTAGAAAAGCTTTATCTGCTCAGACAGACGTTTACAGTCTTCATACAGTCTGAACCAATTAATTTCCTCGTGTTGAAAACCGTAATCGCTGTGATAAAACACAACAAAAGAGCATTGTGAACTGCGAACAAGGCTCAGGCCTTTAATTTTAACTGCTGTCGGCCCCTGAATGGCTCATTTAAACCAGCGCTGAGCTCACTGGCATTGTTCACATTTTTTGGCAGCGTCCCTCTGCAGAGTCCAGGAAGAGACGGGGTTAAGCCTGAAATACTTCTGTCATTCAGCAACTCTGAAAGTAGCCAAACAGCTCGGAGACTCCTGTTTCATCTTTGTCTACAGCAGAAATAGATGCTGGGGACAAATAAGGGAAAACACAGTGAATCAGCACGAGCGTGACACTCACAGATTATTCGCTGTCTGCAGGTATGTCGCTTTTATTTACCGTGTCAACATCCGTCCCTCTCCGCCCTGCCCACTTCTGTCAGCGCCATAAATGCCAGCAGTCAGGAATTCATCTAATTCACAGCACCAGCCGCAGTATTTCCCATCCCCCTGTCAAAACGGAGCCACATCCAGCAACGCGCTCCTCCCTGTTTACTCTGACGCTTCAGTCCTCCTGCTCGACGCACGCACAAATACTGGAACAGTAAATGATGACACTGCCTTTTAATGCTGAGCTGAAACTTTTTGAACACACAAGGCCTTTATTATGTAGGGTTAAGTATATTTCAGTGGAATTTCAATTTGTAGGAAGAGTTTTAATTGAATATGAGGTTCACATAGGATCTTTTCACCTATAAAACCAATTCAACACACTCAACAGTCATTCATCTAAACATAGCATGGGCCTTTATAGAAGCAGCTTGGATCTAATGACAATTAAAATTCAATTCTATTAAACCCAAAAGAGAAGATATTTGATTTTATTTGACCAGAATAAGATTCTAAGACTAAGATTTTTTAGCCAGAGACGTCTCGTCTGAGCCTTCAATTGTGCCTCTTCCCCAAAGGAAATTAACTGCCGGATTCCTCCTGACAGACAGCTGTTCCCTCCCACAGTGGGTCTTCTTCATAACCTGCACCACCCCACAACACGCACACACACACACACACACACACACAGTATTCTGAGTTGCTGCCTCCCAGGAGAATAAATCTGCAATCAACTGGGCCTATAAATAGCTGTGGCACACTTCACTACTGCTGAGGCCCCATCCCCTGCCCTTCCTTCCCAAAGTGCTCCTAGCACGCGCACACACACACACACACACACATGAGCACACACACACGCTATGAGGCTCTTTACCCCTAATCCAAAGCAGGGCAACCATCCTCTCTTTGCTGCTCCGCTTCTCCTCCTGCTG
This sequence comes from Microctenopoma steveboyesi, assembly GCA_032359275.1. Classification (NCBI taxonomy): domain Eukaryota; kingdom Metazoa; phylum Chordata; class Actinopteri; order Anabantiformes; family Anabantidae; genus Microctenopoma; species Microctenopoma steveboyesi. Next base: position 19,242,774 of record JAUMHF010000001.1, read on the forward strand.
ATGCTACGTGTTCATTTTTCTGCGAGCAAACACATTAACAGAGGCTAATTAAAGTAATTTGTCCTTCACATATCTGCACATTAGTTCTAATAGCTTTCAGGCAATTAAAAGCCTGAACCACCAGTCATATCGGCCCTTCCACGTGATTCACTGCGCTCAAACCCTCGGAGAGAGCCGCTAACGCCACGCTAGGCTACCGCTAGTTATTGGTAGCCGAGGCTAATCACCTCATTAGTCAGCAGACTTAATGAGATGTGTTATTTAAGCAAATACAGTATCGGGCGGGTGGGGTGGGGGGCGTGTTCCTTCAGCGCCAGTACACAGCACAGAGATTTGTATCATCATTAATCTGACACACACACACACACACAGACCCATGATTTCACAGACGGACAGGAACAGACGAGCTGTACGTAACAGCATGGACGTCCTGCATATGAGACAGTAACATCATACGGAAGCAGGAGGCAGACGTGTTCATTGCTCATTGGATCAAACTGTTATTTTATGGGAGCTGTAAATAACACACAGCAAAGACCAGCACTGAAACTGGTTTTGGAAAACACTTGAAGAGAGCACAACCCCTGAGGCTGGACCAAACAGGACTTTTCTACAAATAAGGGACATTCTGGGGCTTTTTTTGAGAAGTTGAACTGTGCGCCTCCCTCCCAACGTCAGACACACATCTCTCATTCATTCCCTTTTTGTTGAAGATCCCAGCTAATCGTCTGATTTCATGAAAAAATACCTTTAAATACCTCACACACAGCAATGAAGAACAATTTTGAGTGCTGCACCAAAACAAACCTTTTTTAATGCTTTTTATTTCGAAACCAATTAAAAGAGTACAGTGAATTATATGATCTTCATAATAATGTGTAACTACGCACCTCTGTCTTTCATTTCATGTTGTTAAAGGACAGAGGTGCTGCTGCTGTTGAGGACCGTGAAACATAATGCTACGTATCTGCAAAGGTTGTTTGGATTGTGAAATAAATCCCTGACTCCCTGCTCTGCTCAATCAAACAAGAAGAATACGATTAACAGCAGACATTTTTCCTGCTGTTTCAGCTTGTTTGCACTTTTTTCTAACAGAAACAAACACTTTCATCTCTGAAGTGAAAATAACATAATAGAGAAGTGTTTGGTCCCTGAAAACCCCTCAGAAAAGACACAGGGACTTATTGATGGACCATGTTAATTACCACACTGTGACAGCTTTTAATGGATCAGTGAAAGGAGCTGATTGTTTTCTGTCTGCAGGTGCTTCGTGTGAGCAGGTACATCGCTGTGTTCAGTGTGTGTGTGTGTGTTTACTGCAGCGCTGCCAGACCCCTGACCTTTCCATGTCCCAATAGCGTCCCCGGGGACAGAGTAGAGGGGGGGGAGGCTGAGGAGGGGGAGGGCGGTGGAGGCCTTTGTTTTTCTCCTCGTGGCCTTATGTCACTGCTGGGATGAAGAAAACAAGCTGTTCTTATGACACGCTCTCGTGATGGAGGTTTATTCTTGGCACGCAGCAGAGAAACTTGCATCACGCGTTTAATGAGACGGTTCGGCGTCATGATTACGTCACCTGGGCTCCTGCAGCTCTCTCGTTCAGAGGTTCTGCTCCAAAGTGGAACAGAGGCTGATTTTCTGCCTCTGACAGACGTGAGAAGAAAGAGAAAGCGCTGCCACGCAGCGAAGGGGGCCCAGGGTGTTGATGCCTGATTTAATAGTGGAGGCCAGAGGTGAGTGTGAGCCGCGCGCCTCGCAGACGATAAGTGCCGCTGCTCACGGGAGCTGTTTTATTTGCTGCTGCTGTTGTTGTTGTTTGGGTTTTTTTTATTATGGTGCTCCGGAAGCACGAATCCTAATGCCTCCTCCCACCCCCACTCCCCTCCGTCATGCGCCCACCATTTGCTCATCCATCACCGTCCCCTCTCGCTCTCCTCTCCGTCTTCCATCACTCCACCCAGCCAATTTAGCCCTCACTCATTTTTCTCTCCTCTGCAGAGCGCGGCGCTTTTGTCCTCTGTCCTAACCTCTCTTTCACTCCTCTCCCTCACCCGCGTTCCCCCGTTCTCTCTTTTTCTCTCTCCGTCAGTGTCTGATTTCAGAATTTGAGCGCAGAGGGACTGAACGACAGCTCCGACTGTTTTGTGTTGTTGTTGTGTGCACGCAGTCTGTGTGTGGTGTGTTTTGAATAAATGTAAAAAGTGAGTGTGTGTGTGTGTGAGTGTGTGTGTGTGTGTGCGTGTGTGTGTGTGTGTGTGGAAAACAAAAACTACACCCAGGCTTCACCATCTGTCTGCCTGTAAACCTGATACTGCTGAACCACCTCCGTCTCTTTCTTTCTTTCTCTCTTTCTTCCTCCCTGTCCACCTCCTCTCCACACACACACACACACACACACACACACACACACACACACGCTAATGCTTTCATTTTCTGGGAGTTTTGCTGTAAACATCCAGACTCTGAATTAAAGCGCATTAGTTACGACTGCAGGGAACAGTTTGGCCTCAGCCTATCATGTGTGCACCATTTCTTCTGGAAACACACACGCAAACATTATACACACGCACACGCACACACTTCCTACCCACCCACACACCCCCTTGCCCAGCCCAGCCCTTTGGTCCCCAGGCTCTCTTTGCCACTCATTAACCCTGTCACGTTTATGGTATGAATTAAATGATTCCAGTGATGCATCCCCACGCTTCGAGGGAGCTACAGCCAGACCTCATCCACCCCCAGAGCTGGAGGGATAGCCCGAGGCACCGCTCTGCACCCTCATTATTACCAGCATGGTGGTCGCGGGGCTGCCACAATGTTGTTTTAGCATGTACACATCCAAAGTGTGTGTGGTGCGTGTCTGGTGAGCGCCTGTCACGGTCTGGATGTTTGATGTTTTAATGTGCGAATGGAGGCAGAGGCATCAGACAGGCCTTTTCATGCCCACGGCTGCAAAAAAGAAAAGTGTCAAGTGCATTTGCTATATTTGTAAATTCTGAACGCAGGAGGGGTTTTCCAGGAAAAGTTCTCCGGCACACAGGAAGTGATGCACAGAGTGTAGTTTCCACCAGCGGCACTTCTGCTACAACCATGAACCTGAGTACTTAGCGTTGGTGCAGAGCCCAGGAACAGAACGTTCCCTTCAAAAACGATTTTCAGAAATACAACAGAGGCAGAAGCTTACAGAAGAAAAGCTGGCATTTTCAATTCTAAGAAACGTGTGAAGAGCCACGAACAGGAGCACCGAAAGCCTAGACGAGACAGGAGAAGCAGACGAACCAGCACAGATGTTGCTCCCCGTTTTTTAAAACGCACAGAATTTCACATCCTGCTTCTTTTACGAGAACGGCTGGTTCCTGGAGAAAAACATGAAGCCAGAGTGATGTTTAATGACTCAGACCAGAGTCATCTGGTAGATGCTTTTATCCAAAGGGATGAGGGGCACACACACACACACACACACACACGTGGACAGGAGGAAATCAAACCCTGAAGCTCCACTACCTGACCAACAACCTCTAATATTTATCATATCTTAGCACATCACACATGGACTCAAAAACCACCCGCACAAAATATTTGTTGTGTGATGTGTGTTGTGCACAGACATTGTTTACTTGTGAGACTTTGCGCTGCTTCTCAATCACGTCGCTCTCTCTCATATCTGTGAGTGGGGAACTTGGGTTTTGTGTCTTGTGTACTGGTGTTAATGGCAGGGAGGAGGTCATTCAGCTCGTGACCTGTCTCGTGTTGTGGTCTCTACACCCAGGTGATGCGATCTACCTGGAGGAGGGAGAAATAAATACACAGCTCTTAAAATATCAACCATACCCTTCATTTTCCAGACTGATGTTGTGTGTGTGTGCGAGTGTAAGTGCAGTCGAACATGACCTTACGCTTCATTGAGTGCCTTGACACGTGTATGGGTAATGGCGTTAATACGCTCATAAATCGAAATCAGCCCAGCAGTGTCAAATAAAAGAGAGGGAGGGAGTGTGTGTGTGTGTGTGTGTGCGTGTGTGTGTGTGTGTGTGTGTGTGTGTGTGTGTAAATTCTCAGGCTCTGCCAACAGTCCAGTGAGGCTTATCTGCTGAATCATCTTGTCTTGCTGCCGTCTGTTTATGGCTTTAAGCTAACACATACACCTCCTTGATTTCTCTCCGATAACATGCTGCTCTGTGTGTGTGTGTGTGTGTGTGTGTGTGAAGGATGTGTCAACTACACCCATTGAGACAGCTCAGCGCTGTTAACCTGTGTGTCCTCCTCATTACGGCCTGTGTCCGTGTTGCTATGGACGATATGAGAGGACGCAGATAGAGCAGTAGGAGGGATTTGCATGTTAAAGCCCCCTTCTCTTCTCTTTCCCTCTTTTTTCCCTCACTGAAAGCTGAGTGGCTCCCTGTGCGCGCGCACACACACACACACACACACACACACACACACACACACACACACACACACACACACACACACACACA
>JAUMHF010000001.1:19249211-19262040 GCA_032359275.1 Microctenopoma steveboyesi
TTAAAATAAGTTAAAGTTTAAAGGCGCCACTTTGGTTTGGTCTGTATGCTCTATTTTACCCAAAGTCAGTCATAAAATCTGGACTAGTACATTATGTCTCTCAAGAATGAGTGTGATGATGTCCTGAGAAAGGCAAGTTGCTTATTATTAACACATTAGACAATATTTATTTCCAGCTTATATGACATGTCATAAAAATAGAGTCTCTGGAGTTGTGTCATGTAAAACATCTACTACTCTCACCTGCATTAAATGTGAACTGTTCCTTTATTTATTGTGAAATCCGTATTTTATCTAATTCAGTGGTTTTATCTTTCATACATTTGCGTGTATTTATGCTCTGATGGTGATTTGGAGTTGATCCATTCATTTTTCTGACCTTGGAAGGGTCGTGAGATGCTGGATGCTGTCATCCCTCGTCTGCGTCTCTTTACCTTCCCTGACTGTGTCAGCTGAACAAAAGGTTGAGGACTGTACCACAACACTAAAATCAATCGCTGTATCAATAATAACCATTGATTTGCTGCTTTTCCCTCCACCACTGCCCTTATTAGACTTTACTCCGCTGACCTGCCTGTGCAGTCTGCAGCACGTGAAAACCAGAATGAGACACCGAGCAAATGCGGTCCCGTATTCCTGAAGAAGAGAGGTGTGTGTGTGTGTGTGGGGGGGGGGCATGTGTTAATTACTGTATATACTGTAATCAATAAATATTTGTCAACACCTATCACCTACACCTATCCTGGCGAATCAGCACCAACAGGAAGCTACAGGATCGATAAAGCTTCAGATGATTTCATTTGGACACTTCCAATCAGACGCCCGCCGGTGTGCGAGCGTGACCCTTACCCCCACCACAGCACTCACCTTTGCCCTGTCCACCAGCAGTGTCACCAGCTCGTCAGGATGAGGCGTGGAGCCCACGGGTGATAAAACTCTGATTGCGATAAGAAGTTTGCTGCACAGCAGGTTTATACGACACGTGGCCTTCAACCAGCAGAGTCATGTGGCTGATATGTCGGTCCGGAGAGAGGTAAACAAAGCCGAGAGGAAGGAGGGAGGACACACGTGAATCACACACACACACAAACCTGTCCGATGTGTTCTCCAGCTGTGATTGTCGTTCGACACTGCTCTGCTCCTCTCTCTCACACACACACAAACCTCTGGTTTACAGATGTCACGTCTTTCTGAGTTTGAAGTGCATCTTAGGGGCTATAATTATTATTATCTGCTACACACACACACAGGCATGAACCCAAAGCGCACACTCTTTTCTGGAGAGTCTCATCAGAGCTGGGGACTCATCCAGTCTGAAGGCTGCAGTCGATGACTCTGCTCAGTGCGCCTTAACCTGCCTCAGGTCAGTTTGACACAGACCCGTGTTTACGTTCCTCTCGCTCCGCTGATCATGCAGCCGCCTACACACACACACACACACACACACACACACACACACACACACTCACACATGCACTCTCTCACACACACACACACACACACAGACGGAACGCTCTCTTACTGCTAGTTTGGAGTGTGACAGAAAACAACACAGCTGCTGGTTTTGACTTCATCACGATGCCTCGTCTCGCCTTTGAAGTTACATTTCTGCTAATTGCTCTAACGAGCTGTACGTCTGCTCATCTCTCACTCTAGCACACGGTTGTTGCATGAGCCTGAATGTGGTTTTTGTCACTGGTTGTTAATGTTTAGACATTCCATCACCTTCACGCGCCTCCAGTGTGACTCCACCTCCTCAATAAGACCACTTTCTAACCCGGGGACATTCAGTCTTCCCTGTCGACACCCGTTTCCTACTCAGTGAAGGATATCAGAATATATATTTTCATAAGCTGCTTTTTACAGTTTCCTGCCTGCTAACAGGTTTCTAACCAGTAGCACAGACTGTGGAGACAACCAACCTTCATCCCAGCAATAATTCCACTAATGGAAAAAACTGTGATGGAAAAGTCACAGCTCAGCAGCTCGACGTGAATACGAACCATTTTATGTTGCTCTTCCTTCTCTTTTAATGTAAGTATGTGTAGGTCACGGCGCAGGAGGAAACTATGGAATTTAATGACACCTTTATTCCCGTCCTCGTTACCTGGCACATTCCACAAATACCCTCATCCACAAAACAAGTTCATGTGGAGAGGCAGTAAGCAGCCAAAGAAGAAAGGAGGAGGATTGATTGGAACTCAACACATGAAGCTAAATGGAAACAGAAGAAGGGAAATTCACAGGGAGCTCAACTCATCCCTTCTCCTACTCTGTTCTGCACCTTTTCTACCGAAACCTTTAACACGCTACGCACAGGTGCCAGAGCATGATAAACTGAGTTTTGTTTGCTGTGGTTCAGGCACTTCGGGTATGCAAATAAGGAATGAGCCTGGAATTTGTTGATAGCAGACGCGTTGAACAGTGAGCCTCACTCTTCCTCTTCGAGGAACAAGCATTTAATTTAACTGTCCCAGGAACGACATGGCCTTCAGCAGCGCCTGCTGCCAAAATATGCAGCAACCCTGCACACAGCTGTTAAGTACATGAAGAAGCCTCCTGGACTGTGTGTGTGAGTGTGCGTGTGTGTGTGTGCGTGTGTGTGTGTGTGCGTGCACAATTGCAGAACAGTAGAAAATAATGCAGAAAGGTGTGAGAACTACAGGGAAGAGTGGAATGTGTGTAGATGGGCAGTTAACATACGGCACTAAATCTTATCTGTGCAGCGCCTCAGACGTGTGTGTGTGTGTGTGTGAATTCATGTACGGGGGGGTTTGGGGTTGGGGGGTTATCAGCTATCCAGAGTTTTACTGCCTGTGTTAAAGCACTTTCACCAGAAAAATGTTTTGATCCGCTGCCACACATGGTTAAGCACCTGACTCTGCTTGGTTTCACACAGTGGCCGGAGGGAGGAGAGAGGCTCTGCACAGAGAACGTCCAAGTTGTGGAAAAAGAGGTGCTGAACTGGTCAGGCGTGCCTGCCCTCACCTCCCCGCTCGCTTACCTCTCCCCAGAGCTGCCTAAAGGAAATATGCAGGACAGCTTTTCTCCCTTCCAGTTGTTTTTTTTTTGCTTCAACCTGCACCGACTCCCTCGCTCTCTCTTTCTTAACTCACCGGGTTTTTTCCACTCATTCTCTGGCTTAACCTCTCCCCTTCTCTCAGTATATCCACACTCCTGCACCAACGGGAAATCCTTCAAAATCCATAATTCACGCTTCACTGCTCTTTTCCCTCTCTCGTCTCCCACCGTTTCTCCCTCTGCAGGCCTCTGCGTGTGTGTGTGTGTGTGTGTGTGTGGGACCTGAATACAGATGCAAACCCCTTGTGGAAAAATACCAACAAACATACGGCCCTTTCCATACACACGCACACTTTTTCCAAGCACACATCCTATTTGCATGCGCACACCACACATTACACTCTCATGCAAATACTTGCTCATTTTAATGATTCTGTATGCAAAGTGGAAAAATTTATTTTAATGATACTGTATGCAAATGGCTGATGGAGCTCCACTCGCATATGCTGCACAAGAAATGCCAGTATATCAAAGAGAAATACAAATTAATATGCATGTAAAGTAAAGCGTGGTCTGTCCAAACCCGCTGGGCCTGCAGGTCATTTGGGAGAAATTCAGTACGCCAGCGCTAAAAACATTCAGCACCGAGCTGGTTCAAAGCGCGTTTGCCAGCATGTGTTTTTCCTGTAAAACACAGTTGCAGGCTAATTTGCAGCCTAAACGTTTGTATGTATGAACAATGGATTTGCAGCTGATGATGGAAAAGATAAGCGTTGTTTTAAAATAGGTCACTCTCCGACAGAATAAATAACTTCTACAATATTAATATTCGCTGTCGAATATAAGCTACAAGCTGCATTAAACATTAATCCTAATACACAGTGCAGACATTTAGTGCTGTCAGACTAACAATGACTCTGTTAAAGTGATGCAGTGAGCCAGAACAAGAACTGGACCCTCACGCTGCAGCAGCTAAACAGAATTCAGCCATGATTCATATAATTATTTACATTCCACTAATGCTGATGTGTGCTGACATGATAAATGTCGTCTTTCTCAGAGGATTATTTTCACTTGGTTCTTATGTTTGCATGAACTGGAACATGAACGTTAAACTGTGAGAGCAGATTCATTTCTGGAAATGCAGGAACACGATTTGAAACACATTAAGACATTTTTTTAAACTGAGCCAATTATTATTCTACTCATTTGTATGGGTCTGTGTAAAAGTTCCTCTGAAGGGCTATACTGCGCCTGGTTGAGTGTATTTTTGGGTGATTGCACTGAATATCAACCACTTCTTCACCTGTTTTTTTATATGTATGTATCAATGCTTCACTTTCACCCGAAACAACTCGAAAACGCACAAACACACTCGCACACATAATGTACTGTTCCATAAATCTTCAGGCTGTCTGAGAGGACCCGAAAACCTGAAGACAGCTCAGACGTGTGGGGCAGGCGCAGCCAACACCTCCTGGTCCCACGCCACCGTCTCTCGCATGGTGTGTGTGTGAGTGTGTGCTACGTGCGCTGTGTGTGAGGCTGTGTCTGAACGTTCAGTACCGCGTGTGTCCCTTCAGCACGTGGACGTGTCCAGTTAAAGGTGTGCTGCTCTCTCTCATTGAATCCCGCTCTCTGGGCTGTGTGAGGCCTCTAAGTTATGAATCTGCAGTTAGCCCCCCCCCTTTCCGGCCCCTCACTAACTCTGCTGCTTGGCTTTTGCACAGACAGAGCATTGAGTGGCGTGTGTACATCCGTTTTTTGTCGTCTTTTGTGTTTCAGCGCCTTTAAACAGACACGCGGGTCTATTTTTATGTCCCTCAATGATCTACACCCACTGAACCTGCACTTAACGAGCTTCGATCCCCAAATAAGCCTGACCCCTGTTAATGGCCACCTGTTTTGGGCTTATGGGGAACGTGCTGTAGCCAAACACTGTGTTGTTTAACATGATTAACACACAACAGTATAGGGGGCGGAGGAGGGAGTGTGCGTCGAAGGGGAGCGATTGTTTTTTAATGATGTTTTTCACCCTCTCACTGACTCCACACAGCTTCACGGAGAGGAAAGCGCTGGAATAAAACAGCAGCATCTTTTGTGTACGCGGATGGGACTGTGAGTTATTTATGGGGTCTTAAACACACGGAGGAGGGTGGAGAGGTGAGTGGAGTGCTGGGGTGGAGGGATGGACTCGTTCAGCAGCGTCTCTGCCAAAGCAGGACTACTGTGCTCCATTTTCCTCATTCCTGCTGCACTCTTTCCCCCGTTTTCTTCTCCCTTTCCATCGTTTGCTCGTCCACAGCTGCAAACATATTCAGATCGAAAGGATGATTCCACATTTTCTCTCTCAGCCTCTGAATTAAATCAAGTTTCTTTCAGGTCCACGCCTGCTAATTTGGCGTTAATGCTTTTACGCCCATCTCCGTCTCCTCCACCTCTCTAATCTCTCTGCGGCTCTTTTGCTCTGAATGAAACTCAAGTGTCATTTTAAAAATCTACCAAGGAATCAAATCAATTTTTTTCCACCACCTTTCACACTAACGCCTCTAATGCCTCACTTCCTCTCTGACGAGCAGTCTCCTCTTCCTTTGGCCCATTCTCCTCTCATCTATATAACCTAATGTTTCTAGCAAGCACCGAGCATCCATCTACGGCAGCAGATTGCTTCCTACAAGAATAAATAAGTGATACTGTGTCTTTACGTTATTACAAGATGCGTTTCAGGTTATACCGTGATACTCTAGTTTACCGTTATAACGTGATACTGTGTCTTTACGTTATTATGAGATACTAAAGTTTTATGTTATTATGTGATACTGCACTTTTACGTTATAACCAGATACTTTGTTATTTTAATAAAACAGTTTCCCCGCTCGTGCTACGCCCTTCACCAGACTCCACTGAGAGGCAGCTGTCTGGATGCATTTGAAGAGGTGCATCTTATGCCCACGTAGCCGCTCCATACCCACGATGCCACCGCCAAGAGCTCCTACAGATAGTTTCCCCCGTGCAGCGCCATGTCTTTTAAAAATCCTCTCAGCGTGCACATACCTAAAACTCTACCATTAAAAGTGTAGTTGCAAGATTTCACCATGTCTCAGTCAATCTCTCAGTTCTCTCTCTGCAGTAACTGTACAAATACAAGTAACTTGTTATAACGTAAGAGTGCAGCATCACGTTATATGGAGAAACGTATCCCATTATAACGAGATTATATTTCTTTGTTCTTGGTGGCAGTAATACGCTGACGTGTGAGTAAAGACTGAAGTTTTTTATCAAGTTAAATTCTAATTTCTACAGACATGATGTCGGACGAAGACCTTTTCATTTCACGTATGTGATTATTTTCATTTCAGCACTAATCATTATTTCCAGAAGCACTAAAACCAATTTGAATATTTCCTGTTCATTTCACTTTTTTTTGTCTCTCTCACACTTTATCTCTCACCCCACCACCCCTTCCTCCTCCTCCTCCCCCTTCTCCTCCAGTGTGTAACCAAGGGTGCGAGATGTCTGGTCAGAGAAAATGTTCCCACATACCCCGGGTTCTGAGTGGAAGCAGCCAAGGGAAGGAAAAGGTCAAGTTGAATACAGTGGGTGAGGAGAGAAGGATGAAGGCAGCGCTGTGAAGAACGGTGATTAATACCAGCAGCAGAGAGGCGGCGGCACTCAAAGGCCACTGAGAATGGGAACTAATACTGCACTGCTTTGTTCTTTATTTCCTCTTGAAAATAGCTATTCATGGCACTTCTCCACAGTGTGTCAGTGCTGTGGGATCACCTTCATGTTTGCTGCAGAAGCTCTGATAATAAGTGAAATTTCAACACGTTCTATTGCAGATCAGTAGATAATATTCATTTTAGGCCTAGAGCATGTAGAAATACAGCAGCTATTGAGGGTTATTTCTGCAGCATGCTAGGACATATTTGGTGTATAAAGAAAAAATGTTCAGCGGGAATACAGCGCATGTGGAATCGAATCAAAATCTACAACAGCGCATGTTAATCTTCATTAAATCACATTAGCCAGCGCAACAGTGGAGGCTCAGCGATTGGTTTTGATAGTCTTTTAGAAACAATGGAGCTCTGAGGCACAGAGGGATAAACCGTATCAGGCTTTGGACACACACACAGTGGGATCAATTTTATTGTTGTAGTCTTTTCACCCATTTTATCCTCAAAGAGGAAAACAGACAATATCTCGAGCTTTATCCTTTTACACTGGGAAACATTTAATTCCCGAGGAGAACTAACTCTTCTGTGTAAACTGCCTCTCAGCAGAGCAGCCATTTTTATGGTTACATTCAGGTTTCCTGTGTTGCTTCCCTCCTTGTTCGAAGCCTTTATTCTTCTTTCCCCATATCATGTAAAACCTTAAAAGAAAATGGAAAATTCTATTACAATAAGCAAATTTGCTCCCCCACAGGACATCACTGAGAGTGGTGTAAGGTACTCCAATCAATGGCCTTGTTCCCTCAGCACAGGCCCAGAGCTCCTAATTTGCATGACATTGGACGAGTTAGTAGATAGTCATTCTCTCTCTCTCCCTCTCTCTCTCTCTATCCTTGCTCTGTCTCTCACTCAGACCCAGCCATAAACACAATTGCATGCCTATTAGGATCACACACACGTATTACACTCCATGACAGACACACACACACACACACACACACACACACACGCTGATTCTTCAGTTCCTCTGACACATAGATGTGAACTTTCCATTGAACATTAATCCAACTTATGCAGCTGTGACGCTCTGGTTCCCGTCGGCTGCTGGTGGTGGGCGGAGAACACACTTGGACTTGTATGTTTGTGTGTTCAATGTCTGTCTGTGTATTTTCCACATCATCAATTTGTTTATGAGTGCTGTGTAATTTACTGTCCATTAAATCCCTCCCCCACATAGCTTCTGTCCAGTCATATCTTAGCAACCAACACAAGGCTCAGCAGGTCTGTGGAGGCTTGATGGGTCTTCATCGTGATAAAGTGGTGTGTGCGGGGATGTAGCGTGGAGTTTTTGTTTTTTTTTTGTTTTTCTGAAACCCCAATCACAAGAGCAAATGTGTTTATCTGCTCTACAGTTAATCACTCACATTAGCATGTGTGTCTAATTAGTTCTGTAATGACACTAGTGTTATTTCTAGCACCAAGGGTAAAATATGAAAAGTCTGTGGGATAGAAATTCAATTATAGTATAACAGAAGGATGCTTGGATAAATTATTAGCAGCCTACTTTTACTAGAATACGTCTTCAAGCACTTTCCACGCTGGTGGTGTCATATTATCACTTTTTTTTCCTCCTCATAGTGATGTGTCTCCTTCCAGTTCCTAACTGCTCACAACGCCCCAAAGGTGGTTTTTCACTTGTGCGCTTCGTATTTGTAGTGATGGGAGATACAGAGCTTGGAAGGGGTGGAGTATAATCAAGCAAGCTTTTTCCTAGACGTTGTCCTTCAGGCAGTGCTTCACAAGTTTGGGATATAACAGGATACATGGGTGTTGCCAGTGGGGAGGAATTGCCCTGAAGACTAAAGTCAGGGAGAAAAAAGTCTCCTGCTGGCGCAGTAAACACCATTGATACCGTAGATGAAAGACTGTAACATGATTGCCTGGAGTCTGTGAGATGTGCATTGATGTTTATCTGCTATTTTGGGGTAGATGTATGGTGAATCCCGCTGCCCGGAGGTTAGTATACACACCACTACACCTCTCTGTGTCGGCCAACAGTGACACACATCAAGACTAGCTTTTTGGGTCTTTTTCAAACAAGGAATACAAAAAAATGTTGGAAGCATAGTTCACATCTTCAAAGTTAGGGGATCAGTGGTCACACTACCTGGATGTTGGAAGGAAACTATCAAGGGCTGCCACCGGATGTCTGAGCGGCATGAGAACAGTGGGTGAGGAGAGAACACCATGCTTACAGGGAGACGTGGTGGTGGCTCGGTGATGCTCTGGTACAGCGTTGGTTACTCTGTGCATGTGCCCCATGCAAAGGGCAAGGTGGAGAAACCTTCATTACCGTTACCTGTGAGGAAGCTGAAGCTTGCCATCATTGGACAGTGATCCCAACCACCAAGGCTTATTTGAAGAAGACCTGGAAGATGGTAGAGGGCTGTCATGTCTTGATGAATTATAGGTCATAACAGCGAAAGGTAGTGAAGACCGATGTCATGAAGGGACGGTGAGGCTGCAGTCGTCATGGAACGTTGCACGTTGACTTGAATTTGGAGGAATCGTTTGAAACATTAGTCGTGTTGAGCTAATTGAAGTATTTTTGCTTGATTTGATGAATGCAAAAAGTTCATCATCAGGTGAGGATTCAGGATTCAGGAGTCCTGGACCAGACTGAACGATATGCTAGCTAAAAGCTGATCACATCTGCCAGCTATATTTATCATTTCAATCAGCAGAATCAATATTGCCAGTGGCAAATGAGAGGCTTGATTTTGTAGACATAGCAACAGTAAGTGGTAGGCGGAGCCTAGCAAACATCACAGACACACTTTGCTTCCATGTTTTCCTTCACTAGCAGGTGAAGGGCAGAGAAAGGGTCCCTGTGTGTGGCGGTTAAGTGGCTCACCGTGGCAACCTGCAGAATTCCACCGCCTCCCCACAAGCCCAGCACCCATCCTCCCCTCCCTCTCTCTCGCTCTCTCTCTCCCATCCCCCACTCGAGGGAAGCGGTGACGTGGGAGCTCCCTGCTCTGAGAACTGAGAAACAGAGAGAGGGAGAGAGAGGCATGTGGAAAGAAAGAGAGAGAGAGAAAAGACAGAGCCTCGGCACGGCTACAAAGAGGAAGAAGGAAGCAGGGAAGAGAGAAGATAAAGATCCTCCTTCATTCTCCCAGCGCTCGCTGACAATGACACTGGGAGAATCATTTCGAAGCAATGAGGCAGAAAACGCCGAGCCGTGGCTGTCATTCATCCTCCTAAGCACAACACTCAGTCACCAGCGCGCCACAATCACATTCATCTTCAAAAGAAAGGCACTGGTTTTAACAAAACGCGCGGCAGAACTGCTCGTGATAGAGAAACACTTTGAATGCGGCTGCAAATAACGGAGAAGTGAATTGGCCGCGCTGCTCTCTGTGCTGAAAGGTTTCATGTTGGTTTATCCCATCATGAAATAAATAAGATAACGACTCATTGTGCTTTAGTGTCCGGATCATAAAAGAAAAAAAGAGAAGTTTCACTAATGTAGTGAACAATAGGAATGTCCCGTCACGCAGCAAACACATATTCTTGACAAATCTTTGCAACATATTTGTTACAACCAGAAGAAATCAGAATGTGTTCATTGTTTTTTCTCTATTGAAGTGTATAAAATGACAGAAAAGCACATTAGAGATTAGATTTAAACCAATGACTCCAAATACTGAATCTGACGCGACTACATCCACCCGTAAGTGTCACTTCTTCCTCTCCAAGTAGGACGTCTTGTAATTGCCTGAATTGAATATTCATGTCCCAGCTATCAGCCATACTCCACTTTCTCTCTCTCTCTCTACAAATAATCAAAAATACCATTCATTTCCTCTCAGTCAGCCTCAGGTCATGTGCCGGCGACGAGATGGAAAACACAGCATGTCGTTAAGCTGCCAGCTAATCAGCGCTGGCTAGTAATGCACCACCCACCCCTTCTCCTTTCCATCACGTCTTCCCTGCGCTGTCTCTACCTCCGCCACCTCGCCGCTGCTGTAGTCAGCCTGTGAGATGGATGGCACAGCCCTAATCACCCCCCGCAGTGCACTGTCAGCATGGCTGCAGGCTGCCCTTAACATTTACACCACATGATCACACACACAATAAACACAAGCCAATAATTGAGAAAATCTACTCTTACTCTTCTCCTTTCTCTTTCTTTAGACCCCCCCGCCCCTTCCCTCCCTCTGCACTGCCCAAGGCCCATCGCACACCACCACTTCTCTCGCTGTCACCTTGGATGGATTCAGTGGGATGTGGGATGTCTTGAGGGCTGGAGGAGATAGTCCTCCTCTTCCTCCTCCTCCTCCTCCTCCTCCTCGTCCCCACAGCACTTTCCTGCTATTATCTCCAGTCTGGAGTCTCATCCGCCTGCACGGTAGCGCTGGCTTCCAGCTGTCTCACCAGCAGGTCCTGCCAGAGGAGCCGGGAGGGAGGCCGCTGCTATATCCTCTCATGTGGCCAGCGTCAAGGTTCCTCTCAGGCAAGATTTTCAGTCAAGGCCACACTGAGGCAAACACACACGCGCCCGCGCACACAGAAACCTCGCAGTGGTTGGCATGCATTTCAGGAGTCTCAGAAGTGAAGACCTCTGTGCAGTTTAACAGTGTGGCCTTCCTACAAGATCATTCCGATGAATTAGACTGAAACATTGTGGAAGATGTAGACTCCAGCAGTGTTTAGCACCTGACACATAATTAGGAATAAAGCTCTTCACATATGACAACCCTGCCTTTCGAATGTCTCTGTTTTCACGTGAAACTCAGCAGAGGCTCCGAAGCACTGTGAAGATCATAAAACTCAACCAGCAAACTTTTCAAAGCGCGAGCCTGTTCCCAGAAGAAACGCTCTAACTGAAGATGCTCTTAGAAAGAGGAGTGCCCCCACCCCCCTCGCCCCTCTGAGTAAAGCAGCTCCAGAACGCGCAGGAAACGAGATGGTTCGTTTGCCTTTTTGTAGTTTGTGTTCATTTTCACATCAATGCCTTAGTGATGAATGTTGATGTTCTTTGTTGGAGCACATCTGATGCAGAAGATGAATGATGTGAATGAGCCACGTTTCTGTTTTATGCAGTATATTTGTGTATATATATATATATATTTGTTTGTTTTTTTAACAATGTGCAGACAGTTTAAATGCGCACGTGTTTGTCTGTCTATAAACACAGACAGTCCTCAGACATTTTAACAAACTAAGCTCCTGCTTTGGTCCTGACAGCCAGAGGGGGTTTTTATTTACTGTCTAAATGTTACTTGCAGTAACTTTTACATGAGTAGAAGAATTAAAGTGTGTTTCTGCTCAGTGTGAAGTGTTTCTTTTCTTCTTCTTGAACCTTCTCTCTAACGTCGCACATGTTCTTGTGGATGTCCTTATAAATAGGAATTGTTTGTAGGAGATTGTTTTTAAGGTCCTTCTGTTTCTCCTTCACAGTCAGCTGGTTCTCGTGGTGTCTCACCTGTGACTTTGTTCCTTCCTGCCGCGTTAGCTGCTGTATCTGAATAATGTCTCTCGGACCTGCTGCCGTCCTGTGGCCTCCACAGAAGGGCCCGTTGACCTGATCATCAAATGAAGCCATGTGGGCCCTCCAAAGCCCGGCTCAAGCGGCCTCCTCTTCAACTGCTTCACCTGTTTCATCTTCAGCAACACGGAAGGCACCTGCACTGCTCTGTGTGTGTGTGTGTGTGTGTGAGGTCCACGAGGGGCCACGTGGCCGCTGCTTCACGGGGCCTCACTGCTGATGGTTTCACCTGTCGTTGAAACTGAGCACACTGAGGTTAATATTCACATTCACTGTGTGAACTAACACTCCCCGCTGACTGCGCGCTGACCAAACCTTATAGATTTAATAGCTGCTTTCAATTTGTGCTCGTCTGAGGGAGGGTTAACTCACGTCACTATCAGCGCACGAACCCGTTACGTGGACTTTTCAGCTCTGAGTCACCAAGCACAGCGGTCAGTCATGACTGCTACCTGGCTCTGACGCACACACACACACACACACACACACACAGACACAAACCCATTTTCATCAATTGCACATCTGTAGCGGAGTGAGTCACAGCGGTGCCAGGGCACATCTTCGCCCTCTGTCTCACTCT
>JAUMHF010000001.1:19262819-19305241 GCA_032359275.1 Microctenopoma steveboyesi
CCCCCCCCCCCCCCCCCCCCCCCCCCCCCCCCCCCCGGCTTTAGAGAGCTCAAGCTAAAAGACAAATAACTCCCATGAGGTTCGTTCCAGCCATGAGTCATGTGCACCTATTAACTTCTACGTCACTAAAACTCAGATAAAAATAACTTCAATATCAGAACTCGCGATCTTGAATCTCTAAACACATCCTGTTGATTTATGTGCAGGGAGCCGCTGCGTGCGTCTGTGGGAGCTTTTGAATTCTACTCAAAGGAGGAGATAATGAGGGTGACTGCATGAATGCCAAAGGACTGACTCTGTCACCTCGGCGGGTTAAAAACATTTGTCACACAACAGCGTGTAAGGAGGGAAATCAGACTCTGCAGAGGCAGCTCTAAAGAGAAGAACATTTTCTCTTTGTCATTTCTCCTAAGAAGTGAGATGTTAGAGGCGCGTGTTCGTTTAAATCTAGCTTCCCCTTAATCCTATTTGACTCAAAGTCACACACACTTCAACCAAAAACAATGTAAATCCTTATTATAAGTGCACATGCTACCAAACCGTTTAAATGCGTGATGAGCGCAGGTCGACTCACCTGTTCGACCGCCGCATGGTAAAGAAATACAGTTTGACTTGTTCATCCACGACCATCGACCAACCACAAACGCGACCTTTCGTTCTGTTCTGACGCTTAAAATAACACGAAGCGCGTTCAGCTGAAGACGACACATTCTCAGCAACTGTGGATCAGAAAGTAAGAAAGCTGCTAAAACGACATCGGCAGGCGGTTGTTTGCACATCAAAGTGTCCTGTTGACCTTTCAGCTGTGATGTCAGGAGCTCTGTGAATTCTTACCTTCCTCTCGGTTCACTAAACTCCATCCTCGCTGAGTCATAATGGTCATCAGACTCACTTCTGGAAAAAGCTCAGGGCAACATCTGTGTCCTTTCCAGGTCATCAGAGGGAATTTTTTTTACCAATCGAGCTCATTTGAAACTTGCTAACTACTGTTATTGATCTCACTCCCCCCCTTTTTTTCCCACTGGTTTCCCTTCTCCGCTGTCATTTGAGCTACGCTCCTGCACTGTGACACAGACACAGGAAATGTCATCTAATGTCCACATGTCTAATGTCAGGAGTCACACCAGAAGTGGTGGCGTCACTAGATTGTGGTGATTTGTGTGCATACACACGGCGTGGACTGTACTTAGTGTACCTGCTGCTTCTTCTTCCTGTGTGTGCAGTGAAAGAAATCCCCTCTAACAGCCCTTCATTAACTGTCTTGAGGATTTTTGGTTCCTCTTTTGTGTCTGTGAATTACAGTGGTTTAAAAAGTGGTCGCCCTTCTTCCTGTTTTTTAACTTTTTTGCATCACACTATTCAAACAAGTTTAAACATTAGACTAAGACAACCAAAGTTAACACAATGATAATTTTATTTTCTCTCACATTGCTGTGGAGGTATTCTGGTCCAGTCTTCTTTGCAGAAATGTTTAAACTCAGCCGCACTGAAGGATTTCTGTGCATGAACCACCTTTTTAAGCTTATTTGTATTGAAGTCTGGACTTGAATGTATTAGGCCACTCCATGCAGAGGAGGACTTCCTGGTGTGATTTGGATCATCGTCCTCCTGCAGAACCCAAGTGCACTTCAGCTTGAGGTCACAAACTTATGGCCGGACATTCTCTTTCAGGATTTTTTGGTAGACAGCTGAAATCATAGTACCATCAATCACGGCAGAGCAGCTCCAGACCATCACACTGCCACCGCCGCGCTTGACTGCAACAGTTTGGTGTGATGTTCTTTTTATGAAATGCTGTGGTAGTTTTATGTCAGATCTAAGTGGATGCACCTTTCAAAAAGTTCAACGTGTTTCCAAAAGTTATGGGGATCATCAAGATGTTTTATTGCCAAACGTTAGACGAGACATTGTGTTCTTTTTGGTCAGCTTTTTGATTGTTGAGACCCTGAGCTCAGCTGAGGCACGTGAGGCCTGCAGTTCTTTTGGATGAGTTGTTGCTATGCTCTTTTTGAAGATCAGCCACTTTTGAGAAGATTCACCACTGTTTCAAGTTTTCTCCATTTGTGGATAATGGCTCTCAACATGTCTGGCAGTGCAGGCCTGAGCGTAACTAGAAAATAAACTCACTCCGGTGTCTAAAAAAACCCAATTAACGAGTCACTTCATGTTTTAGATATGGGGACAGTTACTTGTCACGTATGGTATAGACAGTTTTTCTCCTTAATAAATAAAACCTACATTTTCTGTTTACGTATCTTAGTCTAATATTAAAATTTGTCTGACATTTTAAGTGTGACAAAAATCAGGAACACATGTCACTGTGTAAACAAAACTCTTTAACTCTTGTGCCAGCGCCAACTTATTATTAGTCAATGTAGAAAATGTTCATTTTAAATATGAGCTTTTCATGTCCCTGAGTGACATTGGGGCTCTCATAGCGATCATGTGCTTTAGATTAGTCAGTGGAGGTGAGCTAATCTACACATAATCAGATTTAAAAGGTGGAGGTACAGTGATGTTCAGGGTTAGGGTTAGATAAATGCTACATATAAATAAGATTATGTAACTTCAACACTTTGATTGATGGATTTATTTATGACAGTTTATGGATACAAAAGGGGGCTGTCCCTTAATGTTAGAATAAGCACATTACTCTGTGATTTCCTGTGAATTTCTCTGGTAGTGTGGCAGCAGCCTGCACCTGTCCAGCGCCTCAATAACAATCACATGTTCACGAATAGAAAACAAGAAAGAAAACTATGAAGAAGATTAAATACAGTGAAGTCGTTGGGTGATTTTTTTCACCACACCCTTTGAATTCTATTTTTGTAGAAAGACAATGTGAGGATGACTTTAGCAGCAGAGGAATGCGGTTTTCTATCCACACAAGAGACTGTAAACCTGTTTGTTCGTTTTCAGTTGTCGTGTTTTCGTGTCGTGATTATATCCTGTGACCTGTTCGTTTTAAGTTCGTACGTGGAAATGTGGTTAAATTAATACTGGGCAACAGGAGAACCTCGACGCGTGTGTGTGTGTGTGTGTGTGTCTTCGTAAGCCAAGGTGAAGTTTCCACGCGCGCGCGCGGTATCACATTAATAACGCGCGCACGTGCGGCATCACATTCCATCCGCCCCTGGTGCACGTGCCACGGGTCCAAAGCTGTGCGGGCAGAAACAGTCGCGTGAGCGCTGTGTAGCCTATAGCAACCTTTGGCATCATCATCATCATCATCATCATCAGTTGTACTGCTTACACGTAATGTACATGAGCGGAGGAGCAGGCAGGTGACATCTGGACGCTCGCGACGCCTCGTTTGTCTGCTGGTTGGAGACTCACGTGATAAAAACACCCTTCATCAACCCTTTGTAGCATCAGTTTATTTCGCTCGTGGGTAATTTAAGAGTGACGCAGCTGAATTAGCACTGTCGGCGCGTGGCGCTGCGCCGCTTGCGCACGCGCCTGGCGCTGCTTTGGTACGTGTGTGTGTGTGTGTGTGTGTGTGTGTGTGCGGGGGGTCGCGAGCGTCGCAGCCGAGCGGAAAAGCTCGTGATAACGGATTCGCGGGCAGTCGGTGATCTTATAAAAAGACATTTATACCAAACACACAAAGTGCGTGAATGTGCTCGTGATATTTCGCCGCCGAATTGCGCTCATTGCCTTATAAGGAAAGACAGTCGTGCTTCTCTGCAATAGGCCGGAGCTGCAGCCTGCGGAGCGCTGTACTTTAACCCTGTCGCTGCTGAATTTTATTTGGCCCGACAGTACGAAACAATGCCAAGAGCTGTGCAAAGACATTTAACGGCTTTCCCGTTTTCAGTTGGAAATAAAAGCATCGAACACGCGTTCCTGATTATCACGAAGTGTAATAAACGAAAGTAAACAGGTGGACGTCTGTCAACAGCGGGTCATGTAGCCTGTGACCATCTCTTTGTGCACTCACATTAAAATCAGTCTCTACTTTCAGGTCTCATCTTGAGCAGCTCTGTGTGTCTCTGCAGCTCAAGCTTGAGCCGGCTCCAGGTGATAAGGCGACCGGTTGGTGCCCGTCCTGACCGGCTCCGTGCTCAGAAATAACCAGTTAAACTAAGGATCGTGATCTATCTCGGCTGCCACAAATCCAGAGGCTGTGCCTGTTGACACGATGCCATCTGACATGTGAGCTCTTTGTCTGACCTTGGCTCAGAGAGAATATAGAAACCCGTTGATTCATGCCTGAAAGAGGCGGCTCTGTCCAACACTGTAGGTGCACGGAACCGTTATCTACCGACGAGGCCTCGGTAATGGTGGCCGGGAGAAATAGGTGTCACGCCAGCTGTGGCCTTGACCGTGGTCGGGCCTGATGTGAGTTTACAGGTGGAGAAATGCGAGGGGGGGGGGTATGTTGATTGTTGTAAGTGAATGCATCGTGTTCATAAATAGATTTTGGATGACTCTGACTGCAGGACCGAGGCTCTGCTTTTTGACCGATGACAAAATCCCAGAAACGAACTCACAACCTGGACATGCGACATTAAGCGAAAGACTTTTACCAGGCTGCTCAGAGAAGCACATTCAGGCCAAATAAGCCCCTCATCTCCTTCATAGCACCCTCTTGCAGTTAGATTTCGCTTCACAATCAGGAGACACGGGGAGGGAAACGTGTTGAGTTCACGGTCTCTTCTTAGCTCGTACGTTTGGAAACCGTGGTCACTTGCTTTTTACTTGAAATGTTTTAGTTGAACATTACATTATATTATAAAGGATGTGCTGTTTGAATAACATCTGGGTATTGATGTATGGTTATAATATTGGTATTTTTATATATATATGTGTGTGTGTGTGTGTGTGTGTATCAACATATGTGTGGTCTACTGACAGTCAAACAGTTTGACACAACCGTAGAACATGATTCACACTAAGCTACAGCGAACTGGCCTTTGGTAAAAACCACCTCGTTTGCAGTTTTCGTGTGAAAATACGAGTCTTTACTTCATTCCTGAGCCACCGACGTCGTGATTACATTATTTCCGTCCGCACGCAAACGCAGCACACGAGGAGCCCCCTCCCCTATTCCCTCCCCCTCGTCTGACGTCACGCCAACGGCTATTTGCATGAAGTGTTTTCTAGCTGCAGCTTCAAGTCGCCTGCAGAACGAGTCTCTCCGAGGGGGGAAAGCGAGGGAAGAGGCGCAGTGAAAACAGGAGGAGGAGGAGGGGGGCGACTCTTGTGTTTCACATCAGAGAGAAAACGGCCTGAAAGCGAGCGTAAGGTGTCAGATACCAGAACCAGAGCGGGGGTTACCAGAGAAAAAAGGAAAGGAGCGCTCCTCTTGTGTCGGAAAATGGAGCTACCCGCCGCTGGAGAGCACGTCTTTGCGGTGGAGAGCATCGAGAAGAAGCGCAGCAGAAAGGTTGGTCACCAGCGCGCTGAAGGACGTTTCCACACACGCGCGCATGGAAACGAGGATGGTTTCTATCACGTCTTTCTCCTAAACGCGAGAAGGACTGCATGCTTTAATTTTTATCAGAGTGTTTGTAGGATGACGGCGCAGCGCAGAGCGCCTCCAGCTGCGTAAAACTAACGTCACGCTGATGATTCCGTTTCTTTCCATTCACAGGGGAGGGTTGAGTATCTGGTCAAGTGGCGAGGATGGTCTCCAAAGTAAGTCCTCTCATAGAGAGTAACAGCAACGATAACACAACATTCGTGTGTGTGTGTGTGTGTGTGCGCGCGTGTGTGCGTGCGCGCACATGGGCGGTTGCGCGTTCTTGCATTGGTCCGTTGACGCGGAAGCCTCGATGATGTATTTGATGTGGCTTCTCAATGTATGCAGTCCCCAGACCGCCAATTAAAAGAAGACATGTGTACAGTGGGACCCTGAGTTTAGGACACACGCATAGCTACAGTTGCTAGTGGAGGCTGCGCCATCGCGTCCTCTTCCCCTTACACCCGTGCGCAAAAGTTACTCATGATTTAATTACACGTGGACCCACAAGGACTGCGAGTGTCTCAACATGCTGTCTGATCATACACACGCCTGCAAATAGGAGCAATGACATGTTGAAGATAGAGATTGTCTAGGTGTGGGCCGTCACCTGCTGTCCTCTGTCAGTGCTTATTATGGTCACCCACCCACCTTTTGACAGACCGTTGCTCACTGCTCACATTCTCCTCTCTGAATAGATACAACACGTGGGAGCCAGAGGAAAACATTTTGGACCCAAGACTGCTGGATGCTTTCCAAGACAGGTGAGTTGAGGGTTGGACAAACACTGAACCGCAAAACGAATCACACAGTAGCAACAACAGACGTGTTTATAGTCATCATTTCCTACCCTTCCAGTTCAGGAGACACTTTGTAAATTGTCTGTCACTCGCCCACATGTCCGAAGCAGAGACTCTGTATGTTTGTAGCCAAGAGCTATGGATGCACATAATCCCATGTTGATAATAACTGAACAAATGCAGTGTGTCAGTTCTTCAGGGTGTGTCTTCGGCTTAACACTGGTGTCACCAGAGGGTCGGGTTAGGGTTAATCTGGGGTCAGGGATAGCAGAGCAGAGTGTGATACTTTGTTGAGCTCCTAGTTTTTGTCACCTGATAGTTATTTCAGAGCCAGCATCAGGTTATCGTGCTTACGTTGTTCCTGCAGTTGCCAGATGCACCTCCCACGAGGCAACCAACTGCAATAGCTAATAAACCAACCGTGCACAGAGAAACTCAACGCAACCGAAGTTCTGTTTGAGTTGTTGGTTCTTTTTTCCAGACTCTGTTAGCTTGTCCACCCGTTGTGATGTCATGAATTCATGCTTGAATGAAAGGTGAGCACAGAGAGCTTTCTTCTTCCAGCAGACGGATGGAAAAACAGCCTTCTGCACAAACATTCAAGTGAGGGAACAACAAACAGAGCTTTTCTGTGTTAATCTGCTCATGATGTAGTGGAAAGTTAAGAGCGAATTAAGATCAAAGTAAACAGGGAACTTGACTGTAGCATAATTAAATATTGTTTTAACCAGAGGTGCATGCACAGTCTCAAAATTTGAACCAAAGAAACTTCCTGTTAGCAAAGGCTCCTGTGTCCATGGCTTTGGGATCACACTACCCTGTTGACCGTTCGATAGTTTGTCGAGTGACTGAGCAGACGGCTCCATGCAAAAAGCACGCTGTAATTGAATTTTGTAAACGCATGGCGTGTTAAACTGTCACTGGCTTTTCTCTGAGCCTCCCTCAGCTTTTGCTCAGAGCAAACTCTCAGGTCACACGTTAAAGCCAAACACCGCCATCACTCGCCGTCTGTTTCTGCAATTACCCCTCTCTCTCCGAAGGGGAGAGATTTTATTGAAACTAATTGCCTGTCTCTTCGGGGAGCCAAATCGTCTGAATGCCAGGCTATGAAAATACACTGAGTCGTCATTGTAATTAGATGTGAGGGAGGAGAGTGGGGGTGGGCACTGACATCACTCCTCTCTGCAGTATTGAGTTACTGCCGTGGACAGACTTGTATGGAGACTGAGGAAAGCTAAGGAAAGTCGGAGAATGGCCGGGCCTGCAGCTTCTTCTGTGGATAGAGACAATATAATGTATATTACCTACAGAGAAAGGACCCTTGGTATTCAGAGAGCCACTGTTTACCTTTTTTGTAGGTTTGTGTAATGAGGTGTTAAAGATGTAGTATGTGAAGCAGGGTGTAGAAAGGGAACTACACCTTCAAAATCTATGTAGCATGAATTTCTCTGCACGTCAGGAAGTGTAACTCCAACCTGTAACATGGGCTCAGTGTTTTCTAACTGAGCCTGAGGAGGACACCTGTGACGTTGTGTTGCCATGCAACGGCGACTCGTCTCCGCGAGATGGTGTCATTGATTGGCTGCTGTTCCGCTCTCCCACAGAGAACGTCAGGAGCAGCTGATGGGATATCGCAAGAGAGGACCAAAGCCCAAGCACCTTCTGGTTCAGGTAAGAAAATAATGATTCTTTTTTTTAAGGAGAGATTTAAAGAGGCACTCTTGGGATTTTTATGCCTTGTAAGGGTCAAATGCTGAAAATACTGAATCCTCCATTTGTCAAAATACTATAGTTTAACAGCATTGTTTCTTCAACACTACCTGCCCGGTAAACATCCACAGTCTTCAAAGTCATTCCCTTAGTTGGTAACCTAGCTGTGATGATTCAGGATTATTTTGACCGAATGTAAAAAACTCCCAGAGCCGGAGTCAGTCTTGTTTTTACTGAGTCCCTCAAGATGAGATATGTTTATGTGATCTTCATGTGAAATATCAATGGCGTGCCTTTGAAAGTACAGCACTAAACTTTCCATGTTTATCGTGGACTTTAATTTCGTTAGGAGATATTATCTACATTCAATTTCACAGGGACGTCATAGGAAGAGTACAGTTTTGACTCGCACACGTAGCACATCATTAACCAGTCAAAAGGCCAGGGGAAGCCCTGCGAGGAGAGGTTTTGTTCCTCTCAGGAGGACGCACGTGGTAACACATGGGATAGAGTCCATGACGGGACACAAAGCAGCCAGTAACATTCCTCCGAGCTGAGGTCACAGCCACAGGAGTCACTTTGAAATGTCCCTGTGATGGCCCGGCCTGTGGGGGGCCTGTGTGAACATGGACCAAGGCCCCTGAAATAAACGTTGCAGCCATTCGCGCCTCAGAAGAGCCCCTTCACACGTTTCATGCACAGTGTCATCAGCACAACTCATGGCTCGCATTTGAACCTGACAGAGACGCATAGAGACTGTGGACGGTTGCATACTTAATCAAATTCCCTGCAGAGACAGATGCCCTTTATTAAAACTAGAAAAAGAAATCTCAAAGTGTATCATCTAAAAACACTAATACCTTTCTTTTTCACAGGTCCCTTCATTTGCGCGGAGATCCAGTATTCTCGCCGACCTTCATGAGGCATCCCTAGACCAGGACAGCTGTCAAATGACCACCCCCATACAGATGCTCCGTCCGCAGACACAGCAGTACCAGCTGAACAGCAAGAAGCACCACCAGTACCAGCCACTGTGCAGGGAGCGCGAAGCCGAGCAGCAGAGCAACGGCAAGAAGTTCTACTATCAGCTCAACAGCAAGAAGCATCACCACTACCAGCCGGACCTCAAGGTGCACGAGCCCATATTTACCAAACCCAGAGAGGTCAAGGCTCAGGAGCTGTCCAACAAAGGGTACAACCTACCTCCAGTGCTGCAGCAAAAGTGGGTTCGGGACAAAGAGTCAGGCTGCCTGACCAAAGTGAAGGATATCACCATGGAGCTGAAGAAGCTTCCAGCTGACCTCAACGGGCACAAGGAGCCGGAGAAAGTAAAACCTACCGAGGACGCCTCACAGCAGTCCAACGGTGTCAGCAGCAGCAAGCTAAAGATCGTGAAAAACAAGAACGGGCGGATTGTTATTGTCATGAGCAAGTACATGGACAATGGGATGCAGGCGACGAAGCTTAAAAATGGGGATTGTGATGGTGCTGAGGAGGCGCAGCAGGGAGCTGAGAACAGCGCGGAGAATCACCTGGAGAAGATGAAACTCGTCAAGAAGCTCGGCCTCATGAATGGATTTGCAAAAAAATACTCAGAAGACAAACCTGCTGTTCCCAATTCTGGATTTAACAGAGATTGCTCCAAAGAAAAGGAAAAGTTCCCTAAAATGAAACCAACTGTGACGGAACAGGATAAACGCGCTGAGGTCAGAGGTCAGGGGCAGCTTGCAGCAGCGCAGCCTTTACAACTGACAACCAAGCCTAATCTGCTCTCCCTGCCTCTGGACAGAGGAGTTCCCTCTGCCCCGGACAAAAGAGCAAACCAGGGTGGTTTTCAAGGACTGAAGCGACACCTCGCTGACACCGAGGAACATGGGAGTAGCAAGAGGTTTCTGAGCTGCACGAGTGGCAGCACTCCCAACAGCATTTCTTCGCCCACCCAAAGCATCAGCGTCGACCAAAACGGGCACCAGGACTGTGGGTACGCAGACCAAGAGGAACCCATCGACTTGAGTATCGTCAAGTCCAGGCCTAAACCCGGATCTTCATCAGCGCCGCGGCCCGAAACAAGCACACAAGACGAGACGCACAATCAGGCTCCAGTTCTGACGGAAGCCGAGACGCACACACTGAGTGAAACTCAGACGGACACGCAAACAGAAACACAGGCCCGGACAGAACCACGCGAGAGCGCGGCGGAGGAGAAAGTTCACTCAGCAGCGTCTGTTTCCAACGGTGAAAAGGAGAAAGAGGAGGCGTTTCCCTCTCTCCAGCCTTTCCTCGGAAACATCATCATCACAGACATTACTGCGAACTGCCTCACAGTTACGTTTAAGGAGTACGTAACCGCGTAGCAGCGCTGGACGCCAACTGTATACAATGTACATTAGATATATTTGTATTTTCAGATGCTTGAATGTACAAATGAACCCTTAATGTTTTCATTTTGTAAAGCTGAAAAAAAAAAGATCCTCTATGGGGTTATTTGCATACGTCTTCTCATAAGCTCTACCTGTTGTTATTTTAACACATGCAGTATCTTACGTCAGCGAGTTCCAAACGTAGTTGAAATAGCAAAAGTAGATCAGACTTTAACTGAACATGCACTTCTGTAAATACTCTTCACTTTTCTATGGATGTCGTCTGATTTCGCTACACTTAACCGTCTATGTCTCAGATAGCAAACTAATGTAGGCTATATGGAGAAAAATTCTATCGAATCCCGGTAAATTACACTGTCTGAGTGTGTGTGTGTGTGTGTGTGTGTGTGTGTGTGTGTGTGTGTGTGTGTGTGTGTGTGAGTGCGTGAGTGCATGCGAGGACAGATGGACAGAGTTGAACGAGGATGCATGCTGCTTGGACAGAATATGCTACGAGGCATAAATGTAAAGCAGATCCCCAAAAAATGAAGCGCCTTTCTGTGAATACATGCGATTTGCATTGTGGAAAATGAATCGGAGGTTTGGTTTTTAAGGTTATTAATGTTTGATATATGCTCCTTTTATTTGATCCCCGTTCAAGCTTTTTCTCTCTCTCTCTATTTTGTGTCATGCATCTAAGGATCTGATCCTGAGCACAAGTCACTTCCAATATGCCGGCAGATATACAACCATGTGACAATATTTATTTCTGTTTATGAGATACTAAAAATGATTTTGTTTCAATCATGAATCGGTGTTGACACTGCCAACTGACCTGCCTAATCCAATGTATAATGCCACCCGCTGGGTGCCCTGTGATTGAACTTTTCCACACTTGCTGGCACCCTGGTATGCTACATGCTGTTTTCCTAAGAAATCTATAAACTCTATGTCATATTCGTAGTAGCTATTGCAACGAATCGGTTCACTTCAAGCACCCCAAAGCACATGTTTTTGTCATAATCAGATCTGATCCTCTTGTATCATTGAATGCCTCGTCTCCTCTCCTGCAGTGTTTTCTGATCGGAGATGCTGCTTTGTGAGAGCCAGGTGCACTTGGGTGATGTTTTTGTGCAGACTTATAAAAGTGAAGGCTTCTTATGATGCGTTTTGCAATAATAAAATGGTTTGAAAGTGATCTGTATGGACCTGTGAGTTTCTTTGCGTGTGGCTTTGAACCAAAAGAAGAAAAGACTTGATTGTGGCTTCTGAAGATTAAAACTGGAGAGGAGCAGCTACAGTGCTCTCAGAACTTACTAATACTGTGCACGGCTTTATTTGTGGCTGTGTGTGTGTGTGTGTGTGTAGGCTGCAGGCCTTGAGGATTATTGAAGGTTATTTTTTTAGATGCGGGATCTAACCCTGCAGCCTCCCTCGATCCATTTGAGGCCTTGGGCGTCAGCTCAGGCTCACATGCAGAAGCCTGCTAATGTATTTATTTAATGGATAATTAAATTCAAAGTTAATTATGTACTTTCATTCTGGACTCTATGGTTCTTTGGTAAATGCAACATTTCAGGTACCATTCATTCATTACCTGTGGCGCTAATCGCTTTAAATATTTAACTTACAACAGTTTTCATTCATGGAAAAACTATAAGACTGATTTATTAAATCTCCTGTGTCGTAGAAGAGAATATTGCAAGTTCGAGGCTCATAACTTTGACCTGAACAGGTGTTCCTCTGACGTTTCCTGGATAAATCCTCGCGTCTTGCTGGGAGACGCAGCAGGAGGCGACTGATTTCTTTGCTTGACCTGCGGTTTCGTTTTTTTTTTGCTGTTGCAGACTATTATTTACATGTTTCCGAGGTTTCCTGTGTCTTATATTTCATCCATGGGGATACACGTGAGGCAGCCGGCTGCGGTGCCTCTGAACAGACGAATGGCGCTTTTTAAAGGGAAGAGCTCCTCTCCCGAACATAACCTCTGGGTGCTGACTGCTTCGTGGGTAAATGACGACTGGCTTCGAGATTTTTCGACAGTGACAGAGGCAGATCCACTGTCTGTCCTCCGCTGCAGCCCTGCGCGCTCTGTGCGCCTTCATCCACCACACAGGAAATGGCTGTCCCCTCTTTTGGCGCATGAACAGGTTCTTTACTGCCTCTACTCTACTGTAGCTGCTGCTAGGACTAATACTATCAACTAATTTGAAACAAAAAAAGCTTCCCCTCAAATTCCCTGCGAGATTTAACTCTGCCAATCTTCCATCCTACTGGTCGTGTAATTCGTACAATGAAACAAGAGCTGTGTTTAATTGTGTAATAACCAGTTTTTTTTTCTTCCTCTCAGCTGTCAGCACACGCTGAACATCAGTGGGCCTAAACGTTCTCTGGCACCTGGACCGACTCATGTGTCTGCTGCTGTGTTTTAATGTATTACATTCAAATCAGGGAACGGTTTCTTTCAAAGGGCAGAGCTGATCACAAGCTGTTTCCTTCTGAGCAAGTCCACAGCCACCGTTAGACGTGATAAGGAGGGAAGCTTCAATCAATCAATCATTAAGGCGCGTTTTATTTAGTGAGTGGGCCTGTTGCGCCGACACAGTCATTCAGCTGAACACCGAGAACTGAGAAATAGTGTGTGGGTGACAGTAAGTGCAGCAAAACACCGCTGACAGCTTCATGCACAGTTTCTAACCCGCTGGGATTCCCCAGCTCCAACCAGTTACAGTGACAAACAAACAGGTGACTGCGTCCCGGAGTCATCCAGCGGAGACCGGCGCGTCCGTGATGACACATCAGCGAGTGATTGAGCATGATTTAGAAGCTGTAACCATAGTTCTGGGTTCTTGGATCAACACACGCGCGTATGTGCGTTGTGGGAGCGCAGTGTTTAAGGTGTGTAGTAAAATGGAGATGTGTGCGTGGCGCGCGCGTGTTGTTCAGCCCCCGCACACCAGCCTTTTGTGTCTGACACTGAGGGAAATAAATCCCAGTGTAGAACCATTGGCAAGTACATCAGCTGTGACTGGAACCCGAAACACGCTTTGCATGTGGTAAGTGGATGAAATCTTAGAGTGGCATCTTGCAGGTACGGTTGCCTGAGGAACACTCAGAGAAAGAGGAGGGAGGAATACCTGCGTTTGACAACCATTGTTTCATGATAACCATTAATTATCACAACACACATCTACCGTCATTGGAACAGGTATTGGTATGTTTTTTCCACACTGGCGTCTTTGTGCCGCGGCCGGGATTCCCAGTATGTGCGCGCACCGGGAACCAGCATCTTGCCCAGATACAAGCCAACCAATAGTGTTTTAACGGCGGCAGAGCTGCTGCACTGCAGACGCGCCGAGACCAATCGCATCCAGAGTTAGAGGTGCGCCCATCTTCCCTTTTCTGTCTGCTGAGTGTTTCTGTGTTCC
The DNA here is from genome assembly GCA_032359275.1 of Microctenopoma steveboyesi. Lineage (NCBI taxonomy): Eukaryota > Metazoa > Chordata > Actinopteri > Anabantiformes > Anabantidae > Microctenopoma > Microctenopoma steveboyesi. The sequence continues at coordinate 19,276,582 of JAUMHF010000001.1, forward strand.
AAAATTAGGCGAGACATTGGCGTCCATAGCGTGATCATAATGAGACAGAGGGCTTCGACCATCAACAAATAAAAATGTAAGCTTCTGAAACCAGTGTTGTCACGTTTGTGGACCCAAAAGGATCCCGACGTCCTCCCTGGTATTTAATATGATTCCACGTTTTATTGCAAAGCTTTATGCACAATGTGTCTTTCAGAAACAAAGAGGTTTTCAGATGGGATTTCATTTGATTAATTTCCCTCTTGTGGGATTCGTTCCCCCAGGAGACACTAACTCGCTATAACTAAATCAACTTGTTGGCATTTGGACGCGTCCACGCGTCATTTAAACTGGAGACATGTCCACAGTCCCTACTCGGTGACTGATCCAACACTGTTTCCAATCAGCAAACGAGCTGATCCCTCCGATAAAAGGTTTGTCTAAAGAAAGGGCGCTAAAGTGGCTGCTTCCTCCACCGAAACTCTGACACTTTTCCACACACAGAAGCTTAATAAATAATCAGATACCTGGAGCATGTAATCCATTTGTGATTATAAGCGGATTAGAAACAAGGTTGACTCTGGAAAGTCTTAATCGCTGTGTTCAGTTAATAAAAAATTAAATAAAGAGAAATACGTATTACAAACTCCGGCCCCGCTCGTTATTCCCCGAGTTAGCCCGAGTTCTTCATTAAATTACATAAAAGCTGTTGGTCACATGTCCAGTTTCTTCTGCCTGAAGATTTCCCAACAGACCTTAAACATTTAAAAGTCACCCACAGCAGACAGGAGGAAACGGTTGTTTAAATTGACAGGTTCTAAATATGAATTATTCTGTTTTATGCACAGTTTATTGAATCCTCTGATCTCCCGCATTTGAACGATTTTTACATTTGCTATATTCGGGCCTAGACAAAATGAAAATTGTATTAAATACTAAGTATTATTATGTATAATAATAATGATGATAATAATATATTATGCCAATAATAATAACAAGAAAATAATCTGTGCTAACATTAATCCTCAATCATTGTTAGTCTAAGCAAAGAGGCTAAAAAAGGTCTGAGTTCAGATGATTGCAGCAGAAACTCTCTTAATATCACACAGATTATTATTATATCTGCATCCAAATCTTTAAAAACCTCTACCCAAAACCTAATTAATCTGTTTTCATCCTTAGCCGATTAAAATAAAGGTAATGAATTGAACAATAACCTACATTTGTTTTAATAAATCAATAAAGCAAAGGATATATATTTTTATTCTACTTTACGGTAAAACGAACAATGTTTTGTTATTTTTTTAAAAGTTAAATATTATGTATTGTAATAAATGAGCTTGTGTCCTTGAATATCTATTATAATAATAGCAACAACTAAGAATAATAATAATCAATCTATAGAGAAAAAAAGAGAAAAAAGAAAGCTTTTTTGCGTAGTCACGTCATTGTGACGGGATGTGAGGAAAAGTCTTTGCGATCTGTTGAGATCCAGTTGTTCTGTTGATTAGTCTATCTTAAGAACCGTAACCTGGTGATTGATTTCGGTTTGGTTGGTGCATTAAAAACAACAGACTCTCTCCATATGCGAATCATTTAACCTAAGCGAGTCTTATTACCAGGAAAAACAAACATAGTGACATAAACGAATTAGAAATCATCAAAAACAGGTCGCAGCTTGTTTTCTCGTTTTACTGGACAGATTCGTCAACAAATAATACAGGGACCCTTATCATAGAGAAAAAATGAAAACACTTCCTGACATGCATCAGTTTATCGTTTTCGACCTTGTAGTGGCTCATGTAAACAGTGTCGTAGCAATTCCTCCTTTCTTATAGGTAGATCACATATGGGCAGTTTGTCTCCGTCACCGGAAGAAATATTTCTGTCTTTTTTTCAGGAAAGCAAATAATTAACAAACATCTCCGTTTTAATATGAACGACAGCGTGGATTTATTGTAAACTAAAGCGAATAAAAACTACAATAAACGTGTGCTTTTGGTGTCACTTTACTGTGGGTGTTGGGTGCCATCAACTGAATGTCAACAAACTTCACTTTGCTTCATAGAAAAATTAGCTTTGATCCCTATTGGTGTTTTTCCTGACACACACAAAAAAACACAAACGAAATGAATGGGAGAGAATTATGCGTTTGCGTCGTTATTCACACGCGCGTATGAGTTTCTTCACCGATATAATAACCTTCGCCAGGAACGTTTATGGCTTAGCTGATAAATACGCGGCTGGATAGACTAAACGAAAATGAGAGGAGGGTCGTCTGTTTCTGGCGCTGTCGCATAAACCCCAAAAAACGCGACGCTATTTTCTAGTTATAATGCTCGCGCGGGGACGCTGCCCCGCGCGTGAAACTACGCTGTCTTTTGATACCACGTGCCTTGTTGAATATCTCACATAACTTGAGCGTAATAATTCACTCGGCGCGCGGGGAAAAAGCCACCATTTTCCCCCCCTCAGAAAAACTCACACAGCACACGCTCCTCCCCTCACTTAGCAACCCGAGCACGTAGCAACGGCCGGGCCAATAGGCGCTCTCATAGTGGTTCCACCGACTGTGGTTTCTTAGCAACACTAAAGATTGCGCTGACGTCCATTCTGTTGGGGAGTATTATGGTCTGTCGGGAATTCAGAGTGGCTGGGACTGGAGAAAAAATATCTGCTCCGCTAACGTTAGCGTCCGCCCTGCTAACGGTAGGTAGCACTGGAGTAAACATGGAGCTGTCTGCCGTCGGGGAGAGGGTGTTCGCTGCTGAGTCTATCATCAAACGGAGGATAAGGAAGGTAGGTGCGAGGTGTAAACAAGCTCGCCTCTTCCAGGGCGTTGAATAAAGTGTAGCGACACATAACTAATACTACTGTTACCCCGCACGCTAACGAAGTCCATTCTGTCTGTTTCTGACGGCATGCAGGGTCGGATTGAATACCTTGTGAAATGGAAGGGTTGGTCTCCTAAGTAAGTCCCGCTACGCTGTGTCTCTTGCACGTTTTGGACCCACGGCTGTGGTGTTGGTGTCTTTGCTGTGTCGGCTCTGTGGCTGTCGTTAGCACGTCAAAGCTAGCGACGCAGATGGAGAGTTTAGCTTACAGGCTAACGCCGTGACCGTCCACAGAGCGTGTGTCAGCGCTCGCTTCCTCGACCTAACGCGGTGCTTTCATTTGCAGATACAGCACTTGGGAACCGGAGGAGAATATTTTGGACTCCCGCCTGTTTGCTGCTTTTGAAGAAAAGTAAGATGTGTGGTTTGGCCTTTCTGGGCAGAACCGGTCCGCACGTCCGTGCTGGACGTGCTGTATCTCGTCTTTTCTCTGCATTTTGCTCCCGTGACATTCAAACGGCTTTTTGTCGCTATAATTTTTCACAGGGAGCGTGAACGGGAGCTGTATGGGCCCAAAAAGAGAGGACCGAAACCCAAGACGTTTCTGCTCAAGGTAGATGTACCAGCCTGGGTTGTGACAGATCGTGTCAAATTCGCGCGTATGTTTTGTGTAATGACTTCTTGTACTGTGCTTCACCATTTTATAGTAAAGAACCTTTGATTTATTTCCGGCCTAACGAACCGGATGATGTATATTGTGCATATCTGAAGCGAGAATTAACGGGTGTTTATTTACTTTGTGTATTACATATAACACGTGAGAGTTTTTGGAGTAGTTTAATAATCACTCAGTCCGTTTTCTAAAGTGTTTTTTGTCTTCGATCTCCCTGTAAAATCAGCCACATTAAACGCATTACACGCAGATGGAAAGTAAATGTTGCTGGTTCGGTCAGTGAGAGTAAGAGGTTTCACTCTGTCAGCTCGCTGAACCATAAAAATGACTTAATAACCCAAATTTATCCTGAGCTAGATGACAGAATCTCTGTTTCCAGGACCGTTGGTAAACTTGTTCACATTTTTAACTATAAAATGCTTTCTTTCATGTATCACATTTTGATATGTTATAACAGGAGAAATACTAATTGTGAAATAAAAAATGGAAGAATTATGTTAGTTCAGTTTCCTGTCATTGTCAATTGTGACTCACTGGCGCCAAGTCAAAACGCCTGCTGTGAAAAAAGGCCTGTAAAAACAGTATGTAACAGTCTCAATTTTAGTATCAATTTGAATAACAAATAACAAATTACCTCATTACTCACTTTCTTAAAGGCTCAGGCTAAAGTTAAAGGGAAGGCCTATGAGTTCAGGGGTGACGCAGCCAGAGGGATGCACATCACCTACCCATCTCCAGAGCCCATTGTAACTCCCAGGGCCAGAGAGGGCCTGAGAGCAGTTGTTCCTACCATCTTCCCACCCAGCACAGTCAACCGTGGAGAGAGCGTACGGGTTCGGCCGCCAGAACTCGGCACCCGTGAGCACCAGCAGCCTTCCTTTAAGCAAACCAGTCCAGATGGGCTCATCCACTTGCCCAAAAAAAGAGGCCCAAAGCCTAAGCCTCGCTTCAACCTTGCTGTCTCTGAAGAGCAGATGAGTCTCAGCCCTCACAAACTGGCCAAACTCAAGGGGGACGAAGAGATAAGGCTGGTCAGAGTGGCTCATAGACATCCTGAGAACCACAGTCACAGCCACAAACACCACCACCATCACCACCACTACCACCATCACCACACACACAACCAGGGGCTCTCCAGTGGAAGCTCCTACAAGCAGCTCTACTCAGACCACAGCCTGCATCCACAAAGATTAGACATGGACATAAACAGGACTAAGGATGGGTCCAGCTACCTAGCAGCCACACACTTCAAACACCAGCCCAAACCGTGTCAGAGTCTCAATCATCCCGCTGATCTTCCACAGATGGAAAAGCCCTACTTCTTGGACAGGCCGTCCCCGACGAGGTTCGATGACGGTTTGGATGAGGTGACATGGAGGCCGTCTTTGGGCAACGTGGAGAAGATCCTGGTGACGGACGTGACCACCAACCTCCTGACCGTGACCATCAGGGAGAGCAGCACGGCTAAAGGCTTTTTCAAAGACAAAAGATGATTCATTCATTTCTCTGACTTTGACTTACATCAGAGTTTACAGATTGGCGTGATAATTAACAGAGCAGTTTATATGTATAAAGGCAAATTACATAATGTGCATATATGTGTGTGTGTGTATGTATGTATGTATATATATATATATATATATATATATTACAAAGGTGGACATCTATTTAATGTATTGACCAAATCAAATGAAGTCCATTTCATTTCTTGCCTTGGTTGCTGATGTTCATTTTGCAGCTCCGTGTACAGAGCATATAAAATGTACTATTTTTCAAATATAACGAACTAGAATGTATTTTTTCAGGCTCTCTTATCTCGTGTAGCTTAAGCTCAGAATTGCAAGAAGTGATTCTCTCTGTAATTTGGATTGATTTGACCGAACAGAACTAGTTTAGTGAAGTAGGGTTATAATTTAAAGAATGTTACTCAAGCACTTTTAATTTAAAAGAACGTATCAAGGAATAATCAGTTGTGTTGTGTTCAAAGACCGGGTCCGTCTCTGATTGGCGTTTTAATTTGCTGAATTAAATGAATGAATCCAACATTTACCTGCATTAACATAGCTTATATTTTACATTGTCAGAGAAAACGTTGATGTAACGAGATAACAGTTTGTGTCAAATTGCTTTTGAGACGATTTTCAATAAACAAATTTTTTCTCATTTATTTGTGTTTAATTTTCCAGTTTTCTCTCTTTCGGCCTGAAACAGTTTAAACGGCCTAAAGCGCCTAAACTCGTTCATCCGAACCTGTTCCAGCTCCAGGTCCACAGTCCGAACCACCACGCATTTAAAAGACAATTAAATGACCCAAGTATCTGAATATGTTTTATTCCCTCCGAGCTGAAGAAGACTCATACGTGTGGAAACGTAACAGGCCTAAAAGCCGCAGACCGACCGTCCGTGCGCGCGCACGTCTGCGGGTCAAACTAGAGGATTATTCTTCTGTTTGATAGATTTTATATTTATAATTTGTTCGTGTTTATTTATTATAAATAATGCAGTGTTAGCTGTAATTGCAGCGTCGCGGTGACTGATTTAACATGTTTTAATAAACATATAGGCTTTTTTAAATTATTATTTCTGCTTCTCCATGCACAAGAATAATCGAAATGCCCGATGACATAAAATATGTGGGTCTGACGAGCATTTCTTAAATGTATTAATATTATTATACATTTTTGTTCCGAACTTAAGACAAATGACGTAATAAAATGCGAAGTGGCTCATATTGCGTAGGGACGATTGTGATCCACATTTCCAGACCGTGGTCTCTCTTCTGAAAGGTGATTCAATCAGAAAGTGACAGTGGGCCGAACTGCGGTGTGAACATGATAAGAATGAAAGTTTAATCATCGACCTGGGTCAAGTCATAGAGTTAAGATCGTAAATTCCTTATATGAGTAACGGGAATGTTTCCATAGTAACAATAATAATGACAATGACCCAGACATCCGTGCAGTTAGATTTATTTTTCATTGTATTCACTGTGATCATACACGATTCACAACTTAGAAAAGAGAAAGTCAGAAAGTACAGAAAACAGCGCAGTACACAGCTGTAACCTGGGGAAATCAGATTCTCATGACCATTTATTCACAGGGTCACCAGAAAGAAAGACAGAAAAAAAGGAGAAGAGGCGGAGGCTTTCTATCCTTAAGTGGATGTGAGTCCATGTTGTCTCTCTTGGTCCTTCACTGTGGAAGTGGAAAAAAAGGAACAGTTCAGAAGTGTGAATTTAGACAGAATCAAATGAAATAAATAAAACATATTTAGATGACAGTGTGTGTTAGTTCCACAGAAACACAGGAAGAATTATTTTTCATCTTAATTATTTATATGAAGTGAGTAGTTTTCTCAAACCTGTTATTAAATAATCAGAATTTAAAATGACCAGATGTAGCATATCCTTTCCAACCTGTTCATCCTGTTAAATCATATCAACTCTTATCGTTTCTGTTTCAAATGCAAACAAGTCGCTTTTCACACACAAAAAAAACAGGAAGAGAAGCGAAGTAACACAACAACAGTGAGAAACCACAGAAACTGTTCGTCCAGAGCACAAACAAGAAGAAGATGAACCTCAGGGAACGAAGAGTTGATGAAGTACTGTCACCGTCAAACACAAACACTGGTTCTGATCTGATAGGAAATCTGTAAATGTTGGAACGAGTGATTTTGCTCTTTGTTGATCTGTTGTTGTGAAGGTGCAGGCACAGTAACACACGGTGCATGTGGGGTCAGTGGTTAAAGCAGCGACCTTTGTCAACTTTACACAGGGTATCCGTAGTTCCTGTCACAGCGAGGGGAGCAGTGAGGGTTGAGCCAGTGCTCCAGGTTGGTCTCCCGGGCCCTCTGATCCAGAGCCTGCATGTGAAGCAGATGCTCCTGGGAAGAGATACGCAGAGCGAGAAGTGAGAGCAGAAAGCTGCTCAATGTGGACGCGCTTTACTGATCTCATACATGCACGGGGGGAATCACCACGTCATAATAAAACTCCCCTGACTCAGATCTACTGCGTTTATTCATCTGCTTGTTGGGACATGAACACGAGCATTCAGAGCGGAGGCACGGAGAGCGACATGCACAGTTTGTTTATTCAATAAAAAGCCATTAGAGGGGAATGCCACACGATGGACGCGTGCCGTGGGTTAAGGGTTAATATTCAGACTGACACCGTTTACTGTAGATGTGCAGACGAAATGTATTCAGCTAAATCACCTCTGATTCTGTTACAACCACGGTACTCAACTCACATCTAAATAGGTTTTTTTCACTTTTTAAAAAAGTGGTGAACTTAGAATTAAATTCTAAAAAACCAACAACATATATTAAAATACTGAAAATACTGTGCAGTAAAACAAATACTTGTATTCACATTTAACATCATTACCATTTACTTACCCTGTATACTTACATACATGTTTATGTCATTTCTGTGTATAAACAGATAATAAATGTACTATAATTATAAAGAGCTGTTTTTATTCTGATATGCACAGATATAAATAAACGGCCTGCACATGTGTACATACTGTTTATAAATGCCTAGCAGTAAGACTCGTTTCACAATATGCTATAAACTCACAAGCGATTACAGTTATGGTCGGTTTATTCCGATGTCCTTTTTCTACTTAACCTGGGCTGATCCCCAACAGCTGGAGCTGTCTCCCTCCTGTGCAGACGGGTTTCTAACAGCAACAGTCTTTTTAAAGCTGGGGTTGGGGATACACTTGGATGTATTTGTCTATAATATATTTTATTTAATCTCTGGGAAACAGCTTTGAGGATCCAGTCGGCTGCCACTATTTCTTCTAAAGGATGTGGCCAAATAATTCAGGCACCTCAGCAGCAGAGTAAAAACAAAAGTAGTTATATGGAGGGAGATTTATCCACAAATTTACATGATCAATGTAATGACAAATCAGTCTAAACTGTGCCCTTTGCTCTGAATGAACCTTACCCTCATTGGCTCATCGGGGTAGCCGGGCTTCTGCCTCTTGCTGCGGAGCAGCTGCTTAGCGAAGCTCTCCTTGATGATAGGGTTGGCATCTGAGGGAGAGACAGTGATAAGAGTCTGACTATGAAGAGATAAAGTGTCGACATCCACTTCTTCTACTGGTGCTGATAAAAGAAATGTCTCGTTCGTGTCCTGTAGACGTGAGGAACAGACGTTAAACCTCTGCATGTCACAAACATGGGTACTGGCTAACCAGGATATAATTCCTCTCACTTAGGGCTGCATTCAGGGCCATGGAGTAATCTATCACCACTGTCTGACCTGATGTGTTTAGCTAGTCCACGTGAGGCTGCTTATTCCCCCAACACCAGCCCCAAGGGAGCTGCTCTCTCTCTCTCTCACACACACACACACACACATACACAGTGTCCTCTGCAGAGCAAGGGCTCTCTGTCTCTGTCTCCTGCTCTCTCAGGCCTGTACTGGGAGGCACATATTTGGTGGAAGGTAACAAAGTGCCCATTCATCGTCCCTGCTCCCCGGGGAGTCGGGCCCGTGCAAACACGTGACCCCAGCGAGCAGCCAGGCTGACTCTCTCTTCCTCTCCTGCCGAAGGGAGTTGCTACGGAAATGAACCCAGCTCAATCAACACAAGGCCAGAGCTGCTGCTGCTGCTGCTGCTGCAGCCTCGACCCGCACAGCAACGTGGCAGAACACACACACACACACACACACACACACTCTCCAGCTCTTTCATTAAGACTAATGCTGATGTTCAGAAAACAAGGATGTGCAGTTACAGCATAAATATGTTAAACACAGAAATGCAATAGTTACACTGCTGCAAAGAAAAGGCTGTTTGAATCAAGACAAACTTTCCTAAATCAGCATCTAAATGCAGCCATGCAACAATAGAAAGAGCCATTAACTTCATGCACAAAATAACCTCCTGTCTTTATCTGACTGACTCATCCACAGTCACAAAACCAGGGTGCAGAGGACAAAAGCGTTTTCTGCTGATTAAAGGTTCACTGTTCTCCTCAGGTAAATCCTCCAGAGGTTCCTACCAGTGTGAACGGTCAGCAGGACCAGGCATATCAAAAACACCACCAGACTCTTCATCTTCTTCGCCTTTTTCCCCACCCGAACCTTTGCTGCTCTGAGGTCCTGACAGAAGTCCAATGGGGGGGAGAAAGGGCGGGGGAAGAGGGGGATTCTCCTCCTCTTCCTCCTGCACGTCACCCACAAACCTGACACTGAGGTATTTTAAATATATGACTTTACTGGGCAGATGTTTACTCGTGTAGAAATACTGAGGCAGGTAGGAGTCTGTCCACCAGATGGCAGCACAAACACAGTCGTTTAGGAAAAGGGTCAATACTTTCCTGCCACTGGAAAGAGCTGAATATAAACACAACTTCACATAATGACTAATTTAAAACATTTTCAGATAACCGAATTGAGTATATTTAAATATAAATAAAGTCTCAAAATTCTCACTGCATGTCAAAACAGAAGCAAAGTCACGAAACTCGAGGTAGGAAGACAACTATCAGCAACAGACACGGGGAGACTGGTCAGAGCTGAAAGATGGATGGATGAATGCAGCGAAAAGCAAAGTTATTCCAGAAAACCTGCTACTGAGACTGGGCAGTGGTCTAAAAGTGCACAGTCAAGACACAGCTGCAGATGCATCAAAGAAAGAACTGGACTCCGCCTTTATGGCTCAGCACAGGCTCAGGCTTAAAACCCATAGAACACCTGACAGAGGAAGTACATATATATATACAGTATATAGAGTCTATAAATTCAAAAAGAAAATCCCATTGATTTCTCAAATGATTTGAAAGAAGTTCCAGTCTGATTTTCTTTCTTTTCTTTCTCTCAGTCGCACTCACTTGCTGTTGAAGTGCCAGTGACGTCCGAGGCCAGACGTCACCGCGCGTCACTGTTTCCGCTTCTTGCTGCCCTCGTGCGTTGGGTCAAGTACCGCGCACACTTTGATGATAAAAGGGTTATTATCAAACACGCTATGCGCGCGCAGGCCCCCGCGGCGCATGCGCCCCGTGGAGCAGCCTCCTGCACCAGTAGCCCAGAATCAAAGATGATAGAAAGTATTTTAGATGTAGTTGTCATTACTTCCGGGTTCGCTTAAACGTAAACAAAAGCAGAAATAACTGGGAAGTCTCACATTCGGTCCTCGGTCTTTTTTCTTAAGGGACAATTATTTGCAATATTACTGCAAAACTGGCCCTCATCGTGAAAACACGTGATGAATGCACTACAATGCACAGTATGACTCACCACCCGCTGTAACCTCAGTAATAAATATACATGCGATGTCTGACCTTTCTGACAGGTTCAACTGAAACTCTAACCTGGAATTAATGGCGGAGCTGCTGAGTGGTGCTAGTTTAGGTTGTACAGATGCACCTAAAGTGTCCAGTTAGTAGAAAGAGGGCCCTCTGGTGGACAGTGTTAGTCATTTTAAGCATGCTGCGCAGTGGAGTGAGTCAGAAGATATTTATCATAATTCCTGTGTTCATTGACTGATTGTTAATGGCTGCATCGTTTCCTTTGTGTTTAATGTGGTCTTCACCATTTTCCACACTTCCCAAGGAGATTGGTGTAGAGTTAACCCCGTATAAACACTGAAATATTATAATACATATCTTCATTATTCAACTATATCATTATGCCTGAATTTAACCTTTTAATCTGCTCATATGATGCAGTAATACTGTGATAATAGGTGATTAGTATTTATTTCTGTTTATAATATTTTCTCCAGAACCACATGACACATTGTTTGCTGAATGGTGGCATCTAAACAATAAATATAATATATCTATAATAAATATACCCTCCTTACAAAAGGGCAAAAGCAACGTCTGCTTTCGTAAATTATATCTGTTTTTTTTAAATTATAGCCTGCTTACTGTCGTACACGAGTACACTTTTATTCAGCAAAATGTACCTAAAATATGTGTATTTCAATATACACCCAATATGCTGATGTCGGGCCGTAGTGCAGCTGATGTATTGACGTAATAACACGCTTCCTCTTCTCATAGAAGCGGCGGCGCATGCGCGGTCCCCGGTTGCGGAACAGACTCTTCTTGCCCTGTACGCACTCTCTGCTGCACGCTAGCTTAGCGGTTTACCCGTCGTCACGTCGTCGCCTCCGGTCTCCAGCTCTCCAGCTCCTTCTCTCATGGACGTGTTTGATATTTGACGCGCTGTTCCTCTCGCTGTGCGTGAACAGGAATGTCGCAGGGGGGACGCGGCGGGCGTCGCTGTTGTCTCCTCCGGACTGATTTCCGCTCACTAGCATCGCCCGTCGCTCGCGCTACCGTGCGGCAGAGATGTGCAGGGAAGGGGACGAGGCGCCGGACGACTGCGGCTCCCGGGAGGAGTGGACGCTGCTGTTCTGGACCTCTGTTGCCGTCGTCGTCCCGGTCATCATCACCCTGTGGTGCAGCGCCCAGCGCTCCAAGCGCAAGACGCACATGAAGGATTTCTTCCGCAAGAGCAAGCACGGCTGGCGCTACACCGACCTGTTCAACAAGCCCACCTACTGCTGCGTCTGCTCCCAGCACATCCTGCGCGGCGCCTTCTGCGACTGCTGCGGCGTGTGCGCAGACGAGCGGTGCCTGCGCCCGGCCGACCGCAGCCTGCCGTGCAAAGAGATCATGGCCCCCTCCAGCCTCGAGGGGTGTGTGGAGCACCGCTGGGTCCGCGGGAACGTGCCGCTCGCCAGCTACTGCGCGGTGTGCAGACAGCAGTGCGGGACCCAGCCGAAGCTGTGCGACCTCAGGTAGCGTTTGCAGGACGCTAATTTTATCTGCAGGCGGTTTAGATTTAAGCTGTAAGCTGCAGTGTGGCAAACAGAGAGTCACACATGACACCACAAGCTTTCTGTTTGATCCGCTGTGACGGGCTGCTGCCCAAGCTGGTGTAATGTCATACTCATTAGTCATAAGAATAAAAATCACCTTCACAGGTCATGCACCACCTGAGCACCACCTGAGCATTCTCATAGATCTATGCCCCAACGTCTGTCTTTCAGGTGTGTGTGGTGTCAGACCACCGTGCACGACGACTGCATGGACAGCCTGGTGGATGCAGACCAGTGTGACCTGGGCGAGTTCCACAGCCTGATCATCCCTCCACACTACCTCTACCGCGTCAACAAGCTCCGCCGCAGGCACCCCGACGAGTACAGCAAGGTGCCGAAGACGTGTCACGCTGCGGGTTTTCTGTGCTGTGTTTGAGTGATGCTTATGTGATGCTGCACGTGTTTCTGCAGCTGGCGAGTTCCTGCGGCAGTGGCTGGACTCCAGTGTTGGTGCTGGCTAACACGCGCAGCGGTAACAACATGGGAGAGGCTCTGCTGGGAGAATTTCGCACCCTCCTCAACCCCGTGCAGGTGAGTCCCGGAGTCGTTCCTGGAACTACGTCTTTTTTTCTGCACAGAAACATGAGTGAACAGTTCCTTCCGCTCGTCTCTCCCCCCACAGGTGTTTGACCTTTCTGAGCTGACACCCTCCAAAGCCCTGCAGCTGTGCACCTTGCTTCCGCCTGGGAGCGTCCGGGTGCTGGTGTGCGGGGGTGACGGCACAGTGGGCTGGGTGCTGGATGCCATCGATGCCATGAAGCTAAAGGTGAGGCAGCTCACTTTCACTTTCTTTTTAAGCATTGCGTTTAATCTTTGTTTGCCTCCTGCCACTTCTCAGGGCCAAGACCAGTTTATACCACGGGTGACCATCCTGCCCCTGGGCACAGGGAACGACCTTTCCAACACTTTGGGCTGGGGTGCTGGGTATGCCGGAGAGATCCCCGTGGAGCAAGTTCTCCGCAACATCCTCGATGCAGAAGTCGTCCAAATGGACAGGTGGGGCCGTGATGCTGCTTTCAGTACCTGATCTAATAAATACTGCGTCTGGCAAAGTGACGGCATTTGATGGTCCTGTTCATTTCTGGTCCACCTTGTTCCGTTCTATTCAGTTTGGTGTATTGATATACAGCCAAATCACAACAGAGAGCATTTACAGCGTAAGACCTCATCCTGCCAAGACGTCCTCCTTTGTAATCTTTCATGTGTAACTCTCTTCTGTTTCTGCTTATTCTACTTGTCAGGTGGAAAGTCCAAGTAGCGTCAAAGGGCCTCTACTTTCGTAAACCAAAGGTGGGTTTGATTTATTTGATGCATTAAGTGTGATTTATGGGGTCAGGTGACGTCAGATGTAAAAGGTGTGCCACGCGCCCTCCCCAGGTTCTGTCCATGAACAACTACTTCTCGGTGGGGCCCGACGCTCTGATGGCGCTCAACTTCCACACGCACCGCGAGAAGACACCCTCCTTCTTCTCCAGCCGCATCATCAACAAGGTCTGAACCGCTTCATTTGAATACATGAAAATACTGTAGATTCAAGTGACCGACTCTGAATTTACATCTAATTCACTGGTTCTGCTAGTGGTAATGTCTGCGCCTCTCTTTCCTCAGGCTGTATATTTCCTGTATGGCACCAAAGATTGTTTAGTTCAGGAATGTAAGGATCTGGATAAGAGGATTGAGGTACAGTGGAGTTTTTTCTGCACACGGTGTCCGTAGCTGTGGGATTCCTGGAGTGGTTTGATTAAATGTGTCTCAGGTAAACTGTAATGAATTGTTGTGTGTGTGCGTGTACGTGTGCGTGCGTGCGTGTGTGTGCGTGTTTGTGTGTGTGCACTCTCGTCCCACAGCTGGAGCTGGACGGGGAACGGGTCACGCTGCCCAGCTTGGAGGGCATCATTGTTTGTAACATTGGCTACTGGGGTGGAGGCTGCAGGCTGTGGGAGGGTATGGGAGATGAACCCTGCCCCCCCACACGGTAAGATAAGAAGGTTGAGTGGTTTTCAGATGGAAGCTCTGCGTTACCGTGGTGACAGCCAGTGTGAAGCAGCGTCGTCTTTTCTTCTGCGCCCTACAGGCTGGATGACGGTCTGCTGGAGGTGGTGGGTGTGTTTGGGTCCTTCCACTGCGCTCAGATCCAGGTGAAGCTGGCCAACCCCCTGCGGCTGGGACAGGCCCACACCGTCAGGGTGAGGCGATAATATGCCACCACACAGATCACCCAGAGTATTCAGAAAGCTTAATGTGTTCTTCATCGTGCAGTGTTACAGCCTCACACCTAAATGGATTCAGTTCATTTCATACCTCCAAAGACCACGTACAGCACCCCATAATGACGACGCCAAAGAGAGTGGCATCGTATGTAGCGTGTTGAGCTAAAATGACTGCGACATGGCAAAAAAAGAAAACGTTAGGTGCTGTTAATACTTCCCAGATGCACTGCGCACAGTTCCATCCCAGTGTGTGTGGGTGTCACTGCACTTGGATTTAAACTGATTTGCATAAGATGGCGCCGCTTTGTGCTCATTTTCACCTTGCTCCGTTCTCCACCTTCTCCATCTCACGCCGTGAGTAAGTGAGCAAACCACAGGTTTAGATGCTAAATCCACAGCATGGCTGACGCCTCTGCTCCCGAAGGCCTCACTTAGTTCAGACATATTTCAAGACCATGCCAGATCACATGGGACACGTAAGAAAGCTCAGTGGTAAAAGAGTTCGGTAACTCTGATCACGACATGATGATGTAGAGAACAGAAGCAGGAATTACACTTTATGCTGTGTGTCCTGCTCAAGTGTCGGCTGTTGTCCGTCTTTCTCCAGCTGGTTCTCAAGAGCTCCAAGATGCCCATGCAGGTGGACGGGGAGCCGTGGGCCCAGGGCCCCTGTACGATCACCATCACCCATAAGACCCAAGTCCTCATGCTTTACCACAGCTCGGAGCAGACGGATGATGACGACGACGAATCCAGCGCCTCAGAGCCAGACAGCCCCACCCCTCACGACTCCCCGAGGCCTCCGTGTCTAGCGTCTGCCCGCGCGTGACCCGTCCCCGTCCCCGGGCACGGCGCCACCCTAAGTCTCTGCTTCTTTCTTCAGCATAGTTTCTATGAATTCCTCATTCGTGCAGGTGTCCTCTCATTTCCGCACGTAATCATTTTAGGTGTCTTCAGAGGGATCACGTGTTAGTTCGGACTGAGGCGTGTGTGAGTTGTTACAGTCTCCACCTGTAAGCACTTACTAAGTGCTCAGGCAGGTGGATGTTGTGGAGAAGGATCTTTAGAAGGACTTTACATTCATCCCTTGTGCCATAGATAGTTATAGTCGACTCTCCGTATTTATTATAGCATACTTACACCTGAATGTCCAGTGCACACCTGCAGGTATCAGCGAGCCATGTGCCCCCCCCACCCGCCAAAGCCGCGTTTCCGTTGATAGCGTACGTGTTGTTATGTTGTGTCACAGGATGGTTGTTTAAAAAAGCAGAAACAAACAACCAATCCCAGGTAAAGTTGGAGCGGATGTTAGACGGTGGGTTGAACTGCGCAGAGAGTCCTCTTCTTCTTCAGAGAGTCCACAATGTTGACCTTTAATGTTACTGCAGGTGAGAACACGCTCTCCCTTCGTGTTACTTTAGCTTCCTTAAGCTGTTGTCCCGTTTGATCATTTGTGTTTTACCCGTCACCACAAGGTGGCGGTATCTCTTTGATCGCTGGTCCCGGTCTTCTCTGTCTTTCCCACTGTTGGGGTGTTCAGAGGACACTGTCCCACCTGTTGGGGTTTACTGAGCGTACGTAACGTGTGTGTTCCTCCCTGTTTATTGCTGAATGTTTGCTTTGCTTCGTGGTGAGTCTGGATACGAGTCGCTGCTCATAGGCCAAACACGCGATGCTTTTGGAATATGCACGTACTTGGCAGGTGACCAAAGCTCATGGGTTCATCACTCTCGCTTTGGTGGCCGTTATCTTGCTCAAGGACGCCTGTTTGACCTTTAACCCTATCGTTCATGTTGTGTTGCACTGCATTTGATTTAATGTGAATGCTGTCTATCGAAATGTTTTCAGACACGCTAGCGTGAAGTCTCTGCTTTTTGGATATGTTTGGGGTCCCAGAGAATAAACCCTGATGATTTTGTTTTGCTCTAAATATTTACAGTGGTGCTTGAAAGTTTGGGAACTCTTTTCCATCTCTCCATAAATAGCAATGTGCTGAAAAGTGTTCCAGCCTCCAGGCAGCAGTGATTAAGACTTCCCAGAAATGTTTAGTTGATGTCACAGGACTTACTGAAAGCTCTTAGTGTGATCTTTGTTGTTCAAAACCCAAATCAAGCCTGTTCCCTGGAGCAGCAGGCACTTTAGTGGCCAAGGAGTCTGGATCTTTCCTCAGGCAATGAAGCCGACCCAAAGAGATTGAGAATTGATTGAATGGCACATAAAATGTGGAGCTGTCAAATCTAAAACATGAGGCCATGAAGAGATTAGTGTCCAGCAAACTTTCAGACTCCTAATTTCCAGTACTACAAAGCTGGTTCACTTTTATTCAGGGTTGACTGTTCCTAAGAGTGGTCACTGGACGGAGCTCTGATCTGTGAAATCTGCTCATTAAACTTTGCCATAAACAGTATTTATTTCATTTGCAGAGTCCAACTGTGTCATATACTGGTGATTATCTTCAGACTATTAGCACTGGACCTCCTCACGTTTGACTGTGTGTGTGTGTAGCAACATGCTTTCATCATCGACGGGATGTATTAGAACATGCTCAATTTTATTTTGCTGACAAATAGTAAAACATAACAAGAATCCTAAAAGCTTTTAGGACAATGCAGAAAACAAGTTCACTGTATTTTGACCACGGTGTGATCCCGCGTGGCAGTAGAGCACCAGGAGGTTTGGGAGGAACATCCACATAACGAGGAATTTGCTACTGATTGAACAGAATGTAAAGAAGCGCTATTTTGAATTTCAGAACATGCCCATAAAATATTTTCATATATAAACAACGGTGTCTCTGTGTGTTTCAATTACATTTAGTGAGATACGAACGTTGAAGGAAGGAAAACCCGCTGCACTGTTCTAACCACAATAAAATCATTACTGGTACCATTAGGTTGAGTCAATCATTCACCACTTTAACAAACACAGAGTTCAATACGGGATCACGTCCAAACAGCTGTTTCCCCCTCTGTTACTTACCTATGATTAAGCTTGTCGTTGTACATACAGCAGCCATGTTTATTAAGCACTATGGTTCCAGTGGACAATGATCCTGCTCTCCAGCTACTTCTTAGAGTGCGGATGGTGTCCAGTGGACTTCTTAGAGGGGGGGCAGCTTTTGGGTTTGTCTTTCTTAGAGGAATCTGTGGTGCCAGGCTTCCTTGGACCTGGAGCGCCTGGTTTCTTTTTGTCTTGTTCTGATTTAAGAAAAAAAAAAAAGAAGTTTCACAACAGTGTCATGTTGAAACATGTCACTAGATGTGGCACCAAACAAATACTGGAAGGAGCAAAACATTCGATATAGAGCTCTGAAAAAGCTGCTGTGTCATTATTTGGTAGAGCTCAAGACATTCATGCAACGTGTCGGTGTGAAAACTATAAAAGCTGTATGACGTACTGGGATGGGTTGGATGACTGGTCGGATGACCGGTCTGACGACTGGTGTCACCTTTCTTCACTGTAGCTGTGGAAAGAATGATAAGAGTCGCACAGAATTAGAGGCACGAAAGACCTTATTTTTTCACAAGATAAATCAGTCTTGATGAGGTCATCGGTGACGTCTCACACCTGACACGATCCGTGTGTGTTAGATCAGATACACACAGATGGACAGTAAACCAACAAAGCTAAATCCAGCAGTGTGATTTTCATTTACTTTCACACCATGCTGTAGAAACGTGTGTTTCCCCGTCAGCTGCTGTCGTCGGTGCAACTCTGAGCTCTGCTCTGACAGCCGAGCACGACACGTGACACCTGGTAGCAATCAAGTCGGACTACGTCCCGACCTCGGCCCTGCAGCTCCAGCCTACGTAAACACTTTACAAATGTCTGTCCACAAAGACTTCCGAGCTAGCTGTCACTGTGGTCACCACCCTGGTTCACACGCTCACTAGAGCTCCACCTTCATCATAAATGAGTGAGCAACTTACCTGCCCATGCAGGAATCTTATTTGTTATGTTTCTCCGCTCATTGTGCAGGGTTCTGAGCTTTGCTTCACACCCTGCCCTAACTCAGTAAGTTTCCTGTACCTGGCTTTTGGGGTTTCTCTCCAGCTGTGCTCGGGGGCACTTTATGAACCGGCTTGCAGGCGTCTTTCTTTTCTTTTTTTTCTTCTACAGTTTTCTTAGTAGACTCTCCCTCAGTTTTCTTAGGTTCTGAAATTTGGAGAATGCAGCAAATGTGTTGAAGTAGTATTGTAATGTATTTCAGGTGGGAGTTGATTGGGAACGGTGCAATCAGATTACAATTATCCAGGCTTTCATATATGCATTGTGTAGATATTTCTGCTGTTGTCACCTGCATTATTGTGGTGTCAGCGACTGGAGCTTTTAATCTTACTTGTCTTTTGTGCCGCCTTAAAGGGAGGAGCCCTGCTAAAGCCCGGTGAGGGACCTCGTGCAAAATGTGCTGGATTCCAGCCTGGTCTTGGGCCCATGTATGAAAACACAGGCACAGGAATGGGCTGGTAGTACGTCTGGATGAGAGGACGGCCTGATGCGGGCGGTGTTTTCTGCTCTGGAGGATCGTGTCGTTCTTAAACAGAGAAAGTGAAATGACAGCATCTTCTACTGCATTTAGAGGTTTTCCTACAGTACATAGAGATAAACCTACCAGGTTCTGGCCGAGGTCCAACACTGTCCACCCGTGCAGGGTATGAGGCGGGGACTGCTTCCTCATCTGTCAGTGGCAAACAGAGTGCAGCTCTTTACCTGTTCACACACTCGCACACTGCCGTCAGGAGCCATTTGGGTTTCAGTGTCTTGCTCTCAGATCAAACCAACAACCCAAACACCTAATTTGAAGTTTCCCACAATCCCCAAACTTACCAGACGCAGCGACGTCTACGTTCGGCTCTGCAACAGAGTTGGACAGGATTGGCTTCATTATGCTTTGATCAAAACAACCTCCAACCGTAAAATTGACAACTAACGATCCACCTGGAGGTTCGGGGCCTTTAACTATCGGTAGTCTGGCCTCCACCGGTTGGTTGAGGATCTCTGTCAGACTCTCCCTCAGCGCAGCAGCGAAGGCCTGCATCGCCGTCACCTTTTCGGAGTCCAGGTTGATCCGAGGCGCGTGAGGCTCGAACAACAGCTTAGGCAGGTCGAAGGAAGCCTGAGATGAACGGGTGAAAACCGTTAAACGCAATGTAGGTACTATTAGAAAATCAACCTAATGCAGGTGTATGTGACAGGTAGGCAGTGCTCTCTCTCTCTCTGTGTACAGTCTGCCACCACTTCATCGTTCTGTGATCAAATCACCTGTAGAAAGTCCAGGGTTTGGCTCTGACTGAGCAGACAGTCAATCTCTTCTCTGGATTTTCTCATAATATCAGCGTTGTCGTTGAATCTCTTCACGAGGTCTCGAAGTTTCGTCTGACCGACCTCCAGCTCGCAGTCCACCTCCAATTGGGCCTTGCGCTCCTCTTGGGCCAACATATCTCTCATCTGCTGATACACAGACGCCAGCACCGTCTTCCTTTTGCTCGCTCCGTCCTAAACAAGTTCAACGACAGATACAAACACAATCTGGGGTCATGCACTTCACGTTGGCCACTGCTCATGTGGAACAGGAAATTACCTTCAGCTTGCACTGAGTCTCATTCATTTGACACAATACAGCCTCGGTCTTCTCAATCTTCTCTTCCAGCAATCCCAGCTTGTTTCTGAGTACAGACTAAAGACACAGCTCGATTATTATAACACCTCTGTCACATGTCACTCTGTTAATGACTTCGTTTTTGGAGAAGCACTCATTTGCACCAATGATGAGACAGTAAATGTGTAGGTTTTCTCTTGAAGTATAGTTAAGTGATATGTAAGTATACTTTATGTAGTAAAAATGTGTTTTACGCACATGGGGGGGGGCTTGGGGTTCAGTGTCTCGCCCAATGACACCCTAAAGAACTGTATACTTGAAGACACACACACACACACACACACACACACGGTGAGGCAGTACCTCTTTGAGGGTCCTCTGCTCCTCAGGGGACGTGAAGGAGCAGCCCTTGTGGACCTGCTGCAGGCAGAGGCTGCAGATCGGGCGGCCATGTTGACTGCAGAACAGCTCCATCAGCTTGTGGTGGTCCGGGCAGATGCGCTCCGACAGGTCCCCCACGGGCTCGCTCAGCTGGTGGACGCGGAAGATGGGGTTTTCCCGGTGAGGCCGCAGGTGCTCCTCGCAGAAAGACGCCATGCAGGTGAGGCAGGTCTGGGACGCCTCGGCTTCCATACACGTGTCACAGCGGATCACGTCGCTCTCCAGCGTCTGCTCCTCACGAACCGGGCTGGACTCGCTCCGGTTCGACCTCAGGGTGAAGGTCTCCACCACGGTGCTGAGGACAGTGTTCTTCTTCAGCTCCGGTCTGGTGGCGAACTGGGTCCGACACTGGGGGCAGCTGTAGGAGTCGCTCCACGTCTGGAGCAGACAGTCCTGGCAGAAGTTGTGTCCGCAGGGAAGGGTCACCGGACAGTCGAAGGGGCTGAGACAGATGCTGCAGCTCAGCTCGTCCTCCAGACTCATCAGGGAAAACTGAGACTCGCTCACTTCCTCCATGACTCGGACACGAACGTTTAAAACGAGCGAGCGTCGACACCTGCGCGTGGACAGTGCGGGTCTCTGGACCAGGTGAAGACAGGGGAAGGTTTAAGGTCCTCCTTCCTCTAAATACCTTCTTTATCTGCAAGCGTGTGTTTATTATACGTGAATAAGGTTTATCTATTGTTCTTATATCATGACCCACTTATGAATACACACACGCATATATACATATATGTATATATATATATACACACACACACACACACCCAGCCTGTAGATACAATAAGAATCACTCACCTGTTCAAGTGCTAGTTACTGCAGCTCGGACTTGAATCCACGCAGACTGATCCCATGACTCTCTCTCTCTCTCTCTCTCTCTCTCCGTGTCTGCGTCACTCTCCCATTTTCATGTTCGTGTCCATGATAATGCGCAGCAGCACACCAACAATACGGAAGTTATCTGCACTAAAACTCAACCACACCCTAAAGGGGAATCACTTGTTCTTCACTGTTTGCAGCTTTGGTTATTTCAACCCAAAACTTATAGGTGATATATAATAAATGGACCAGTTGGAGCAAACCTGGATTAAGTGTTAACAGCATCACATGACAGATGTTTTATGTAAATAGTGAAGACTTCAAAGTGCTACTTTAACTTGTACCGTAATTCTTTTTTCTTTTAGGAACTCACTTTCTGCCAAATGTGTGTCTACCACAGTACAAACTAATAACCTGCATCGTGTGACTTTATAAGAAGTGAACAGGAACCTGCTCTCCGTTGCATGATGAAGATGGAAACAGATGTTGTCCTCTGTAATGACGACGTGAAAGCATAATGTTGGACTGTTACTCAAAGCACTCAGAAGAAAAAACATCTTTATTTTGTCATTAATCATTTAGTATACACAAGCATTAGAAGGTGATTTTAAGAGGTTCACATTTTTCTCAACCATAACATTACAACACATGATGCATTAATGTCAGCGAGAACCGACGCTCTGCATTCGTACACAGCTGTGATTCGCCGTGGTCTTACGCGTGTCTGGACCTGGTCTGCGTTGGTTTTCTCATGCCGACCTCTCTCCACCAAGTGGTTTTAATGCTGTGGCTGATGGGTTTATACAAGCTAGCACTTTACATTGATACTGCAAAATTCTGCCTCAAACCAAAGACTGATGTGATGACGATCGACTACATTTCACCTAAAGATCAGAAATGAACCAACGTTTGAATTTGAGGTTGATCTGAAACATTTTACAAGTCAGAAGAAGTAGAAGCAAAAAGTATTCATGTCAAACGTTGAACAAAATGAACGTCACTCTTCCTTAATTCCACTAAGCAGACAACGATTCAATTACTGAAGCCTGGTAGTAAGAGTCTCAACATTACATGATGTAATGTTGAGACGTGATTTGTTTCCCAAAGGTTCCCAAACCTAAGTCCCTCATTGTGGTGATAAGCCATGGCCCACGTCACCCAATAAACGCTCCAGAGCTGAAGTACACCAGCAGAAGGTGAAGTGACTTCCATCTCTCTCCACTGGTCCACACCGGTAGGATTTCAGCACCAGCGAGACGAGCTTGTTTGGGGTAAGTGCGATCAGTGAGTATACCAACCGAGCCCTCCGCCACCTGGTGGAGGCCGGTGCTGCCTCATCAGGAAAGAAGAAGCCACGGTAACTAATGTCACCAGTGTGCTTCAGCAAACATCTTGCAGGCTGGGGTAAACTTCGTCTCACAACAAATAATTTACCCCTGCAAAACACATCTTACCCTCCCACCTCCCAACAAGGAGCCAACAAGTCATTCTGATGGCTTCTTGGTTGGCTTCGTGGGTCGCCCACAGGTCTAAAATTGTATATTTTATTTCTATGGGGGCAATCCATGCAAGCTGACCAAGGAGCACAGCTGCACGTCATCACTCCCTCTGCCTCTCTCCATTACTTTCTAAAGACTAAATACCACAAAAACCACCAAGGAAGTAACAGGAACATGAACAAGTCTATGTGACCAGTCAAAGAGTCGAGGGAGTGAGCACATAAGGTTGAGTGATACAAACTATCTTAACTGTCCAACATGTCCAGCGTTGAGCTAGCCAAACATGACACGCGTTTTTTCTTGTCATAGTTTCAGCCCACACAGCTGTGTGAGGCATCACTTAACGACACAAAGACAATGACGGATATGAACAGTCGTTGAGATCAAATGTCATGTCGTATCACTCCGCCTTACAACCTTACTAAACACGCTCCAGAATATACTGATTTCATATCAAAACGATGTGCTGCCAGAATAATAAATCCATCACAACCGCTCTACAGTGTTCAACACAGTATCTGCACGGTTACCACAGGACACACACCAGCACGCACACACACACACACACTGCGAACAGTGTGTTCTGTTGTCATAAGATAACTGATCACTTGGTGTCCAGTCCCAGTATTGACTTGGAAACACAAGTTGTGCTGTGTTTATATGTTCTGAGAAGCCTACAGAAGTCAAAATATTCTGTCTTCATTCATCCACAAGTGCAGCTGCTGTAAATTAGAGCTACCACAGCTTAACAGCTGTTCATCAACAGGTAATGATATTAGCTGTGACGTCAGCTTTTTGGATCCACTTTTTTTGGGATCCTTCAAACTGTGTGTACCAACTCTGAATAACCACGGTCAACTTTTCCTATGTTTTCCTGATCAGCACCGTGCTTAGCTGTATGTAGTAAGCACGGATGGTGAGGGTGATCATTGTTTCAGCAGTATCACGTGTCATTCAGCTTTAACACTTATCAAGAGCAACACCTAAAGAAAAGCATAACTGGAGGTCGCGATATAACACCACCTAACCTAACCCTAACCCTAACCCTAGCAGACTACTGATGTAAAAAACATTTAGGGTATGTTAATTTTTACATTTTAAATACAGGCATTTCTTTATGTTATTAAATTAATATTTAGACATGCGTGTGCATGCATTTGCAGGTATATGTACATATGTGTCTTATTGCTGAAGTTTGCACAAAGAAATGGACGAGCCGCTAGAGAAAATCCAGAAAGCTGGATACACGGCTTCAGCAAAGGGGAACACGAAGCAGTGGAAGGGGTACGCCCTGTCTGCCACGTTATAGAACGTGGCCGTGCCCTCCTCACAATCCAGCAACACGCCGAGGCGTTTAGGATTAGGGTTGATCAGCACGGTCTCACTGCTGTTGTGCCAAGCCGACAGCTTGACATTGAACCACTCGACACACCAGGACTGGGCGTTGCGGCCCAGTCGGCTGGTAGGACCTTTGCGGTCAATGCTGCTGTAAGCCAAACCGACGCCGATGAAATTGTTGCTGCTCAGTCGGACTTCCCAGTAGTGGCGCCCCCTGGAGAAACCCTTAGAGGTGAGCACCTGGGAGCAGACAGCGAAGCGTTCGGGGCAGTCAGGGTACATTCTGTGCTCATCCGACACAGAGGCCTTAGTGAAGCCCTCACTCAGTATGATGCGTTTGTGGGCCGTCCTTGGATCCAGAGTGAGTATGGTGCCATCTGGACGACACAGACAAAAAGAAGACCTCTTAAATAACAAACATGCTTTCGGTTGGCACCTGCGGGAACAAAAACTGCTAACTCACACCCTTACATTTGAGAAGTTCACTTCTTTTTTCAGCAGACGTTACGTTTGGAGGAATGTCAGACGTTTCTACAACAAAAGCAGATACACAAAAATCATTTGAGAGCTGCTACACCAGGTTTGATCGTCTTTAAAAAGAGAAACCGTCTAAATGAGCCAAGCATCTCTAGATGCAAAGACTACTGTGTCCATTTTGGGCATGTATTCGTGTAGATGGCGTCTACCTGATGTCTCGTTTTCAGCTGCAGGACCACCTCTGATTTTGTCCAAAGGGTTGTCAACTGAATTGGGAACACTTTTGTTTTCCATCTTGTCTTCAAATTTTTTGGTTTGTTCTAAACAAAAAGAACCCAAAACAAATTCGTTTAGACCCGAGGAGAGATTGACCTCCACCTGCTCCAAACAGCGATAAAAGCAAGGACACAAACAGAAAGACATTTCTTATGATAAAACCAAACTGTTCTAACTTTAGAAAAAGAAATGACCACACCAACTCACACCCAGTGGTGTAGTCCAGGGTTTACACAAGTATGCGGTGTAGATCTACATGTTGTCTGTTACTCTGGACATGTTCTTACTTTGAGGTCTCTTCTTCTGGGCTGTTTTGGGTTGGGAACCAGGACCTGGGCTGTGGGACCTGGGGAGTCTGGGGTTCCCTGAGTGCCACTGCATCTCTGTAACAAGAAAGGGCAAAAAAAAGGCATATTATTCTTGAACAGTCATGTTTTTATGCTTTTAAATGCTTATCCCTTTGTTTGGAAACATCACAGCTGCCTACAGCATGCGTCTGACTTACCACTGTGCATACCGTGTTCCTGATAAGGACTGGGGAATAAAGGTCCTGGAGCAGGAGCTGAGAAGATGTCAGACAGGGTCATTATAACCATGATTTTATTTGACTTGAATCAGTTATGCAAACCTCTCACACCACACAAATTAGCAACAGTTTGGGGAATGTTAGTTGGTGGTTCTGTTAGTACCAATTCCCACTCGACTGAGACTCACCAGGTGTAACACTGTCAGTGCTAATTTCTGCAACAAAATGGAAAATGGTTGGCCTCAATATAACTTTAACCCATCCTCCACGGTCATATCTCCAACTCACGTAGCTGCATATTCACCTGGTTTAATTATCGGTAGTCTGGCCTCCACCGGTTGTTTGAGGATCTCGGTCAGATGCTCCTTCAGGGCAGGAGCAAAGGCCTGTGTCGCCATCACCTTCTTGGAGTCCAGGTTGATCCGAGGGGTGTAGGGGTCAAAGTTCACAGCAGGGGGCAGGTTAAATGAATTCTGTGAGGAAAGAAACATCATATTGTTTTGTCTGATGGTAAAAGGATCATGACATTTAGTTCAAGATGAAACCATTTTATTTTCATCTTTTGCAGTGCCTTAAAGGACCATACTGGTATTTTACACGTATTTTGGGGATTTCAATAAGGGGGGAGGTGGCTGACTCCACCTTGTTAATTATTATAATTAATGTTGAGAGGGGAAACTTGGATTGATTTGGGAAAAGTCCCCCCTATGTATGAGCCTGCTATACATGCGAGTACTGTAATAAGACAGATTTGAGAAAATGTGAATGATGCTGCATTTACGCAAAGTTATTTCACTCCAGTCCAAGTTTTGATAATTCATTTCATCATTTGTACATATTTGTTTGCAGATCCTGTAACCACATGGTTTAGACAATATTATCATTCCAGATACGCGAGTCATTAGTTGCATTGGGTGTGTAACAAATGTAGTGTTGACCAGTGGGAGTGCAGTCGTGTCACCTGTAGGAAGGCCAGCGTTTGAGACTGGCTCAGCAGACGGTGGATATCCTCTTTAGCTTTGTTCATGTTCTCAATGTTCTCTGTGAACTTCTTCATGAGACCCCTGAGCTTGGTCTGACCGCTCTCCACCTCTCGGTCCACTGCATTCAGAGCATCGCGCTCGTCTCGGATCAACAGGTCCCGTATCTGGTGATACTCGGCTACCAGAGCTTTTTTCCGGTTAGTCGCAGAGTCCTACAAGAACGACCGAATCATTATAAACACGCAAGTATTTGTTTAACATTACATAGATGGATGAACTGCCGTACCTTCAGCTTGTTCTGCATGTCCCTCATTTGAGACACAACGTTCTCATTCTTCATTATTTTCCCATCCAGAAAACCCAGCTTGCTTCTGAGATCAGACTACAACAAGGGAAACATGTCGTAACAGTCCAGTTAGATTCACGCAGACCCGGTTAAGTGCTACTTCAAGTTGTGAAACTGATGGTAGCAAGTGACCTTAAAGGCGGGAAAGGCCTGGGGATGCTACACTGTGGCGAATACAGCTGTGTCCCAACTTTCTTTGAGATTGATGGCACACACGGCTGGTGGACCAGTTCAGCACCCAGACTGGGTCTTCTGTAGTTTAGTATTGTTCTGCTGAATGATGCAAGTCTAGATCAAATCATCTAGATGCTAGACTATGCTGCTCTAAAACATGTATGTGTGCATCTTTCAGCATTGAGAGCCTTTCCAAGCTCCCCATTACAGAGACGCTACTGAACACTATCTCAGCTTTTAATGCAGTACCTCTTTGAGGGTCCTCTGCTCCTCAGGGGACGTGAAGGAGCAGCCCTTGTGGACCTGCTGCAGGCAGAGGCTGCAGATCGGGCGGCCATGTTGACTGCAGAACAGCTCCATCAGCTTGTGGTGGTCCGGGCAGATGCGCTCCGACAGGTCCCCCACGGGCTCGCTCAGCTGGTGGACGCGGAAGATGGGGTTTTCCCGGTGAGGCCGCAGGTGCTCCTCGCAGAAAGACGCCATGCAGGTGAGGCAGGTCTGGGACGCCTCGGCTTCCATACACGTGTCACAGCGGATCACGTCGCTCTCCAGCGTCTGCTCCTCACGAACCGGGCTGGACTCGCTCCGGTTCGACCTCAGGGTGAAGGTCTCCACCACGGTGCTGAGGACAGTGTTCTTCTTCAGCTCCGGTCTGGTGGCGAACTGGGTCCGACACTGGGGGCAGCTGTAGGAGTCGCTCCACGTCTGGAGCAGACAGTCCTGGCAGAAGTTGTGTCCGCAGGGAAGGGTCACCGGACAGTCGAAGGGGCTGAGACAGATGCTGCAGCTCAGCTCGTCCTCCAGACTCATCAGGGAAAACTGAGACTCGCTCACTTCGGCCATGACTCGTCACTCTGTCCAGACACGGAAACGAAACTTAACTACGCAAGTGCTTGAAAACGGAAGTAAGAAAATTCCCAATTTATTCCCAAAGCAAACATTCGTACGCGTGTCTCCTAGTTTGGCACATTTATTCAACACATGATTAATAAAACAGGCTAAATTGTGGCGTTGACATTAAACAGACATTTAACTGCGACGCGGTGTTCGGTCATTTTATTCCTCACGCTCAAACACACGCAGTGCAGCTAATAAAAACTTTAATTATTTATATTTCATGTACCTTGAGTCCTCGGGTTTTCGGAAACTCTGAGCAACCAAGTCCTCCACAACGTCGTCGCTTCAAACAAGACGTTATCTCTCTGAGTACACACGAAACCACGCCAGCTGTGTGGAAGGCTATGGAAGGCGGGTCCTGTCCTCAACCGTCACGTCACGCTGCGTAAGTATGGCACAGTCCGCGACGGCGTTTCTGAAAGTCTGAATTTGACTAAAAGAGCACCCACTGCAGTCTCGGTTTTTAAAAATGTATTGTTTATGGCTCAGGATGAACTGAGATGAAAAAAACTGCCCTGGTGCAGTAGACGCAAAGCAGTATTCCATAAATTTATTTGCCACTAAAGCAGAAGGATGGTTTTTCCATAAAACCTCTTTTGGCATGTCTAGATGACATTAAAGTGTGGTTGGCATTGAACTTTTTAAACTTTAACGAAAAGAAAACAGAGGTGTTGGTATTTGGACCCAGTGGTCCCTGTGAGTCCTCCTCTGTTGATTTGGGACCCCTGCAA
>JAUMHF010000001.1:19305908-19330106 GCA_032359275.1 Microctenopoma steveboyesi
TTTATATTATATTTTTATTATGGAATTTTATTATGTATTTTAAATGTACAG
Organism: Microctenopoma steveboyesi; assembly: GCA_032359275.1. Classification (NCBI taxonomy): domain Eukaryota; kingdom Metazoa; phylum Chordata; class Actinopteri; order Anabantiformes; family Anabantidae; genus Microctenopoma; species Microctenopoma steveboyesi. Next base: position 19,305,960 of record JAUMHF010000001.1, read on the forward strand.
CACTTTGTGTCAGCTGTGGTTGTTTTTTTAAAGTTCTTTATAAATAAAGGTGATGATGATGATGATGAAAGCGCACACATCATAAACATCAGAAGGCAAACAGTGCGTCGTCCTGATAGACCCGTTGGTAGATTTGCGCCCTGGCACCAGCTCACATGCCACACACGAACTCACACACAAAAAAGTAGTATCCAGTCTATGCCCAGAGGTACATTCTTCACAAAATGTACCTCTGTGTAAGCCACAGAAATGGTTCCTAATGTGACATCTCTGAACCTTTGTTTAATTTAAAAAGTACAGCAAAGCAAATCAGTTATCACAAGCCTTTACATAGAGTGAGAGTGTCCACATTCAGAAGACCAGCAGGTGTCCCTGTGCCCCATGCTCCACACAGATGAAAGCAGGTTCACACAGCTCACGTGACAGATGTGACAGAGCCTGGAGACACCGTGGAGATCGTTCATCTCATGGCTGGTTTGGGTAAGTAATGTTGTGGGATGGCATTTCTTTGGGGGGTCCGCACAGCCCTCCATGTGCTCGCCAGAGGTAGCCTGGCTGCCATTAGGTACTGAGATGAGACCCTTAGGCCCCTTGTGAACCTATGACTGCCCAGGAGTTGGTGGATGCTTTAGTGCAGATCTGGGAGGAGATCCTTCAGGAGACCCTCCACCACCTCATCATCAGGCTTTGTAGGGAGGCCACACACACACCGAGCCTCATTTTGACTTGTTTTATGGACATTACATCAAAGTTGGATCAGCCTATAGTGTGTTTTTCCACTTTAACTTTGAGTGTGACTCCAAATCCAGATACATTTGATTTCCGTTTATATTTTCTGTGATTTCTGTTATTAGCACATTCAAGTATGTAAAGAACAAAGTATTTTATGATAAGAAGAATATTTCATTCAGACCCCGGATGCCTTATTTTTGTGTTCCCTTTATTTTTTGAGCAGTGTATATCAAACACAAATTATATTATGAACGGTTTTCTAATGTGCATCCTCCATTTGTAAAGCAGAATTTGTTTCCCCGACATCAGGATGAAATGTCATTGTTTCCTACACTTTTTATTGTCTGTCTGATAAGTAACACGTATACACATGATCTGGCAAATGATGTGGTTTTAATGTACCTTACTTATACCTTAAGTAATTGAAATTGAAAATCTACAATTAAAAAGGCTTCAATTAACTGTTGCAATGACACACATAGAGAGAGATACACAATTTAATTTTTAAAAATTTTTTCAGAAAGGTTTAAAAGGCAAACACGTATCAGAGATAGAGTAAAAGCAAAAATCCAGACAATGTAGGTTTCATGTTTCTGTCAGTGGGAGTTCAAACACTCTCCCATTCATTCAGCATGTGCTTAGAAAATAAACTGGTCAAATCACTGAAGCTGAATCAGGACTTCAGGCAGTGCTTTTTGCAAGACCTATCTATGTATTTGCACAACATTTGGACACTGAAGTTAAACACTTTTCCCATCAGTTTTCAGTTGCTATGTGTGGCTTCTCAGGTTGCTGTATGTGGTTCTGGCCCGCGTTGTAAGCCTCACTGAGCTGGCGAAGGTCCCTCACCAGGTCAGCAAACTGCTCTTCCTGTAAGCACATTCCAACAGCCATCATTACGTTTTAATAATCCACTCCGACTGCTGTATATTACAAGAACCTCAGTCAATAAGTTTGAATTTGGACGAAACGTGAACTGATGACGACACAAAATGATCCTCAAATTTGCACTTTGTTAGTCAGTAGTCTAGTATATTTATCTCCACGCTCTCCCCACCTCCCGCAGCCATTGTTCACTGGATTTGAAGTTCTGCATCAAGCTGCAGAGTTACTACTGAAAATGCAACATACAGTAAGTGTTCTTTGTCTTACCAGGACATTCATTCGCTCAGCTGCTGCAATGGCAACACCCAACCTCCTCTCATCCTCTTCCCTCTCTTCTTCAATCACACCTAACCTGTGATGGACACAATGTAGACAACGTTTGAACAGGCACAAACAGATGTTGCATGTTGGGTAAGCAGCTTTCCACTAATATTATTAACAGGTACAGATGTGACAGTTAGGGTTGGTTAGGGGCGGATATCTGACCATAATATCGTAAGAATACACAAATGGAACATCCACATGAAACGCATACCTGAAGGTGGCACTGGCGAGCTGCTCATCTCTCACAGCCAGCAGATCCCGGAGCTCGTTCACCTCAGTCTGCAGCATCGCGTTCTGGTCCTGGCTTTGGATAATGAAGTCCTCCAGGCGCTTTGCCATTTCCAGCTCACGGTCTGTCACCTGCTCTATCCCCAGACGAAGTTCTGACAGCTCCTGAGCGTGCTGGTATTTCAATCACACATTGGCATTTTATGAAATGGAATAATGAACCATAACCTACAGTGAATACAGAATCATTATATGTCACTTTAGTGGGTGGCAGGTATACATACTCTATCCAGTAAGCTCAACTCCTCGTTGTGGATCTTCAGCTCACTCGACTCTCTGTTTTGGCTGATTTTGATCCAGGGAACGGGAGCAGGTGGACGTTTGATACTGGCACTCTGAGAAAAAAAAAACATTAATCAGTTCAAATAACCAGCTAAAAAAAGATGAACTATTCACTTCACTTCACGTTGCTGAGCTCAGCAGCTAAAAGGGACAGGCTACGCTCACAGTTCCTCTTTACACTCACAGTATTTGGTGATGTGATAAGTGGTTCATTCGTCTGTGTCTCTGGTTCGGGGTCTGATGTTGGCAGAGCTTCAGAACTTCTCTGCCTCTTTAAGGTATGCTTTGCTTGACCGGGACGTCTGTGTGGAGCACTCTGAGTTCTGGTGACTGGCTTTCTCTCTCTCATACTTCTCCGAGTTCTGTCATAAATGATTGTATATGTAATTAAACATGAGAACACAAAGAATAAACACATAAACAGCTTATTCTGCACATCCTGAATTGAGTAACCAATACTTGTCAATAATAATAACTGGTATTAATTGTATTGCAGTACTGCCTGGTTCAAAATGAGGCACGAATGGTACCATCTTGACATATGTGCACATGTATAAAAAAATAACTGTTCTTGGGTGCAAAAGAAACAATATTCGCCCGGTTGAACAGCCACAATATAGTAGCACTTTTCTCCCTGTTTAGCAGGTATGGCAGTGCCATATTGTTACGATTCAGTCTAGTTTTCCTGTCCCACTGGTGTTTTTGTTGTTTTCTGGGTTTTTCCCCTCCCTCGGTGCTGCTTCCCTACCTGCCACGCCCCCATTCTCTGCTTAAAGCTGATCACACTCACCTGATTGCACCCACCTCCCTCTCAATACCCATCTGTCCTCACTTCCCTTGTTAGTTTTACTCTATATCCTTGCTAAGTCAGTCACTTGGTGTTGGGCTGTCCTTGGTACTGTACCCTGTGCTTGTTCCTCAGCCGCATATCTCTTTGTTTTCCCTGCTGTTGCCTCCCTGGTCGTATTCTCTGTTTGTATATGTTCGAGTGAGTAATTTTTTGGATTGGGTTTGATTCTTCCTCTTTCCCATGTTTTCCCTTAGTGTCTTAATTTCACTTTACTTGTAGAGCAGTCTGAGGCTTGGAAGTATCTCTGTATTTCCCAGAACAACAAACTTAGGGGGCAGTCACAATTTGACCTCATTATGGCTGAGCCCAGTACAATCATACCCATCTCGCAGGCTTTTGGAATCCAGCGGCTGGAGGGATGATTGGAGAGGGCTGTACTTGCCCAAGTATTTAGGCGGAACATACTCCGGCTTGGTTTGTCCCGTTTCGCTGCAAGAAAGAGCCAGCTTAAGTAACAAGTAGCAACACAGTGTTTAAGCTTAAATCAATATATTACATGTTGCTAATGAGTAAAGGCTTTCATTACGTACCTTCTAGTTGTGATCTTAGGCGCTTCAGGGCCCAGTGATTCTGTTATCTGGTTCAGAATTGAAGGGAGCGGATGCAGCTTGTCAATTGTGTCCTAAGTTTGGAACAAGTCACATGTTAGATCCCGTTTAGTTACTGTCTCAGCAATTATTCTCAGTGATTAGTGATATCCCGTATAGACAAGAAGAAATTCCCTTAAAGCAAATGGCACAAGCTCTAGGAGTGAAATGAGAACGTTTCAATACACAACCAAAATGATGTCTATATCCATCCACTGGAGGGTTGTCCTCCCAGGATTGTAAAAATTGGTTATGGTAACTATCCCTGTTTTGAAATATTTCACTCTATTTTCGAGTATGGCCCCTGAACAGCTGTAAATGCTGTTGCCTTTTAGCACACTTTTAGTACACAGCTGTTCTTTTCTAGCATTATGAGGCCCTAAGGGTTGGGGGTCCTGCAGCAAAATCAAAAGCGATGGTGGATACAGAAGTTTTGTCAATTCAACAAACTGGCTCATAGACACATACAGTATCCCGGAAACACCACTGTGGGTTTTTCAAAAATTTTCTACTAAATACCGAACTGGGGTTTCTATCGTACCTGGTCCTTCTGATAGATGATGTCAACCAGCAGACCATGGAGCACTGCCAAGCGCAGAGGTAGATCCACATAGCCATCAAACGAAGTCATTGGAATATCAGTGTCTGAATTAGACACTGTTTGTAGAAAACCCCTCATTCCATCCCAGTGCTGTTCCAAGAATTTATTCATAAAAAGCATGTACTCCTCCTTTTCACCAAACCTGGATCAGAACAAAATATTGTATTTACTTAAGCCAGGACATGCTAATTTAGACATTGTGTGCTACATCCAGATAAGAAGCTACTCACAGTGTGAAATTGGCTAAATTCTGGATGACTTTAGCAGTTAGGGTGAGGGTACGCAGGGTGTTGGTCTCTGGATAAGGCTGTGTCAGACCAAAGAGTGAAGGACTTAGAATAGCAGGACATAAGAAACGAAGGAAAAGGGAAGAAGAGATGAGGCGCTGGCCAATCTCCGGTCGCCCCTGGTCTTCACACAGTTCCACCCAGCTTGAGAAAATCTTGTTTAACTCTTCAGGAAAGGGTCTGTAGGCAATAAAAATGTCAAACATCAGATCTGTGAATAAGACTTTTCAGCAGCTGAAACATTACCACGCTATCACATCTTTTTCTATGAGGAGCTTTTCTCCCTCACCCATGGAGCTCAATAATCTTCTGCACTACATCCTCACAGGTCTCTCTCAAATGTTTCTGGTTGCTCAACAGTTCAGAGGGAGCACATTTACGAGGGTCAGCTTCACAGTTCTCCTCTGCGGCATAAAGACGTGTGATGAAGTCCCCTGCAAACAGAAAGCACAGTTCAGGAAAACAAAACGCAGACCAATACCTAATACAGGAAGCCGAGTTTATCACTGAACTTTCCTACCTAGTGTATCAATGAGATACTTCTGGCCAACTAGCTTCATATATTCATCTATGGCTTTAGTGGCCAGTGTGTTTTCTCTGAAGATCAGGGCTTCCTTCTCACCGAGACGCTCCACTTCTGCACTGCCCAAATCAATGAGGAACTCCTGCAAGACAGACCAAACGTGTATTGTATTAATTTAAATTGTGTTAAGGTGATATTTTGTGTGAGGTTACAGCGTTTATCATGATTGCTGAATTTCGAAATTTACCTTGGCTTTGCCGATACTCTGCAGTACATGAACCAGAGCTCCTGCCAGCTCCTCCTTTTCCTTCACATTAAGGAGTGGCTCAAGGCTTTGGCACATTTCCACATAATCCACAGTTATGTATTCTGCAAACTCTTTGTATTTCTCCATGGGCAAAACCTGCAGATTCTGGAAACGAGCCTTGATGCGAAGGGAAGCCTGTGGCCCCAGGAGTTCTTTATTCCCCGCTGAGCCTGAAGCCTTGTATGGAGTAATGGGATACCACTTCTCTTGATAGGTCCTCCCTCTGATATCGGATAAAGGTATGGCCACACTGCCCAGCGGATGCAAACTGATCTCGTCTCGGGAGTGACGCTTTTTCTTGGGGTCCTCTTCACGGAAGAGATGCAGGGAGATTTGGGAGACACAGGGTAGGTTGTCTAGCTCAAAGAATTCGCCCCAGAATAGCTGACACCCTCCAGCTGCACCTCCACTGGCTCCTAGACCTCCAGAAGCCACAGTGGAGCAGTCTCCTGCTAGACTAGAGCCGTTAGACGGTTTGCCAACAGCACGGCTGGTGGTTCGAGCAAACAGGGTCCCATCCAGGTGTAGTTCACAGTAATAACGGCGTTTGGGGGGAAGATCCTTGGCCTCATTCACCCACAGACTAAGAGAGTTCTCTGTGCGCTCAATATTATCCTGTGAACATTGATTCATTTAGATATTTTTATTACCTTTCTCATTCATTGTTGATTGTGACGCATTTTATGGAACAAGTAAGCTAATAGCTTACTTTATTGGGCTGGGCAGCCCGTCTTAGATCTTCAATCCAACGGTCACGTTCCGCAGCTGAGGAGCAGCCAAAGCAATGGGTGTTCTCAGAGTTTATCACCTACAAGTATGTTCAAACATAGAGGACAGTTCTGCAGTCACTGGAAGAGGAGGTTTCTCTAAAGCAGCATCATGGACAAGATACACAATTACAAAGTACCTCAAAGCAGTACTTCTCTCCCAGAATGGAGCTGTGGACGGGCCTGACGACAGTGCTGGTGTCTGCACTCAGATCTAAACTCCCCATAGCACTGACTGGAATTGACACTGACTCCCGGGAACCATAGTGCCTTCAAATATAAGCAAAAAAGGGTGCAATGTTCACTGTCATGGAGATGGTAGAGTGAAACAATATAGAGCACAAAGAAAACTGTCTGAGTACTTAAGTACTATACCTGCTTCCTTTGTTTAGTGCCATGGGGTTTGGTTGTGTGTTGCTATTCCGCTTGGCCCTGTTCTCAAGACGTCTCTTGATCAGTGCCTGGGATGAAGAAGGCAAATGTTGGCATTAAATGAACAATGTAGGTAATACAGTAGTAATAGAAAGTTTGTAAACACGTGTAATACTAACCCTCACGCCACCATCTTGGTTCTTTGGTCGAGGACCACCAGCTAGGCCCACATTTTCTGGGCTACATTCTAGATATGCGCAAAAAAAATAAACAAATTGACATTGAAAATCGGAGAATGTCATTTTTACGTATGTCATTGTTGTTCAGAGGTTCGTAACGTATTCATTATACAGATACAACTGTTCCTTCCTGTTCAAACCTTGCCGTCGTTTCTATCTTTCTATCAGTTAGAATCAGTTTCTGAATAATTTGTTTTCAGGTAGCTGTTTGATTGACTGATTACATTCAGACATTTGTTAAAACTCCCATGCAAAACTCAGTTGTTGCCACGGCATTAATACCACAGACAGCAGTCATTTAACTGAAGAAACACTCCGACACCCAGAAGACGTAAGAAAAGGTTGTGATATTAGCAAATATACTCAGATTAGGCCACACAGGATGTGGTTCTCAGCTGGAACTACAACTATCTGAAGTTTTTCAAATGTATGCACTAAAAGACATTGAAAACATCTTTAAATACATTTATATTTAAACAAAAAATCACTTTTTGATATGATATCTATTATTTCTCTCTTCAGCACCACTGTTTTAGCCTGTCAGAAAATAAAAATGTCTTGATCATTGGAGTTATTTCCTAAGATTTTTTGCTTACCCAACGCCCCACCACAAACAAACCAGCGCTTAAATCCCATCATTTAGTCCAGAGTCTTGTTACTTCAATCGCTCTCCCATTAACATTGTCCTCCTCTCTTCATTTGCATGCACTGGTGTTTAACCCAAACAAACTACTCAGAACAATGCAGAATAAGTCATTTCCATGTTGCAGTTTTCAGCGCTTCTTCTGTGCAACACACCAGAGTTGAATTTAAGCAGACACTGACTACGCTCTTTGCAAGCTTTCACTGGACTGCTAGAACGCCCAGGTGCGTTGCTATCTTCCCCAAAAAATCATAGAGGAAGCAATTTGACAGTCAGACATTTCCTCTGTGAGCTACTGCAGATTCATAGTGTAGTGGTGATGTCAGTGGGTGGTGTCATATTTTAAAACTAATTTATATTCAAATGGATTGTGTGTGTGTGTGTGGAGTCCAGAAAACCAATTTTCCTTACAAAGTGGGGAGAATTTTGTGGGTTAAGACAGGGTTTTTGGGTTTGGGTTAGGCATATAGTTGTGATGGATAGGTTTAGGATAAGGGGTGCGTATGCGTGCGTGTATGAGTGTGTGTGTGTGTGTGTAATAACCTGTGTCAATATCTACAAGGTTCTGCATGCTGATATTGGACAGGCAACTGCTGACACGGTTTCGGGTCCACATGGTTGGCTGAGTGAGACACACATACATACATTTAGTCTCTCTGAATAAAACTGGTCTTATGTTTTGTCTCTACAGGTGTAATACACTTTTGATGATGCATGGAGAGTTGGTGATTGGTGTGTCTGTGTGTGTGTGTGTGAGTGTGTGTGTTAGTACCTCTTCCTCTGGGGATATGAGAATTTGCCCATCTTCTAGCATACAGTTGCTTATGTCCCACAGGGGGACCTCCTGAGGCGGTGCCCATTGTAGCCTCGGTAGTTCAGTGGGTAGATTTGATATCGGTTCAACTTCATCCACTTCTGCCACACAAGCAGACATGTGCGCGCGCACACACACACACACATTGATATTCATCACTACACAGTTTACAAAGAAGTGATTCTGCTCTAAGTTTTTTATCCATGCTCACAATCACAAAGAAAACACATCCTGAGGAATAAACAACGAAGAATCATTTCTCCTGCACTGCAGGGCCAAACATATCTGTGTACGTATAATATGTGGAGACAGTTGGAGATGAATTGTGTACTCGTGTGATGGCCTGTGTTTGTTTTTTTTATTGTTGGTAATCGTAGCGTAATGGCACTGCACTTGGCCACTCCCGTTTGTGGAGTTCCTGGGGCTACTGATGCTATCAGTCTCTGTTCATGACACGCCAGGATGAACGACGCACATCCTGTGCTTTCTTGACATATACGTAGTATAGGGTTTTAAGTTGCCTTAAACAGGCTTTATTCGTAAAATATTATGTCTAGAGACTAAGGTAGACTTTTCCAGAAGATATGCAGGATAGAATCAATAGATGGTTTTATCCCTTCCTCCTTCATTGAGTTTTAATTCTTTCTTTCATAGTCAAATGTATGTTGCCTAGTCTGCATGTTGCTGTGAGGCTCACACCGAAGTTCACAGCACTGAGCTTTGCAGTGTCACTAAACGAAAGGTTGCATCATTAGGGCAGCTGTTATATTCTAGACATGTTGACTGATCAACCTTTTTTAATTTTCTTTAAAAAACATTTGAATATTGTTGTAGTATATAATCAAGGCCTAATTTTCGTATCTAAATAGTAATGTTGTATTTGTTCAGTTAAGATTTTCCTCTCTGCAGACGAGAGGTTTCCTGTGGGAGTGGCTTGTATATAAATCTAGGTGTGAAAGTCTAACAGTGTTTTTTTTTCTCTTTGGTTTTGCATTTCAGACCATGTTTGGAAAGTAAAGTTTTTAGTTTTTCTGATGTTGGCCATGAAGGCCACTGTTAGACAATTCTTTGTTTTAATTTTACATGATCTATTATTGGTATATGTTTAATTCTTTTGATCAGTGGTAAGGTAACTTAGAAATCAATGTGTCACTGATGATACTACAAAGGAAGTCTTGCTTTAACCACACGTGGTAACCATTTTGCTACGTATGTTGCTAACACTACTGAGTGCATTTTATATATGGAGAAAGCTTAACACACGTTAAAACAATCGTTTAACTAAGCCTGGTGGAAAAGTACAGTGTAGACATTACGTGGTGTTACCTGGCAGCAATGCCGGGCTGCTGCTCTGACTCTGCAGCTTGGGCCTCTTGAGCTTCTGGGACACGGCCCTCATGTACTTTTTCAGGAGCGTCCCTCCACCTCCTCTCTGAGCAGGGTCTGTGGAGGAGACACCTGAGGACTCTGCAGCGGCTGAGGATGAAGCTGCATTAACCGTGCTGGCTGCATTGGAGGAAGGTGACAGAGCTGCAAACAGCGACCCGGGGGGCTCCGACAGGGCCCTTCTGAAGGGGTTCTTTCTGTTGACTTTGGTGCCCTTTTCTGGTTTTGTTCCTTCTCCACCTTTCCCACCTGGTGAATTTCTATCCCCCGGGTCCTCGCTTAGGGCTTTGCGCCAGCTTTGCATCTTATTCCATTTGTTGGTGGAGGCCTTCTGAATCCTATCCAGTGTAGATGTGGAAGAAGCTGCTGCTCCTTCTCCTTCATCTTTCACTTCATTGAGTGTTCCCTTGGAGCCGGTGTGCCATTTGTATGTGTTGAGGGGGTCAGAGGCCTCTTGTGCTTGCCCTTGAGGAGGCTCCACAGGTGACTCCTTCTCCTTGTCTGGCGATCCGTCGTCCTTCGGTGGTTGTTGAGCTGCAGGCTCTGAATCCTTCTCCTCTGTGCCCATTTCTGAGTTTTTAACGTGCCAGGTCAAACTATTGTCTCTTTTCTCAGGGATGCATCAAACAGGATTAAAACTAAAGTATGGTCACAGGAGATCTGTCCTGCTCTGCTCCTGATACATTGATATAATGAAGATAGCTATCTGCGTAAAGGTAGTCCGTGTCTTCACTGGTTCTCTGCATCTCTCGTTTCCTGTCTTGCAAAAACGTTATCCGGCAATAACACACGACTAGCTTTCTCTGCGTGCGGTTGCTCTGCTGCAACTCCCTTCTCACTCACAAGCTGTTTGCTTCCTCATGAAATGACACAGAGAAGTTCACCTATTTGCAGAAATCTCCCCATTCTGTCTGTGTTTTCACTTAATACTTCCCGTTCTACTTCTTTGTTTTTGGCCAGTCTGGTGTCTCTTTAAACTGTTCAGGATTTCTGGACGGAATCAGTCTTTAATTTGCTGACATAATTTAAAAAGTGGACTCAAATTATTTTATTTCTAAAGTGTGATTTGAGGTAGTGTAGACCTAATATAGGTAGTTGTCAGCTCGGCACCTTCACCTCAGTTGAGTCCTACACACTTCCTGTGTTACAGTATGAGAAATGTGGTTTTGCATGTGAAGGATACTGTTTGAAGGGCTTCCAGTCATTCCTCCTTTTCTCTCATGTCAAGATATTCAAGTCTTCAAATATGACAAATAAATATGTTGTGTTTAAAAATATTTATGGTAGTTAGAGCAACAGAAAGGAAATCACGTCTCTAAAAAAGGTATGATTTTGCATGCAACAGTGCCCCGCCCACTTTGACCATGACTGTTAAGCTTACAGAGTGAAACTAGCCATCTGATATTTGCTACCTGTGGGTGTTTGAGCTGTTGACTGTTGAAAGTCAGTTTCCTGTCAGAGGACTTCACTTCCTGCTGACACTAGTTTGTCAGCCTCTAAAAAACCACTTCCTGCACTCATGTTGTTCTCTGTTCGCACACACCTGCAGGATTTTTTTGTGTGTGTGTCCCACTGGGGTGAGATGGCACCATTAATGTGAGACATTCCCTGTGATGGTAAAACATGGACTGCAGCATTCTAACATCTTGACGTTCACATGTAAAATATATATACAACTTATTTTTCTCTCTCATCTCTTTATTTTAGACTTCCATCAGTAGTATGGGGCTGCTGGAAGTTGCATTTTTGTTTGCTGCACGGCCCCTGGTGGACGGTTTAAGTATTGGAAATTGCGATGACTGTCATACCCAGATGTAATAACCATGATAATAACCAAACATGTTCTAGGGCAGCATTCTGGGTTCAAGTCTGGATAATTCTTCGATGATGAACTTCCTGTATCACCGTCTGGTTCGTAGCAGACACCAAAATACAAAATACACACAAAAATACATTTAAAAAAAACACTTATAAATAAAGCTGATTGGTCATGTTAGAACTGAATAGTTTAAGTGATTTTTCTGTTTCTGTTATGTAGATAAAACTGAAAACTATTATTTCTCACACCATTGTTATACATATTTGTTTTGTGTTAAAGATATGGAGTTTATTTATTTTTGCAGAATCATAGGAAATATTTCCATTTCCATTCAGCAGATTAAACTGGATTATTGTAAGCTGGATCTGCACTAAGTTACTCATGTTGTGTCACATTTCGATAGCAACACACTGGGTGTTGCCCAAACTGCTTTAAAGAGAGATTTAAAACACAATTAAAACGACTGACACGTGTGCTTTGTGGTTTGTTTGACTAGAATAAGCTTCTGGTTATTTTCCCTCATGATGTCTCTCGTACATATAGTTATCTGTAACTGCAGCCTTTGCCCAGTAGAGGACACTAACTGTACATGTATTTTAAGTGTGAGGCCATTAAATGGATCTTTTTCTCCTGTACACTACAAACAGACAATGTACATGTGTTTGTCCTAGATACTACTCTAATGTAAACTACTCTTACATTTTGCTTGGAGAGAAACGTCTGATCTGATGAAAACTGCAGGACCTTCATACTTCAAACAACGTAAAGCAACGGCGTGTGGTGGTCTGAATAATTACTGAAAGTGAAGAATGCAGGTACAGCACGGAAAGAAATGGCTAATGAGAATCCACTGTGTCACTTGAATCTAAGACCTCACAGTAACACAGTTTGCCTTCAGCATTACTACTCCTGTTTAGCCCACACACATATTGGGACGACCTTTTGAAATGACCTTGATTTAAACTTCGTCAAAGCTTTTCCATCCTGTTTTCATTGTGAGGCCATGAATGCTGCATTACTTAGCTGTAATGAATTCACAAAAGACCATTAACAAACTCTCCAGCCGGTCATTATGTTACCACACAAAAAACATTTTTTCTCCTTGCAATGTAGCTGCTCTTGTCCTTTAATGTTTGGTGTGGTGGCAGACCACGTTGTAAGCTGTGTGTCAATTTCAGTCGCAATTTCCTTAATGCTATCATCTGCCATCGCTGCTAAACCTCTTGCATAATTAGGATGTGAGTTCAACCCAAAGAGCTAAACATGAGCTTAAAGGCCACAGCGAAGTCCAGATTCTTTGGTGCAACAAGTAAAGAATGCATCAACTACATAGATGAAGTTTTATGTCATTGCTTTAATGCCAATGATTGGCAGCTTCATTTATCACCAAGGTCACACACTGTTGGGGATAGATTAGACTAAAGACAGATCTTTATAAACCGTTTCACGAAAGACAGATGTGGTATCACCCACTGCTTTTACATAGAACCTTGCAAACAAGGCTGCACAAACTGCAATAAACGATAATGTACTGGAGGCTATGTGCTGAGGAAACAGATGTGTTATGCGTACATGTAGTTCTGAAGGAGCTTTGTTAGGAAAAATAACCCCGATAGAGGTTTGTCAGCTCAGATTGAGGCGGACAACAATCTAGAAGTGTGAAACTGGTACAAAGGGGAGAAATGATAAAGCGCTGCAATGTAATATCCTTAATTATATTATTACGCTTCTGTTTCATCTGATCTTTATCTTACGTGTCCCCATAACTTTATGAAAGTGTTTTTAAATCAGTATTTTTATTCTGCCCACCATCTGTCACTGCTCAGATTGATGGTGAAGGCATCTTTTGGTGCAGTGAAATTATGAGCAATGAAGACCTGGTCGTCGCCAATGAGCTGGTTGCATAATAACACTGCTAATGTGGGCGCACTGTGTGATTATTCGCTTCACAGGTGACTTTATTCTCTCAGATGTGGTCGGGCACTGGGGTTTTTTTCAATGCAGCACTGCGTTGCCTGGAGGGAGGAAAAAAACGGCTCTTACTTAACGGGGCGGAGCGACAGCATCACGGGCAGGACAGAGAGGGGAGAGGGGGCTGATTGAGGGAGACAGACCGTCCCGACGCTCCAGCGACCTACACGTCAGCTGGCAGCGGGATTTGTGGGGTGTTTAGTTTGTCGCTGTCGATTTGCCTGTCCCCGGCGGGCTGTAAGAGGAACTTCTCGCTCGATTAGCTTCTCGGTGTACATGGGTAGCTAGCACAATAAAGCTAACCATCGTTAGCCGCTGGCTTCAGTTCACTGCCCGGACCCGGCGAGGGGAAGAGCCGAGGAGGGGAATGGCAAGAGTTCACTCCGGCAGTCTTTCCAGTAGAAACCGCGACTAAGAGGACGACACCAGAACAGCTGGCTTTATTTTTCGGACTCACTGGTAAGCGCCATTTATCAAATTAATGTCACGTTAACAGCGATTTGTAAAGTTAGCGCTAGCTCGCGAGCTAGTGCAAATAACCTTAGCCCGCACTGTCAATGCGTTGCTAAGCTAGCCGATGTGAACAATTCACCGTGGCGAATTTATACATAAAAAATACAATTCTCGTTTTTGTGTTTTATTTTCAACAAGATACGTTTCGTCTGGGCTTGAACACGCTGTATTATGTCCAACAGTGGCTCCTGTATAACCCGATAAACGTTACAGCCTATTCCGGTCCCAGGGACACCACAGCTGTTCAGGGAAAACCAGAACAAGTGGCGAGAATGAAAGCATTCAGACCCAAAGAGCTAGCTCACAGACCCAGAGAGACCTGTACACAAAGCCAATGTCACACGTAGAGAATTAGAGGTGATGTTTTAATTGCAGTGAGTAACAACAGCCTTTATTATACATCCTGAAACATGCTAAAACTGCTCAATGAACTGTTTAATACAGTGTCACCAGAGATATCTTCATTAACACGAACCAAAATATTTGTCCTGTTTGACTTGTTTTCGAAGTAGCTGCCAGATCCTGAATCATGACGGTAATTATGTGTGGCTGTAGTAATCATTAGATATGTGGTGTTTAGAGATAAAAACCTGGCATATCCTGTTTTTGTTTTTCTTCCTGCCCTATCCATGTTGTTATTATTAGTCCACCTTCCCTCTTTAAGTAGTGCTGGGATGTAGGTTTACTCCCTCCTTCTAGGCATGTCCCCTTCAAAACATAGCAGGAGGTACCAACGTGTATCGGCATGCTCAGCAAGCACAGAACTTAAAGTTCGAGCCACACTTCGCCCCTCTGCTCGGTACATGGAGATGTTATTGTTCACGCAACATTTAGTCTGTTCAGGAAACATGTGCGTTTGTTGTATGACTACACATTTTTAAGACACTAGAAGATTCCACTGAGTCATATGATTCTGCTTGGTCTCACCCTGTTCTCTAGCCTCAGCTCAGTGGAATGTGCTGTTTACATTATAATGTATGGACAGCACCTGGCCTTTCATCACTGCACGGAGTGTTGGCTTGTGTAACTGTGAGCTGAGCTTCTGCAGAGACAGTAATTAGCCCAGTCAGGTCCCGGTAGTTTGCCGTTAACAGCCTTTGCAGTAGTGCAGCCTCTGTGCTTTGATAAATGAGCATAGAATGCTGCATCCATTGATCACTCAGATCCTCGGTCACAGCTCGGGAGAGTTCCCATCTCTGGCCCTACTACTATACAGAGTTTTCAGTTCTTGGGACTGCTTGCGAACGGAGAAACGCACGCATGCTCACACTGGAACATCTGGCATTTTTGAAGGAGTCAGCCAAAACACACCTTTACGTAACACTCGGAGACTCTGTGTTCGACCAGATGCTGCTAATGCTGTAATTTTGGCACTCAGCACACAGTTATTATTGTAATGCCATCATGGCGTGCAGCTCTACATTTCTGCTTCTATTTTTTCACTAATGCAAGTGATCATTGCTCATTTGTTCTCTCACCCAGGTTGTTGGCGTTACTGTACTCCCCATCATGGTGCAGAAGTACCAATCACCTGTGCGGGTGTACAAACATCCCTTTGAGCTGGTGATGGCGGTAAGTGTACCTGCTCCAGAGGTCACCCTCCAAGGATGGTCATTCCCTTTAACGCCTTTCAATGTTATTTGCTCACATACTCGAAATGCTGAACGCAGACTGCAGTTTATTTTCCTGCGTCACTCCTGCTGTCCACGGCTGGTTGGACTTAGATATTGGTTAGCTACGCTGTCGTGGTTTTAGTGATCTGCAGGGTTTACAGCATAGCACACAGCATCAATCGTAATGTATTTTATAACCGGAAGCTTCGTTGAAGCTGGTAATACCCCTGTGACATGCACAGAACACACTCTATGCTCCTGTCAACTTGAGGTTTAAGAAGTGTTTTATGTGTTACTGTTCATCGAGGTGTTGAGCCATTGTGCTGCACATCTGCCCACTCAGCACCGGAAAATACACTACATTGCTGCTGTGCCAGTGGTGTCATCTGCAGACCTAGTGATGGAAGTCTGTTTGCAGTGAGACAAATTCAGTGCGTTACATAGCTTTTAGTGAGCGACTGCCTCGCTGCATGATTTAGTTCATTTTCAGGCATGAGTGCTCATGGTGACCACAGAGACCTGGATGTCCCAGCTCTTTTCTTTTGGCTCTGCTTCATATGGCCTTTTCACCAGCATTCATTTAAATGTCCTACTGTGTGGGACTATTTTACCTATAGCTGCTGCAAGTCGGTGTGTGCGACAGTGCTGTAGTACACTGGATGGGTGGATGTTGGATTAGGTTCACTGACCAAATGATGCAGCAGCCAAGTTAACTGATCTAGTTTCAGTATTATAGTTATAATTCTCTCTTACTAATTTCTGAGTACGCTGGGTCTGATATGAGTATATTTACATATTTCTAACACAATGCTATAGATAAATTGGTTTTCTTTTTTAACACAATGTAAAGAGAAGAAAAGCAAGCTGTGGTACACAACATTAGTAATTATACACACTGTATTAATAGTGGATGGATGGTTTGGCCAGCAGTGTTTGGACCACAGCTGCAGTTTGTCAGTAATGTAGTGTCGCTGCAGGCCTTCAGAGTCCGGGCCTAATTGTAATGTAACTGTAACAGCCATGATTGCACTTGATCACTTGCTGATAATTATCCTGCTTTATTAATTTGAATAACCCTTCAATCAGAAGGAAGTTGGGTTGTGAGTTGCTGTCCATCTTGCTTAAGGGACCGTCAGTTTTAGGATAGGTGCTATTTTCTTTAAATTGAAATCCCCTTTCTATGAAAAGGATGCAAGAAGACTAAATCTCCCTAGCGCAGGCTGGATTGAGCACCAGGCAAACATGTCTATAAATAGAGAGTTGGTACCTACACCTGGGTCTGCACATGCAGCATAAGAAGGAAAATAGTAATACCTGCGAAGCAGACTTGCATGATTTGTAAGCTCCAGATGGTACACTTTCTTTGTAGATGGGAAATACTTACAGTTGGAAAACCAATGTGTGTTTATGATCACATGGTGCACGTTTCAATTTGCATTTGGTATACTGTGTACAACACGCAGTGAAATGTATCCTGAGTCGTCCCTATACGCAAGAGTGCAAACTTTACAGAATTCAATTAGGATAAAGTAAAAAAAAAGAAAACGTCAGCGTGAGTTTGGTGGATTCGGATCCTCTTTCCTTTGTTGACTTTTTTCTGCAGTGGGTATTTTTGCAGACACCACAAAACGGACGTAATGATGCATCACAACACTTGCTGGCTCTTTCTGTTGAAAACCCAGTGAAATCTGTTCCTCTCTCACTTCCCCTGTACAGCAGGTCCGTCACCATTGCAACCATAATAGTGTAGCAACTTCCCGATTGGTCTAGTTGTCTGTTCATGTGCTGTTTACAATCTTTATATGAGAACCACTTTGACTTTTCAGCATGTTTAAGGTGTACATGGTGTGTATAATGTGTACCTTATCATACTTGGCCATACATAGTTGTTATTCTTCCCTCCAGTTCCTCTGTCAGAAGCCAGTAATAGCTTCTCCCTTTCATCATTTGGAGGATTATATTAGGCATCTTGCTTTAAGGAATTTGGTGTTCTCTCTTCCCACTGAACACAGTTATTTGGATACTGTTCGTTTTATTCACTCCACTGAGGGTTACAAAAAAACAAGCAGTTCTTTTAAATCCTTTTAATGCATTCTTTTAGCCTGGATGAAGAACAGCCTCTGTCCCTATCGATGAAGAACTCTCCTCAGTGACTGGTGCTATCAAAGTATCTCATACCTCTGGCTATCCCAGCTGTTGAATAAGTCAAGCTTGGATCTGAGACGCCCCTAAGCTTTTGTTGTTCTGCAGCACTTACTGTGCCTAGTTTTTTAATACGGTGCTTTCAGTATTCCCATTGACAGGTTTTTGGCATATTTGATGATTCTCACGACTGAAAGGCCAATCTGAAGGTTTCACTATTGGCTGCAACACTTCCAACATGCCTGTGCTAGAAAAGAATGTACCAATGTAACATTGATGGATCTTATGATGAGCAGGTTTGTTTTAATACTGAAGCAACCTGTGCATGTTTCAGTAGAAACAAATTAAATTGGGCGGTGACCTTTTTTGAATTTGGCTTGTGGTTATTGCAGCTGTGAAGGGCTACACAGACTTACCTGACACGACTAGACTCCATGGTTAATAAACATTCTGTTGTAATGTTTCATTAAGTGGTTTCTTGCAAAAGTGCCTGGTTTTGAGGGTTACATATTAATTAACACATCATCTCCTCAAAGTATGCACTAGTACTAGCTGTGTTCATCACTAGTTGTGCACACATTCACTTCCATGTCTTTCCTCTGACCTCGATAAGTCTCATTTTTGTTCCGCAAAGTTGGCCTGCTTTGTTTTTTTATCGGGGGTTTCGTTGGGAGTAACGCTGACGTAAGGTAGTTAAGTTTGCATCTCAACAACAGGAAATGTAGCCAATGCTTCTGCCGTTGCCACAGCAGTCTAGCGTCAGAGACTGTGGTCTATCCTCCGGGAGTCACAGAGGAATGTCAAAAACACAACACAATCCCCCTTTCGCTATTGTTTCAGGCCTGGAGGAGCAGTTGCTTGTGGAACACATCAGCAGTTGAATGATGACGTCAGCAGCTACAAGAGAAATAAAAACCTTGCAGATCGTGGAACATCAGAATAACTTGATGTGATGTGTTACAGTTGATCTTAAAAGCCAATAACTTCTCCTCTCTGGTTAGTGCACATGCTTCAGAGAGAGGGTATTAGTGAGTCAAGGCCTATCACAGCCTAACCTGCTCCATGGTAACGTATGGCCCTGTAACTAATCCATGAAGGCAAAGTGCTTTGTCCCAAAAGAGTTTCTGCAGGGTAAGGAACAAGATGTGCCAAGCTAGTGTAATGCCCGCTGGAACTGTGGGCATCATTAGTGACAGGGGACGTTTCCTTCTTAGTGACTAAATCCCTTTATCAGTGGCAGCAACACAATAACATAATACATATGCTTTAGATACTAAGTGTTTGCATGGCAACAGACTGTGTTTCAAAAGCAAATAGGATTTTCCTGTAATAATGGTCACGAATGTCTCGTTGGTTATTAAATCGTCATAATGCTGAAACAGTGACTCATAAAAGCCTTCCAGAGAACACAAAATAAATTGGATATGAGCTGTGTAAACAGAATGCAGACTTAAGGGTAGTTTGCATTTAGACTTGCTCTGCACGGAAACGGCAGCGATTGTTTAATGTTTGCCTGTGATGATGTTGAGGTCACACATGATTAGAGATGAAATGGTACGGAAATGTAGTATTGGAGTTCTAGTGTCCAGATATCAGGATAATTATGGTATTGTTTTAGTTTTGTGTTCAACCAATATCATTTCATTATCTGTATCACGCTCTGTTTTGCCTGTTGGTTAGTTATATAATTTCAACCAAACCAGCTGTTTATGATTAGAGCGTACGCTTGTCGTGTCACAGGTTACAGAGTTATTGTTAATGTTTTATATAACCATGTGCTTTACGCAAACAGATGCTGCTTGTTTCTGTGTGCACGTCGTAGCTGCGCTCCTGCTATTCTAGTATTTCTTTTGCACAGTGAACTACTTTAAGCTCCTTGAGAATCCTGTTTCCGTCTCTATTTAGGTCATCCCCATCACGTTTATCCAAGAGTCGGGCCGCCAATACATTGTTTTTGTGTCAGTTTACTGCTGAGCTAGTGTTTCTAAACTTGGCTCATCCTGCTCTCCCCCTTCTCCGTCTCTGCGGCCCTGCCAGGATGATGTCCTGTCCCACCGCGTCCTGACCCACTTGCAGCCAGGTCTGGTGGAGGCTTTTGCAGCCCAATTCTCTGCATCCTGGGCTTTACTGAATTGTTTTAATCCGTCTGTGAACTGCTGGCTTATCTGTGGCTCATGTCACCTAGTGGCCTCGTGTTTTCGAATAAGCCTGGATTCTCCTTCGTGTCAGTCTCACTTGAACTGAGAAATTAGGTCATTTGTTGATGTGGGAATGCAGTTTATTGAAAGAAAGGGAGCACATATAGAATGAAAACCCGACTATGCTTCACTCATGCCAGTTAGTCAGACAGAACTGCTCAGGGGAGACTTAATAACGAGAAGGAAATCGAGTATGTGGGCTCCGATGAAATGTTTGCTGTCCTAGCAGTTTGTATGTACTTTTTCTCATTAGCTTTTCCCGGCATCACACCTATCTGCTCCGATTCTGAAAACCTCTGAATCGGAGCTGTTCTGAATGACTCTCAGAGATTTGGCTCATTCCCTAGATGCCAAAAAACAGTGAAGAGTTATTGCCTCCCTTTGGAGAGAGCAGCTTATCTGTGGGCCTGCTGCTTCAAACAGCATTAATGCAGGACTGTACCAACACTACCATGCGAGTCTGGGAGCCTATGAGGAAATTCTGGAGCTGCTTTCATTCACTGATCACCAGCACACTCGTTCCCCCCACTTTTCCTGCCTCAAGGTCGAGATGCTGCCCCAACAGCTTTCCTCCCCCACTCTGCTTTGGTCTGCTACACACAGATGAATGTGTGTCCACATATGCTTACATAATGAACCTTTCAGTGAATTTTACACTGCAATCATGTTGCAGCGTGGCAGCTCATAGTGAGTCAGACCTATGTGGCATCACTGGGATGTGTGCGTATATTCATACACGGCGTCATCACATTTCCATAAAATATTTCCTTTACTGTAAAATATTATGTAATAGTAATGCAGAGGTTTGCTGTACCTAATAAAAGATTCTCACAAATTTACACAAATTGGTGCTGGGTAGGAAACCAGCCAAAACCAAGAACTCAAAGCTTTGCAGGAAGATGTGGCTCATCCTGTATTAAAAGAAAACCTGTTCCATACTGGATCTATATTTGATTTAGTCCCACCGAAATGCTAATTCATCATTTAAGAGCTGTTGCTGTTGTTCCTGTATGTTTTTTATGAGCTCACAGAAGTAAAGCTTATTGTGCCAGTTATGTCTCACTAAGAGCTTACGCCAGCACAAATGTGTATCCGTGTGTGTCAGCATTTGTTTTTCGTACTGCGATAGCTTTCTTGATAGTCAACAGATGACCGTCCAGCTGCTTTCTGTTCCCTGGTGAACACATACAGATTCACTCATGCCTGCACTACTCAGGTCTATAATTTAGCGTAATGCATACTCAACAAATGTTTCAAAGCTTACATTTCTGTGTGATCAGTGTAATTGTCACACCGCCCCCTGATCCATGCAGTTATGCCATTACAATGCACGCTGTAAGATCACTGGAAGGAGAGAAGTGGGTGGTATGGCATGCTGAAACCAAGAGCTCTATTGTTGCATCTGTTCAATCAGGAGCTTGTTCCCGCTCCTACTCCGCATTCAGTCTACTTAGATTCATTTGTAACTGATGCGAGGTGAAATTCTATAACCCTGCTCCTCTTTCTTCATTTCCCTCTTTTTTAAACCACTATTAATTTGTCCATTGTATAAAACGTTTTGACTCCACCAGTTGACTGTCGGGCAGATCATGTGCAAATAAGGGAGGGGAACTAACCAGCTTTTCTCAACTTAAGCTGTTCTGCCAGGGGGAGATGGGCTAAAACCCCTCCAAGCTGATGCAGAAACATCCAATAGAAATTACTGATATGTTTGACATTCACATTTTAGGTAAAAAAGAGAAAGGTTGAAAGGATTCATTACGTTTCAGGCTCTGCTCCCTCAGATACTATGTTAAGGAATGTATAAACATAATGGGTTTTTTTTGTACGCAGCACAAGGGTCTGTGTCCACAGCATCCCTGAAACATTTCAGTTTAAAGCTAAACTCATTTTCCCACCTATAGAGAACACCGAGATGGGAGCTCTTGGTGCATTGATTACAGGATAACGTCCCTGGGAGTGGCCTCACCTACTTTGTCTGACATTGGCAGCTCTCTATTCAAAGCCTCTGTCTGTACACATCCATTCAAAAGATAGGATGAGTCATAGAAAACCAGTCTTTATTAAAACCAAACTGATACGTTTCAGTTTGAGTTACGATAATCAAGGTGATGTCGCGTTTATCCTGTGAATTGTCAAGTAGTGTTTTATTCTGTATGTAAATATGTGTTAAGTATAAACATCAGTATCACTACACTGTTTATTCTTATATCTCATGTCTTTAGACCATGATGCAGAAACGGCCTGTGCCTGTTCCTTAAATATAATCTTTGAAATGTGCATCTTTGCACAGTGTGTGCACACGTGTACCAGCACAGTCTGTGTCTCATGAATGGACAGTCTGAACTGTTAATAGCTTTACCTTTCTAAGCTACGTAAACATATCTCTGGTTTTGAGGGGAAACACACAGCTTGTAGGCACAACCCTTCCTTATTTCTTGTCAGGACCTTTTGCTCCTTCCCGAACAACCTGTATAGCCTGTCGGAATTCTAATGTGTTATTTGATATCCAAGTACCCACTTAACACCTGGGTTTTTTTGGTTTCATTTCTCACACATTGCTATGTATTTGAGTCAGTCTGTAAAAACCTAAAATGTTCACATTGCCTGCTCCTCCACATTTCCGGCTGATCTGTCCCTCCATGCTCGTCAGTGACCTAGTTTGGAGTTTATAGCTTTCCTCTCCGAAATGAAACCCAGGCGGAATTTTCCCTCCCCATATGCCATTCTCTGTACCTACTCTCTGTAACCACGTCAAATTATGAAAACACATTGGACAGCGCATGTGCTCGTATATTCAGTAGTAGGTTGTGTGGCTTTTAGAGCCTGTTCTAACATTGTGTATTATTCGGCATGTTGTTGTTGCCCAGTTGTAGGCAGGAGGGGATCACTAATGGTCTGAAATGTTCCTGTGATCTCGGTTGCCCACCAGTCGCCACCTAACATCCTGTTTGCATGCAACATTTAATTTGATCCAGTCAAGCCAATTAATTATTGGCGTACACATGGTAGACGTTGCCCAACTGAACTACAAATATGTCAATACGCTGATTTGTGTGGTAACGACAGCGGTCAAGACCCTCGATTGCCTGTGGTGGAGCTGGTATTGATTTTTTTCCCCACCAAACATTGGCTGAATGACGTCACACCCCTGCCAGCGACGCATTCGCAGTAGGTTTTGCTCGGTTCTGACGTCAAAGGTTCTGTGAAGTAGTTGATGTGTCTTTTTCAAAGGAAACATTGGAGAACAGTTTCAGAGAAACGGAGAGATGTGGAAACCATCTCTATGATGCCGTTGGTTGTGAGAGTGACTGCATGTGCCTGACACTCAGACACTGTAGTATTAGACAGGAAGGTTGAGTGTTTTAGGGAACACTTGGTGTATGTGTACATTACTGTAGAAAAGGTTCTTTACACATTAGATTGAATAGTGTTTCTTGTGTACAGTTATTTACTCCTACGAGCTCGACCGCTGCATCTCGGTTTCTGTGTGCTTTGTGTTTGGTTTAATCTCTACCCCGTCCTCATCAAGTATCTTAATCTTAAAAGTGCCCTGGCCAAAACGTGTCCATGTTTTCGGCTGCCAGAGAAGCCAGCTGATTAAAAATAGCACAGGCTGACCTCTGGTCAGCTGTCGTCTCTGTTGCACAACCATTTTCATAAGCTTCAGAAATGTGACACTGCTTCCCAGGAAGTTGGTAAATGAGTTGAGAAAGTGTCACTCCGAGGAAACCTCCCAAAGAATTTCCTCTTATCCCCTGACAGACTGACCCTCTGTTCGCTTTCAGGGTTACTTGATAGCCTTATTCAAGATGCAGCACCCTCAGAACAACCTTGTCTATCACAAAACAAGAACTCCAGTGTGTTTGTAGCGTCTTGTCCTTGGCTTTGTAACTTAAACCTTATTCCTAGTAGATTCAAGATTCCAAACACTTTATTAATCCCAGAGGGAAATTGTTTGCCATGAATACAGCCGCTCTCGTTATAGAAAAATTAGAAGACCC
>JAUMHF010000001.1:19330197-19355903 GCA_032359275.1 Microctenopoma steveboyesi
GAGCTGTCAGTTCGTCCATCTTATTGTCCAGAGATCTCACGTTGCCCATGATCAGAGACGGGAGATGCGGCTTGAGTCTTCTAAACTTCTCCCTGCGCATCTCACGTCTCCGCTCTTTATTCCCAACATTCAGCTTCAAGTGAGTTCATGTCTCCCTGTAGCTGACAGCTGCAAATTCATAAAAACATTGCATCAGAGCTGTTTGTAGATTGAAACAGTTTTGCCTTTGGCTGAGGGTGTTCCTTGCTTTCTGTGTAATTCAGGGTAATTGTGTCCTGGCACCCCAGCGTGGTCTAACGCCACCTTCTGTCTCCGACTACAGTCATACCATCTGTCATCTTTATACAGTCAATACAGCGTTGTTGTGCATCTTGCACCACTTCGTTGCTCTAATTGTGCGTTCATTCACATCGCATCAATGTATTTATTGTTGTGGTTTATTCGTGTGACTCGACACTCGGCACATTTGCTGTGGTTGATGAGTACAGAGACGCTGCTACTGGATGCTAAATCTCGTGACCTTTTTGATTTGCCTAACAAAACCGGGTCAACTTTGACATGTTTGGTGCAGGAAAAACTGACCCACACGTCACACTTCATCTGTTTTTGTCTTTGTTTGTTATAAAACATACTAAAATTACTGCCCTAAAAGAGTTCTGTGAGTTGATAGAAATGTATTTACCCTCACATCAGAACTGAACTTTCCAGTTTTTGAATTGGCATCAATGATCTTAATGGTTGGGATTAAACGACTGACTATGATGACATCTACAGGCAGTGCTGCAAGATGTGTGCTCAAGCAAACGTGTGTGTGCATGTGTTCGAATGTGTTCTGATGCTGTGAAGGTATCCTTGTTCCTCTGTACACTGCACCATTAGTTCAACACACTGAATCAGTCTGAGTAGTGCCTATGGTGTGGTAGCACCCAGACATCGTGTGACACGAGGGGCAGTTGCTGCAAAGACATTGTGCATTTTAAATGAATTAAAATTAAACTTTATTTGTCCTAGAGAACTTTTTCCTGTTCGTTTAGTCCTGTTTGTGTTTTTCTATGCCTAGAGTTGAAGCCAAAGAATAGCTGGGCTGCCTGCCAGTACTTTCTTTCCCTGTAGTACGTTACACACGTACACATTCATTACGCAGCCCTTTTGTAAACTCAAAGCGTGTTATGTGTCCCCTCGGAGCTCCTGGTTTTCCTGAATCTCCCCTCCTGACCAGCACAGTTGTTATTCTCTGTATGTCCTTTTCCACACCGCCTGTTGTCCGAAGATGTTTTTGTGTATTTAGGAATGGATCAAGTCAGTTTATTGCGTGTTAGATTTTTCTCTCCTTTTCCCTTCTGCACCCCTGGAAAGCACATAAATTCTCCAGCCGCATTCCAGAAGGCATTACTCACAGATTGGCTGGTTGAGGTGTGTCCAAACACATTCAATCACCATTGAGACTGGAAGACGACCTTCTTTGTGCAGTTTGGGAAGCTTGGAAAGATTTTGTTATGAAGTTTGAAGTTGAGTGCCTTCCTGTTTTTCTATTGTCTCACTGTGCTAAACGTGCCAAGAAAGAGTTGCGGGAAAGGAAAAGGGAATATTTACTGTGACGAATTTGCGTTAGTGTGTCTGTTTGGGTTGATGTGTCATCGGTGCCTTCTCCGTATCCCAAAGGCGGTCTCTAAAAGGGTGGTGTGGTGTAAAACCAGAAATGTTTGTTGTTAAAATGTTGTCATGGCTGCTTATTGAGCGGTTTAGATGTTTAATAAAGAGAATGGAGCCTTGCAGCCCACTGGACCTGTAGCTTTGTTTCAGCATTCAGCATACAACTGATGTGGTTATGAAATGTCAGATCCATTATCTGTTGCTCTCTGCTGTCGCGTGGAAGAAGAGAAGATAATGAAAAGATCTTAATGGAGTTCTCTTTAAGTATAACACGCTTTGACGTTGTGTGCCAGCAGTGAATTGTAGGTCAATATAGACTTAAGTTATTAGCTGGTTAAATGCCAAATGGCCTCAATATTGACTCAGTGTGCTCACATTCATCCGTGTGTTGTGAATACTGCCTGAAGAACACACAACATGCAACAACCTGTTTAGTTTTGTTGGTTTTTGTGAGGCAGAACCAAGCACTGATGGTGATCAGTGTGTTTCCATGAGTGGTTTAAGCTAGTGTAAAGCAAACCCAGTGTTTTTGTGTGGCATATAGACCATTGTTGGAGCGAGAGGGAGTGGCGTGTTTGACGGCGTATGGGATTTGTGGTTGAGTTTATTGTTGGTGTGTAGTTGTTTTTAATGGGTTTAAGTGATGTTTACAGTCAATGCTGTTGTGCTGACAGCAGCACAAAGCTGACGGCAACTGTTCCAGAGCATCGGGGCTGAAAAACAGTTCAGCATTCACTCAGTATGTGGCCAGTGGGCAGTGGACTGGCTCAGAGGCCCTGACAGCGGTGTGCCAGGAACCGCTGTACGCTACTGAATTTTACACCAAAAACGTCCTTAACTGTGTGTTCAGCTCTGTTGTATATCAAGCCATATCTCGTTTCATATCAATCTTCTGTTGTTCCTCGTTCACAAGAGCTCAGAGACACATGCTGTACAGAACACAGCTCCTGTATCAGTTAGACTCAGCTGACACTGATTCAGCCAAACCTGCAAGTCTCGTGAGCAGCACTCTCCCCCTCTGATCCCTCTCTCACATTTCACTTTTTCTGTATTTGGCATTTGTGAGAACACATCGTTAGGAGACATACAGAGCCTTTAACAGTATATGGAGCTGGATTATTCCTGGTAGGTATGGAACAGTTCCACATTAAAGGAGCTTTTGTTTGCCACTGCACAGAACTACTCTCTGCCCACCTACTCATAGTCTTTGACATTTGTGGCTTAATACATGTGTTCAAAAAAAAAGCGTGGACCTTTTTTTCTAATGAGGTCTTTAAAAAATGGCAACACTGTGCCTGAGTCATTCATTCATATTTATGGAAATAAACGTTGGAAAGAAAACAAGTCCAGTAAAATACATGTAGAGTTTAAATGCCAAAATGCAGTATGAGCCTGTTAGTTTTGTTTTTAGCCAAAGGTTAAAAAAGCAATTTGAAGCAGCTCACAGGCTACTGACGACTTACAGTGTCTCACTTTCTGAAATTCAAAACCTACTAGATTGAAAGGCCTTGTGTTGGCTTACACTCACACACGCGTGCTCCTCTTTCAGGCCTATGAGCGCCGATTTCCCACCTGCCACCTGATCCCCATGTTTGTGGCGAGCGACGTTATGGATGAAGAGACCAGCGAAGACGGATTCACCAACAGGATTGAGCGCCGCTGTGCCCTGGATGTGGATGCCCCCCGGCTGCTCAAAAGGGTGTGCTGAATGTCCGATTGTGGGCTAAAGTGCATCACAAGTGTAACACACTGTGGTTATTGTGATATTTAGTGTCACATGCCATTTTTGTGTGTGTGTGTTGCAGATTGCTGGTGTGGATTATGTCTACTTCATCCAGAAAAACACCCTGAACAGAAAAGAGAGGACGCTGCACATTGAGTCCCATAATGAGACCTTCTCCAACAGGGTCATCATCCATGAGACCTGCTGCTATTCAGTCAGTACCGCACACGGCACCATCCTCTTTAGTGCAGGCTATGAGTGGGTATTTTTAGCACATGTGCCCTTAGAAAGAACATCGTGACCCTGCTTCCACATGTGTTTTATTTGTCATGTTTCTCCTTTTGAGTTATATAGAATCCCTTATCTACACCAGCACATGCACACACTCGTTCTGTAAAACTGTTATTCAGTTGCTGAATAGCAATATGCCGCTGGCACGCTCGTGTTAATGTCAGCGCTTATCGCTGCTTCCCTAAAGAGAAAGCCATGTTTAGATTAGCACTATGCGTGTTGCCAGCTATCTCTGCCCATCTCGCTCTGTGAATTATTCAGTCCTCTCACGTTCTGGCTGAATGCTCTCACATACTGATCTGGAAGCAGCGTGTCCCCAGCCCTGCTCATGAGGAACACATACTTAACTGACCCCAGACCTGCATTCCTCATGAATGGATTTACTCTGAGTTAATGAGGCCAAGCTCAGCATATTAGCCTGCAACCAACTGCAGCTCTAATCTTAGGTCCAAGGCCACACAGAGGTTCTCAGTGTGAGCTTTAGCACACTGTGCTAACAGTAATCCAGATGGACAGCTCCATTAGACTGAGCTAATGGACCTGGCTAAAGCTGAAATAGTTTGTTAGCTAAGAGTAATGAAGCTACCAGCTCTGTGCCTTCAGAAGGCGTTTAACCCTAAAATAAACATGGATTTAACTTAGAATATAATACTATTATATTATATACAATTATTCATTTGTTTATTGTGATTTCTCTTTTTCTCAAGCCCCAGACCCCCACACAAAGCTTCCGTACCCCTCTTTCCATCAAAAGGAAGATGTCTGGCCTATTATTCCTGATGGTGACTCTGTCCTACCGTTCATAGGGCTCACACCACACACAACAAGCGTGTGTGTCCTTGTGTCTTTGGGCTCTAACCTTATTTAGCTCCAAATGGCTGATGTGTGCTGGCTCTTTTTACATGGACAGGCTGACACACACGCTCCCACTCAGTGGGAAAATTGCACTCTTTGTGCGTCATCATCCAGTGAAGCTGGGTGTGTGGTTACCATAGAAACGTCGTTTTGCTCCCTGTGTATACAGTATGAAAAGCAGAACATGTGTTTTTCGTGTGCTTCTACAGGTTCACTCGGAGAATGAGGACTGGACGTGTTTCGAGCAGACCGCCAGTCTGGACATCAAGTCCTTCTTCGGCTTTGAGAGCACAGTGGAAAAGATCGCTATGAAGCAGTATGCCAGCAGTATCAAAAAGGTGTGCGGTTACAGCTAATAATTGTATTGACTTGTCTCGTTTGTACTTTACAGGCAACACACAAACTGAAGTGCTGCTGCGTGGTTTAAGCAGAAAACATGTTGGTGCATTGTGTGAAATACATGAATCAGTCTGTTAGCCTGTAATCGCACAGAAAAGCTTGTATAAGCTCCTACAGTGGACAGGGGTCTTCTTTTGAGGACCCAGTGAGTCATCTGCCTTAATTTAGAATACACGTGGGCAGTGTTTCTGTTAACTGGCTCTTAAACTGGAAACTCTGAATCAATATGCAGAGTGTCAGCCATTTTTGTTCGAATGAAGGGCCGATAAGGTAATAACACGTGTCACTGGTGTCTAATCTCACAGGGAAAAGAAATTATCGAGTACTATCTGAAGGAGCTAGAAGATGAGGGCATAACTCACGTACCCCGCTGGGCTCCCTCTACGATTTCCCTGCCTCCACCCAGGCCAACCAGCCCCTCCACCGCACCGGACGTCCCCAGTCTCGCAGTCACACCTGCGGTTTCTGTGCCACTGACCAGTGATATAAAGGACAGCTCCTCTCAGGATGTCAAGCTGGACAGCAGCGCGCTTCAGGCGGACAGCTTAGCTGAGATCGTGGCTGGTACACCTGAAGGTGTGTTTTAAAGAACCTAGCATAGAAAAGGCAGCTTACAGTTACAGGAGGTTTCCACATGGTTTGACTTGTGTTTGCTTGATTTGTGGTAATCTGTCGTTTTAATGTTGCAGACAAGCTGGATGCCGACTACATTAAACGTTATCTAGGCGACCTGACTCCGCTGCAGGAGAGCTGCCTGATCAGACTCCGTAAATGGCTGCAGGAAACGCATAAGGGAAAGGTGGTCACATTGATAATTAAACAATTCACTCTGACCCTCAGCGTTGTGAAATTCACAGCAAAGGTTTTGTATTAGAAATCAACAAAAGCTTTTTTCTTTTTACCGCTCAGATCCCCAAAGACGAGCACATCCTGCGTTTCCTGCGAGCGAGGGACTTCAACATGGACAGGGCACGGGAGATCCTCTGCCAGTCACTGACCTGGAGGAAGCAGCACCAGGTGGACTACCTGCTGGAGACCTGGACCTCACCACAGGTCCTGCAGGACTACTACACCGGCGGCTGGCACCACCATGACAGAGGTTAGTCGTACGTGTGAATGCATACTCACACATACAGTGATGGCTGAAATTATCAACAACACAAAGTCTGAACATTGCAAAACTACAAACTACAAAAGAGAAACATTCCAATCAAGGGGTGTAAAAGCTTTTTGATGGTTATAGGCAGTGGCTGGTTTCAGTTATTGGGGGTGTTGATCCGATGCACATTAACACATGAATTCCAAAACATTTATAATTGGAACCATTTTCTGTGAGAAATTGTGCATTTTCTTTAAAAATTCCAGGGTTGCCGATAATTTCAGCCATGGCTGTATGTACACACACAGGATTAAAGTAGGCTGGTCTGGTGCTGTGAACTAGAACAAGAACTCACACATTCTTAGCAGTCCACTGCCTTTAGCAAGGAAATGAATTAAATATGAGGCCGAGTTGTCAGCACTGTTTGGTTGCCCAAATCACTTACACACACTCTTTAACACGGTCATATTCCTCATTTTGGTGCATGCTCTAGATTTCCTATTTAGAACAGAGGGCGACTGTTGGCAGTATAAATCTAACTGAAATGACTTTTCTGTTCCCACATCAGTGAACACTGAGCATCATCTCATTTCTGTCTTTCCACAAGTATGTGTTTGAGATCAACAGGGGCAAAACATCTCTCGTTGCACACAGTCGGTTAATGTCGCAGACAAGCAGGAGAGAAGACAAACGCGCAGCCTTGTAGAGTTGAATGGGATTGATGGTGTGAATATTTGCTTATTTTGTCTAGATGGTCGTCCTTTGTACGTCCTGAGGCTGGGCCAGATGGACACTAAAGGACTAGTCCGTGCGCTCGGAGAGGAGTCTCTGCTCAGACATGTAAGTTACATTTTAGGTTGGCGTGTATTAAAGTGGGTCAGTAAGTGTATAGTTCAGTCCTTTAATAGTTGGATTACAGGTTATGTCCAGCAGTGCGTGTATGAACACCAGGATGTTTACAGTTAAGGAGATGTAAATAGTGTGTGTGTTTCTGATGTTGGCCTCACTGAGTCACTTTGCTTAAGGGGTTTGTACATACATGTCATTTTTAGGTGCTGTCTATCAACGAGGAGGGCCTGAGACGCTGTGAAGAGAACACCAAGGTGTTTGGTCGACCCATCAGGTAAATCTGAAATACATATGAAAAGACAGTAGGACAAACGAAACTTGATGGATCCTCAGAGAATGAATGTCACTTTAAGTCATTTCTGAAGCAAAACCGCCTACTCTCTGTTTAATGTTAACAAGGTAGGGAATTAGTGACGTCATTTTTTTTTCTTTTTTTGAATATTGGATATGGTACAGTGTAATTAAGAGGAATACAAATAATTAAATATACCGGAATATGTTACTCAAGTTCACAAAGGAACTGTTAATTGAAAACATTTAAATAATTACTTACGGTCCTGGATCAAAGCTAATTTCTTAGTAGCAATCACTTATATATATATATATATATATATATAATATAAGAAACAGAACTTTTTTTTTCTTTAAATTGTTGGATTCAGTTCAGCAGTTGTAGCCTAGACACAGATATACATTCACAGACACACCATGATCTCTGCCAACATGGAAAGAATGCACGAGGCCCATGTGCGAGTGTACTGACTGAGATGGCGATGGGGACAGGGAAGGGGGGACAGGGAAGGGGGACGGTATCTGTCAGCCTTAAACAGGAGGAGGTGTCTGGGATAAGAACCACCAGCAAGCCATGTGACCTACTTAATGGCTGTCACGGCTCAGCTCTCCAGAATAGATGGAGGTAGGAAGGTGAGGATGTAGAAGGGCGGAGGGAGATGAAAACGTAGCAAAGCATTGCCTTCAACACTTAAGCCTCACTTCAGGACGACAGGTGCTAAGCGTTTGTCGTTAAGGTGTGTGTGTGTGTGTGTGTGTGTGTGTGTGTGAGTTTATCCACGCCCTTATCCCCTCTCTCACACTTCTGTAGCTGTTGGACATGTCTCGTCGATCTTGAGGGACTGAACATGCGTCACCTGTGGCGACCTGGGGTCAAGGCACTGCTGAGGATTATTGAGGTTGTAGAGGCCAACTACCCGGAGACTCTTGGCCGGTTGCTTATCTTGAGAGCTCCCAGAGTCTTTCCTGTCCTGTGGACATTGGTGAGAATCAGAAGTCCTGCACACTAGCTCAATTTGTTTATGCCAGTATGATGTTATACGTAGAGATGAGACTAGAACTAGAACTGGTTATTATAGGCAGCTTTATACAGCTCACACCTCTATTCTTAGGTAAGTCCCTTCATTGATGAAAACACCCGCAAGAAGTTCCTGATCTATGCAGGCAATGATTACCAGGGTCCTGGGGGGCTGGTGGACTACATCGACATGGAGATCATCCCTGACTTCCTGGGAGGAGAGTGTATGGTGAGTGTCTGAGGGAAAGTTAAACCGATGGCTCATTTGATACTATGATTCTCTGGGTGAAATTCTAGGACACGGCGACACCCACACTGGGTTCTCGTACTAACCTATTTTCTTTTCCTTTTTTTGCTTTTTCCTCTGTAGTGTGAGGTACCAGAAGGCGGTCTGGTCCCAAAGTCAATGTACCGCACTCCAGAGGAGCTCGAGAACGAGGATGTCCGCCTGTGGACTGAGACTATCTACCAAAGTGCTAGCATCTTTAAGGGAGCGCCACACGAGGTGAGGCTGGACTCAAAGCGCAGAAGTAAAATGAGAAGCCTTCGGTGATATTTTTAAATGAAAGTAGGGCAGTCAAACACCTTGTGAGATGCCTCACAAGGTCTCTCCCATTTCTGCTGAAAGGTCTGCCACCTAGTGGCGGAAACAGATATGGCATGGCTTTGAGGCATAATCTGCTACTGTCACCTTACATAATTTATACCAACGGGGGACATTTGTTGTCGTGCATATTGCTCTCTGAAGCAGATTTGAGCCCAGAAACTCGCAAACAGATGTTCGCCACATTCAGCTCATGCCCCAAAATGAGGCAACATGAGAAGAATAACTGAGTCTTGCTCCCTTCATTGCACCAGTGTGTTGACACTGGTTCCAGTCAAAGAAAAACCGTGTGTAAAGAAAACTAAGATAATGGGAACAAGAGGTTTGGTCCTTTTGTTTGTCTAACCCTAACTTAAAACATCTTTTAAGTCCTGTTCCTGTCCCTCCTCCTCTCTTCAAACCAGCTGCTGATAGAAATCATAGACGCTTCCTCCGTGATCACCTGGGACTTTGACGTGTGCAAAGGTGACATTGTTTTCAACATTTATCACTCCAAGCGGGCTCCACAGCTGCCGCGTAAAGACCCCATGGGAACTCATGGAATCACGTCCCCGGGCGGCAACAATGTCCAGCTTATCGACAAGTCGTGGACGCTGGGGCAGGATTATAGCATGGTTGAGTCCCCACTCACCTGCAAAGAGGGCGAGAGCGTGCAGGTGAGATCGTTGTGGAGCAGCCCCCACCTTTTTCATTGTGCTAGTCAGTCACTAAGGATGATTCTCTCCTCAGGGCTCCCATATAACACGGTGGCCAGGTTTCTACATCCTTCAGTGGAAATTCCACAACATGCCGGCCTGCGCGGCCACTAACCTGCCGCGAGTGGACGACGTGTTGGCCACGCTGCAGGTTTCCTCGCACAAATGTAAAGTCATGTACTACACCGAGGTGTTGGGCTCAGAGGACTTCAGGTTGGTAACTGTTTGTGTGAGAGGGAGAGAATGAGTGAAAGAGTGTGTGTGTGTGTCCATACTTTCTTGAAGTTTTATCATGAAGTTTGAGATGGTCCTAATTTCAAATGCTTCCTTGTAATTCCTAATTTTCTCTTCCACATAGTGTCACTTAAAACTGTAATGTTGATAAACTGACTTTATAAAATGCCTTAGGAGCGTCATACGTTTTTTTTAAGGCTCTGACTTTTGAAATAAGGTTGCTTCCCTCCCTCAGAGACTCCTTTAATCCAGCCTTTTATGTCCAATCCGCTCCTGTTCTATCATTCACAACCCCCTCCTCCTCCTCTTCCTCCTCCTCCTCTGTCTTCTTCCCGTGAAGAACGGCTTGCTGTGATGTGCAGAGTTTGTAAGTGGCTCAGTGTTTGCTTCTTTTTCCTTTAGCACTAGCTCATTGTCATTGCTGCTTGTGGCTGATAGTGTGAACAGTGCCCCACCCTGGCAGGCAGCACCCCTGATGCAGCTAACAGAAGCTTTTCTGCCTTTGTTTTTGCTTATTCTGTATTAGCTTCGGCTAACAGGATGCAGGTGCTTTTGTCACACTGGTGACATTCTACCGTCTAACTTGCTCTTCGACCTGCTGGCTCCAGTCACCGTGCTTGCATGTCTAACCAAATATGGGATCCTGTGCTAGGCTCAGTAACCTTGGTTGCTGTATGTTCAAGCGCAACACGCGAACCGACACATGCATTTGTTTACCCACATGCAAAGAATATTCCTGGAAGGCTCATCTGTTTGTACAACCAGCCTACTCCACCTCACTCGCTTACACGGCACCTGCCGTTTCTTTTTTATTTGGCTTCTGAGCAGACTTAAAATTAACATCTAGGAAGTAGAACTTTCACGTTGAGATTTAAAATAAATATTTCAATTACCAGCTTAAACTGTGGATATAAGGTTTAGGTAACAGTTTCCTTTGCCATGTCTGTAATGTGTAAACTGTGCCTGCACATCAACATATAAACACATGCCAAGAATTCAGAAGGATTTACTGGTCACACATAAAAATGTGAAAAGTCACTTTTTATATCATTTTATATATAAATAGTACATTTATTGTATTAAATATAATTTTTTTGTCTGTGGGGCCTTCATGTTTGTAACCAGTTCCAATAATAACTCAAAACACTACAGATATGATCACTATACTATAATAATGATTACTCATCGTGAGTGATCCATCATTTAGGTCATCTGTTGGTAGAAAAGATAGTTCAGTATAAGTTACCATTTTTTATCTGATAAAACATGAGATCTTCTTCCTCTATGGTCTGTTGTTTTAAAGACAGAATCAATTGTCATTTGATTATTACACATCAACAGTCCAGAATTTCTGAACTCAAGTATCTCGAACTATTTTCTTTAAAAAAGCATCGTGTCAGATTTTAAAAGATCTGTTAGCATCTGTTTTAATTGAATATAATGTTTTCTTCAGCTCAGACTGGGGTGTTTTCATTTTGAAATGACTCTGTTTGGAAGACAAAAGAAAGATAAAGAATATATTTCTTCCAAAGTAATCACATCGCTCGACATATCGCCATGCATGTCGGCTGCTGGGTCCAGTCATAGACACGGGCTCTCACTTACATTTAGTCATTTTGCAGAAACGACTTCTTCAGACCGCCGAACTGAAAGGCTCACTAGACCCAGTGGGTGAGAGGAACTGTAGACCCGGATCAGGGTGTTTAGGGGGGAAGGTACTGTTAAACCTGATGTGGGCGGGTGATGCATCCCTTTCTACTGATGAGTCATCACGGTGGATTCTAGATATGGTCGGCAGAACTTGGTGGAACCCTCAGATTCCCAGCAGAGTGGTTAGGCACAGTCTCTGAACCTCTCAGGTTAATGTCGATTCTGTTGGGAAGACCAGAACTTCTGTCTTCCAGAGATTATGTTACTGACTCTGGAAACGTGATACAAACCTGTATGACTTTTCGAGGTATTGTGATTATGTTTGTTTGTTCAGTTAACACGGGACGTCCCAATGCATTTGTCATATGTTGTCGCATTTCATGTAGGTATATTTAACACATTATAGACATGGTCATCATAGCATTGGAAAACATGTTAACGTCATATTAACTCTTTAATTCCAACATATGCACCAAGCAGCCAATCTAGTACATATGATCATATGTGATGCTTTGCCATAGGCGCCCAAGCCTTCAGGCATTCAACAAAACCATTATAGCAAAGTCTTTTTTTGGTTTTGTATATGAGATAGAAATATGATTTGACTTTTACACCGTACTCACACATTAAGCCCTTTTCTACCCACTACACTGTTGGTTTCTGCAGCCTGTGGCAGAGCCTGATT
Source organism: Microctenopoma steveboyesi (assembly GCA_032359275.1). NCBI lineage: Eukaryota > Metazoa > Chordata > Actinopteri > Anabantiformes > Anabantidae > Microctenopoma > Microctenopoma steveboyesi. Next base: position 19,342,244 of record JAUMHF010000001.1, read on the forward strand.
GGATTGATCTCACTCCTGTGAGTTTGGTTTGGCTGCATGGTTCTGCATCATGAGTTCATAGCATACCTTCAGATAGTCGCTGACAGACGGGGGTTGCTTAGCTGTTGTGGATACATGTAAATTCAGATGTAGGAGTGTGTGTTTGTCCGCTGACATCTTCTCTGAATCTGTCTCTGTCCTCAGGGGTTCGATGACCAGCCTGGAATCGAGCCACAGTGGCTTCTCACAGCTCAGCGCCGCCACCACCTTCTCTAGCCAATCACAGTCCAGCTCGATGATCTCCAGGTAGAAACTGGACGCCGAGGACTTTGGGTCCCCTCAATCCCCATTCCCACCCCTACCCTCCAACACCCTTACCAACAACTCTGAAGCCAGCTCTCCTCGTCTTTGGACTCTGTACCTATTGCACAGCCAGTCTCCATGGAACTGAAGCATGCTTGCACAAACAGAAGACAAAGAATAAAAGAAAAAAACAGAGACTTCATTTAAAGGGCTGATTTTTGCACAAAGGTCATATTTTTCATGCCTGGCGTCACTGCCTAGCATTAGTTTGAGTCACAACATTAGCAGAATGTTGGTTTGTGTTGTGTCCCGTGCACAGTGGAAAGGTCAACGTTCGAGCTTCCTTTACGGCACTGGAAAGTGAACGGAGCAATATTCTCGTCCTTGGAGCTATGGGACCGGATAAAGACACTGGAGTCACTGTTACATTTACACATTTACAGTTTCACTCGCATAAACAGTACCGTGGCCACGCATTCCTCATCCATGTACGTTGGCTGAAAAGACTGGACGTGCTGTTACATTAGCAAAACCACCACAGATGGACGTTTGATGACATGCAAACATTTACAGCTTGTGCCACACCGTTACCAGGGGGTCGGGTCAGTCTGGTGAGCTGTTTATCGGTTAAGTGTGGGTGGGGGGGTGTGGGGAAACCAATTGGACCTGGGTTGAATATCACTTGCTTTTAATGTGTGTGTGCTATTTTGTTGTTTGTTTTCCAAATTGCATGGGGCTACGGAGTAGGTGGAGCCTACTGAATCATGTGGAAAACCCCACCCATCTGTCTCATGAGGGCTTCATCACGCCTGAGAAAAGCATGCGACTGTTTGACCCAGGTCTGACTCTTGGCGAAGTAATCCGCTAGAAGCAATAACACGAGTTTGACTTTGTACCGAGTGTGAAATATTTATATTTATCATCATGATGTATGAGGAGGACGGCTGGTGTTGATTGGAGTCGACCTTCCTGTTTTAGTACTGGCACACTGAGCCAGTAAACGGCTCACACCTGTGGGGTCATTGCACATTGTGTCCATTACTTTTCCATCAGGAGAGAAACAAAATAAGTCGCCAGGTGTTCCTCCTGGATGTGTTTTCGTACATGTAATACTGTAATAATCAGAACTTCGGAATGACCATCGTTGGTTTGCTTCCTGTCAGGCGTCTGCGTGTTCGAGGAACTTGGTCAAGAAAGATGCCTTGTCACTGATTTGTGATTGTGCTACTGATTGGCTAGCGGCTAGCACCCGCTAACCGATGAAATGCCTGAATTTAGAGGGTCGAGTGGGAATTGGACAGAACTGCCATCGTTCTCTACTTGTTTGTGTGATGTAGTTAGGGATGAATGTTATTTTATGATTATCATTTATTGGCGTGCCAGTAGACGACAAATTAGTACTGTACATGTGCTAGTGTTAGCTGGGCTTTGTTGCTTAACTTTGGCGAGTACTTGATGGGAGTGCGTGCTCGTGTGGTGACTGGGTTTACAGAGCTGTTATTTAAGATAAGATTTAGCCATTCTAAGAGCCATGTGTCAATAAATACCATTTTAGCCTTCACTTAGAGATGTAACTGTTTTTCTTTTTTTATTTCCTCCAGGGTCACCACTGTAATAGTGAATGAGTGATTGTGAATTCATTGAACATTTCTCAATGAAACTCATCCATGCGAGACTATTTTAAAACAGTTTTTTTTGGGTGAAAGCCGCACTGGTGACTTCACATGGATTTGCCTCCCTGCAGACAGTAGAAATGGTTGCTTATCTGCTGCCCGTCGCCATGATCGAGTGCAGCGGACAGCGCGGAGATGAAGATGCTTTATGGCAGTACTGACCCTGCCCGTTGCTCTTTTTCAGACGTGAATCCGCTTGTCTTTACCCGTCAGTGAAAGGGTTACCGTGTGGTTAGTGAAATTCCTTAACTGCAATAACGTGAAATGCTGTGCTGAGAAACTGAGGGCTACTAAGTGTGTATGATGGTGTAAAAGAATGAATGTTCACGACTGTGAGCTTGAATTGATGCCTGTAAAATATGTCTGAGCACTCCCTCTGACCCTTGGGGCAGGTGTGTTTCTGTACCGGGTCTCGCGTCTCGCGCTGAAGCATGTCTATAACCATGCAACTAACTTTTCCCCCCTTGTTCTACAGGAGCTTGGTCTCCATTGTTTGTTTTCCAACCATTCGGACTAAACTGTTCTCATCATTATATTCCTCTCTCTCTTATTTCCACTTGCACACTCCAGTTGAGCCGTTTTTGCTTTCAATGTGTATATCTTGGAAAGCAGAGTGGACCTTTTTAAATGAAGCCACGGGCAGAAGTGGGTTTTGATCACACATTACTGTGTGTGATTATAGCAACGTTCACCTGCCTGTGATTTCAGCTCTTACGTGTTTCATGAAGATCTCACCGCTGGATGAGGGCTATAATCGTTTAGTCTCGATGCATTTGTCTGTCTCTCGGATTCCCTTTTCTGACATTGTTGCATATCTTCTCTTTACCTAGATGTGACAAAGTCTGTAAAAAAAAAAATTAAAAAAGTATGTTTGGATTCATGAGAAAATGGCGCCTTTACATTTTTGGAAACATTAAACTTGAACTATGGGAAAATAATTCACTTGTGTCAGATTCATTGTGTGATCATGGTGTTGGGTACATATGAATTATAAATCAATGTATGTGCACCCCCTCCTGGACTCATAACACCAAGGCCCTAGTGAAGAAGGCTCAGCAGCGGCTGCACAAGTCAGGACAAGAAGCTGCTGCTGGCCTTCTACCACTCCTCTGTGGAGAGTTTACTCACATACTGTCGGGTGTGTGGTGCATAGGCTCCACAGCCGAGGACAGGAAGGCTGTGCAGACTGGCCAAAAAATGATTGGCTGCTCTCTGCCCCGGCGCTATAGGTCAATCAGGTCTCGCACCACCAGACTCACAAACGGCTTCTTCCCCTGGGCCTTCGGAACCTCAAGCAACACTTAACATAACACACGCAAACAACAAAGGACTGAATCAATGCGAAAACATGCAAATGTCATGTAAATCACCTACATCTATATATCACTGCCTTATGTATACATCACTACCACCTATGCATATATGACCACCACTTTTATCCTATTCCTTCTTGTTTTTAAATGTGTATCTCATTGTTTTTTATTCCTTTTTATCTGTAAATGCGCCGCTGCTGGGTGGAGCTCCCACAATTTCGTTGTACAATGACAATAAAATCCTATTCTTTTCTATTTTTATTATTTTTCATTTAATTTATTTCACACAGCTAGATGGCAGCATAACGCCTCACTGACGCAAGACAATGACACCGCCCCCTCACTGACGTAAGAACTGACGTAACGTAACGTAACGCGGAAGCAAAACAACCTGGTCGCTCTCGTGCGGTTGTACAGAATTAAGCGAGTTCTTCTCAATAGTTGTTTCTGTGGGTTGATTTCCTGTCTTCAGAAACCCGACACATGTCTGATCCTCCTACAGAAGATCTGATAAAGCAGTGGGAAAGGTCAGACCGCTCTCCTGGTACTTATATTTCAGAGCTAAACTACGTTCAGACGTAATAGTTACATGTGATTATTTGCTAAGCTGAAGTAGCAGCGTGTCAACACATACACTGGCTCCATGAGGTGTTGACAGGTGTGTGTGTGTGTGCTTGTGAGTTTGTAGTACTATGGTCCAGCTAACAGAGAAAGAGTCTGAGTTTAGCCTAAACATCAACTTCAGTTTCTTACACGAAGTCAAACAGGAGATATAAATAACCCTGCTCTTAATGTATTTTCAGACGCTTTAGTATTTAAGACATTTGTAGTAATATACACTTTAAAATAAATTAAAGGAATACTTTAAAAACACATCCGATTTCAATTGGGGAAAAAACATGCACACATATTCATATTGAAATGAAAAGGTTAATGTGTTAGGAACAAAAGGTTGAAAATTATAAACCTACAAATTTACAGGTTTAATTCTACGTTTCCTAGAAATCTAAACTGAAAAAATTAGTCCAATTTGCTGAAATGTCATTGCAGCAACTTAAAATAGTTCTCAGTAGATTGTTTGGCCCCCGCATGCTTGTATGCCTGACAACATGGGGCCAAACAGATCATGCTAAACAATGCTGCAGGCAGATACTGGTCCTGCCGATGCACTAAGGACCTTCAATGGCCCCGTCCAGCTCTCAGTTTCCTGGAATGTACCTCGTGCTCTGGAGACTGTGCTGGGAGAGAAAGCAAACCTTCTGGCAGAATGGAGCATGTACCATGCTGGTGGAGTTGGACTGTCTGTGCCTCCTCTGCGGGGTCCAGGTATCACCTCATGCTGCCCGTATTGACACCGACTCTAGTCTTCTTCTTCATCACTGCTGTTAAACGGCAGTTCTCATCCTTTCCGATGCATTACTGATCTATCAACATAGCCTGAAAAAGACTAACTGTTTTACTGAGGTTTCATGATAATAAATATATATAAAATCCAGCTGTTCAGTTCACTGACCATAGTCAAATGCAAAACTACTGAAGTAGTCAAAGAAAAGATGAGGAAAAATATCTTTGGCCTCAAGCATCTGTTTTTAATTTCATCAACACTAAATAGCTGACTCTGATAAACTTAGTTTATTAGTCCCACAAGTTGGAAATTTCTATCTAGTTGTTGCCATGAAATACCGGCCGCCAATGAAAGGCGTGGTTGTGGGGGGAGTCACTCACGCAGATAGATGAATAGGCTGCAGTTGATCATTTGTTATGTGAGCAAATGTCTGTATCTGCTTGTGTCCCCATGCAGTGAGCAGGCCAGTCTGAGGAAGCAGGTGCTGGAGGAGGACACTGAGGACTGGCAGAGGGAACCAGACTTCTCGGGGTTGGAGAGAGTCGGAGGAGTGGACCTGTCCTTTATTAAAGGGGATGACGTGAATGCCTGCGCCCAGCTTGTGGTCCTCGGCTACCCCAACCTGGAGGTGAGCCCTCCCCTCCCCTCCCCTCACCTAGAGAAACAGTCGACCTGAGGAATGTGTGAACCTTGTCGACCTCTAGTGGTGAAAGCAGATGAGAGCACAAGATGTGTTTCATACATACATGTATATTCATACTAGAGACGAGGTTTTGGGTCCATGATGTCACGTGCTGACTGGTCTATCCACCGAGACTCATCTCTGTTACTACTTAGCAAATGTCGCCACCTCATGTGATGTTGCTCTAAGCTCTGGAAGGAAAGTTTTATTTGGTCCCATCAGTACTAGATGTCCATGAGAAATGACTGCGACTCTGGTCTGGGAATGATTGCGTTGACATTGCGTAAGCTTATCAAAGTGATGCCACGGCGAATGCGTGTTGTAATCAAAGCAAAAGGTGGTTGAAGAAATATTAGAGGGGCTGCTCTGGTGCAGAGCGGCTGCTCTGGTGCAGAGACGCTGGAACACAACACAGCTCAAGGTTGAGTCTTGTTAAACCGGCTGCTGTTAAAGTGACCTTGGCGGCCACTGTTTTCCTCGTATTTATTTCGCCGTGCAGCTTTTCACAAGCACTCGTCTTTGCTGCCGTTTATCGAGTGTGTTGACGTGGGCTCCTGACACCTTCCCGTCATGCGCCGTAACCCATTGTAACCAATGACAGATGTCCGTGTACCCTGCTGACGCATGGACCCCACCCGACTAATGGAACGTTGTCCGGTTCACGCTAAGACCACGAGGCCATGCGTGACCATCACACAAGCATTTAGAAAACTCTGCTGTGGGCTTTTGTGAAAATGTTACAGCAGCTGAGGCCTCAGTGCTTCGGTATAAACGGTTCAGACCGGTCAGGAGGCTGTAACACATTGAGCATCATTTTTGCTTCATGTACTTTGTTATCTGTGGCTTTTCAAAATAAAGGCCATAGATAATAATGCATAGCAACCATTTGATTGTGATCATGACCTGCTCAGGGCTGGATTTCGACTTTTTGTGTACTTACAGGTTCAGTTCAGATCAACCTGGTAGAACGTGATGCTATTACACTCATACATGATTACTGAGGCACAGGTTGATCTGAATCAAACCTGTTCTGTTTTTTCCATTTTGATTGGACTTTACGACCTTGTAAAACTCCAGCAGTGAGTCAATCAGATAAGTTATTAGAGAAAACCAGTAGTATTTACTTTACTTTTCTTGGCAGACGCTTTTATCCAAAGCAACTTACAAGGAGCTAGCGCTGAGCGTCTTGCCCATGGGCTAGGAGCCTGGGCTGGGATTCGATCAGGTGACCTGCTGCATCCCAGTCTGACTCTTATCCCATCGAGCCACTTTATTTCTCTTTAACTACGTTACATAAATATTACCAACCATAGTTCTGTGCTTCCTTCACAGTCAAACTGTTTGATTTGATTTCAAATCGGTCTAAGCTTCATTTCTAACGGCGCCACTCGTGAACACAGCAGGTAATCCTCACAGAATAACTTACCTGATGATCGCAATGTGCTTACGGCCCAAAATCAACGGGAAGTAACAGATGTTTCGTTTTGCGCCAGATGGGGGACGTTAGCGATCGTCTTGAACAGCTTGTGTTTGCGTCTGTGTACTCGCCCTTACTTGTATTGTTGGGTGACTCCTGACACTCGGGTTTTTTGCCCTGTCCTGCCAGGTTCTGTATGAGGACAGCCAGATGGTGACCCTGACGGCCCCCTACATAGCCGGCTTCCTCGCCTTCAGAGAGACCCCTTTCCTCCTGGAGGCTCTGCAGCGGCTGAAGAGGAGCCGGCCCGCGCTCGTGCCTCAGGTCTGCTGCAGGACATACACAGTCACACACGTGGATTTGCGGTTACTCGCACACCCAGACGTCTACAGGCAGTAGTGAGCTTGGTTTGGTTTTTGTGTATGTAACCACGCTGAATAAATTCCGCTTAATGTCCTGTTTGTTCCTCTCTAGCTCATTCATCCACCCACTCACTTCTGTTTGCCTCGGCCCACGCTTCTCCCCACACACACACACACACACACGCGTGCGCGGTCCACTGACATTTAGCCTCGGACAGATGCAGCGTTTTTATCTGCGACCTGTGAAGTGAGTTCTTTTTTCACAGAAGAAACGCGTCTGCAGAGTTCATCGGCCTTTTGGAGTTAGCAGATGACTCTTTACTGTCTGCAGCTCGGGGTTAAGACACTGTGGCATCTCGCACGCCGCCTGTAGAGAAACAGAGAGCAGGTGTTTTAACGGGTCACATCAGGGGGCGAACAGGTGGAGAGGCTCTGTTGAGGGCTGTGATTATTTCCCCTGCTAGGTCCAGCGAACAGCAGCTTATGCCACAACACCGTCTCTGCCATTAAGTCCAACAATAGCTGTGTTTAGTTGTTTTATGCACATGGATTTCAGGTGTGAATGTGTTGCTCGCCCCATCAACAGGTGGTGTTTGTGGATGGGAACGGTCTCTTCCACTACAGAGGTAAGCATCGTGTTGTTTTACGTTCGTACTGCCATAGCTGTAGTTTATTTCGAGGCGGCGCAGCACTCTGGTGCTGGAAACACTTGCCGGGACACAGAATGTGTGTTAATCTGCAGCCGAAAGCCGTTCCCAGATGCACTGCTTCCTTCTGTTTGCAGAAAGCTTGTTCCAAATTTCAGTGCCCAGTCATTTTAGAGCATCACTGAGCTTCTTTTATTTTGATTAAACTAAACCATGTACTTCAGTAGGAGCCAGTGGATCAGTCCATAGACCTGGTAGCAGAGTCTGAACTAACACAGGGAAGATGAAAACTCAACGTATGAATGCTATTAATTAAACGGCACAACCCGTGAGCCCTGAGCTGCATGTAGATCATTGTCGCTGTTTGGACTCCACAGAGTTCGGCCTGGCGTGTCACCTGGGTGTGCTGTCAGGGCTGCCCTGTGTGGGCGTGGCCAAGAACCTGCTGCAGGTGCAGGGCGTGTGCAAAAGTGAGGAGCACCAGTCACAGGTGAGACAGCCGCCTCTCTAAATGTTCCTGTAACGTTTTGCATGTTTTGTGAGTTTCTCAGCACAAATCGAGCTGGAACTAACACCTGTTGCTCAGATTATATTATATTATTAATATGCACTTTGTTTCAGACTGGAGCCTCAGTTTAAGAACAGGCTCCGGTCTGGATGTTTCTGGCAACGCTGATAATGATGAGTGCTTTTCAAATGATTCTCTGGGAACCAGAGTGGAAGCGTCTGATCCGCTGCTCACTCAGTTATCAGACACCACGCTCTCCGTTTCCAACCCCAACAGTCTTCATGTGGCAGCGTAACATGCTAATTCAATTCTCCGCAGGACTGGATCCATCTCCTTCAATTAGCGCTTTGGCGTCAGAAAATGTTGGTTTGTGTCTGCCGCGGGGAGGAACCGGATCTCTCTGTTTACATGGGACTCGGTCACGTCTGAGGATGTAGTCACTAACACCTGCTGATAGGATCTGGGCACATGATTATTTGAGTTCTCAGGCAGCGACCGCATTACACACAGATGCACTTTTGGGCTGAAGCTGCTGAGGATCAGTTTCTGAGCATGAAATTGTAGAAGTCCCACCCGTCCACATCGATGTAATGGCCTCTCCCCCCGGGGCTCCGTCTCGTTCACGGGCATGCACTCAAGTCAACGCCAGCGTTGGAAAATTAGCTGCAAAGTAAGCCGTGAAACAAAACCCATATTAGAGTATCAGTCATTTGGAAACGAGATTAACCACGACTGGATCTACACGCACACCTCCGCGGGCCACGGACGAGCTGTCATACTCCGTAAGGCGCCACCAGAAGCACTGACGCTACAGAGAGTTTTCCAAAACCAATAAGCAGCGTGAGAAGTGGCGCTGAAGGTCACAGACAGAACGTTCTCTCTGTTGCGGTAATTAAACGCGTGCGCCTCGGGAGCACAGGTGTGTGCGTGTCTTCATCAGACGCAGGTGCACAGAGCCGTGAAGGAGGAAAAACAATTTCTAGCAAAAGTTTGCCGCGCATACATTTTATTTAAATGAGCGTTCTCATTTGTGACAGGATGACCTTGTGGTCACTGACATGTGTGTGTGTTCAGAGACTTCCCACGTTCAGTGTTGATGCTTAAAGGAACAGTTCAGAATTTCAGGAAGTATGTAACTTCTCTTTGTGCATTAGCTAGAGAGCTGTTTTGTTGTTGTAAAGGACTATTTCCCAGATTCTGTGCAGCCAGTGTGTCTGTTAAAACATATGCATACATCCTGTCCTGCTCACCAGTCTCTGCGCGTTACTTGCAGCTTAATGCACAGACAATGTCAGGGTAGTGTGCTCGTATAGAGGCTTTCTGTCTGTGCTCAGTCTAAGACTAAACAACGAGGAGGAAAGAGGAGAGGACATGTTTCCTTTCTGCCTTCTTGCCCTTGATTCACTTTTGGGAACGTTGCTCACTGTCCTTTACATCATGGTTGTTCTGCGTTTGTCTTCCCCTTTCTTGATCTTTTCAACGTCGTGTAGCTCTCCTCCCCTCCTACTCCACCCGCCTCTCGCGTTCTTTTTTTCCCCCCTCATCTCCCTTTCTCGCCTCCCTCTCTTTGTCTCTTTCTCACTGACGGCCTGGCTGTAGCTCAAACCGCTGTGTTATTGATGAGTCGCTCTGTCTTTCTGACTCCTGCTGTCCTGGCTTCAGTCCTACTCCTGCTTCAAAGGAGCCGAACCTCTCTCTCTCTCTCTCTCTCTCTCTCTCACACACACACACACACACAAACACACACACACACTCTGCTGGCCTCATCCCAGCTGGGATTGGAGCCCCTGCGCTGTCTCTCTGCTGGCTGCTTGCTGTAATCAGTCATAGTGGAGCAGACACCCTCTCCATCATTGAGGCTAAGGCCCCTTCATCTCTCCGCCCTGTAACCCACAGCACACCTGTCAACAGCAGCCCACATCACTACGTCTGACTTTGCATCGTCTCTTCGACTGTAAGAGCAAAACTTTGGTGTCTGCAGAGAAAAATGAAGAGGTCACAAAATCCCCTGATGATAATCATCACATATCTTTTCTTCTTTTTTCAAAATAAAATACCAGAAATTATATATTTATTCATTCACAAGATGACCACAGCTGCAACTGGACATTAAAGTGGAATCACGCAGAGGCTAAAGAGGAGGGAGGGCAGACTGTGAAAGCTCAACGTCGGTCTTTTCTTGCTTTGAGTTGTGTTTCTCTTACCCCCCTCCCCACAGATCACGGCTCTGCAGAAAGGAGGAGCGAGCTTCCCGCTCACAGCCGCCTCGGGAAAAGTGCTCGGAAAGGTGCGGCATAGTTGAACGATGATCACAGAGAGAGGTGAGTGATGGACACTCACCACAGACCTGTCTCCGTGTGTCCAGGCATTGCGAAGCTCAGACCAGAGCTCCAAGCCTGTGTACGTGTCCGTGGGACACAAGATCAGCCTGGACACAGCTGTTCGCCTCACACACCGCTGCTGCCGCTACAGAGTCCCTGAACCCATCCGCCAGGTACACACACACACTCCCTCACTCACACACGAGAAAAACGAGCTTCCCGTTGAGTTGACGGCAAAGCGACTGGAACAAAGTTTGTCCTGCGGGTAAAGCAAGAAACAAAAGAGTCGGTGATCAAACGAGACAGAAGCTGAACTCATCAGCTGTGAGACACAGTGCTGCTCGCTGCTCGTCACTTGTACGACGTCCTGCTGTGAAGCGGGGGGGGGGGGGTGAGCAGCTTTTCCAGGGCCTGCGAGACGTAAAAGCGGAAGCAACAATGCGTGCAGTCAAATTATTGGGGACTTATTCTGATTCCTGTGCTAATACACAAACTGTGTCGCACAATAACAACCTGCAACAGTCAAAGTGTGTCAGAAAAGGTTTTCTAGCCCTGAGCCAGATAAACTATTTCTGTCTCTAAAAGCTGCAGATGATATCAGAAAACTCAGAAACATCTGGTTGTACTGTCCATACTACACTTAGTATATGATTATAGCTTTTTCTAAGTCAGAAAAGGATGAAACATGTTCGAAAGCTTCTTTATGAGCTCCTGACAACAATAAGGGAAAATCAATACGTCTACTTTGCTGTTGCTGAATTGTCCTTTATCTTTATATCATGACATCATCACTATACATGTTTGCTGGGCCAAACTGTGTCCATCTGTACCAGCATCGTTCATCAGCAACAGCCTAGGTATAAATCCATCCTCCTGGGATGTGCGGGAGAACTAATAAGCATATATAGGGAACATCAGAACATGAAACGACCCGGTGAGGTGACGGTTCTTTCAGGATGACGTAGACGACTTCCTTCAGTCCTCTTCTGAACCATGAGTCTCCCCAGAGCCTCAGCACGGAGGTGTTGATCACACCGACGGCCCGACATCTCCTCGTGTACACGCGGCGTTGGCCTGGTTAAGGAGCGTGACTTTGTGTGACACGCGTTGATTCACTGCTCGTCAGTGGTTCCAGCCTTTATTAGGAGAGGATATTACAAACCGAACAGAGTCTCTGCCCAGAGGTGGTGATTAAAATCTTCATGAATTCTTCTTTATGTCCCCTTTGTTAATATTGCCGAGCTACAGCTGTGCCCTGCCTCCTGTGTGTGTTTGACCCGTAACGGGATAAGTGTGTGTAAAGATTTACTGGCTGAATGGGAGATTTCCAGTTTTCATGAGTGCTGCTAAACAAGTGATACCTCTGAGAACACTTTGCATTCTCTTTAAAAAACAAAAAGTGCTGAAAAGTTTACTCTTTAATAACATTAAAACACCAATTTTGAGGAGGAAGGAGACTGAAGGGACTCCTCCTCCTCCCTCAGGCTCCTTCTCTCTCTGCCACCAGGCTGCGCTGTGTGTCTGTTCAGCACGTTACTCCTTCCACTGCACAGAAAAAACAAGTCTCACACACACACACACACACACATCTCAAAATCAGTTTTTCGTCGGGGGAGCTGCAGCAGCGGCAGCAGCTAGCTCATCCTCTGCTGTGTTTATTTCTTCAAAGTGTGACTGTTGATGGGAGGAAGACGAGGAGTAGGAGGTGGCAGCAGGGAATGAGGGACACCCTCACCTCCCTCTGTCCAACTGCTTTCCTCTATCTCTTCATCATCCGCGCTCCCTTTTTCCTCTCCCTCTCCTCTCCTGCTCCCCGTCTCTCCCACAGATGCGCTATTTTCTATTCTCTTTATTGCTGACATCACAGGAAAGCCCTCACAGATCCAGTTCTGTTGAGAGTCTTGCTCAGAGTGGAACTCTGGGTTTACGTCACTCTTCTGTGGGCAGAACAAGATTGTCCCCGAGGCCTGTGAAAATCTCTTTCACAACTTGTGGATAAGGGAAAAAAAAGAAAGTAAGAAAGCCGCCGTTGTCACAGGACGAGTCTCCGAGTTACGCAACAGTCGCCTTTATGAAGTTTGAAGACACAAGAAGATGAGCTGTGGTGTGTCCGGACACTCGTTATGTTCAAAACACACTTGATCAGACAGTGAGATGTGGTGTGTGTGTCGCTGTGGTGCGGCGGGGACATACAGATGTTGTCTTCTTCCATCTGTATGTAACACAGAGAGATGAGATTTAATATTTTATGGGGATCTTTAAACCAAGGACATGAACTCATTTCCATCTTAGCTCAGTTAACAGCTGCTCATTTTTATTCTCTGTTAGTGAGTGTTGGTGGCACATTCAGGCTTTACAGGGACTAAAACTCTGAAAAACTTCAGTTAGACTCGCAGCATTATGCAACACACAAATAGGCCTTTAATTGTATAGTAATAACATAATTGCCCAAAATAATGTCAAATTCTCCTCGGGTTCATCTATCAAAACAATATTTTTGGAATACAAAAAACTCATTTATTAAATTTAAGATGTAATTCATTTCACTTTTGTATTTAGATTTCAATAGGTAACAGCTAATTATTACCAACCTGAACTGTTCATTCTGATTAAAATCATTAAAACTAATTCTTTAAAAACATTTCACAGCCCTAAATATGCAATAAATCACCTGGCATACCAGTTACTGTCTGTCTTTATGTTTTAATACTCAGTGATCATGACTGACTGAGGTAAGGTGACGTAAAGCCTCCTCACAGTGTCAAAGCAGCTGGGTGCTCACTCCTTTTCTCCTTCCTATTCACCACCCTTCTCTCCACCATCTAATAAGATCCTCTCACCTTATATCATGAGTGAAAAAAACACCCCTCCATCCACAGCTCGAGACACAGAGAGAGAAAGAGAGAGAGATGAAAAGCAGAGATGACATCATGGGTGGATTCTGCAGTGAAGGCTGATGTGTGAATGCACTGCAGCAGAATCCTCTGTACCACCGTGGAAGAGCTAACGCGCACACGCACACGCACACGCGCACGCACGCACGCACGCACGCGCGCGCACGCACACGCGCACACACACGCGCGCGCGGAGCTCAGACTAATTCACACCCC
>JAUMHF010000001.1:19360574-19378922 GCA_032359275.1 Microctenopoma steveboyesi
AGGAGTCAGACGGGGTTCGAACCCACAACCTTCTGCATCCCAGTCTGACGCTTAACCCATTGAGCTACCAGGCCAAAATTATCAAATCAAATTATCAATAGCTCACTTGCTCATGTAGCCAGTTGATTAAATCTTGTTTGCTAATGGAAAGCTGCATGTTGCATCTGGAAACTACCTTTGCAGGTTTAGGAATTTTTCCTTTGCTAGAAGCAAATAGCAGAAAGGTCTGGAGGTCACCAAAATCATTACTCTGGTAATAAATAATGCCATTTCATCCAATATTTACAATATGGATATTTCAGTCTAGACCAATTTAGTGGCAGCCTTGTTTGGCTGAACAACATCATCTCAGGCTTTAACATATGAGGATTTAGTTTTATCTTTTTCACGTCTTTGCAAAATTGAATATGAAATGAAAGCAATCTAAACATGTCACCGTAGACACAGAAACATTTCTTATTCATACTTTGTTGGCATTTTATTGAACATGTTATAGATAACAATTGACAGATGAACCACTTTGTCCTTCAGAACCAGATGCGAGGAGATGACACTGATGGCAAAACAACAGATTATGTTTAGTGGAAGTTGACGTGAACAAACTTGAAGTGTTGAAGTTAAAACTGAGGGCAAGAGAAGCCTACACAGCCGCTGGAACTTTTCTGACCGTGCTGGGCGGGTGCAGCTGATTTAAACCAGAGGTCCCCTTCAGGCCCAAAGGCTGTCTAAATGTTAATATATGACTGTGTGACATTCTGGTGCTGCTGCCACTGGACCTCCACAGAGAGACTGGAGGAAGCCTGGAGAGACACGAAAGAGCAGCCGTGTGCTGGGTGCGACACTAAGAGAGTTGTTGATGAGAGATGAGACCGAGACTTAAGGAGGAAGTAGGAAGATCTGGAAAGTGAAGTCGACTGATTGGAGTGATAACAACAATTTGGCTTGAGAAAAGTAAGCAAGGGAACATGACGCAGGGGAGAATGAGCATTATACTAATGGTTTGGAGATGGAGGAGAGATATAGAAGGGAAGAAGGGGCAGCGCGCTCTGGCATAGCTGCAGGGCTTAGGGGGCTTTGAGGGACTGGAAGATAAAGACCTGCCCAAGGCCACTGGACCGAAGCCAGGACTCAGAAAACCTCGGTATGTGTGTGTGGTCTGAATGTACCAACATGCCCAGCAGAAAGCCAGCAGTCCACAGCTGTTCACCTTTTCATTCCCACCTTTCATGGGACCTGACCAGAGGATACCAGTTCTGAACCTTCTTTTTTTCTTAGTTTGTTCTTCTTTAATCTTTGTCAGCTGGATAACGTGTGGCAGTACAAATTCTCTGAATCAGAGTTTGCTTTATTAATTACAGTCCAGTATGGATTATTCTGTGGAAAGTTGGGTTTAGGTTCCTTTCTTACAGTCACTTTTGCTTTAAAGGAGTATTTTCATGTTTTTGGGAAAGGGAGTTTAAATAAAGAACATCCATCTGTCCGTTCAGACGGTTAATTCAGCTTCATGGAAAGAGTGGAACGAAGGGGAGACATCAGTAGGTTATAATAATAAGGAATTTGGACAGCTGCTAGACCTGCGTCTGCGCTACTACGGGGTATCGGTGTCACCTCGACTGGGAATCGAACTCGCTCACCCGTGGGTTTGAAGACCACTGCTCTCACTGAGCTGCCATGCCGCCTATAACACGGGTGGTGATGAGCTGCCTTCGATAGCTGTTCACCTGAACTCTCAACATGAGGTCCGTGTGGGGAAAGGACGCCGTCGTTCACTCTTTAGCTGTCTGATCCACTGCTCTCCAGTTGAGCTTGGGTTTATAGATGGCTGTGGACTAATCATACATCTACCTCTCATGACTGACTTATTTCTCACTGTTCAGATCAGACACACATTAGAACAAGACGATGGGTTTTTTTTACCCTTAATTTATGACAACATTTAGCGCAGGAAGAGAACGCTTTTACTTATTGACAGCTTTTCATTTGGGAAAGAAAGAAGAGTCAGTTCATCATGAGTAAATGTTGCAGGTAGCAACCAATAAAAAGTGCCTCGTAGTGTTTTAGGCTTTCACCCGTCTCTCACAGGTGCCTGGCAGGTCATAACATCTTTGTCTTTCTCTTATGCAGTCTTGGTTAAAAGAGAGGTGAAAAAACAAAAGGGCCTGGAACCGAGCTCTGTCTTTGTCCCCATGATGTTGCTAGATGAAAATTCAATCCTATACGAAATGCCATGCAATCCATCTGATAGCCCACACCTGACGGACGGAGGCTGCTATAGCACGGCCGAGCGCTGATGCGTTGATCATGAATGCTGCTGTGACAAACAGGACACGTTATTATGGTTCTGCTGACACAGGTACAAGCATCATCTTTAGCATCAGGATTACGTCCTTCAAGCAGGTGATGAATGGCTCAGGGTTGTTTTTTTTATGTGTGTGTGTGCTCGTATTACTAAAGGTTGTGGGTCGTTTCTTGAATGGAAACAGGAGCAGTCTTCACGTACACATGCACAGGTCTTTGTGCAGTTCACCTCTAAATGGCATAACTAGTATGACTGTTTGACTCCTGACTGTATCAGAGGTTTACGAACTCAAACAGCTTCACTGAATCGAAGCCTTGATCAGAAGCCAGTGGGTGTAGCTTCTCGTTCGATGCCGCCGAGAAGTAGGCTGCACAGATTGTTCACAAATAATCACTCTGAGCCTTGTTTTCCAGCTTTTTGCCATATTGTCAATAAACAGTAGCAGAGTGCCTCCTTCCTCCAGAGACCTTTGCAGAAATTTGAACACAGCGTGAAGATTATACCGCAGTGAACGCGCAGCATTGCAGAGAGAGAGAGAGAGAGCGAGAGAGTTTTAAAATGAAGCTGCAGGCAGCAATTCAATTAATGATCTCACAGACACCTGCAGAGTTGCTCAAAGTCTTCAAAATAATTTATGTAGCATTTTTAGGAACATCTGGAAGAGGATTCTCACTGCTACAGTTATTATGTTGATAATAATTATACTGATTTGGACGGTTGTGTTATCATGTTAAAATATAACATTGTTAATATTAAAATGACTGTTGTATATAGAAACTATTTAAAGGAATCTTTACATAAACATACAGAGGATAACAATCATCAAACATTAGTTTTATCTCCAAATAGCCATTATGTTTGCTAATAAATTAAATGAGGAATACTGATCATTATTAAACCATTTTGCAATGATGGAAGAAAAGCTGAAACACAAGAATTACCTGCACATAATCAGAAACACGGATAATTTCCATGATTTCTATGTCATAGAAAGTGTAACTGGAGTACAAGTTCGATTAGCTGCTACAGGTTTCATGTGAATGTGAGTTTTTCTCTCTGAGATCGATCCATTATTTAGAGAAAGTAGTCTGAAGCTAAACTGTTAAAATGTGTGCACCTAATACCCAAATGATGTTCAGATGCAGATTCAGCCTCATAGACGTTTCCTACAAACTATGTCACAGTTGTTGGATTTGGGAGCAAACAGAAGATCTCCGTTTGTTCTGTGTGAAGCTTCAAAGCACTTTGATTTTAATCTAGGCTCCAAAAGCATCTGTGTCAGGGCGTTCCTGCTCACCTGCGATCACAGCCGAGCCACGCATAACGGTTTGTGACAACTTGTTAAGTATGGAATCTCTTTTTTACACTTCTTTCTGCCCTCCCACGCTCTGCTTTTCCGCAGGCTGACTGTCACTCCAGAGAATATCTTCGCAAACACTTCCCAGCTGCAAATACACAAATCAAAGAATGAGGTAAGTAATAAAAGGCAGCAGCATGCCCTGTGTGTGATCTCACACTCACACATACAGAACAGAACAACGGTGCTGTTCATGGTGACAGGGCTGATTTACACACTCCTAAAATAGGACTAAAAGCCACAGCAAGTGAATCACTGAGGAAATTCCCCAAATAGTAAAACCAAATTGAAGTAACTTCCCAGATTCAGCACGTTGTCCTGGTGGTGGATCCCCTCGGTCAGAGGGATCACTCTCTCGTTGGCTCTTACCAAGTCAGTGACCAGGAAACAGCTGCCAAATAAATATATGCTCATTTAGAAGTAGCTAAAAACCAGAAGCTCGCTCTGTTCATGGTTTGTGTATCTGAGTCCTTCCTCCTTTTGAATGATGAATGCACTCTACTGCCCCCTGCTGAGGTGGATCGTTATTTCCTGGTGACTGTGGATCAGCTGGACACAACTTTGCCCACATTAGTTCTGTGATGTCAGCTCAGCGTGTCTCTGCCCTCAGAGCTTGTGAGTTGTTGACAGGTTCTCTGCATTTTTGGAGGGTTGTGGACAGGGCAGAGGTGAGCCGAGGACGCCTCAGGTCAAACAGAGGCACCGGGCAGATTCAGTGAATCCACTATGAGGGGAGAGAAAAAAGCCTTTGATCGTCTGACTCTCATCTGAAATAACAGGCAGCGCCTCACAGTCCAGCGCTACCTTCCTCATTACCGATCAAAGCCGCGATCCGTTGAGCACGCTGAGATGCTTCAACAAGTCATCAGCATCACTCACTCTTCGCGTCCAAACTGAAGTGTTTTCAAACGTGCAGAGAATCCAACGTTCAGGACTGGAGCGGCTCGTCACACGCGCAGACGCGTTCACGGCCGCTTCCAAGCAGGCGTGCCGTAGCATCCCTCGGCGTACCCCACCAGAAAGCGTAATGGGATGCCGTATCCATCCACTCAGAAACCCCCTGATGTGGGGAAGCTTCTGAGCGCGCTCCACTCTTTGATCAGCCTCGCTACAAAGAGACTGAGACAGGGAGAGAGGCTTTGTGCTGAGTAGGCAGCGCTGCTGCAGGTTCCTTGAGGCCTTAACCAAGCTTTACCCTCTCAGTCACTCAACGGGCTGCAGGCGCACGTGAGCAGATGTGTACCTCACCAGCAGGAGCACACATCTGCCAGATGTAGATGTTTACCAGCACACACCTCACGCGTCTATTTGTATTACTGAGCCTAACCTGGCCATGAATGGAGTCAAATCCGATTCATACTGCTCACACTGGCTGCAGTACAGCTGACTACCATCATCACCTGTCATTCTCGTCCATAACATTATTTCTAGCAGTGCTGCTGCGATTAGTGTAAAATAAAACGTATGTTTCTTACGTTTGGAGACTTTAATATTCATGCTTTGTCCTGGGGGCTTTTTAAATCTTCAGGATTCTTTTAACCTTTGCAGTGTGTGGCTGGTTCCACACGTGAACGTGGACACACACTTGGAGACTGTAGCTCCATGAAAACCAGGCAGCCCAGAACTAAATCTGAGTCCTGGCTGAGCTCTCAGATGCAGGTGCCATCAGGCTGAGTGACAAAGCAATGACTGAAGATGTTTAAGGACTGTTGGCATCATTAACAAACAACTGAAAAAAACCTTCCTGACATTATTCTGTCAAACGGGTGAATCCCCCTTTGGTCTGGTGTGGTCCCGTTTCCCTCTGAGTCCTTGATGCTTGAAAACAGCTCACATTTTCTAGAGAGGCAGTATTTTTTTAGAGGTTTTCCAGTAGGCTTTAAGTCCTCACACAGCACTGAATCAGTTTTAATGACACATTTTACTGGTGACTGGTGATAAATGTGTTATTCTTGTGGTTTTAAATGTGAGCTGTGTGGATCAGTGGTCCTGCCATCCTACTCTCGTTTGGAGCAGTGTGTGGGCATCAAGGGTCAAACTTTTAGTGTAAGCTCCTCCTCCGCTCATCCCACAGGGCTCAGTTCTAGGCCTCCTCTTCTTTTCCTAGTATCCACTCTCTCTCGGTTTGACTGAGAAAACATGCGCTACCACCTCATGTAATGAGACAGATAGCGACATAATAATAATGCAATAATGTTTTATTTAAATTCAGAAATTAACTAAAGTAATAGGTTCCAAACTGGAGTTCAGTGACTGTGTGTCTGCTCTTTTAAAGCCCCACAGTGTTTTCAGTCGTTTTGTGTTCACTGTCGTAGCGATATTCACGTTGCTAATACCGTATCACCTGTTGTTTTCCTGACAGGGGAGGAACACACAGACGCTCCAGTCAAATAGCCGGGACTTCTACTCATACCATGTTCTGGAGATGGTCAGAGTGTCATGTCTCCCTCTGTCCCGTGTTTGTCCAGCTGGTTAGATCCAAAGTCCTTAAGGTGAAGCTTTTCTTGTGATGTTCTTCTGTGAAACACTTTTTATTCTCCAGCTGCTCCAGCTAAATGCAAACAAAGAACAAACTGCCGCCGTGAGTTTCCGGTTGGATTTCCTGGTCTGGAGCTGTAGCCTCGGCTTTGTGGGAGGAGTTCTCCCAACCACTAGACAAAAATAATAACTTTAATTATTACTTTTAAACCGTGTTGAGTGTTGCTACGTGTAAGTTTTATTTCAAATATTACTGTCACTGAACCATTTCAGTTGTAGTGATGGTTTCCATCAGCTTCATGCTGTTATAAAATAAATGATCGAAAATCTTTTCTGCCCTTTTCGAAAAGACTTTTTTAAATGCCATGGAATATGTCGTAGAAGCAGTCGGCACAAGTGCGGACTGATGAGCACTGTTGGGAGCAGCGGCGCTCATTAAAAAGTTATGGTGGTACAAGGACACAGCTTGTTGCTGGAAGTGATATTCAGCATCAGTATTAACTGGAGGACTGAGTGTGTGGCGTTTCTCTCAACACCTTCACGTTCTCCATCTCATGTTGGGCTTACTCAGGTGATCCCATTCAGGCACTAACACCTGCGATGGATTGGGTCGGTTCTGTTAGAACCAGTGAGCACCGCCATATTTTACACCCTACTACACGTTCACACACACGTTAAGTCATTTCTTGTTACCTGGTGTGATCAGGGTTCATGGTAATTAGGTAAACTAAAGATAGGAGACTTATAAATGAAACTTTAAACGTGTTAAAGGAGAAACTTGTTATCTTTTATTTTTGAACGTGAGCAGTCTCAACAGTCGGCTACAGTCACTACAGTATCCTAAAGTTTGCTTCCTCATTCTGCGTGTGTGTGTGACTGCGTGGCTCATGCCGAGCCTCTGGCTCTGTGCATCACGCACTCGACCCGGACTGACCCAGACCGTGGAGCAGACAGTCCTGACGCCAGCTCCGCTTCTAAGGGACGCTAAATAAAACATGTTGAGGTGACTCAGAGTCACAAAGCTTTAATGATATTCTTTGTTTTCCCTGCATCTGTCTGTAGCTCCACCTGTTTTCTCTCTTGATTTCAGAAAACAAAGCGAATGCAGACGATCGGTTGTAGTGAATAGAGCAACATGGACACTGTTGGTCTGTCTTCTGAGTTAAACACCCTCTGTTACCATTAAAGGAGGATTCCAAGTTATTAAACCCGAGTACGATCTAGATAGTTTTGCTCGTCACTCTTTTCACTAATAAGTGATAAACAGATGAAAGAGATCTGAAAACACGGCAATGCAGCTACACAGACGTCCACAGGGGCCAGAAACACGAGCAGCCAGATAATCAGACAGGATTTATACAAACTGCCAAACAAAAACGTGTACACAGGTTTTACATGTAACCAGGGATTATTATCTCACGTTGGGCGTATAACCTTCAGTTTTTCCTCTAATTAAAGTGATTTAGACAGTCACTAAACCATCAGCTTGTCTTAACAATTGCTTTGGTGAGTACAAAGACATAATAGCAGCCACAAGCCTGCCAAGAAAACGAAAGATAAAGTTTTACTAAACCCTAATTAGCCTTTAAAGGTGCTAAATAAATTTAAATCTCACTGCATGGCTGCCGCTTGTCTCCTTTTCCTCTCGGCTTGTGTGCACACCTCATGAAGCGCCGTCGAAAACCCTGATCGATTTGATGTCCAAATCAAAGCTGGAGTTCGAATAAAGCGCTTTCACCGGCACCAGACACTTTTGCTGTTGTTCTTTGGTTCCCTCTTCGTGTTTGTCCTTGTCTCGTCGTCCCCACTTTTGGTTCCTGTATTTGTTCCAGCTTCATGAACGTGTATTTGTGCTCCGTACACAGTCGGCCGTCTCTCATCTGTTCTGTGTGGCAGCGAGATGAAATCACTGGCACGGCTAATATTTCTATTGAGATATTAACAGATGGTGTCGTTAGTAATTTTGAACTAGTGAAGTACGACTTCCAGCCAAAAGGTTTCTCGTTTAATTAACTGGCTCAGCATTTTGCTTGGTGTATTTCCTGTCTCCTCTTTAGTTTTTCTTTACCCAGCATCACCTTGATGCTTCTCCCCCTCCCTGCAGAAAGTGTGCTGTGTGTGTTTATGCATTCAAGTGGATCATTTAAGGAAGAGATGCTAGAATGTTTTATCCTGTCCTCTCTAGGAAAGGCCCCTTCCTTCCCTCTTTCTCCTCCTCCTCCCTCCGGTCTGTCTGCCTGGTGCAGCAGAGGAGAAACCGCATCCCTGTCGTCCCTGTTCGGCCTCGCACAGAAACACCCTCTGTGTTGCTCTTTGCGTCGCCTCACCTCCCTCTGCCGCGATGCCACCGCGCACAGCTCAAGTGTTGATGAATTGCTGCCACCTGTCCCATTTGTCACCGCCGCCGCCGTGTCTTCAAACGCACCGACTCCAAAGCCCCGTGCACTCCGCAGCGATAACAAGAGCAATCTCAGAGCCGAGGAATGACAGATGCTGAAGACGGAGGGAAAGGGCAAGCGGGCGGGGGCACAAGTGGGTGGTGTCCAGGGAGGGGGGCAAATGAATATATGACGCTGCGGTGTGTAGTTCCTGACAAGCAGGTGGGCACCAACAAAATGAGTGTGTGCTGATGAACAAGAGCTGAAGTGGAGTCACTGCCGCGTTCAATGGACACTTGCTAGTGTGGGAAATTAGAGAAAGAGGAAGTTCTGGAAGTGACTCGACCTTCAGACACGTTGTTGATCAATAAGACGTTCACGTGTCACTTTACTGCCACTAGTCTTTGACCTTTACCTCCGAGCGGTAGATTCAGGAAGGCATGGTTTGTCTGGGTGAGTAGACATTTTATTAAGAGGGTGGATGTGTCACTGCTCCGTTCTTCAGCCACATTCAGTCTCTACAGAAACAACTGAGTGAAAATCTATTCATTTTGGCTACAGATTGATCAGCGGAGACATTAAAGGATTAGGGCAGGATCCAGTTAAAGGCTGCATCTAATGATTATTTGTACAGCTGATTAATCAGCAAATTATTTCCTTTAGAACATCAGGAAACCACCATTTTATTTTGTCCAACCAGCAGCAGAAAAGCAAAGAAATTTGGATTTAGGATTTAATGAAATAATCAACTTCCGGACGTAACTTTTGTGGTGGTAACATCACTCTCCCAACCCTACAGCGCGCTTACTGTGGTTTAGGAAAGGTAGTTAAAGCGTAGTTAGAAAGAGAACTAAATGTAGGATCCAGCATCTTTAAAACCTGAAGCACGTCCTTCCACAGTGTGTATGTAAAAATCTATGACTGAATGAACTCCACAAAATGCCCGTGTGATTTCAGTATTGAGCAAACTAGTCTCGATTATCTGTTTAGCTGTTACTGCTTAGTCCTTCACTCTACCTTAAATGCTGACATAAGTCCCTCCGGTCAGAAGAACCAGCTCAATTTAAATGGAAATTGCGTGGTGAACGTGTATTTGGATGGGGCGGGGGATTTATTTGATGGAGACGAGGTTAGATCCGAACACGAGCACCGTGTGTGTTTTCTGTGTTTTCTCACTCTCGCGCTGACAGGACGTGTCCCTGTGGCTTGGCGTGGCGTCCCCGCCGCTTGTCATCAGCCTCTGGTTCTGTGGCGTGCTGACGTGCGCGTGATTGATAGATGGTCGAATGACAGGCGAGCTGCTGCCGTGTCAGATAAACACACACACACCTGTGCACGCTAACCCCTGCACGTGCGCCCAGGTGTCTCGTCATCCAGCTCGCCACGAGCGCACACCTCTCTCATGCCCTTGCTGTAAACCAGAAAATCAATGCAGCCCTTTTCTTCCCTGAGGCGCCTAAAGACAAATCAATTGAGGCCGATCTATTGTAATAAGGACACATCTTGCCTCGGACGAAAGCAGATGAGAGGCTGCAAATGACAGTTATTAGATTTTTGTGGCGAGGAGGAGAAGAGGCTTCGTGGACGGGGGCCAGGGCTGTTGTTTTCATTGAGTGGCTGCTCTGTGAAGTCCAGTCCTGCTTCGTCACACCTTCAGGCTGCTGTGCTGCTCCATGATCAGCCCTGTCAGGAGCACGATCCACCAATCCAGCCTTTAAACATTAATGATATTCCCACCGTAGCTTTGTCGCGTGACGTTGAACGACTCTAACTTGTTGTAACTTATTCTCAATGCGTCTGTGATATTCAAAGAAAGAAAAGCCTCCGGGCTCCTGCTAACCTTCAGGGGTTAGGTAAAGATTGAAATGACCTGCTAAAGGATGAAGGGAACATTAGTTGCAGGTCGGTAACAAAGTCAAACTCTGGGTCAGATGCGCCACACGCCCACCCAGCATCTCAGCCCCCACACCTCCTAAGCTTTCCAGCTCGCCACATAATGAGCACAACGCTTCCTCAGGTGTCACTGAAAGAGACACAATCACTCAATGTGAATATGATGAATACTGAGCAGCGTGTGAAATGCCTTCTGCATTCATTCTAAACCAAATATCACCACAGACCTGTCGGCAGATATTGAACCCCGAGATAATCCGGCCGTGAAAATCCCTACAACTGCTATTACATCGGACATGGAGGCACTCCAAAGGTTCCTCGCACCGTTCTCACATTTACCAGGACACGGTGACCTCCAGGCCTTTTTACAAGCACCAGCCTCGGGGAAAACTCGCCTGCAAGGCTCAAAAACCAAACTGTCGGCATTGTGTTTAATCAAAATCCATTGTGTGCTGTTGTAACTGTAGACCGTGGCATTCAGTGACCGTGGGAACGTATTTCACCCTCCCTCCCTCAGACTGCTTTGCTATTCCACTGTACTCCTTCCATAGATTCACACATGTTCCATTAGGAGGGCTCTGGCTTCTTTAAACCCCTGTTTACTGAGGGTTTTTTCCTTTCCATGAAAAGCAATCAACTTCCAGGCAGAGTCGAGGCTTTCACGTCAGTACTGTCCTGAGGTTCTGATAAATAACACCTGCAATGTTGTTTTTGTTCATTTCACTGTGCAGACATCTGTGTGTTTGTGGGACTGATCAGAGTAGGCTGACGGTGAATATTAATAATCCTACTGAGAGCATGAGACAGACTTCTACCCAGAGCACTTCAGCTCCTCATCACAGCGAACTGAGACAAGCATCACTCACTGAATGAAGATCTGCCTGTCTGTTCTCCCAGCTACCGAGATATTTCTGTGTGTCCCAGTATGCATGTTAATTCGCAGCAGTGAATGCTCAAAGCATAAATGACGAGTTTCTTCTACCGTTGTTTGTATCTGCTGAATGCAGTATTACCTCATTTATCAGTATCAGTTATCAGTACTGTTGTTTATGCAGTATTTAGGTTCATATCGATCTGCAGAAGTTACTGTAAGATTGCAGGATATTCGACAGCACCGGCGATGATTGGGGTTCAGTTCAGACGTGTCTAACAATAGAAAGAAGGGAGAGACTGGATCTTGTCAGCTATCAGGCAGCAAAGAAAGACTTTAGAGCAGTGTTTCTCAACTAGAGGGGTCGTCAAGGTGGCGCAAAACGCATGGGAATCCATTATCTTAGGCCTTTTAAGCTGTAATGCTAAACCACCCCCAGTCACTAGGTGGCAGCAGCGCTCAAACTAGTCAACAGGCTGCATGTTTAACCCACTAGAACTAGACCGACCTCAAACACACACACGAGTGAGCGCGCTGATAGAGGAGTAGAGATGAAGAACGGCAGAGACTGGGAAAAAAAAGGCCAGAAAATATGACGAAGCCGGTTGGAAATAAGTTTGTGTTTTCTGTCTAAAAACCTCGACAGCGGAGAGTGTGTTAAAACGGCACTTTACGCTTTACACCCCAGGTAAATGAATACGCCCCTGGACGTATTCAAACTGAACTTTGAAATAGTTTTAAATTGCTGCAACTCATTTTCTTAGTTTGATTAAAGAATCAGATTCGTGGTGCCAGAAACCACATTCAGTGATATGTACAAAATATATGTATGGTTCAAAATACTCCACTTAAAACTGGGCACAGCGCAGCAGGTAGGACCTGGGTTTGAATCCGCCAGCTGCCAGTCAGCAGGGAGTTTACAGAGATCTTCCCTCCCTCCCTCAGACCAGAAGTTCTGCTTTTGGTCCATACTCACAAGCACAATGTTTCCACGCGTAGCTTCACATTGTGTCGACACTGAACCTGTTGCTCCCATGTTAGAGTGTTTTGTTCCTCTTTATCTTTGCACGTAACATCAGGCGCCACCTGTAGGGTTAGAAATCACATTCTCCTCTATCAAGGACAGCTGCTGCACACCTCTCAGTACCTTTGGTGGTAGGAACGAAGTACATGTACACGTACAGTAGTATGTTTTCTAAGTACAATACTTTGATACCAACTTGGTATCAAAGTATTGCTTCTCATGGCGCCCCTAACTGGTGCAGACACCACACTTAGTGAAAGATAAGTGAGGGGCGGTCTGATCCTGGCGCTCAGATACGACCCACAATCACTCACCGTAACCCCCCAAGAAATAATGGATGCAGCTCACAGGTTCAAGCCCCTGAAATAATTAGATGCTGATCTGCAGCATCAGGCTCTCATCTCAGCCGTGGCATCCCATCCGCGGCTCCAGGGTCATTACCCCTCCAACACACATGCGCTCATTCGCTCACATTTCACGGCGTTCCCCGGAGAGGCTTCCCGCGCGCTGGTGTTTGTGCTCGCAACGTGCCATCGCTCTCCCTCGTTACTGTGAGAAAATCGGCAGCTTGTGTGCACACACGTCATCACTCAGTGTAAAGAACCCGTGGCCCCTGGGTGCTTTCAGCGCAGCCCCGCTGTAATGCCTCATCCCTTTCGGTCACTCTTAAGCTGAAGTGTGTGTGTGTGCTGCTTCAGCGTAGATCAGAATGAGCGGTGGCAGCTTGTATCGCTCCAGTTTCCCAAAGACACTACATGCGGCTCATTTGCATCCGAGTGATGTGGTGTTTTACTAGAGGCGAGGCGACGCTGTGATTTGTTGGCGAGGCGAGCGGTGAATCAACCATGTTGTTATTTGACGTCAAACTCAAATGTCACACAACGTTTTTTTTTGTCTGTGTGTATGCAAACAATGGATTCGTGAATGACACGTAGTTTGTGTGTCTGTGCAGCAGATACTGTAGGCAGGCTGAAAAAGCAGTGGTGCAGTCTGTTAGGTCCACAGACAGAACTATTCGTTATGTCAATTTCCTTCACTGGCAGGATGTAACAGAGGGACTCTTCATCTCCTCTCCTCCCTCTCATCCCAGCCGTCAATGTCAAGGCTCAGCTGCTCTCTGCCTCTCTCACTTCTCTGCACTTTCCTTTTCTCTCTCCATCGCCTTTTTTTTTTCTTCATCTGCCCTTTTCCTCCTTTTTTTCCTCACCTCTGCCTCTCCAGCTCTGCCCGCTCTCCATCACCTTCTTACCCGGGTGCACAGCTGTCAGACATGGCAGCGAATCGTACTGCGCTGACCCAATCAAAATTCAGTTGGAAGGGGCATCTCTTCAAAGCAGTGGCCAGCTGTTGGTAAGCAGCTGCTTTGGAGCAGAAACCAGGGAAAGACGGGAGGCAACGGGGACCGAACTTCCTCAACGCTTCTTCAGATGTTGCTTCAGATGGGGCCGTTAACGGGGAAGTTGAGTCAAGCGAGACTGACTGGGTGTGAGGCCGTCATTAAAGAAATGGCTCTGATAAAGGTCACGTTTAACGGGCAGTGGGAGAAAATACTCACATTCACATTAGGGTTCATGTAGTATATGTAGTCTGTCAACCTTCACAGTAGCAAGTTGTTCACTGTCTCTTCCACTGGCTGAAAACAGGTTATTATTAGATTTCTTACTTGCTCTTGGGGAAGGAGCCAGTGGGCTTCAGCAGGCAGGCTGTTGGTGTTAACACAGCCAAACACCAGTTACCGCAGCTGACTCTGAGTTTAGTTTGTTAGTATCAAGTATTTTTCACCCTTTTAAGGTGTCATCAATCACAGACTCTCCCCCACTATTACTATTACTGTTATTAATACAGCTGTAGTGCACCGTACGAGAAGAAGAAGAGGAGGAATCCACTTTATTGTCATTGAACTACACAGTTGTCATTTGAGATTTGCTCTGTTAATGTATTTGGGAGCTGTCACATGCCATGAAAGATGCTGTGGTGTCATTCTGAGTTCTTGTAGCCTCTGATCTTGACTTGCGTCCTGTCACCGCGCTGCAGATGTCGCTCATAAATCTTTTCTCTTCCTCCATAAATTTGAGCATCTCCTGGGTGCACGCTCGGCGGCAGGTTTCTCTTCCTCTGCCATGCCCTCATCAGTCAGGTCATTGCTAACGTCACTGCTCACGTCACTGCCACTGTTGACGTCTGAGAGGAGCAAAAGAAAAATGCTACATCAGTTTACTCGCTGCAAAAAAGCACCTGAGAATTGTAGGTGAGTAAATGAAGTCGGTTCACTCTGCTTCCACTTCTGCTCACTGTAGTCTGCAGTGTTCCCGGTCATTCATAATGCTGTTCACCAAACCATCCGTCTTTCTCTTTGATTCCACATGTAGACTCTCAGTCAGTCCAAAAATAGAAAGCAAATTAGGGGCTTTGCTTTGCGGTTTTATCGAAGCGCGCTTCAGTGCAAGGCTGTACATAAAACTCAGTTTGACCTTATCTGCGTCACTTAAAATGATTCTGCAACTGTGGTGTGCTGACAGTATCTGAACAGGATCCTTGGCCTCTCCCTGCCCCTCTGAATCCACCTACACACACACACACACCAGAGGACCGTGGTGCATCAGGGCCCCTTCCCTCTCTCTCTCTCACACAGTGATTCCATCCACCGTGATTCATCTCCCTGGCAGTGTGAAGTGTAAAGGAGATTATTACCAGTGAAGGGCTCAGCCCCCGTGAAGATCAACTACTCTCCAGTCTGCCCTGCAGAGGAAATGGGAAAATATTGCTAATGTTTACAGCCCCGCAAGTATGTGTGTGTGTGTGTGTGAGCGCGCGCGTAGCTTCATGTTATGTGCACTGGTAATGCCTGCAGCATGACCAGCATGGTTAAGCAGTTCCCAGTCTCGCTTCCCATCTAGAAATGTGCTGACTTCAGGGTGTTTCGGTGCGCATTCATTGGTAGGATATACCACTGTGTGTGTGTGTGTGTGTGGCCATGGGTGTGTCATCGTTTGACATTTATTTTTGCACCTCACTAAGTCCAGCAGAAGCCTGTCTTGATTCCTCTTTATGCTCGTCCACCCCTCGTCTTCTGCTGCGCTGGAAACGGGACTGAGGCCCATTTAAATCTGCTGTTTGGTGAGCGGGAACCTGACGAATACTCTGTGATGGCCTAAATGAACACCTATTTAAACACATCATGTCGTTTATAGGCCAGTCTCTCATTACCTCCTAATGAGTTGTAGACGGGGGTCATCTTACATCGAGTCTGTGCTCAGCTCACCTATCTCCTCAGATTAGCATAATGATTTTAAGCGAGTACCCTGAGCTTTAGCTGTGTTCGCAGTGAGTGCATGTAACTGCTGCACAGAGGGATGTGCAGAGACTGCATTCCTCTCATTTGTCCTCTCTCTGAGGGCCTTAGTGTCACAACAGGATTTGCATAAACACTTAGAGACAGAATCGAATGCAGACACAAAAAAGTGCACCAGGCGCCCTTGAAGAGAAATTTAATCGAGTACGTGAATTAATATGAACGAATCCTTATTAATCAGCAAACATCTCATTATTAGCAGCTTTGTGGGTTTTGAACATTGCTGTGAAATTTGAAAGAATCAGTGTTTGTGTTTGAGTCACTACATTAAATACGTAAAACTTTGAACTAAGATGAATTTATTATTGCTGAATGTTAAATGGATGCACAATCAATGGCAGAACATCCACTTTAGATATTGACCTACAGTTGAACACCACATATTTCTAATTGACATCACCACAGCAGCAGATCTATGCGTTGTTATTTATGTGCTTCTACGCCTGTAATGGCTTACAGTTTAGACAGTACCTTTAGGGTCATGAACACTATATTTCTCTCTCTGACTCTTCATAACTGTTCACAGATTCTTCAAGTAACTGAAAGTCCAAGTATCTGATACTGTCTTGGACAAGTCGTCTGCTTTTATAAGACTCAAGACAAAAGTATTCTGTATAAACAAACTGGTCTATTGTAGTTTAAAACCTCATGCATGGAGACTTTCAAACTCTGAATACAGAGATAGATTCAAGCCTTTAGAAAAAATGTGAGGCATATCCAGCATTTGAATAGAGCCTGGGCACTGCGTCAAGTTTCAGATCAGAGGCTCTCTGTTTCTAAGCTACAGTGCTGTGGAAGTATTTGCCCTCATTCTCTCTTTTTTTGCTTAATGATCACACTTAAATGATTCAGTTCATCAAACTAATCTTAATATTAGACAAAAAAATGCAGTTTTTAAATTGATTGGAAAGAAAATCGGTTTAAACCTACCTAGTCGTATGTGAAAAAGTAATTGCCCCCCCCTCACCAAATCATAAATATTTTTGAATTTTTGAACAGCTGAGTTCAGCACACAGACCTTATTACTGCCGGACCTGATGGATCAAGTAGAAGCTTAAGTAGGAGCTGTCGGCGTAAGTGAATCAGTCTCTAAAAGCAACTCGTACCACCAGCTTAAGACTTTCAAGAACAGATGAGAAACAAAGCAACTGACATGTATCAGACTGGATGGAGTTTATAAAGCCATTTCTAAGTGTTTGGGACTCCAGAGCCATTATCCACAAAATAAAACTGCACAGAAGAACTTTCTAGGTAGTACCGGCCTACAAAAACCCTTACTCATCCAAAACAACACCTATAGAACTGCAGAAGCCAAAGAAGAGTTTGTCCAAAGTTTCTCCAGTGGAGCAGGAATATTTTCCACAAAGTAAAAATACCTGAGTCTGCTGCCTGAAACTGGAATCAATTTACAAGAGTGTGTTTTTTAGTAAACACGTGAGTCTAGTTCAGTGTTTTAGTGACCAGCGTGAGTGGAACAGAAGCGATCCAGGAATGGATCCCTGTGGAACTCCGTGCATGGTAACATTAACCAGGCATCAGATGCTGGTGATGTTGCACGGCGCTGTTCTACTGCAAATGATAAACCGTAATAGAGCTGCCGTTTGGAAATGTGATTTTTGCTTTAATGGGAGCACTGCCAGGACACTGTGGCCCAGCGTGTTTTCTCTGAGTCTCTGTTTTATTTCAGAGGTTACCTGTAGCATCAATAATTTGGGACTCGGTAGATTTCCACTTTCTTCATCCTTCAAAGAACTGGAGGCTTTTCTTTTTGAAGAATGGTGCAGTTTCTCTTGACACAGCTCACGGGGTGTTTGACAGCATAGCAAGGAGGACTGAAGAGAAGAAACCCAAGGCTACTGACTGAAACCGAGCATGGCTTGCCATACGCCAAAAAGCATGTATTTTTTAACGGCTGCAGTCCTTTATTGGGTTTGGAAAAACTCTTCAGTGTTACTGAATTCATGTTTGTGTTTCTAAAAACACAGTCACTGGGTGTATTTATATAAATAAAACATTTCCATGTTTCTAATTAGTGCTGCATCCTTGCAGTGCCCCCTCATGTATCATCATATCCTATATCTAATTAGAAAGATACATAATTGTCTGAGTCATAGACCATCAAAGCCCCACTGAACACTTTAACAAGGTTTTTGTTCATAACATAGCAACACTTAGGAGCATGAACTGTTTACTAGAAATCTAAGCGATGTCAGTTTTTCATTTCCATGTTTCAGTGTCAATCAGATATAGTCTGTCCTACACGTTTATCCTGAAAACAGATACATGAAGCAAAGCAAGAATGAAACAGGTCTGTCAAAGACTGATGAAAAGATGTCTCTTTTCATTGTTGGGCTGATATGTTATGCAAGAGGAAATGATGTTGCCTCCTTTGTTTTCCTCTTTGTTCTCCCATCTGGGACAACACGAAGCATTCGGGGAAACCCCTGCAAAACAACACATTATTACTGAGAAATTCAAAGTCATTTGTTTCTTCTTTATTAGTTTTTAATTAACATTAGTCGAGTCAGTTGATAGCTTGACACTCAGCATCAAGAATGGTCACCACGTGCCACCAGGACGGCTTCGCTGCACCTCGGCGTTGGTCGTACATGCCTCTAAACCAGGGGTCTCAGACTGGCGGCCCGCGGGCCATCTGCGGCCCCCGGGACCGTAATATGCGGCCCCCGTCTTAATAT
>JAUMHF010000001.1:19379022-19439321 GCA_032359275.1 Microctenopoma steveboyesi
CTGATGCGGCCCAGCCTCACCCAGACTCCGCCTCCAGCGGCCCCCAGGTAAATTGAGTTTGAGACCCCTGCTCTAAACGCAGCTGCAGAGATGCACTGTCACTCCGCTGATGGTGGGCGTTGGGTGTTCGGTTGAGTTGGGAAGGCCGAAGCAATGATATCGGTCAATTTCATGTCCAGTGGAGAAATAAACCTTCATGATTCATGCAGAAATGGTTTTGCAAGAACAACGTTGGCTTAAATAATGAAAGACACAGCGCACACGCTCACGAACATAAAATGCTACCAACAAAGCTAATTACTCTTCTTCAGCTATGACTTATTGTATTGTGTCAGTATCTAATAACTAACGTATCCTGTAGTACATTAACATCAGCCCCCCCCCCACCTGCTGGAGACCTCATCTTCTTCGCTGAGCCTGGGTCAGGCTCATAATGTCGCTCTCCCACCATTACAACTCTATTACGCTGTCTCTTTATTGCCCCTTAAGCACCTTGACCAGCGCTGCGGCAGCCTGTAACACGGTAACAGCTCTCCCTCTCATTCTCCGTCCCGCTCTCTCCGTTTCCTCTTTCTCCATCTGTCTTCAACACACACTCTCTGATTCAAGTCATTCGGTGCCGTTCTCCTCTAGTTCGCTTTCGGGTGCTGATTGCCTCTGTAATGCAATGAAAATGTCCTGGGCGGCTATTCAGAGCAAATTGCTTCCTGTTGTGTTACTGTAGGGCCCACGCTAACTGGAATGGAGAGACGCAGGCTGAGGCGTCTTCAGTTTGAGGGAAATGACAGAGGCCGTTAATGGGCCTCACCGTGAGGCTCCACTTTTTACACGTGACGTGATAGTGTGAAAGCTTCCGTGTTACCCAAGCTTTCAGGTAATGGATGAGGGTCCAGGTTTCCTCTAGTCCTCAGTTCAGACAGAGGGATTCAGTGAATGACACAAACATTACAACGGTGATAAACTAAACGTAAGCATAAAGATAATGCAAAGGTTATGCATCCTCCTTAGATCGAAGTCTTCTCTGCACCTTCGATTCACATCATAGTATCACATGAAGATAACCCGAGTAAATACAAAGTGCAGCTTTGAACGCAGCTGACACAGCAAACATGTCTTTGATTGCAGGAAAAAGTTGCGATCGTTGCTTCTCTTGTTCCAGGTTCCAAACGACGATGGATCTTGGGAACACGATCAACTTCAGAAAAGGCCCATGAAGCGTCTTTCTGTGCGGGAGTTGGAGAAAAGTAAAAATGCTGCAACGTCCATTTTGCTTTTAGAAGCAAAGGAGATGCTGTCGCATTATGTGGATCCTTTTGTGCACTTGCCCCATATTTAAACTGGATGTGGGTCAGACTGACTCTTTTTATATTCTGATCTCATTACATTTTGGGTCACTCAGCTCTTTACACGAGGAAACGTGTAAATAAATCATAAATGTCCCTGATCTCTGTGAGAGTGGTCTTCTAATAATATCTGTGGGGATATGTGGAACTACACCGGGTATGTTTAAACACACACACACAGTCACGAGCGTCGTGCACTTCATATTGTGTCGCCACTGAGCGTTTCTCTTTAAGTGAGTCAGACCTGGCAAGCGGTGCCACTGTGCCAGGCCGGTCCCGGTGAGGCAAGCGGAAAAGAAGGGCAGGGAGGATGGGGGCTGACTCTGCAGGGATGGAGGCCAGGAATAGAAGTAGTCAGATGGGGCAGTATTGATCAGCGGGAGGGGTCAGGGGATCAGCTGACGGAGAAGGCCGAATGGTCCCACGTCAGAGCGGTGCACGTTACATACAGCGTGGACAGATGGTGACGTTCGTGGGATGCAGGTTACTCCGTGCTGCTGGTGTAAAGAACGCTAAATAAGGTTATTACGTTACGTTTCTGACCCCCACCGACCAGTCAGTCGACCTCAACCTGGTTGGACAGGGAATGTGACGGGTCCTAATGCATCTTCTGCGTCTCTGTTGGCTCCAGTCTTCCTGTTCCCTCGTTCGCTCTCTGCGTTTCAGAGGCCCTGAGCAGTTTGACATGCTTTTTCATTATTTAGAGCGAGAGGATTCTGACGCAGGGCAGCGATCTCGCTTTCCCTCTGTTCTCTGGCCAGCTCTTCTGTTTTCCTACCGTCTCTATGAGCGTATCCCTCGGTGGTTCTAACGCCTGGAGCTTAAAACTTAGACACAACATGAATCCTGAGACGGTTATGTCCTAAAATTACTGGACAACAATAGCAATGATTCTAAATGTTCTGTGAACTACTGGAGGTATTTTATGATTCACCTTCTTTGTGTTAACGTGTTTCATCTTTTTCTGCATCAGCCTGTGGTTTGGTGTGTTTTCCCAGATGCTTCTGCAACCTTTTAATCATAAACACTACCCGTCAAAAGTTTGGACACATATAGAGATCCAGAAAAAAAGGTAATAACAACAACAATGATGATTAATAATGACTAATGTAGCAGGAAAGAGCTGTTTCTAAAGGAATATTCACACAACAAGAAGCCACATACAGAAAGAAGAGTGTGTGTGTGTGTGTGTGTCGGCAGTTTCATGCTTCATCACTATGGCGACCAGCTAGACATAGCTCTCTGTTTTTTTATGTTGATTCAACTTTAACACCTTCACAGATAAAGTCATTTAAAACACAAACAGTGCAAAGTTCTGTGTCGTTAAATGTACCGTATCAAGTTGTAAACACCCAGATTTTCTGTTTCTTTTCCATCATTTATTTCTAATAAAAGTTGGAAGAGTTGTTGTGAATATACCAAAGCTTTGGGAAAAAGGCATCGCGCCACAGGCTACACCGACTGACACACAGAGGTGTGAGTCTTGCGTCAGCTACGACTGGTCCAAGTCAAGGTAACAACATTTCAAATCAAGTCTTCCGTCACTCAACGTTGGTTCGACTCAGTGGAGACAGATTTTTATCTCATCGGATGGCGCTTGAGACAGTTCTTATGTTGGGGAAATAATTTCGTGAGTTTCTCCTAATGTCTTCTCTCCGTTGTGACATACAGGTGTTTGTATTGTGCAGCAGGTGATCGGTGGTTTTACACGAGCGGCGCAGCCTTTATGTGTTGCTGCTCATGTAAGCAGACGCACTGTCGGAATCACAGGGAGCGGCTACAGATCCGAAATGATCTCCCATTCCTTCAGATGAAGGACTTCCAAGAAAAAGAAAAGATAAAGTGCGTTCAGTCCCTTTTATCCCAGGGGGGGGTTCATCCAGCTGATTTCTCACTACTTGGTTTAACCATCAAACAGCGTTTCATCTGGTTCACAGCTCGTCGTGAGCTGGAAAATCTCTGCAGACATGAAATATTAACTGTCTCCCTCCTGGAAAAGCTGCACTAGACCTACACAGCTCGATGGAGATTAAAGGCGCCACGACGGGAATCACGTCATGTAGAGCTGCAGAGAAGACAGAGAGAGACAGAGAGAGAGAGAGAGAGAGAGAGCAGCTTCCTCGCTTCTGTACCGTCCTGACTGAAGATGAAGCTCTTTCATGCAGGGACACTGCGTACCCACGTACACGTGAGGGTGTGTTTGTGTTTGTTAATGTCAGCAGCTGACTTTTCCCCACGGTCCTGTGCAGGAGTCCCATAGGATTCCTGCTTCTGGTGACGGGTTTCATCCACATCTGCCTCCTGCCTCGCCTCTGTGGAGCTGACCTGAAGTGTGATTTGTAGCTGTGCGTGTGCGGTCTGTGTTTCACAGATTGACAGGAAATACGATTCTCGAGAACGATCGGGACAATTGTCAGACAGACACAGAAGAGTAACAGGTGCTCCCTCCAAATATTCCCCAAACAGACCGCAAATGCATCTAAATAAAAAGTTCACTATCTGGAAGCTGCACAGAATAAAACCGAACGTACTCTGAGGTCGTTTTGGATTAAAAATCTGCCAGAAATAAACTGTATTAACAATAATGTTGATATGAACGTTGTCTCATCCAGACCACATGATTTCTTTTACCATTGACTCTTTCTGGAGTTTTAAAAGAGGAACCTGTCAGACAGCTGTTTCTAGACATTAATAAAGAGCTTACTGAGCTTAGTTTAGAACGTATAACTGCCCATCTCCTGCTTTCTTATGACACACATTACCTTTTCAACTGTTTTCCTTCCTGGTGAATCATACATGAAAAACTCGCTCTCTATTGATTTTCTTCAAATGAGTTCATTCAGCTGCAAAGTACATTTTCACTGCCAAGACGCTGTACATGACGAATGATGTCTTGAATAGTGGTGAATACCTTTTTAAGGAGGCTCTTT
The DNA here is from genome assembly GCA_032359275.1 of Microctenopoma steveboyesi. Lineage (NCBI taxonomy): Eukaryota > Metazoa > Chordata > Actinopteri > Anabantiformes > Anabantidae > Microctenopoma > Microctenopoma steveboyesi. The sequence goes on from JAUMHF010000001.1 coordinate 19,383,296, forward strand.
TACTCGTTCATTTACCTGAAGGTCAGTTTGAGGCCCAGTTAAGTGGAAAAGAGCTGAGAAGAGATTCTCTCAGCTCCCTCAGGGGAGACACACAGACAAGAAGACGGATTTTTAATGAGTCTTTGAGCTACCTGTGTGTGCGGTTAGAGGGAAGCTGGGGATTTTTGCCATGTGAACAGTGCTCAAGTTGTCTTTCCCTGGGACATCAGTGCAGTAATTGGTGAGGAGGTCCGGCCTTTACCCCAGGTGGGTTCACAAGGTCACGTTCTGTTACTATAACGTGGAAACACTGTGACTGAACGTGTGAATACGAATGCATGTGTCAGTTTCAGGATTCCAGTTCAATTTGATCATGCACCGCAGAGTAAAACATTCCTAAATGAGTTTTGCGACAGTGCTTGGGATGATTTATTTCTATTATGTGCATTGCTGTAGTTAAGGAGGTAGCAGCCGTTTGAGAATGAATATTAATTCTTATTAACAAGCGGCCTGGCAGAGGGCGGTGATGCAGAGATAGCAGGATCGATTCACAGCTGCAGTACCCAGCCCGTCCTCCATACCAGGTGTGTCCCAGAGCGAGACACCCAGCGCTAGCTCCCCGAGCGCCGCCTGTGGCTCCTCACTGCTCCCCCCAAGGGGGGACGGGTCAAATGCAGAGATTAAATTTCATTGTAACATGTAAAAAATTTATCAATGACAATAAAGCTGATTCTTAAAAAGTTAACTACTGGTCGTCAGTATCTTCAAGACTTTTTCTGAACCCTCAGAGTTTGTCAGGTGCTCTAGCCTAGCCAGGTGTCCAGCCCCACCCCCTCTTTCGTTTTATGTTCTCTTCTCCGCCTCCTTTCCGGGAGGTGGGTTATTTTTCCAGGCGCCTGTCGTCTGGAAAGGTAATCCTCAGAGACGCCGGTGCTCTTGCTATCTCTGCTGGTATTCCATGCAAGTGGCGAAAAGCATCTGTGACAGGAGCAGATGCTTTGTGAAAAATGGAAAAGTTCCTCCCGGGCATAAGAAGTCCTGATCTCACACGTCACCGCACTCATGACGACATAAAAAAACACCGTACAACAGTGGTACAGAGCACTGAGCCGCAGCATCCGAGCGCGCCGCCATCTTCATCGCCCCTCAGCTAATGCCATGAAAATCGAATAAAGAAATCTGGATCAAAATCATCAAATGAGTAACCACGCCTCTGCCTCCACCTCCTCTGTCCACACTCTTATTCCCTGAAATATAATCAGTTTATCACTGATTATCCAAGCGGACGTTGGTTTGACGACATTGTCTTGGCGTTCCTCTGATCACAAGAACGGGGAGGTGGAGCAGGATGTCCGTGACGCCCCGGCGACCTCGACATTGGGCCGTTGGACCAACAACATGTTGATGTTTGAGGCTGAGTGGATATTTGTGCCACATCTGAGCTGACGTGTGAAGAAGTCTCATGCCTGATGTCTCAGTGACCTCGACCTTTGGCCATGGACATCTGACCAGCGAGTCACTGAGCCAAAGCGGATGACGTGGTCAAATCTAAAGAAATTCCCCCGTGTGGTGTTCCTGTGATGTTGGGACAACAGAAATCTCATCAGTTCCTCCTCCAGTCCAGATTAGTTGAAATTCCTTCATGGTGTTCCTGAGCTACGGGACACCCGGAGAGCACGAGGCCTCCAGCTGAGGCAGAAAAGAGTTAAAGGATTCCTGACACAGCTGCGCGCTCACGCTTATGTTGCTAACACCTTTTGAATAAAAGTGGAGCTCTACGCCACGGAAGGCGCTGTCAGGTGGTGCAACAGCGTGCGTAAGGTCTGAGGACACACCTCAGTACTGATCATCTTCGCCCTACATTCCCCTCGTTTGCTCATCATCCAGCCTCCTCGTCGCTGAGTTCACCTCATTTTCTGCTCCGTCACGTTCTTGGAGCTCCTCGGCATGAAGCTCGTCCCTCCTCGCCTCTCCTCTCCCTGCCTTGTCATCGTCAGCTCTGCAGCCACATGGCTTTTCACTCATTCGCTGAATCATCACTTTGATTCCCGGCTTTCTGTCTGTTTTCGTCTGCCAGCTCTCAGTCCCCAGCCGCCGATCCAAGAAAAAGTTGCTCCGCGCTTATGTAACTCCAACTTATTTATATGTTATATTATGTAATGTTTTTGCTGCAGAATCAACTCTCCAAACAATATCCCTGCCAGTGAAGCTTAGTGCAGAGATGAATCACGTTGAAGGCAACTAATGAGCGACAACATTGTGGTTATTACCGCGAGGACATGAGCTAATATCACACTACACTGGAGGGTCATCTCACTCTCTGCTCCACTCTCGGCCCTCACTGGCTCGATTTGACCTCCCAGTTTGCAGCCAGCATTTGTGCGTTGAGTGGCTGAGATTTTGCTTCACAGTTGAAATTATAACAGATGTCTGGTCTAGAATTACATCTGCAGTCACTTAAATGCAGCGTCTGTTCAGTGTGGATGTCCAAACCAAGGACAAGGACTTTCCGGAGAAACTAGGAAGCCTGGGTCTGGGATTGAAGGCATCACATTTCTGACAGATCTCACTGACAAGAGGCTCAAAGAAATGATAACATGTGAACGTGGGATAATTCAGGATGTGCTGCACTGCTTCTTTTTCGTTGGCCTATTTCCAGGTTGCCATTTTGAATTCTAGGGAAACAGCGGTGGCCGTGTTGGACCAGCTTATCATATGATTCAGGAGAAATCAGACCTGGTGGTGAGGGAGACCGCCCTGAGAAATAAAACCCCGCGGCCAAAACGAATAGATGCCACCGAGGGTTTGCTGCTTCGCACGTGTCCGCTGGCGACATCTTTAATGTTGATGTCGTGGCCCACGCTGGCAGCTGTGGGAGACACTGAGGGACACCTTCAGCCAGTTTTACCTCATGAGAAACATTCACCAGCCTGCTGTGTGAGACCAAACTCTAACAGCGTGACTGTCCTACATTTATGTTTCCTGCCAGACCACTGGGACATGACTTTAAACTACGAATACCAACTTTTCAGTTGATGTCATCGTCTGAATAATGTTTTTATTTGTCTGGTCTCAGATCTTTCTCTTATGGAACATGGTTCCCTCAACATTAATACTTCATGGTATCATTTCACTACATTTCACCAGGTATTAATCACAATAGGAAACAGATCACAGTGTATTTTCTTTTTCTTCGTCAGAGCCTCCAACTTTATGGAGCCGCAATCATAAATTATTTGAGTAACCTTTTAAGACTTGTGAGCAATACTTTATCTTCTTATAATGTGTGTGTGTGTGTGATGATTTGCACTGCATGCCGACTGTTTGTTTTCATCATACACACATTGTGTAGCATTAACTCGTACTGAGAGGAAGCGCTGCGCTGGATGAAAAACTGTGACTGTCATCATCTCCACTCATCTTCTCCTTCCTCATATTCTGCCTCCATCAGGTAAAATGAAAACATGAAAACATCGGGTTGAAATGCGCTCAGCTCAAATGTTACATCACAGAGGTGTGTGTGTGATTATGTGTGTGTGTGTGTGTGTGCGCTGCATATCTGAGAATATGCGTAAAACAATTCGCAGTTGACCTAATTTTCTTCACATCCATTGGCAGGGTTCCCAGATGGAGGCAAAGCAAGGTGAGTAGACAAATGTGGGTGTGCGTGTGTGTGTGTGTGTGTGTGTGTGCGTGTGTGTGTGTGTGTGTGCATGCGCGTGAGAGAGAGAGACTGTTTAATATGTCACTCGTGTCCCTTCTCTCACAGGAGGCCTCACGCAGGGGTGAGGAGCTGGCTCCATGCAATGGCAGATTTGGGCCAATTAAGTTGGAACTGGAGCACACACTCACTCACACACACACGCACACACACACACGTTGTAGCTGTGGTCCCATCTGACAACACCCTGCAGATACACCCCCCTGCTCCATCAGAGACACAGACACATTTCTGTATCACAGCTCAAAGGCACTCAGGCCGCAGCAAACACACAGAGCGTGCATAGACAGTGCATACTACTGCAGTGTCTCTGTCCCTCCCTCTCACACACACACACACACACACACTGCAGCACTCCCTCCTCTGCCTTCCTCGCACATACAACACACATCACTGCAGTACGTCCTCTACATTTGCTCTGGATCCCGCACAGATTCCCCTCCAGAGGCAGACTTCATATCAGAACTTTCACATTTCTCTCTCTCCTCCAGCTACGACTCTGAACATCAGCTCAATGTCATACAAGCCTGCGAAAGGCCCCCGTGCACGTGTGGCTGAATATTCTCCTGCACTCAAATCCCTACAGGGAGACGGCAACACAGGCTACTTGGGCTGAGTGCAAGCTTTGGCTGTGTTCAGGAAATTGAGCGTGTGTTCATGTGTCTTCGAGGATAATCTCGCTGAAGCAGATGAGGCAGTCTGAAATCGTGTTTGTGTGTTTTGGTTTTGTTTTCGTCATGAACGCCTGCCTCGTGCACCAGCAGACACAACCTCAACAGAAATTCTCAATCCTGATTCAGGCACTCTCAATTATTCATACTGCTATTGCGGTTTTCTGGCACAGTGAGAGGGTGGGTGGAGGCTGGCGTGGGAGGTGGAGGGAGAAGTGAGGCATAGAAATAAAGAGAAGGGAGTGGGGTTGGTGTTTCCTGGGAAGGGCAGCATGGAATATGTATGTGTTCCCAGCATCCTGCCCCGTCTGCCTCTCGTGCCCTCTCCACTCTCTCCTTTCTCTCTTTTTGTCCACATCTTTTCTGCTCCATTTCATCCGCCTGCTCCCGTTCACGTCTTCCCGTCCTTTCTCTCCTCCTCCGTTTCCTTTTCCCTTCACCTCATGTTTCCAGGTCCTCCTCCCACCCCGTTACTAAATGTTCAGGTGTGTGAAGGTGCTGCTCTGATTTTCATCTTTAATAATGAACATTCACAGTTCTGGTGGAAAAAGTAAGTGAAGTGGATTTAATAACTGTCTGAAACGTCTTCAGATAATCTCAAACAACCGGGAGAGTTGAGCTCTCCATGTGCTGGATCACGCACCAATCTTAAATATTACTACATTAATTGTATATATTATATATTCAAATATATACATGCATTCATCACATGTAACCCCCTGTGTGTGTGTGTGTGGGGGGGGGGGTAAAATGAGCCTGGCCTCACCCCTACCTGCTTAGTTAAATCACTGCTTTCCTCTGGTGTATGGCCCATTTCTGTAACTGGTTCCCCAGAGAGACAGAGAGAAGATGGTGAGGGAGGAAACACGCAAGGCAAGGTTTAAAAAAAGCCTGTGTGAGTGTGACTGTGTGTGTGTGTGTGCGGCGCCGTGCAGGAGGTTGCAAAGAGGAGGGAGAAATACTGAGAGCATACCCACTGTGTGCTGACTTCACAGTGAGAAATCAAGATGTTGAAGGATGGAGAAGATGAGAGACGTGCTGACAGTAGAGAAGGACCAGTGTGTCTCATTAGACTGTGAGCTTCAGTGTAACTTTCATTAGACATGTTCCTGCACTGCTTGAAAAGCCTCCTTACATGTTAGGAAATCAGTTGTTAATTGTCTAACTTTTGGGTTGCCAGGTTGTGGAGCAATCAAAATAAAAGCACCTAAAGTATAACCAGCAAATCCAACTCAAACACTAAATACCAACATTAATCTCAGAAGGAAACAACAAAGCACAAAGTTAGACTGACTGTAAACTAAACGCACATGTTTGAAAAAGCTCATGCTTTTAATGATACATTATAGACAGGAAACGAGAAATGTTGTGCTTAAACAACTTTAATAATTCTATGTTTACACATATGGATAAGAAAATAATTTTCCTCGTGTCTGTTTTTGTGCTCAATACTAAATAAATGTAGTATTTCAGTATTTACCTTGTCGTCCCACCTCACCGGTTCTGGTTCATCCAGGACAACCTTTGAAATGAGATCAGGACTCCTGGCGATGATGACCCCCCCCCTCCTCCCCCAGCTTCCTTTGACATCTTGTTGTCATGCGTCAGCCATACATATTTCATTAAGGATTCGGCGAGGGGTAAGTGGCGCGAGGTTTGGGCTAGGCATTAATAAATCAAAGCAGACGGGAAGTGGTGTGGCGGGAGTTGGCAGCGACAGAGCGGCAGGGATGTTTGCTGCTTTACATCCCTGTACGTTCAAAGTCAGCCGAAAAAACCCGAACAAAAGTTGAAAATGACGCGAATAAAAGCCTTTATTCATAAAAAGCCTGCTGATTCTAGTAAGTGATCACAAACACCGAGAGAGGACACACCCGAGAGGCCCCAGAACCACAGGCAGGAGCATCCGCCTGCGGAGAGCCGAGGTAAACCTCAGCAGGGCTTCAGATCAAACACACACTTCAAAAGGCTTCCTCCTCTCAAAGGGCGGCCTGAACCGTCAGGATTGTCCAAACTCGTTTGGGGCGCAGAGACGCTCGCACAGATCAGGATACCTCCGAGAAGTTTTGAATACTTTATTGATCCCCTTGGGGAAATTTTTGGCGTCTCATTCTGTGGATAAGTACACGAGACAAACCCTCGCAGCAGAATGCGATGTGTTAACGAGACAAAAACATAGTTAGTCTGATAAAGTGAAGCTCATGAGCGTGAGTCAGAGTTCACGGACTGAACTGGAGTTCCACGGAGAAGCTGTGAGTGTCTGCGGAGCACCTGTTCTTTCTGTTGAACCTGTATTTCCCTGACAAACTCTTTGAGCGACTTAACTTGAAAATAACAAATAATCTTTCCTTCGTTTCGCTCGGCAATAGTTTGCTAATGTGCAAAGTTCTCCCTACATCCCCCCCTCGTCTTCATGTCGATTCTCCCGGGGCTCGTCACGATGTGGTGAGGTTATTTTAGAAGCGGTTTCTTCCTGTCTCCCTCTCTCCTCCTCACGCTGGGTCAGGAACTGCTGCTGTCATGTGCAGCCCACTGAGACGCGTATAAAGCGTAATAACAAAGCTGGCTAAAAATGGAGCGCGTCGTCTTTGTATGGATCTAGACAGGCCTTCGTTTAATGACGGGTTACTGTCCCACGGTGAGTCCTGACCAGTGGAGCAGCCTCCTAGCGTGGCCTACATACACCTTGATTCCCGGCTGCCCAGGAAGCCTCATTATCCTCCCTGCATCCTTCCTGGAAGCTTCTGCTGATCGGTAAATGCCACAAGTTCCACTCCCTGCTGTGTCTGAGAGCTCTCGCCACGGAGAGCTGAGAGGAGGAGGAGGAGGCTCATTCTCTCTTCCCCCTCTCTCCCCTGAGGAGGAAACAGGATTTTGGCCCTGTACCTACAGGCATCCAGACTCCCTTTGACCATTTCAAGTCTTGGCGCTCACCACCTGGTGCCACAGAAGCAGTTTGATAAAGGTCCAAAGAAGCACTCGTTTTATTTATTAAGCACGACTCCACCAGAGCTGCTGTTGTGAACTGAGCCATTCTTCCCGTCCCGCCGCTGCCGCGGGGAACATCTTATGAATTAATCAGGTGTCAGCAGAGATGTCACGTCTTTATCCACTCAATCTCTCCAAAAGCAAAAATAACCACAGCGGAGGAGCCAGATACCGTAGCCGCATGAATCAGTCTGTCTCCAGTGGCTCGACTTCATCTTTAAAAGGCTGCGCTTCTTCTGTTTCATGACAAACGTAAAAGAATAAAAGAAAATGTAACGTAAAGAGTCATTTATTACCCAAATACCATTAATCACGGATTCATTTTGGATTTGGTTTAATGCATGGATGTTGTCTGGGGTTCGGTTTTCCAACTTGAATTCATGCTAAGCTAAGCTAAGCTAAACATTCCCTCCTCCACCTTCATCGTAGTAGCGTGTAAATACATGCAGGAGACATGTTGCCCCAGCTGGAGTGTGTGTGTGTGTGTGTGTGTGTGTGGGGGGGGGCTCCTTATTACTTAAACAAAATGTACTCTCTGTGCCAGAATCAAAGCAGAAGCAATTTCATCGTCATGTATCATTCGAGATTGTCTCCTGGAAGACGCAGCTTGATCTTTGTGTCTTACTGCATGTTTACAAGGCGTAGGATCATCCTTTACGCTTCCTGGATCCATTTCAGTCTGTCTGCTTTCAAATCTGCACAAAGCTGTGTGTGTGTGTGTGTGTGTGTGTGTGTGTGTGTGTGTGTGTGTGTGTGTGGCACAAATGCATTTGCGCTGCAGCAGCGTATTCTGGCTGCTGGCTGTACGCTGTGATTATGACGGAGGACACACTGATGGGTGTGTGTACTGTGTGTTGTAGGGTCAAACTGAGAGGCAGGTTTATGAGCCCATGGTTCATCTGGCCCCCTGCTAAAGAAAGTCTGAACCAGTATTCACCGAACAGATCTCTTCAGTCGGGGTCCATCGTGGAAGTGTGGCTGTAAAAACCCACCGTGTTGCTTCAGTTTAATGTCGCTCCAGATTTCACGTGTTTGTGTGAGTCGGATGTAAAGAATGGAAACCTTCTCAACTTACAGGTGAAGATAAAAAACTCAGTTTAACAACAATGCGAGTTACAAATATTTGCCCAAATATTCAGCTGAAGCCCTAACTGAAGGAGTACACTACGTATACAGGAAGTAGTGACGTAGTTGAACTGATTCTGTGTCTGAAGAGCTGACATGTCGTTGAATGTGAAGCAGTGACGAGCGCGGAGCTGGAAATCACTGAAGGTTTTGCTTCGGGTTTCGTCATGAGAGGACTGATGAAAGGCTGATGAAAGCAGTTAAAGTGTTAAGTTTAGTTAGTTAAGAGTGCGAGATGAAAGCAACGAGAGGAAGCTCCAGGTGAAGGGGAGCGAAAGCAGTCAAAGTGGGCGCATTGTTCTGAGTTTGAAAGGGTATGAAGTTTCAGCGTCTAGGCCACCGACGCTTTGTTTCAGGCCTCACTGCTGAGGGGAAAAACGTTCAAGCAACAGAGATTTGTGTTTCTGAAGCTGATAGTAGGAAAGTAGTTGTTATTGTGCAGTGTCAGATTTTAAACCAGTCGTTCCTCCCGAGCCAAAGAGTGTCTGCTCTGAGCTGGTTAGAAAGTGTTTTTGTTGTCTGTAAGAAACGTTCAAGCTCGTGGTGCCTCATGGTGAAACACGCCTGGGTGGTCGGGTGGAGGCTGTTCCGCTGTATTTCTGTTCAGATTGAGTCTCATTAAAACGCAGGACTCTCATGGTGACACTGGTCAACAGGTCATGTGAGAAAACTCACAGTAACTACTAGCTTCTCCTTTATTTCAGGCTGCACCAGCTGCGAGCATCTCACAGCAGCAACAACAAAGCAGCGGCTGGGAGAGCTCACAGGAAGACGGTGACCCCACGGGTAGCTTCACCGTTCTTTTCTGGAGCCCTCGCTTCGTGGCCGTCACTTAATCTTTGTGGGAACGAGCTCCCTCTCTTCTCCGTACCACGTGGCAGATATGTTCCCTCTGATTACTGATCCTCTCTCTCCTGCACCCACTCGCTTTGGTCGCCCTTCTGCACACGCTCCCCCCTCTTTGGATGACACAACCAAAGGCCGGGAAAGCTCTGTGACATTAAGTATCACAATTTTATTACAAAAATTAAATTCTTCATCTCTCAGTTTTGCCATGCTCAGAGCATATAACAATGCAGTAAAAAACCCAGACCCAGAGAAGATAGTAAAGCAGACTTCAACAATGCTTCCACAGCACTCTGTCATTCATGCTGTTACTATACAGATACTGTAACATTCCTAATACAGAGGAGTACAAACACCTGCCAAAACACGTCATGTCAGATTACAAACTGTAATTAAATTACATTTACCAGAAGAACAAGAAACTCAACCCGGCTCGGAAAAAAACTCAAACCAATAAACACTGAATTTGCAACTGAAAACGTACTGAATGTGCTGAATATTTGTACCAGCCCAAGGCACCCAGGCTTTGTAGCAATGTTGGCAAGTTAACGACATTCTCACAGGAACACTTGAAGCGAACGACGATCACAAATTGACTTGTACCACAGTCTGACTTTGCAGTGTCCTTCAGCGTATCCTCCTCTCCCGGCATTCTCTTCGTCAGTCACAGTGCGAGTTCCGGAGGGGTGGGGCAGAGGGACGGGGGAAGGTGGGAGGGTGTGGCGGCGGAGGGTCGAGCGAGGGGGGGTTGGGAGGGTTTTTGCAGGGAGCTGTACCGCATCAGACATCACTTCACAGCGCCAAACACCGACAGGAACTGGATGGAAAGCGTAATCTCCCACTCTCCCGAGGGAAGCGGGGCGGGAGCGGTTATGTAATTCCTCGCTTGGATTGTGAATTGTCCAAACATAAGGCGCAGATTGCCAGCTGCCAGTCCAAGACGGAATAAGCCAAAACAAGAAGCTGCGGTGGGCTTTTAACTGAGCGTCCAACAAAAAAAGAGCAACAAATGCCAATATTTTCTCACTGAGGTCTCCCCAAGATGAATTCGATTTTCTCCCCTCGAGATGGAAAGTGTTGTTCTGCACATAAATACCTAAGAATGATAGAAATCCCAGATTTAAGCTTACCAGTAACTCAAATAGTCTCTAACAAACGTCAAATGAAGACGAGAACGACGAAAGCTCAGAAATAGGGAGAGGCCTTGCTTGAACGATGAAGAGCAGTTCAGTTGTGTGAACGGCAAGGCTCGAAGGTCCATTTGGTTGCCCCGCCGAATATTTCGACGTTGCTCTCCGTCCAGGAGAACACGTTGCCCGCCTGTGCTTTGTTGTTGCAGGTTGCCAGGTTGTAGATCTCTGCGGTGGAGAGCCTTCTACTCCAGATATTCAAGTTTGCCAACTCGCCAACAAAAGCTTGCGTGGCATCGAAGCCTCCTCCCAGCGTGTCCTGCGGAACAACACAACCTCGTGTAAAACAGCATTCAGATTCACTTTGGGAGTGAAAAGAAGAAAGCATCATCATATCAAGTTATATTCATCACAATAGACTAATCATAGCTTATTAAGATATGTGGGCTTTTATTTTGAAATGGGGCTACATCCTGAACCTGGTGATCTGCACAAATGAAGGTGGAGACATAAATGAATTTGATTTTGTGACGTCTGTGGCTTGATTTTATAAACCACGAGGGAAAATCAGGCTCATGTCTTTGTCAGGATTCCGGCCGAACCGATGAATCACTGTTATTTTTCTTCTGTAATAGGATGATAAATCGCTCACAGAGTAGTTTTGAAAGCCTTAATTGGCCGTCTCTTCACAAATATTCACAGCTTTAATCTCTGGTCCAAAATGTGCTCAGGATTGTGTCTGAGCATAAGGGGGGGGGGGGGGTTACAGTGCAGCAGTATCTAAAACTGTGTATCCACCTGCTCCTGTCCGAGGACCAGCACTCCCTCGGGTTTGATGGGGTGGTAAGGTGCCAGATTTTCCCCGCTGCCCCGCATCACTCCGTCCTGGAAGGCCTCCCACATCCCGTCGCGGGTGGTCCAGGTGATGCAGAGGTGATGCCATTTCCCGTCGTTGATGAGGAACGGCAACTTTGCAACCTGCAGCAGAGACACTTCATAAGTCACGTCTCTCTTTCACACTTTAGTAGCAGAGTGACTCCCCTCTCGCTTCCACACCCTCCCCCCTTCCTGCTGAATCACTTCCTCACTCACATGTCTTTTCCCATTTCCTGAGCACCTATTTTTATTCACTTTCCAAATCTAGCACAGAGAATTTGCCACGTGACTCAACAAAGCATGAACTTTCTTCCTGCTGTTGTTCCACATATTAATACAACTCTTTGTCTCACCTTGTCATTAATGAGAATCTCCATGGGGTTGTTCCCCCACTCGATCAGGACCAGCTCATTGGTCTGACCTGGGACAGCGTAGGAGAAGGGCGTCCCCACCCCAGGCGAGGCGTTGGACTTGATCCACAGACACACGCTGAAGGCGTACATCTCAGGGAGGCTCCTCTTGGCTTTGGCGTACATGTAGTTGGTCCTGAGGGGGAAGGTGAGCTGGAACTTCTCTGTTGGCCGTGTATCTTTGCCTGTAAATGAAATGAAAGTCATCTAATGCAGCTCATCTAACTATTACCCATCTCAATTCACACATGTTGTCTGTGAACCTCTTTGTGTTCAAAGGCTCCAAAACGCTGCAAAGTTTCCCTGCCTCTCACTAGTGCAAAGGAAAACGACTCTGCACGCGCACTGCAGGCTCCTGCGCGGGTTTGACAGCTGTGAAAAACAAACTACAAGCGAAGCAACATGACTAACAGGTCTTGAGATATGCAAAGCAATGCAGCTCTCCTCTCCAAGCGCGCGCGTTCCGGACGCAGCGTGATGGCTGCGGCACTGGACGCGGTTCTACAGGAGTCCTACTGATGTCTGACGCGCCTGGAGCTTAAAACCCAGTTCATTTACACCGGCACCTTGAGCTCTGCCGCGCTGCTCTGTGTGAAGACCTGCGCGCTCGGACATCCAAACGCACCTTTCTCCAGGTCTGTGAGCCGGTGGTGCAGAGAGGTGAGCTTGGACTCCACGTTGTTCCGCTGCTCGCTGTCGTTCCTGTAGCCCGGTTTGCTCTCTTCTAGCGTGTTGACCCGGGACAGAACCTGCTTCTCCATGTCATCGATCTTGTTTTGAAGTAGATCCTTCAGGCTGTTGGCTTGCGCAGTGTTGTTCCCGCGGCTGTATTGCTGCATCGGGCAGAGGGAGATAAACACTGGGTTAAAGGAGGACGGGGAAGACCTTCCCCTCCTCTGCGTTACCTACCACCAGCTGTGTCTCATGCCACCCTGTACTACGGTACTTTCTACCGTCATTAAAAGATGCTCTAAACCACATGTGGCTCCCGGCGGACTCCACAAAGCCAGAAACACGCGGCTAGTTTTATTTCTAAATAACTGCATTTACTCTGCGATCCTCGGCTTCCCTACCTCTAGGTTCTCCAGTCTCTGTTTGAGCGTCTGTAAAGTCTGCCCCAACTGGGCCAGAGTATCCGCGGTGCCCCGGGACACATCCCCCATCGTGTTCGTCGAACCCGGTCGTCTCCCACCGGGTCCCGCCGCCGCCGGGAAGCTCTGGCTCTCGCAGCGGCTCAACTTGGACGTTAGTTCCCTGATTGTCTCCTTTTGGTTCATAATGGTCTCCTTCTGCTGCAGCACGGTCTCCCGCAGTTGCATGACCGTGCTCTTCAGGTCCTCCGCCGGACCGCTGTTCTGCATCGTAGCCGTGCACAAGTCCACATCCTTGGGCACCGAGGTGCAAATAAACTGCGTCTGTCCGAAGTCTTGCGCGGAGCTCTTGATGACCAGCAGGAGAGAAAGTAGAAAAAGTTTCCACGATGATGCGTCCATGGCGCCGGTGTTGTAGCGCGGCTGGAGCCTGAGTGAGTGAGGGAGCGAGTCTGAGACGTCAGCACCGCGGAGCTGTCCACTGAGGCTGTGCGCTCTAGCCGCGGCGCGCACTTTATATAGCTGACATAACGCAGCGCAGATTCACCGCAGCAGCGCGGGGAGGGGGGGGCGGTGGGTTCTGCTCTACCTACACAGTCCAGCCCCTCATTTAAGGTCGTACCTGCACTTTACGCAGCGACCAGGTGGCTTCTGTGCAGCTGCCACGAAAGACCTGCCAGGCTCATGTGGTTCGCATCAGTGACGTGATTATCAGGGATTCTTTTATCACCAGAGACAATCAATACGTGCGGAAACAACTAACTTAAATCAGCAGGTTTGAAATGGAACCAGTGTCTGTATGATGACACAGGGCAGAATAAGTGTGCACGTGGTAACTGTCACCGCCGGACCTGGTGGCAGAACCTGACACGTGCATCCTGGTGAGGTCGGCGTAACGTTGCTCCACCTTAAATGGAAGCTGCTCCCCATGCTTGAGAGGAGTGTGTCCCACGGTCGGAGTCCCCACCACCTCCATCCACCCACCCCTCGCTCTCGCCGGCACGCGGTAAAAGCGCGCGGCCTCGCGCCGGGAACTGTGCGTTAAAAAGCTTAACAGCGGTTCTTACGGTGGCCCTAGAGGTCGTTTTCTCCACCCGAGTTTCTGTTTGTCTTTAATTTTTAAATACCTCGCCGGTGTTAGTGTGAATTCAATGTCACGCTTCCTTAATTCGATGAGTTCGCACATGTTGGGCTGCGGCGCTTTCGCCCTCAGGGCCACCGTAGTTCACAGTGCGACAGGCCCATCACATTTAACTGCCTTCTTCTTCTTTCATAGTTTTCTACAGCGAATCTCAGATGTGTTGGAAACTTATTTTTTTGCCCTCAGAAACACAGATCGTTAACAGTCAAAGTGTGTAGTGCAGTGCACACAGAGATGCTGTGATTTACCGATGGTTATGTTCAACCCCACCACTACAAGACGGAGGCGCTAACTGGAAAGTGAAATGTTTAAATTAAACAGACTGTTATGTAACTACCCCACGGGCCTGGTACTAAGAAATGAGACAGAGAGGGAGGGAAGAGCTCCAACACTCTGACACAGATCATGCTGGGGGTAACAAATCAGTAGGTAGGAAGGAAACACATCTGTGTGGGAGCGGTCTGACCTAAACTGACCTCACTTCAGCTCCCACTTTTTGTTTCTGTATTACACGGTGGCATAAGTGTTTTAAGCGTCTCTCTTTTTTTGTACTTAAGCTTTTTACTTCAACCAGCATCTGAAAACATCACACGGATGAAGAAGATGAAGAAGAAGAAGACTTCATCCTGTATTCATAAATCATGGTCATGTCGACAATTTTTCATTTGGAAACATTTGGAAAATGAGTTTAAAGTTGTCATGATCCTTGTTCGTGTAACTTTGTGTTCTGTAATTTATTTGGGTTAGGAGAGGGTTCAAACAAAGACATCTGTGCACATGATAGTGTTGAAGAGAAAATCTCTCTGAGAGGAGGCAAAAACCAGAGCACTAAAATGTTCGTGGAGTTACAGAGACAATGAAGACACAAAGGTTTGGGACAGAAACTGAACCCAAACCAACTCACCGAAGCGACCAGAGAATCCGAAGAGCTGTATGACAGGTAGACCAGGATGAGCTGACAAACATGAGTGAGGAGTGTGTGGGAAGGTCGGGATGCGCCTCGTCCTCTGAAATATCACCAACAGTACGTCAACAATACGTCCATCCATCTATCCATCGATCCGTCTATCCATCCGTCCGTCCATCCATCCATCTATCTATCCATCCATCCATCCATCCATCCATCCATCTATCTATCTATCCATCCATCCATCCATCTGTCCGTCCATCTGTCCATCTGTCCATCCATCCATCCATCTGTCCGTCCATCCATCCATCTATCCATCCATCCATCTATCTATCCATCCATCCATCCATCCATCCATATATATATATATATATATATTCACAGTATATTTACAAATTTAAATGTATCGCATTTTAAATGGCTTAACTGCTGCCAATACTGTAAGAAGAAAAGTAGTAGAACTTGCCAAATATCTCTAATACTGTTTGGGCAAAAAACTTTCCATCTCAGTCTCCCCGCTGAACACCCAGTTCTATTTCCACCTCTGCCTGTAACAGTGGGATATATTCACAGTAAACAGCCAGTGCACTGTTTGTCCCAGAATTGAGTCTTTATATAAAAAGTCATAGGTTTGCTGCCAACCGAAGAGTTACCGCCTGCTCTGAAACAAATGACTTCTCCCTCCCTGTCACATCAGTCTGGCAGCGCTGCATAAAACTGTGCCATCAACCAGGAAACAAATGTGCAGTTCAAACATTTTTTACCAAGGCTTTAATTTTGTTCCGTTGCATTTTAACACTAGACTCGTGTGGGGCGTTGCTGCAGCCGCTGGCTAAGACGGGATGAAAATTGACCCAGCAGTCCGCTTTCATTTGTTTAATCATCGATCCAGCAGCTGTAATCAGCAAAGTGCCGAGCTGAAGGCAAGAAACGGCACATGTAACAAATGGTTAACGGCAGACTAATTGTCAGGGACATGCGTGGAGCACTTTTGATGTTACTGGTCAAGCAGGACAGTGCTTCTCATTGGAAACAAATCCCCTCTGATACAGTCAGGTTACAGAAAGTGAGGAGCAGCAAGCCACATCCTGTACACCTATTCAATATTAATCTCCAACCTCTCTCATAAGAAAGTGCTGCATCACCATATGCTCAGCCATGTCCTAAGTCGATCTCAGCGTGTGCACCGAGGCAAAACTGCATTAAACGTCCATCAGCATTCACTGAGCTTCCAAGATTGTAGCTGTGGTCCGCTGCCAGGAAACCTGAAAACTGTGGAAGTCATGCAGGCAGCTGCCCTGAAAGCAAAGTGTGTTAGAGGGTTATCTGTGTTTTCAGATTTCGCTATGCTCTTCTTGCATGTTTGACACGCTCTTCCTTCCACTCCAGTTTTCAGAGGCTCCAGATCACAAGGTCAGATCTGCACATGTATCAGCCAGCAGGCCGAGCTGGACTCCTGGGGCTGGTGCGGAACAGGGCTGAAATCCATAATGATCAGTCTCCGAGGCTCACTGAATAATGCAAAGCTTTTTAATAGAACCCACTCTCTAATGGCAGAGATAGATAAGAACCATTTCACACACTGGCAGCAAAGCGCCTGCTTATTTATCCAATGCACGGCAGAGAGGGAGAGAAAATATGGAGAGTGGAGTTTGTTAGATATGGTTTGTGTTTAAAGACAATGTTTTTTATCATAATACCCTTCATCCTCTTTCTACAGCTCACAGGAGCTGCTCTTTGTTTGTTGTGTCTGTGTTTCAGAAATGACGCTTCACCTTCCCACTGTACACTTCAGCTACTTCACTCCTGACTGCTGAGAAGTAAGACGCGCTGCCAGGTAACTGGAGCCTCAGTGCAACAGCCCCACGGCCTCCGACGCACCCACGTCTCCGTTTCCAGGAAGGGAAATGAAGGGGGGTGTCAGGAGGGACTCATCCGGTGGGACGTCTGAGTTCTGGAGAATCAGCTGCCATGCACGTGTCGGGGAATTTCTTCATCACTCTTTCACAATCAGTGTAATGTACCCAAGTACACGGAGGAGGAGTGTGTGTAGATATTGGCTGCACAACACCCGCGCACAGGGGGGGGGGGGCTTTCCTGACTGGGCTGCAGGAGAGAGATGTTTTGCACATGTTAAAATGAAATCTGAGTTATTAAATTAACAATGAATGTTGTTTGCACAATGAATATTTTCCACCCTAGAGAGCTGTAGAGGCTGTTGAGCAACATTAGCCTCAAGGGTTCATTGGCCAAAAGGGGGAGCAGAGAAGTGTCCTGGTGATTGAGAGTTGATGTGGGCTGAGAATGCATTTGATGAGACTTAGCCAGTAAAATACCAACTATTAACCCCTGCTAACCACAGCAGAGACGCCGACCCTACGAGGGGAGACCAGGTCTACACCAGGGGTTAACCTTCTGCACAGCAGAGCATAGGAGGACGAGGGGAACGAGCTGTTCTCTTAAAGCCGATTGCTGGGACGTATGAAAGAGTTGGACAGGTATTAGTTGATAAAGATCCAGGCAGACCCTGTGATGGACCATTTGGGCACATCTTGGCACAACTTGTGCCATTTGTAGTTTCTGAGGTTTTAGGAAGTCATTACACCAAATAGAAATTGTTTTTGAAGGGTTTAGGAATAATCCACCCAACATATATATTTACTCTTTCAAAATAAGGGAAAATTCATACAGAAAAACTAATTTGGCTCCTAATGGGAAAACAAATTATTACAGGAAAATTTAAGAATGAAACAATTTCGGGGGGAAAAAAAAGAAAAACAAATTAACCATAAATCTATAAAACAAATCATGGCATTTTATCAGGGCTGTGTGGTTTTAATTTTGTGAACAAATATTGGTAATATTTATAATAATAACAAGACTTTAATTGACTAAATTTAGTCAATTGTGAGTGTTAATCAGACGGGAACAAGTCAGGGCATGTAGGAGTAGGTCAGTCTGTCCACCTTATTGGACAGACTGGAATTATAGGATCCTTTTTTAGTCCAGTACAGCCATAGGCGTCATACCGCTAGAGGCCACATGATAGCCAACAACCACCATAATAGTAAGATTGTTGTTAAGAAGAGACTGATTTAGGTGAAGACAATAAAGTGTGCAGGGAGATATTTTGCTGTAGCATTGAATGACATCAGACATGCCTGAACCTACCCTGTTGTGTTAAAGAAATGAGTGTGAAAATAACTTAGCCGCTAAAGAAATAGAGTTAATGTTGAACATGCAGGAGTCGGGGAGCGTACAAGTGAGCCTGTTCTATTATCTTGAGGCACAATAGGTCAGTAGTTGTGACAAGTTCATAGTTCTTAGTGGTAACAACTGGCCTTACTCTAACGTGTGCAATAAGATGTCATCATTCCTTCCTGTTTAGGATGCCCTATGTTCAATGCAGTTAATGCAGGTAATCTAGCAGTTTAGTAGTAGTAGTGATGGCCTAGATTTTATAAGGGGCGTCTTGCGTGTGAAACACAGGTTGTATCAGTACTGATGAGTATAGATCAGTGACAGCTAGAGTAACTACTGGAGGGGGTAGTGAGGTTTGTCTCAGTGAGGGCTTTAATCTTTGGCCTCTGTAGGTTTCCCGGACTAGGTCTGTTTACGTGTGATGTAAAATTATCACTCGGATCTTTTCTGGTTACTATCCTGTAATAATTATTATGCCCCATCTGATTGGTTATGTAATCAATGCACATTCCCATCTGCTTAAAGATGCACGTAAGAAGTCTAATTGCCGTGCCTTGACTTCCCGGCAACTCTAATTTCTTCATCACTCTTTCACAATCAGTGTAATGTATCCAATGTACTTTCACATGGCACAGTATGCTCTCTCGTCCACATCTGTTTTTCATCTGTTTGTATTTTTGGCAGTGTGTTGTATAAACAGGGATTTCTGTGGCCATTTCTTGGCAGTAATGGCCACAGCCTTAGCAGTGACGTGGATTCTGTATAAATGACAAAGCTCTAGAGGAACCTGAAGCTTTTTTGCTTTCTGCGCTGCTTGCTCCGCGTTCAACTATCTGTGTGTGTGTGTGCTCTGTAATGCTCAACTCTCCTCTGTCGTGTTTTTGATAAATAAACCTCTATTCATATAACTGTTAAAAGTCACTGATAATTTCTACGACACACGTGTTGCAGGAAAGTCAACAGAGACAATGTTAGATTCTTTTAAGACGTGCACACACACACAGAAAACAGCCTGGACATTGTAACATGTCACACACCTGAAGGATTTTCACCTCAACTTTCATACCAGCATCACCAGAGTCTCCCAGTAACTTATTTCCCTCTCATTAAATCCCAAACTGACATAAACAAACGCCGGTGGCATTATACATTCCACTTGGCTCTAAGCTAACCTCATCATAACTCTCCAAAGCCTGCACATTAGAGCGTTCGCAGCGACAGTGCTGTTCATCAAGCTGCTTGTGTTGGCCTTGTTGGACTCTCTCCAGAAACAATATTTTCCCCATTAGGCCGTTGCCTCCACAATTCGCAGCCAAAACATGTGGTGAGAAGAAGTGGGTTTTTTTTTTCACAAAAGATGGTGAAAAACCAGGATGATGAAGTCTGATGGAAGAAGAATAATGGACACATGATACAGTTTTAAACACTACATGCAGCACTCCACTGCACAGCTAATTATGTTAAAGGCTGCCTCGCTATGCTTCTAATGAAGTAGATCCTATTACATGTCATCAGTTTATCCACCGACTCTGATCTTGGTTGCTTCTCAGGGTAAAAAAAAACTGTTCAGTCCTACATCTCTCCACTCAAGGAAAATGTCTCTAGTTTACAGCATCATCCTGACAGAAATGTACATTAAGCCTCCTTTAAAAAATGCAGCCGGTGCTGTGATGGAGCTTCAGTGAACGCTGAGCTGGAGGTCTTGAAGTCAAGCTGGAGCACTGAGCCATTAGTGACCGAGCGGGGCTGTCGCACCGTGGGAGCAGGTGTGTTTTAGGGCTCAATAACGTTGCGAAGATGAAGCCCCGTAAAGCAGAAGGGTCTGGAGTGGAAGTGAGTAATAGGGAGAGTGAGCTCTCCGCACATCCCCTCTCAATTACAAATGACCAGAGCGTCTCCTTGTAAAATACAGCTTTCTCTGCCACGGCACCTCCTTTGTGACGGGTTATTTCTCCCTAAAGGAGATTAAATTTTGACTGAAGGTGAAGTGAATCAACTTTACAGAGATACTTGCACGAACAGCGAACAAAACTTGGCAAAAAGCTTTCCCCGTCCTCGTCTCATTATCGTTCAGTTCTTTTCAAATTAGACGAGACTCGATGTCCCGCGTCGTCTGTACTGAATGTGTCTCTTTCTCAGCTGGGTTTCATGGAATATTTATCTGTACAATGAGAGACTCCACATCTGATTTGCTTTGGATCCATTTGGATCAGCGCTCAGAGATCTCAGCCGTGTTGTTCTGTGTTGTACAACACAGTTTTTTCATACACAACAAATGAACTGCACATGAATAATACAGCTACAGAGGGACCTTGATGAGCGCTGTTGTCGTTGCACACGCTCAGCTTAATAACCTGAATGTGGCTGAATTCTCAGCACTCATAAAATTACATCTCCACATGATGTTGCTTTTGACTGGAATCGCACGTTAAGGGACCACAGTACAGCAACGCCTTGTAGCTGCTGTGTGCTGTGACATTTTACACCAGTGTGCATCATTTCCCACTCAGTCTCGGTTATAGTTCTTGCATGTGTGTGCATTTACTGTAAGTCCTTGGGCGGTGACAACGGGGCCATTACAAACTCCTTTAAACCAGCTGGGAGACAACGACTTTATTGCGTAGCTTATGATGTTACGCACAAGCCACTAGACACTCTCCCACTTTCTTTACAAGCTGCTGAAGCACAGTACGGCGCAGCTGACTCACGGTGCTTTTTTACACTCATGTCTCATGAATCTGTATCATTAAACCATTATCTAGATTACCCCACAGCACTGAGTCACTACAGTAAAGTTAGGAAAACGTTAGGGCACTGTGTGCAGTCCTCTGCATGAATTTGTCATGAACTGTCGCATGATCTTCACTAATATTAATAAACACAATATATCTAAGCTGATAAAACAGTTGCAACCGTTGATTAAACATGCACAGTGATGATGGAAAAAGTGAAGGAAGCAGCGTTTTAACAATGCAATGGGCGAGGTAGAGTCCGTTCATCCCGGCACCTCCAGCAATATGCCCCCGGTGTATCAGGTCAGCTGCCCCGCAGCTCTGCCATCAGTGTTTAAGTGGGAATGGGTAAAAGGTGCTTTAAGTGCAGAACAGCTACAATTGGATCAACCACCTGTGGCAGCAAGCTCCTAACTGGTGCAACCTAACTTCTTCCTAAGCTTTCACGTTGGTATTCATGGTTATGTTGAAGAGAAACCTCAACTGAAGCACTAACTGGAGGTTAAAAGTGGTTCATACAAGTCAAGTCACTGAGTGAATATGAGATACGGTAACGCTTCGTCATCGTTTCTTGTGTAACGAGATTGAATTTTAAAGAAACTGCACAGTGCGAGCTTAATGCTTAAGCTCCTGGCTGCTCATGTGCAAAGCAGCTGTGTGACGGACAGGTGATGCACAGCAGTGTCGGGACCGGTTCTGGTTGACATGGCTCTGTACATCACCACAGTGTGCATACTGTCAACTTTAATTAAAGGGTTTTAATTAAACAAAATAGTGTGTTTCTAAACACAGACCTCACGTCTTAGAGGCTGGAAGGTAATTTAGCTTTATTCTCTTCAGAAGATGACTCTGCTTGTCCTTTCATTAACCAAAAAAAAAACAGAATTGGCTGAAGTGGTCTTCACTGCATTCACTCTCAGACCCCGGCACTCCAAAGCGCCCTCACCTCTCAGTGTGTTTGGGAAGGTGAACAGCAGCTGCTGCTCGCTGTTGTGGTAAAAGCCCCTCGCACATGTAGTGTGTCTTTTTCCGGTAATGAGTGCAAACACGTGGTTCCAGTCCTCTCAGAGGAACAAAGCCTGAGTGCTGGTCTCATCCACCAACCTGCGTCTGTGTGTGTGTGTCAAAAAGACCTTCTTCCCATCTGTGATGAGAGCAGAGCCTCGAGTGTCACGAATCCTTCCAGTGCCTTTCTAACATACAGCGACATCACTCTTATTCAGCCTCACTTTAAAACTCAAGGTCAAGATCAATCAGCTCTCGTGTCCGTCCTCGTCCTCCTCCACATGCTGTCTCTGTTCACCTCCGCGTTGTGTTAACACCTCTTGCACCAGTTTAAGGGGTGTGCACGATTTGCCATTTCTATTACTGTATTTAACTTGTTAGATCCCAGGGAGGGTAGTGACCTCTTTCTTTAGAGAGACCCGACAACGATGGCAGATCCTGTCCCAAAGTAACATTGACTTTCCTAACCGGCTGACACTGTGGAAAACAGAAGACAGACATTCACATTCCCTCATTGACCGGGAGTCTAGTTTCATATGAACCCATTGATTAAGTGTAAAAGGAGACGTGTTGAGGATGCATGCACCGTGATGCATGCCGCATTGTTTCCTTCGCTTGTCTTTTCTGGAAGACAAAGTATATTTCCAATTGACTCTAAAAAGATGTTTTATTGTCATTTGGATTCCATGTTGCCTTGTTGAGCCTCCAGGTAAATCATATGTGGACAGGAAGAAAGACAAGGTCCCACAGTTTCATTCAACAGTGTCACTTCTTCCCCAACTAACGAAGGTCTGCGTCCGACAAAGCAACTCTAAAGATGGAAGATTTGAAAGAGTTCACAAAAGCACTTTGTTGCAGAGAGTCAGAAAACCTGCACGCCTGGATGTAACTGGGCTGCTTTCTAAATGCACAGATTGATCTTTCCAAAGTGTAACTGACGTGTGGTTCTACTGTGATGATGAAGTGTTCCCTTGATTTCTTTAAGCAGTGCATTTAGTTCTTTAGTAATTGAGCGCTTCCACCACACAACACAATAAAGTGGTGTTTAATGCATCGACTATTTCAATCCAATCATATGAAAAACTACCGCATCAATTCTTTTACTTTAATTTTTATTATAATATTTCATCAGGACTAATTAAATCATCCAACATGATGAAAAAAAAACTGCTGTCATATTTCATAAAGGATAATATCTTCTGCAGGAAGTGCGGGATCACCTGGCCTCAGGAAAAAACACACTGTAAATAATAATCACGAATACTTTACGAACAAACACTTGCACTTTCCTCCTGGGGAGCATTATGAAGACAACCAATAGAAATGAACCTGAACTTAGATGTAGTCGTTTGCATCTGTTTTTAATAGTGTTGCAATCTCTCCCTGCTGACATCCACATGCTCTTCAACAGTCTGTCTAGAACAAAAAGAATGTGAGGATGAATATTTCTGAAAAATATTTGCAGTAGTATTCAACTTGCTTTGTTGAAATGTATTGTTCAAGATCTAGATTTTCTTAACTGCACTGAAAACAGAGAAAAAACTGGGTTTGGGTTTGGGTAGGACATCTCTCCATCTACTTCCACTTTATTGAGCTGGTGGGTGGCCAGTCCTGACCACAGCTCCACCTGCAGCCACAGGCCTCACAGTGAGAGCTCCAGCCTCAGTCTGTGCAACACGAAGTCATTCTCTGGCTCTTTCTCAATATTTTTAATGTTGTGGACTGGTTGTGCTCCAGGTGATTTACAGACAAACAATGAATCGATGCATGGAAAATAAAAGGAACTATTGGTTGCAGCTCATGCTTGCCATACTCTCCGTCCTATAGAACCCAACCACTGTCAAATACTCATTTCCTCCGGCACTTAGTCTCAGCTTGTGTTTTCTACCCAGTGCATTTGAGTCTCAAGTCAAACCTGCAACACTCAGCAGCAGCACCAGTGTCTATATCTACAGCTTCTGGCAGCCATTAAAATAATGTTATGTCTATCTAAACATCAGCCTCTGGTGAGTATCACTTATGGCTCACACTGCAGCAACAGTCATTGTCTTTCAATTTTCCAATGGGGACTTGATGCCTTTACAGTTTACATCCTCAGTTAGATGTGACTGTGCTTTTCTCCGGAGCTCTGCAGAGACTAAATAATGATCATTATCATGCTTCTTGAGGTGGACCGAGACTCTGACCTTTGTGGGCTCGGGCTGACCTTTCATTTTGACTGAGTTAGCGTTTTGGGGAGGCGGCGTCTAACTTAGAGTGTCTCCATCTAAAATATTTGAACACGATCTGGATAGTGGTGAGTGGAAACGGGTTGTGAACGACCCAGTAAAACATGGCTCTTTACAGCAGAAGAGCATTAAAGCTCCAACGTGTCTCCAGTTTCCTTCTTAATGGGAGTCGCTGGTGTAGCGCCGATCCATTAGAGGGTCACGCGACAGCGCGGCTTTCTCTCGTGACACCCTGCTTTCATCCATCCACTCAAAAGGAGAAAACCGTGGACAAATCGTACCCTTTCTTCTCCCTTCTGTTAGCTATCAGCTATCCAAGGGGTCCCAACCTCTATCACACCTAGGAGATTGGATTGGTTTCCCCCCCCCGTAGTGAACACTGGAGCCAGGAGTCAGAGGAACAAATTCAGTCGGATGTACCTATGATTTTCTTACACACCAGATTGCTCCTGTGTTGTTAGTGCGACAAGCCAAGAGGCCGTAGTGATGATTGCTGCTCTGGCAAATGCACCGAGAGGGATATTTTCATGCTGCATCCATCTGGTGCAGCATTTTCATGTTTTCGTGATGAGCTGACAGCCCAAAGAAAGCTGTTAGTCATCTCAGCGCTGCATCGTCCTTTGTATCCAAGACAGACTGTGTTGTGCTTGATTAAAGTAATCAGAAGCCTCGGAGCAAATCTCTTTGTTGACCGAGAACAAATGAATCAACGCGTTGATTGTACTCTCCCAATTAAACGCTGCTCAGAAGTGTGTCACGACCGGCTGCATGAGTGCGCGCAGGCAGGCCGGCGTTAGATTTCTGACTCGGGCACAGATGGAACAGCTTTTTTCTCTCTCTCTCTGTGACTCTTGTTTCAAAAACAAACTTCTAGCTCCTGCTGTTTGAGGAATGAGTGTGAAGTCTGACAGCAAAGGGTGTTGGGGACACCTGTAGTCACATGTACATACACTTTACTCACTTAACACATGCAGGCTGCAGGCTGCATGCAGGAAACATCACCAAAATGTAAAATGTAATGTTAGGTTTTTCTAATGCTACACTTGTTTTAAACTTTATTATTGCACTATATTGTAGCGTTTCCAAAGTAGCTGCATTTAGCTTTAAATAGTTCAAATTTGGGATTGTGCGGGGGTTTTACTTAGAGTACAGCCTCTCATTTTTGTAGCAAATGAGTCTCCACTTCGGACATCGCCATGTGCCTGCACCTGCACCTGCACAAACACTGTCACTGAGTGGCCAGCAGCAATATTCAAATGACCACTACATAAGACACCAGCGATACTACTGAATGCAATATTTTCTTTGTACAGTACCATTGTTCCTTAATGTTCACTAGCGGCTGATGAATTGCTTTTGTGTGAAACAGCTACTGTCATCACTGATGTCCAGGTGGAACAAGCTGTCACTGTCACAACTCTGCAGTCTCCAGCTGTTTAAACAATGTGCAGCAGCCATGTTAACATTCAGATTTAATTACTTGTATCTACTCCTCATTATTTTTTAAATCTGTAATATCCTACATCTGTTACTGTCATAACAGAATTCACCTTGCATGTGAGGTGGTCCTATAGGCAGTGGCGGATCTAGAAGATTGTACATGGGGGGGTGGTCAAAGCAGGGTAGCAATGCTGGACCCCCTCAGTGAAGTATGTGAAAACTATTTATTGTATCATTACAAACAAACAAAGGAAATATTAGGTGTAAATAAGAAAAAATACCAACTTAAATTACTGTACTTTAACTTTATTTGTTATAAGTTCTTAAGGACCTATTTACAATTATATATTTTTGGTGAAATAATATTTAATTTAAAAGCTATAGGAGGCTGATGGACAATCTAGTGATTTTAGGGACATAAAACGTGTGTGTGTGTGAGAGGGGGGGTGCTGAGGGCCCCCCTGCCCCCCTGTGGATCTGCCCCTGTCTGTAGGTAATGTAAGTTAAAAACGAGAGTTGAGATTAACCATATATGAAAGAAGTGTAATAAGATTTGTTAATTAAAATATATATTTTTTTGCAGTCAGTTCATCTGTGTACATTTTTATGTGTATCCCATAAAAACTAGGTGCATATATCTGAGACTCTTATGAAAGAGTGCAACACACCTGGTAGAATCACAAGCACTACCAGGAGTGTCCTTGAGCCAGACACACACACGCTTTGGATAAAAGCGTCTGCAAAGTAAAGTAAAGATGCATTCTGATTTAACTACTGACAACTAAAAGCATTTTATTCAGTTAATATTTAGAAATATGTTTGCTCACCAGTATACCATGTATATCTTACATCATTGAGATATTATTTACCACAGACAATGCAGACAAATCTATAAAAAATGTAACATCAACATTTTCTTACATTTTAAGACAAACATTTAAACCAGAATCAAACATTTTCATCAAATGACAACCTTCACATCGACTAACTCTGGTTCCTGAGTGCTTCTCCTTCCAGCAGACATGTGTGTTTATTTTCTGGCCTGTGACGTTTCACGACAGCCCCCCGCCCCCACGGTGCATTCTGGGACCGACCCAAGATGGCTGCGCCCTTGCTGGAGTGCTGAAGAAGTGCCTCTTCGGAGAAATTAGCGGCTTCGTGTGTGCTTTGCGCGAATATTGCTGCGCCAAATTAGCTCCTGGGGTCGCTGAATTGTAGAAGAGGACCACACGACCCCAGTCAGCGACACGCGTGCCCGGAGCTCCGTGTGGCTGTGGCAGACTGTCCGTGTGAAGATGGGCCTCGTCTCCAGCCCCTTCCCATAGCGAAGATCCGTGGGGAGAGGAGCCGCAGATTCTCCTGCAAACACGCACCCGTGCAACTTGGCTTTGACGGGTTCCACATACTCTACAGGCTGTGGACGTTGCCCTACAATTTTCTGACCAGGATCGTCTGTGCGACCGTGTCGGTCATCGTCCGGAGACGGAGAGGTTCCCCAGCTCGGCTCGATATTCCCACCGCACCAAGGTCTGTATCTGCCCGCGTCGCTAGCGCCATTTCTGCACATCTCTCACTTATCTCTCTGCCCCTGTTGTTTCGCAAGACGCGCGGAAGAAAAAGCTTCAGCCGGCCCTCTCCGTTTGACAGCGACGTCCAGCTGTGAAGTTAGGCGCGCTAGCTAGGCTAGCGGTTAGCTAGCTGCCCGGTTTGCGAAGTTCACGCAGCGCGAGCGCTTTAACGCAACTACAGCTACACAGAAAAAAGGGCTGGCGGTGTTCACGTGGGCACCTGGCGTCCTCCGGCCATGACGTCATCCAGGTGTTGTTGTGCTCGTCATTCAAGCTGCAGATTCACAGCACGACGCAAACGAGAGTGAAGAGTCTCCACCAACATCCTGTGAGCAGTAAACACAGAGTGTAGGTCGTGTGTTCCTGTTTTTTATACTGCTGACTGGCCTGAAATGATTCTGTAATCTGCAGAACTTTCGTTTTAAACAGGAAACTAGGTGGGTTTTCTGTTGACACCTAAGGATGCACAGATACTTTGTTTTGACGCCTCTTTGACGTTCTGGAGCTTCTTGTTTTTGTCGTAGCATGGGTGCACACACTCTTTGGTTCTGCCGGGATTGTGCCAAACCTCTCGGTTTGGTGGCTTGTTTCTAGCACACACAGCACTGATCCGTCAGCCCCGAGATTTAAAATTCTCTGTTTGAAAGGCAGATGTGTTGAATCTTTTTTTAATATTTAGGAAACCCTAAGAGCTGGTTTCATTGTTGTTCTAAAAGCAGCAGCCACAATGTTTTCATGTAGTCGGGTTGTGTGATGGTAAGAGGAACTCCTCAAATCGTTGGTTTTAACCTGAGCTCTCTCTCCCGCAGGGCCCTAATGAAAATGGACTCAGACTTGCTTCATTCGCCGGCTGTGGGCCTTGCAGAGGAGGAGGAGGCCGACATGAATGACTGGAAACTACCTCTGGCCTTCATGAAGAAACGGCACTTGGAGAAGATTGAGGGCTCTAAGGCTCTAGCACAGAGCTGGAGGATGAAGGACAGGGTATGTTTGCTGCTCGCGCTGTAGTTTGTGTGACTGAGGATGCTACGTGGGCTGGACCCAAATATCCAAACATCCCTATATGTGTTGTTCTGTCATTTCTATCTTCCTTGCACACAACATCAAGAGATTCACCAAATAACAGATTAGAAACAGTGTTGGGAAGAAGTTCTGTCTCCTGTATCCCTGTCAGGCTGGTGCCTGAAGAGTTGTTGAGCGTAAAAACCACCTTGTGATTATCATATATTACTTTCACTATTCATTCACTTCCAGTGACTGTTATTATTATAATTTTTCACACACGTCTGTATTACATTTGAGTACATTCATACAAGGAAAGCAGTGACACTAGCTGCAGTGACTCCAACATCTGACATGCTGCAAATACAGAGGAGTGGTGCCAACAGGTTTGCTTTTGTTTTCAAACAGCAGGAGTGCGTGCCACACTAATAGGACATACCTGTACCACAATTATATATTATATTATTATATATATTTCTAATTTATATTCCCTAATTACCAAAAATATGCTGACAGCTGCAGGAAGGTAATAATTTATGACTGAGTAAATACAAATATAATATTTGTTGTGTTGACTGGAACATATAGTTAATTAATTTAATAATAAATATATAATGAATTGCCTGTATGTATCATAGTATTAGTAACTACTAAAGGCAGTAAAAGTTATGTAGCCATCGGTACTGAACTGTTGACAGTGAGTCTCTATCGGCAGCATGAATCATGCAGCTGCTATTTCCACAAGCTGATAGGCTAGCATGCTAACAGATGACCAAGGTAACAAGTGTCTACTGTCTGCATTTTTACGTTAAGTAGCTATGGGAGGTGTTGAGGGGAGAGCGGGTTTGTGGCGGTGCATCGTAAACCTCAGCATGTGCGCCTGGGACGCTGTAGCTAACCTTTGGTTGATGCTGGACTGTAATCGGCCGTCGTTTAAGCATTGCTGTCTGCTTTCTGATTAGTGCGGCTCTCAAAGATTCAATTGAAGGGACCAATGAAGTGCAGTGATGCTTTGAGTGGACACGGCAGCGTCTCACTAGTTCCCCTCGTCCTCATTCCTGCATGTGGCGACGGATGACCTCATCACGGTGTCGTTTGAACTAACCCTCACAGACACTGCACACGTCGTAGAAATTCACACAAATGGAAATTGAACACCTTGCTGGTGTTAGTAAATTACACTGCAGTAGCCAGGAAATTTTGAATGTATGTAATTATCATGAAATGAGTTTAACATAGTTAATGGGGTCGTTCCCAATAGAAAGTCATGCTAAATTGACTGTGTAACGTTTTTCCTCGGTCCGAGCATTTTCAGGCTGTGCACTGTCATTTCTACTCTTGTTAGAGGAATTTCTCTTTTCACGTTTCTGGGCTCAGATAGCTAGAACTAAAGAGTATTTCATCTTTTATACAGGGAGAAATTGTCTTTCAGAGCATCTCTGTTCTGGAGATAAATCCGTATTTTGCAATATAATAGATTTTACGGGCTGTATCTTTCTGAATAGTGTTTTTTAATAATATGATTAATGGGAAATCGCCAACGGTGCACGATTCCATTCATGGAGGATCCCCTACTGAATCATTGGCTGAATCACAGGACCAACCGTTCATCGCAACCATTCATGCGATGAACTTACAAACGTAATCACCTAAACCTAATCCAGAGATGCTGTGCGTAACCCTAACCAGATCTCATGGTGTCATATATCATATAATCACATCAGTGAATCCTTTGATGCCTGGTGTTATAAGGAGTGGCTCTGTTCGCGGGGCCTTGCTTGTCTAACCAAAGCTCACACAGGTTGTATCGTTGGGACAAACCCTCAATATGAATGAATGTCTTTATTGTTGAGTCGAAGGTCAGGGCGATGTTCAGCTAATTAAACTATCCCAGCAGTTCATTGGAAAGCTTTGAAATAATCGTGTGAAATAATGTTGACTGCTTTTAACAGCAGCTTAGATTAGAAGCTCGGAAGTTGTCGGAGGACCTGGTACGTTCGTAGGGTTCAGCTGCTTCCCCAGCAAAAGCTAAAACTATTGTCTCACGGTTAACATTGATCATATGACACCTGTGTGTTGAAACAACCCTGAACCTTGACCTGATGTCAGAAGTGATAGCAGCTCATGCTTTCTCCTTTTATTTTGGAAGCGTGTTTCACACGTGTGTAATGACTTTTGAGTGTTTTTCATGTGGTACGTGCGATTACCTCACACATCTAAACTCAGCTAGTGTTTGGAGAAAATGAAACCTAAATGCTTTAGATAACTGTCTATTTAAAGTCTGTTGATTGCTAACTTTGATAAGCTACGATTTCATCTCCGTCTCTGTCATAACCACACACACACACGCATCATATTTAAACTGTGCAGCTGATATTAAGCATCTTTTTCGGTGTATTTCTAGCTTTAAATAACTTTTGTACAGTTGGGAACCTTCCAGCTGTTTGTAGAATTCACGGTGTGAAAGGATCCATATGAACATGTCTGGGAGCATTTCTGCAGGCGTTACAGGCGCTCACTTTTTAATTATTCATGATTATTATTTGGGCCCGATATGAATTCAGGATCAGTCAGTGTGACGTTTTCCACATGCTGCGCTCAGGTGCTGCATCAGGAAAGTCTGCAGATTCAAAGAAAACACTATAACCTCTGCAAAACTACAAAAACTGAATCATAACTACGAGTCAAATTCCCCCAAATAATGATGTTTTTCCTGAATTCCTCAATATGTGATTTTCCATTTTGTCCTGTAATTCAGAAACAGAGGCCTGAAATTCTTTTATTATTCAGTATCTTATTAGAGCTGTACGTGACCGTGCACCTTTGCACGCACAGAAAAGTTCTCTCCCCAGTGATGTTGGCCAGTTCCCAGTGGAGCTGTGAGCTCTGTGACGTCAGAGTCGTTTGACGCAAACTTTTATGTCTGCTCCTTCCCAGCCTTACATTTGAGCCTCTTTAAAACCCCTGGCGGTGTTCCGTCTCCTCGTTTGTCCTGTCAGACACAGAAATGGCGTCACCGAGGCTTATTTTTAGGTCTGTGTTGTTTGTGGAACAGAATTGATTATTGTCGGTAATATGTAACCGGGAATGTTTTCCTAGTGGCGCTTGTTTTGAGGAGAGGGAACAGATGGTGGAGGGAGACGGTAGAATTAACATACCACTCATGTGAGCAACAAGCAGCAGGACGTCAGTCTGACCACCGTGTAAAATGTCTTTTAACATCTTAGTGACGTAGTAAATGACATAAAAAGTTAAAGCTCGTTCATTTTTTAGGGAAACAACGTAGAGTACCCGTGACACGTACTGTAGGGTCACTGACCTCTAGTGCTCCTGCCTCTAATGAAGAGTCTCATCAGGATCGGAGAATTGCTAATGAACAAAAAGGTTCATGTTGTTTAATGAATGTTGCATCACAGGAGGCAAAAAAAGAAAGAAAGCTCCATTAGAAGATGGAAAATGAAAGTCGAGGATATTTCTGTAATAAATGCTGTATATGACATAAATCAGATAAAACATCTACAGCAGGGAACAGCCTGTTGCTCTTCCTGCTTTCCTGCACGTCGCATGTTCTTGATGCGTCACAAAACTCTCCCAGAGTCTTAAAGTACAACTGTACCTTAAATCCTGGCGTCACAAATACAACCTTCCTGTGGTTTTGAAAACTTAAAACACTAAGTGGGGTGCTCTCATAGGACTGTGAGATGTATTCAGCTTTCTTTTCCCTGAACATTGGTGAAACAGAAACGATTGTAATGTAGAGCTGCGTGCCGATTTCTTAATGCTGTCTCTGCTATTGCTCAGCAGACAACGTCGGCAAACGTCTCACTGCCAAATCCGGACACCAGATAGGGTCCGAATATTCCACTGATCACAGGTTTTCTTTAGAAATGACCGACTCCACCCTCTAAATGGCAAAACCTCTGGAAACGTACCAGGCCAAATTACCTGAAAATGCAAAAAAGAAGCAGAAATCTTGACACTCTTGGAATCACGTTGAGTCGTGTAATTGTAATGATCAGGGAGACAGCACAGTGTTGTTTACACACCCTGTTGTGGCAGGATGTTTATTGAATGATGATTATTTAGGCAGGTTGTAGCCGTGTTAAAATGACCTACGGCTGTTTGTCGAACATTGTCCTGAGATTCTCAAATTGTACATAACAGGTAATTTGTCCAAAGCTACTCTTTGGACTCACAAATAGCTCCAGGCTCTCCAGATTGTTGTTTAAACCGAATCTGCTTCGCCTGATTATTTGTTTTTTGATTTCTGGGAACAGTGTGAACCACTGCGACCCGTGATGTCGCAACTTGTTGCACTTTTCTGGACAGCTGACTTCCTCTCCTAACCATTCACGTGCCGCCGCCTGCTGTGTCTTTTCCACATAGAAATAATGAAATCAATAAGTCATCAATATCCAAGCTCGTTACAATAATGTGGAAATGAGACAGGTGGCGTGTGCCGCTTCATCTTCTGCATCATTAGTTGAATTCAATCAATATGCGCAGTTCATTAGGCAGCGTATAGACTTTTCGGCAGGGAAGCGTAAAAACAAAATGAAGTGTGTTTGCACTGTACTAAAAATAATTACATGCTAGTGATTTTATATCTTTGTTGAATGATGGCAGCAGCACATCTCCATTCAAAAGCTGTAGATTTACAGCGCTCACCCTGCTGCCGCCTCCTTGAGTTGGGATGAGATGCTGAGGTGAAGCACCTGCAGGCCTCCGTTTGACCTCTGACCTTTGAAGATGTTGCACTATGTAGTGAGAACATGTATGCTGAGAGTAGGGTGAGAGTACGTGAAGCCTCTTTGTTTTCTCTGCTATATAAGTGTCCAGTCGGACCTGTTGCTGGCTGCCAGCTGTGCCACCTCCACCCAGAGCGGATCTGCGCTCACCGCTCTAAAAACCTTCATTTATTGCCTGGTGTATCAAATTGAATAATCAAGACACTGACGGATGCTGCGAGCAGAGCTGGTGGTCTGAACGGAAGCCCTCAAAGGGTGCAGAGGGAGACGACTAGGAAGTCCCCCAGAGTCCCGGACGGCTATTAATGAGGGGAGCGTGGCCACCAATTACATGCGTGGCTCCAAACAGAAAAAGACGTACACGCTAGATGCAAATCATTTGTCTCGTTCACTCTTCCTCATTCCTCTCCTGTTCCACCTCTTCTAATTTCTCCTCATGCTGCAGACACATTTCAGATCATCGGAAATCCATGACGATTAGAGCGTAGCCGTATTAAAATCTAATTCTGCTAAAGCTTTCTTCTCGGATCAATGCTAACAGTCCAGCTAACGGGTTGCTTCACCCTTTTTTATTAAGAGCTACTTGTTAAGGGTCAAAAGTTTCTTTATTCACAGCGGGAGTTCACTTATCACTGCTCAGCTTTCGTCTTTTCTTCTGATCACTGTCTTTAATACTAGTGTCTCTCGCTTTTGACCAAATTCTAATTACAGTTCACCTGCTGTCTCTGTGTTTTTACTAGGACTGCAATTTATCTTACTATGGGTGAATTCTGTATTAAAAACACTTTTATGTGTGAAATTTACAGTAAGCCGACATGAGAAAGAAATAATTCTCCCTTTTCATCTTGGCTTATTCTGAATAAATATATTTTGGACTTGAATCAATAAATGTGGCAACTAATCAGGAAATTTCTCCCAACTTTATTGATTAAATCATAAAAATAATTGACACAAATCTGCTCATGAAGACCACAAGATGGAAGCTGAATAAAAACAAAAACGAATAAACAAATTCATTACTATAAACCATGCACATAGTAAAAATGCACTAATCAGCAGGTGATTTTCAAGACTCTCTGTGTGGAGTTTGCACGTTCTCCCCGGCTCTGTGTGGGTTCTCTCCGGGTGCTCCGGCTCCCTCCACCTTCCAGAGACATGCATCTCAGCTCATTGGTGGCTCTGAATCGTCCATCGTTTGTGGCAGCCTGGTGATGGAGTAGCGCCCTGTCCAGGGCGGACCCTGCCTCTTGCTCGATGACTGATTCTATAATTATATTATGATAATAATCACCCTTTTTAAGAAAAAAGTTAACTGAGGTGACGGGTTTGACTTGTATCTACTCAAGTGTGTTATTTAAAAATTCATGTTGTGTGTTGGAAAACAAAGTGATAGCTTACATTATCCTGCAGAGAGTCAACAGTTCACTTTGACATTTACCTGCTGTGACAGTAACATTGTTACTCTCCGTCTCTCTGGACTTTGCATTCATACGTTGTTGAAATGCTGTCATTTTAACTGTTGTCCTTTAAAGGGCAACGCCGCCCTGGTTCTTCCCAGGTGAGTCTCTGCCTTTTATAATACGTTTTAGATATAAATGTACTTTCCTGGGATATTGATGTCGATATTTTGCCTCCCCCGCAGAGCTGACACAGAGCATCTACAGTACGTGCATGCGTGAAGCTAACTCATCCTCAGTTTTTATTACTTGGCACATGCCGTCGTGTGTTGCGCTAGATGATCACACTGCTAACAGACTGCACCAAGCCTTTTGTTAACGAGTAAACAAGTAAAAAAAGAAAAGGGTAAATACCAGTAAGCACTGGACAGCAGTAGGGCTTCCAAACAGCTTCAGTCTTCATTGACTTTCCTGTCATGTGGGACCTGAGCTGTGTGTCAGGGGGACATTGGAACCTGCCAGAAAGCCTTCTGTTCTTCAAAGGGTGGTGGAAGAGGGAGAACCTCACTGAGGTTTGGATCCGGTGAGTGGGGAGCCCGTGGTAGACGTTCAGGCGCTTTGTTGCGCTTGTTGAGATTTCATGGCTTTAAGGAGGAAGGTAAACATTGATTTGGGAGCAAACACATTGAGAGTGTGTGGAAGGCTTCCTCTTGTGTCTCTAGTCCGTCTTTATTCAACCTTTACAACAAATGCCAAATTACCTGTTGTATGACGTCATAGCCTTTTTTTGTTGGTGAATGTCGACCTGTATCCTCTGGCTCTTCGTTTTCACTGCTTGTACATGTTGTACTTTCCCTGTACGCCTCGCTACACGAGACCATAAACATGCCCGGAGAACTCGTACCCTCCTGATGCTTAACGTGTTGCTGCTGATGTGTTTTCTCGCTGAAACGTCAGCATGTTAACATGATCGCTGTGCCCGTGTAAGCATGCTGACATTAGCATTCAGGCGAGCGGTGTAAATTCTGTGAGGGAGCTGTCACCGTAGTTTCACATGTAATGGGTTCATGGAGTATTGTTCGTATACAGTCGTGTACCCAAGCAAAAAAAAAGAGGTGTTTGTCATTTCTCATGCGTTGGGATAGGATTGTGGCGCACACCGTGCAAGCGGGAAAAGGGCGAGGTGAGAGGAGGTCAGGTGAAAATGAATGAGCCGATATGCTGCAGTGGGCCTGTGTGTGTGTGTGTGTGTTTGTGGACGCATGTTCATGTCGAGTCTTGTCGTGCTGAGTCCCACTAGCAGCATGACCTTTTACTCTGTTGGCAGGAAAGCAGAGGGCTCCTTAATTATGTTCATAACAACAGCACTCGTAGCCCACATGACCTGCTGCACTCGCACACAGCACCTGTAATATAGGGCTGCACTACACACTGAGGTGTGAAGTGTCTACCCACAAAAGGCCACTTGTCACTATCGCATTGACCTAGATAGAAGTGTTCCATGTGTTGGACCTAGCAAATGAAATATGTTTTAGTAAATGGGTTTGTAGACAGTTCTGTACTCGAGTGTTACAATTAACTTGAAGTTGGTTGATCATCACTATAGGACCAAGCTGCATCGTAAATGAAAGAAGTGTGACATGTTGTGACATTGAGCAGAGGTCAGCAGAACAGTTTTTACCGTCATTTTTTTGGGTTAGAAGTCCATCTTACTGAAGCATTATGGGGTATTTAGACAGAAGGGGGCTGTGACTTGCTGTAGGTACGGGGTAGACATGAAATATGACCCAAACAGCCCAGTTTGACCACGATGGTATCAAGCTATGCTGTAGAAATGTTACTTAAATATTCCAGGAATAAGCACTCGCACACATTTGAGTCCTCCCAGTAGATTCTTGATTCTTCTGGTTGATGTTAGCGCCCTGCAAAAGTTAAGCCGCTTTTATTTTTACTTGCTTTTCTGCTTTCCTGTAGCCCCCTGTCTTCAAATGTTCAGATGATGATGATGAGGGTGCTGTGCAGGAGTTTTAAGTCAGTCTGAACTCTGCTTTGGAACCACAGCAGCCTAGACCAGTTCTCCAAACTGGACCCTCTTCATCAGTTGAGAGTCTAGAACAGATGGGGCAGTGTGTTGTACGGTTGAACCCCTCAACCTAAATTTCTGACTGGTGATGTTGGTCAGTATGACTTGGTGACACACACTTGATGATGAAGTACTGAGTGCTTCCTCCTGTACGGCACAGGCCTGTTAAGCTCGACTCGCTGCGTCCGTGTCCTTACTCAGGAACTCGCACAGTTTGGTTCCCGCGAAGGCTGACGTCTGCTGTGATGCACAAAGAAAAGTGTTTCTGAGGTGCTGCTGTGTAATTTACACTGCAGGAGACCTGCGCTGCCTCATCACGTCCGTGTGTGTGAGGACTTGTCCCATAACCCAAGGATCAATGGTGGTTCTATTTTGATGGCCTGTTTAGCTTTCCTCTCACATCCCGTCTCTGCATCGGGGTCCGTCACCTGGTGTGACGCCGGTTTAATGTTATGATGCCGGAAAAATGTGGATCCCCTTTCTTATATCAGACCGACTGTACAGTCGAGTGTGAACGGGGCAGTGTGGTGCTGTGGGGGCGCTTCGGTGCGTAGGATGCGGGGCAACGTGCCGTAACTGAGGAATAAAATGAATTAAAAGAATCCTGAAGGAAGAAGAGAAAATGAGAGCGAGCATCAGTCTGTATCTTAAATCACAAATGGTGTGTGTACTAATACAGTGAGATGGGAAAAACTCTTTGACTGTAACTTCTCTGTCTTTTCTTTCCCCCAGATGAAGACTGTGAGTGTTGCCCTGGTGTTGTGTCTCAATGTGGGCGTCGACCCTCCTGATGTGGTCAAGACCTCCCCGTGTGCCAGACTGGAATGTTGGATCGGTGAGAGTCCGCACAGACATAAACCACATATCAACAAATGAACAGTTGTTCTCCAGCAGAAATAATTGGAATGAGCTCCTGTGTGTACGCTGTACTCCTGTACTCTGTGCTTTATGTTTTAATCTGAGGCATGCAGAGATGTGTCAAAAAAAGGCTTTTACTTTCCAGAAAGAAGAATTGTTTCAGTGATGTGAATGGATTCCAACACTTTTAGCCACGTCTCTATGTGGGAGGTAGAATTAGGCAATAGAGTAGAGTCGGTGTGCCGAAGAAGCCTGTACGGAGGTAAACAGTTCAGGCTCAAGATTTAATAAAGCTGCTGAAAGTCACATCCTTGGTAGAAAACTGGATTGATTTCCAAGTTGTATCCTAAGTTGGCATGTTGTGGCTTTTAGTACTGTTTTACCACGCAACCATGACAGCAGATGTTTAGGTTCAACTCTAAAGCTTTATTCAGATATTTTTAGTTTTTCCCGTGGGAGCTCGATCCATAAGGCCTCTGTCAACAAGGGATGAAACGGAGACTCAGAACAAAAACGAGGGAACCGTCTCCATCGAATGTGTGCGTCTCCGCTCTCCTGAGACTGCTCAACTCTTAGGAGTGAGGAAAGCACATCACTGAGTAAACACAAGTTTATCAAGTGTCTGAAACTTCCTGAGCGGCTTGTGACGACACCGACACTGTGTCGCACTCGCTGGTTTCTATTAAGGAATAAAAAGCACCATATGCCAGTAGGAGGGGTTTCTGTCTGTCTCTCAGTGACCATGGAACGTAGCGTTGAGTGAAAATGCCCTTTTTGGAGTAACACACAATTTCCCCATAACAGGAAATTGTTAAATATTTTGGCAAGAGGATCACACAGTATGTATGCAGAGGCCTTACTGCTGCTGCTTCTTGGAGGACACTGCTGTATCATGGATTTATTAGAAACGTCTCTATGTTCAATATTAAAAGTATAGATGATTAAAAAAGTCCATTAAAAAAGTCATTATTTATCTTCTCATTGAACTGGACTCATCATTATGTTGTGATAATGCGTTGTAAGACCTCATTAGTTTTATGAACAGTGGTTTCATCCTCTGCATAAAGCATATCAGTGTCTCGCTGGGACGCGCCAGTGCGTTCTTCTCTACCTGAGGAGCGTAATCTGAGACAAATCCACAGTCTGCTATTCTTCATCCCGCATCGATTTCCTCTGCCGCTGAAATGAGAAACAATAACGGACTTCTCCTCTCTAATTGTGGCAGTGCTACGTCTTCTGCCTTGTTCTGCGCACGGTGAATGATGTCGCTATGTTTGTGATCACATTGTGTTTTCAGACCCCCTGTCGATGAGTCCACAGAAAGCCCTGGAGACCATCGGGGCCAACTTGCAGAAGCAGTATGAAAACTGGCAACCCAGGGTGAGTGGATCCACACACGCCAGCCTCCCTGTGACCGCATTCAATCAAACGTGTGCAAACAGAATAAAAAAGACTGCGGCCAATTCAGACGTTGGATCCTGGTCATATATTATATTATATGTAATTAAACTGCTTGATTTCTGGCATCCGTCGAACCATTCTTAGCTTATTCAAAGGTATTTTAGAGGCTTCTCAGTGTGTCGTCTTCCTAGCTGTAAGTAAGCTTGGTGCTTTGAGTCCGTTGTTCTCACCCATTATGTTCAAATTCAATATTTAAGAACTTAGTTGTCACTAGGAGCACAATAATACAACAGTGAGTGTGCGTGCATCAAATATCAACGATAAACTACTGAGTATAGGCTCACATCTTGGAGGTCTTGTGTCGTGTCTGAGACTCGTGCCCTGTGAGGAGAGCTGGAGGGAGCAGTAACGCTGGCACTTGAAATCTGATCTGAGCAGTGGAACTGAGTTGCATTTGCAGATATTGGATTTGAATTGCATTTCAAACCACCTGCGAATATGTTTTCTTTCTGGTCAGATAGACGTGGATTTGATCAAGTCCCTTTCCTCCGTTGACAATTTGTAACAAGATGTCTGTCTGGTATTGGGTGTGTGAGAATACAAATCTGATTAGGTCGGTGTGAACGTGGCCTCTGAGCGATGCTTTTCTATTTTGGTAAGGAAGAGCAGACGATGAAAAAGAGACGAGCTGGTGCTCACACATAGTGAGCCGTATCTCCGTCACCTTGTTTCCCTCATACCTGGAGCTGCAGACGCCTGCACAGCTGCCAAAATAACACGCTATCACAAGGAGGTAAAAGAAAGTAGAATGGCTGGCTGTTGGATAAGACCGTGAGGTAAGAGGAGGTGGAGGAAGAGACGTCCCAGTGGAGCGCAGCTACGGGAATGTAGGCTTGGGCTCAGTTGACCTGGAGGTCAGCAGCAAATGTTGGTAGGAGTGCAGGAGGAGGAGTGGGAGGGTGAGAGAGTGCTGTTCCTTTTTTTTTTTCTCCCAGCCTGAGGATTCACAGCTCTGGAACGCCGCATCACAGAGCTGTATCGCCAACACACCTTACGTAAACGGTCGACAAAGCAATCAATTACCCAGCAGCAGCTATTCGCCTGCTTCGTGGCTGAGATGCAGGATTTTAGTTCTTTCGTTTCGGTTGAGACGTCAGGCCTATTTTGCTGCACGTCTCCCGTGTGTTGTTTGTTACTGTGTTACGCCAAACCTGCTGTCACGAATCCATGTGTGTGTTTGCTCCTGCGCTCCTACATCAACCCTCGTGGCCAGAGAGAGAAAGCGAGCGAGCAGCAAACCAACGTCTCGGCTGCTGCCCACTCACTTTCTCTCCCAAACACTACCTCTCACTCCATTAACATCATCTCTCTTCTCCATCATTTCCCTACATCAAAGTGACATTGTGTTTCTGCTCTCTCTCGTGTCCTTCCTCACGGTTCCTCTCCATGCTGGTACGAGTTTCTTCCCCTGTGGATTTTAGCTTCTCCGCCTCCTGGTGACTTGGTACAACAGCTCCCTGTCCGCCACAGCGTGAGAACCACCGGTGGCTTCCAGCAGTAGACGTTCAGTGTTTACATACTGCTCAATTTAAGTATGAGCAATAGTAGCAATAGTGCGTAACTTAACAGTCTTTTTTTATTCTAATAACTCAACAGCCGTCTCATTGTTTATTCATTCAGCTCGGATACGTAGGTGTGAGAATGTAGTGCACAGACACCAGGATCCAGGCAGAATGAATACAATCAAACCATAATAATAAAAAATGCACGAGGTCAGAGGTCACGTTACAACATCACAATAACCCCCTCAATGGGCATGTAGTAAAGGTTACACATTTTAGAGTTGAGCCAGAAGGAACGCTAATTGATTTAAGATCATGTGATACGTGTTTTTCATATGAGTTTTACTCAGCAAACGATTCCAGTTTCCTCCTGTGTCCACTCTGTGTCCACAGGCTCAGATTTCACACACATCGTGTCTTATTTTTGTCTTTCCACTCTGCTCATGTCACTGTTTCTGTCAAACGGCCACTTCACTTACAAACTTCCTTAGTCCCACTCTGTGGCACCTCTGTCTTCACCGTCATGACTTATTTGTCAGCCGTCTTTGTTTCCCAGCGTTATCTGACTGTGGTCTCGGCTTTTATTTTATCTCTGCACTGTGTGAAATCACAGCCCAGGCTGGATTCAACCGAACGCCGCTTTGGTTTCACACAGACACACCGAGAATCTCGCAGTTATTGAGAGACCTGACTTGGATTTCAGGTTCTCTTTGAGTTTTCCATCTCAACGTGCCTGCTCCGCTCTGCTATTCTCTTTTAAGCCTCACTTGTTCTCTTTCATTCTCCATCTGCATGTCACCCTCTTCCTCACTTTCCCTTTGTTTTATGTTGAGAGTGTAGGTTGAAATTCTTCCCGCTTCCACTGCTGCATAGTTGGTTTTGGGATGAAAAGCTCGTCTTGTCAAACGGCCTTTTCAAAGGCAACACTCGGCACTCACTCGCTCAACATGTTGCAGCTGCCAAACACGTTCACAGCACATCTCTGCACAGTCTAATTGTCGTTTCTGTGTCTCGACTGGCTGCAGCCTCTGAGCCCCTGCTGTCCACTCAGTCACTGTCAGTGAGCAGCAGCACAGACGCTCTAATGATTGGTGTTGATGTTTACT
The DNA here is from genome assembly GCA_032359275.1 of Microctenopoma steveboyesi. Lineage (NCBI taxonomy): Eukaryota > Metazoa > Chordata > Actinopteri > Anabantiformes > Anabantidae > Microctenopoma > Microctenopoma steveboyesi. Next base: position 19,424,512 of record JAUMHF010000001.1, read on the forward strand.
CCGAGGTCTCAGCAGAAGAAGATGAGTACCAGTCATTTCTGGGTGTAGTCGGTAATGATGCGGTACACTTCTTTAACCGTGGGCAATGCAGCATTTTTATCACGCTCCTGACATCGTAATGTTTTTCCACGACCTCTCGGTGAGAACGCGTTGTGCGTGAGTCGGTGACACAGCTGAATCGACTAATGTGCCAGTTACAGATGTTGCGAACATAGCGATGAGATCAAGGCATCGGATCGAGCTCCGTTGTCGCGCGTTCAACTGTAACGTGAAAATCAACAGAACGATTTCGTGATATTGGCTTCTTTCCTTCTGTTTGTCTAAAGGGACGCTGCTGATCTTCAGTAGTAGTAACAGATGACTAAGGTCAATTACACACTTGGCAAACTGAGAACGCCTAATGTGAGAGTAATCAGTGAATGCCAATCTTACATCGACTGCATTACAACAGTCCTTAGGAGCTATAAGCTGGGCTGAAGTTGGACCATCGGGTTGAGGGCACGCTCACAAACTCGGCCGTATGCTTTGGTAGTAATCACAATTGCTGGAGACGGAGTTTCAACGATCTCTCCTTTATGTGACATTTGGAGCTTATTGTGTATCGTAAACCCCTGCGTGGAGCATCATAGTTGGGGGGGGGGGGGGGGGCAGCTGGTTGTGGAAGTGGAATAAGTTAACAGCTAAAACAAAGCGGAGTGGCTCAACTCGGACTCTCGTGCCAGCGCTGGCTGAAACTGCACATTGCAGCTTTAAGATCCTGGAAATAACAAACGCACAAATAAAAGCAACATATTTATGGTGCAACCCAATCAGTAACATCTGATTGGTAAAAGGAATTGCGCATGTATTTGCATTGAGAGTGTTACTACTCTAAATGCAGATGCACCTGCAGTAACCACAGAAATCCACCTGCTTACAACAGACCCACCTTATTTACATGTTTCATCACGTTTCTGTTGCCAGGGCGACTTATGAAACCAAGCTGCTGCCACAGGGTCTAGTTAGGCCTGCATGTGTCCTGCTGTGACACATCTGTATCACATAGTTGAACATTAGAGGAAGCGCAGTAGAGAAGAGCAGACGATGCCCGCGTGCCATGAAGGAGACAAATCATTGGAAAGATAATGTGAGGATGACAAGTGTGTGTAAACGGCAGTAAGAGGATGTGGTTTGCTTGCATATGGTGTGCGAACGTGTGCTGACCAAGCGTTTGATCTCGGCGAACGAGAGACTGTCGCCAAAATAAAACAAAATCCACCCCTAAAATAGCCTTGCTGAGGTATGGAGCATTAGTACTTCCTCTCCACATTCAGTAACCAGCAGCGCTCCACCCACTACACCCTGCTCCCTTTGAGGACCTCTCACGGCTCCTAAATCAGTTGACTCCCATTTGAGTTAAGTTGAGGAACCGGTGCGTGCGGGAAGCTGCAGAGTGACTCACATGCTGCGGAAACTCTCCTAATGACGTTCCCTTTCCTGTCCTCCAGCACTCAGTCAAACAGGAGCCTCCGAGAGAAAACCATTAGCCCACAAGGACTTATGGACATCAATACATCAATACATCTAAATCTATAAGGGATATTCAGATGAGGGAGTCACGCCTGTCACGTGCTCGTGGGCCACAGAGGGAGGAAGCTTATTGATCGGTTTGCCGTCTCCGCTGCCGATCACCTCGTAAATATCCCGTCAAACGATAGTCTGGAGACCTGGAGCCGCCTCGTGTTGATTGTTGGACAGAGATTAACTCCAGATTATGGCGAAGCCGAACTCTTAACCGCGCTGAACTAGGCGTCAGGACCTAAAGTGGGCTGCAGGTTTGTGGCGAAGCAGAGCCACATGCAAGTGAAACGGTAATGTTTCATTGATCACTGCCCCCAGGATGAGTTAAGCTCTCATCCAAAGAGGCCGAACACAGACCGACACAGGAATAAGGAGAAGACGTGTGGAGGGGTTTTCACTGCCACAGTTATGGCTCAAACTTCACACTGCAATCTTCATTTGATCTTTAGAAAATTCAATGTAGTCAAATCAATTATCATTGATTGAGTAAAATTTTTACTCAAACACAAGACAATAGTTTTAAAAACAATAAACATATTAGAAAAGATAAACAAAAAGTCTTTGCCCAAAAGGAGTGGGAGGGAGCTAGTGCTTATTAACCCCCCCCCCCCCCCCCCATCCCCTCACACACTACAAAACTACCTAAAATAAACCCTCTCAGGACCATTAATAATATCTGCAATATTCTGAATATGTCCCATTTGTGTACTAAACCGTGGTACCTGTACTGCCACACTCTGAATCCAGCACCGGAACCATTGTATTTGCATATCTGTGTTTGTGTCATGAAGAAAAATACGTGTTCAATGTAGGCTGTAGGAAATCTCTATCTGTACTTTTAAAGTTGTCAAATCTTTGTGCCCATCGTGTGTAGAGAACATTCATCGTGTGTGTTAAACCAATTCAAGATTCAAAACCCGTCATTAATCCCAGAGGGAAATAGTTTCAGAAATGAAACCTTATGTATTTGTGTGTCCAGATGTTTAGATGATGAGCTCCGTGTTATCTATATGACTCGAGCTATGACTGTGCAGCTACAGCAGTTAGCAGTTAGCCAAGCTATCTCAATGCTTTATTTAAACACACCTGGGTCTATAGACTCTTACTTCCACCGTGACTCACCTAAGTGTGTCTGGGTTTGTTGAGCTTCGGAGACTGTGCTCGGGGACTAACAGCTCGTGTGACTGTTATTATTATTACTATTATAAGCTCTTGTCTCTGGATGTGTCTTTATTGGCCTGCCCCTCCTCGAGAGGATGCAGAGCAGGAGGGGACGACGCAAGATGTGACCCAGTGGACCGAGGTTGAAGATACACCATCCCCCTTTCGTTTAGCTCTTTTCCGTTTTTCGTGACGCTTCCAGTTGAGCTGAGTGTGTGTGTGTGTGTGTGTGTGTGTGTGTGTGTGTGTGTGTGTGTGTGTGTTCAAGGACAATGGAGAAAATTGAAGGCAGATGCAATCAGCACAGGACTTTCTGGATTTAAACTGTGGGGGAGCACAGCTATGACAAAAACCTCTCATCCCTGAAGACATTTTTCTGTCTTTGCGAGTTATCTGAGTCACTTCGCTGTCTGCCTCGCCGACTTTCCTTCAACTTACTGATATATTCAGAGCCTGTGGTCTACAAATTACTTTTCTTTATTATTAACACAGTCCTACCCAGCCAGCTGTAGCTCGGATATTAAATTCAAAAGCTCCTCTGCTCTGTGCTCCGAGTTCAAGTGTCTCTCAAAATGGTCCCCAATGGATTTTCAGTCACTCACACGGAGTACATTTGCCACAGCTTCTTTTGCCAAAGCAAATAGTGGTAATATCTAAATAGGATATGCAAAACATCTGGGCACCGAAGCAATTCTTATTAATGTTGCTTTTGTTTTTAGGCTTGAAAGAAAGAATCGGGTGTTTTATCGGTTCTGTGGTTGGTTTAGAGGCTTCACCTTCTGCCTGACGGTAGATTGGTGGCACATTAATATTCAGGTCAGTTTTGAATAATAAAGTGAACAATCAGGGTTAGTTTTATACAAAGTGCTGCGTTTTGCAGCAACAAAGCGTCTGCTAATAGACTTTCCTCTCAGTGTATTGAATGTACACAGCAGTAGAAAGTCCAGTTCTTCAATAGGATGCGGTAAGTGCTGGATGTAGCTCGAGCTGTGAGCGCTGTCACTAATAAGTTAGGAGTAACGAGCCTTATCAGCGGCCTGGTACATGTGTTTTATTGGCGTAAACACTTTTTGTTGGTAAAGCCAATTTGCAGAGGATCTGTTGCTTTTTTTAAATCATGTTTCATCATCTAATAATTATTACGTTTTTTTTTTCCTCTCAAAGTGGCTTCAGTTAGAGAGTGAGTTCTTCCAATTTGCACTCAGCAGATTGTGTTATCAGTCTTCACGCCCCCCTTCATTAGCGTAGAAGTGAAAGCCTTAATGTCCCAACATTTTTTAAGATGTTAGCTGCTCGGTGAGCTGCTCTCCGGCATCCTTCACTCCCATTCCTCTGCCACTGTGAGTCAGCTGCACTGTCCTTCACTTTGGGCCTTCAGCGCCTGTGAATTCTGGGTCCTTCACCTCTTACAACGCTCTAATTAGTAGGACAGCTGTCTGTATAGATCATTAGCACCCCTATTTACCCCTCCAGTCTTCAGCTAATAGCTCCACTCGCCCCTTTTCTCCCTCTAATGGCCTGCTCTCCACATGCAGTTTCTCAGGGCAGTGTGGGAAATCTGTATCAACAACCTGACCAGCGCTGGCCTTTTAATGGGCTCATTTCGCAATTAGATTTTCTACACATGGCCCAGAAATACACTGTTTCCAATTGCAGGCGACTGCTCCTCGTTGGGACGATCTAGGATGGGGGCAGGTTCCATTACCTTTGCTCTGAGAGTAGTCGAGCCTTTGACATGTCAACAACACTACACTTACAAAAATACTGTTTTTATTTAAGTGATTTATGTGGATTAAAGATCACTTTTACATTAGTTCCCCCCATTTGTTTGCTTGGGGAAGAACAATTGCCAATATTTATGTTAGTGCTAAAGACGACTTTGGGGGGTGTCAAGTGAAGCATTTACGATCAGAGTCCCCAGAGTTATGTTGAGAAACTTTTATGAGACAAAAGAGACTTTGTCTGCTTGATCATAAAGCAAAGCGAACTGCATCGTCCAGTTGCGGTTTATTCATTGTGCATTTTGAATATTTTAACGCACTTGAATGATTTTGGTGAGATAAAAAAACACATGATCTCACTTATTTATTAGGTGTTGATTCAGTGGTTTGTGTTTTTTTATATATGGAATTTAGACAAAGCAAATGGCTTTGAAATCTTCCCTCATTCAGACTGGGCTGCTTCCTTTCTCGGGTGAACACATCAGAAAGTCGGTTCTGGTGTTGTAACAGCGCATTGAACACTCAGCATTCCCATTAACGATAAAAGAAAGATCTTTGCAAATGAACGGTGAATAGGCGCTGACTCACTGGACTTTGTTGACATGAAGTACAGCAGTGAATAGCTTTCCATCAGTTTTTGTTCTTTTTGTAATTCTGTGATGCGCGGCCTTCGTTTCTGACCTGCCCTACTGCAGCTGATCTAAGCCACAAGTTTAGCTTCTCCTCAGCATTATCCCCGTTATCTCCTCTGGACTGCCTGTTGCCAAGTAAAGAAATGACAGACTTCTCCAAACATACACATACAGTCTTCAAGCTGTTCGACGGCATTTCTTTCTTTCCTGTTCATCTGGATCATTAAAAGGATGGGAGAATTTCTGCAGGATTACAAGGGTTTGAAGGCTACGGGGCTGTGCACAACGTATCATTATACATCTCCTCTGTCCTCCACTACTCCACCCTCCCATCTTACCGTTCCTCATTTGATATTCTTTCAGACTAAATCTCTTTGTCTCTTCTCTTTGCCCATTCTCTCCCTTTCTCCTTGTACCCTCATCTCACTCGATTCCTCATCTTTCCTCTATTTAAGTCTTACTGTACTATATTCCCATCCTTTGGAGAATAGGTTTTAAAAAGGTCAAACATCTCAGGGGCTACTCTGTGTGTGTGTGTGTGTGTGTGTGTGTGTGTGTTTGTACGTAAGTATCCTTGGCTTTTTTAGGACAATGTAATGTATTCATTCTAAGATAGTATTTGCTTGGATTTCAGAAGGTGTTTCACATCAGGATTAAACAAAGACCATGAGTATAATTGAGTTTATTCATATCTCAAGCACCAAATCGGTTAACAAGTGGTTCTCTTTCTTTGAATCTTTCACTGATCTTATTTCTTGTCATTGCTCTGGGATTGGGGGCATAATGCTTAATCAGCTGAGCAGATGCTACTATAACACATTTCCTTTTCCTTTTATCCAAAGCGACTTACAGGGAGCTAGTTGGTAGGGGATGGACTAGGAGTCGGACAGGATTTCAAACCTGCGACCTTCTGCATCCCAGTCTTAACCCATTGAGCTACCAGGCCACATGTACCAAAGGTTTCATCCACAAAAAGAGCTAAATACAGTGGTAATCGTTTTCTGCGACCTGATTGGCTGTCGACCATTGTAAATAAATCTCCTCTGTACCGTGTCTCTACAGTACAGAACGCATCAAACTTCCCAAATTTACACGTGTCTTCGATTGCTAGCAGTTCTACTTTTGCCTTTAGCGTTCATGATGTGCCTGGAATTTGAGATAAATTATTATCCACGTGTTTTTTGTCCTTTTTTTATTAATTGCATTAATACAAATAATATCAGTATAGATTCATCTTAAAGATATATAGTGATAGTTTCTTTTTTTTTTATTCATTCACTCATCTTTATTTATATGGCCCCAAATCATAACAGAAGTCATTTCAGGGCACTTTAAATAGCGAGGTTTAGCACCCTGCAAAAATATAGACGTGCATATATAAACAGAATAATGCAGAAAACCCAACAGTCCCACTAGAGCAAGCACTGAGGCGACAGTGGAGAGGAAAAACTCCCTTTAACAAAAGAAACCTCCAGCAGAACCAGGCTCAGGGTGGGCGGCCATCTGCCTCGACCGGTTGAGGTTAGTGGACAGAGGAGAGAGAAAAGAACAGCAGGTAACAGAGATCACAACAACAACAAGGAGCAGCAGACAAAGCACCAGCAGGTTGGTAGGACCAGCGGCCACAAGGTGACATCGCACAACTATTTTACTGTACTGCTTTATTAGAACCAGTATTTAAAAGCAACAGGGTCCCCTGTCGTACATCTATCAGCACCAAACTCGCGTCAGACAGCATGGCACAGCGACCATTTGTTGGATTTGTGATGTATACTTCAGCACATGGTACTTGGCTGAGCATATTGGGCTGACTGACTCACGTTCACTCCATCTGTCCACAACGACCCCTGATAATAATCTCAGACTTGTCACAACACATGCAGTGTATAGACGCCTTATAGAGGCAGTGGGAATGGATGTAAGGGAATGGATAAAGCAGTAGAAAGCAGAGCAGGTACACGGAGAAAGACACGCTAAAGGAGGACAGAGGAAGCCATTTATCACAGCCAATCCACAAGCGCAGTCGGCTTAATGAAGACAGATAGTGGTTCAAGCTGCCGACATGATACTTCTCTCTATATTAAGCAACCCCACCATTAGCAACACACCGGCTGCGTGTTGTGGGATTGATCTGAAACACATATATACTGGGAGAAAACTGTTTTTAGGCTGAGGCTTGACACCAGGTCTCAGTTTCTTTTTCCTCTTCTCTCCCAGGGGTGGCGCGGCCTTGTAACTTCCCTCAGACAGGCAGGGACGGTCCTTTTGTGGAAAACTGAGATTTTCAGGAAACCTTCAATGTCAACTCCTCTTACCTGATCTGAATACTCCTCTGCACAGCTCCAATGTAATCCTATAGTATTCCCATACAGAGAGAAGCTCTCCTAAAGAATTAGAAGGCCACCGCATGGTCCGAGCCAAAGCAGGGATCAGCCCTCATCCCTTTACTCACCCAATGCTGTTGAAGTAAAAATGGCGGCAGTGTACCTAAATGAAATAATAGAAGCTGTACGAGCTGTCAGCCTGGTCACAGGAGAAAATTGTAAGAAAGATTTAGAAAGGTTCTTTCCTCACACTAAGCTCTGTGAGCCTGCGTGTCCTTGCTGTTGTGTGATGCTGTATTGATCCACATGGGGGAATTCTATTTTGGCTTTTTTCCCAGGAAGGTCGAAGGTCGTGCACACAGTAGCTTCTCATGAGCTGGAAGGGAATCGTCGCCTCACTGCCAATAAACGGACCAACACCGGCTCTAGGAGACACAGTGTGGCCACTTCGTCTCTGTGCAGGGGAGATATGCCTGTAGATGTCTGTACTAGACGTAGTCCATCCTCCACCAGGCACCTAGCGCCAGCTCCCTGTAAGTCGCTTTGGATGAAAGCGTCTGCAAAGTAAAGTTAAAAAAAGAAAGAAAAACATATTCTGGTGTTGAGTCTCTTAAACAAGTTAATTTCAGTGGATTCTACCGTCAAAGACGACAGATATTTAACGTCCTCTTTGGTGAACGTTGACGTGAATTCGGATGATCTCGACCGTTCTGACCTTAACAGACATCCTGACATGGGCAGAGCGAGAAAGTCCTAAGCAGAGGACTGCTGTGATAACGCACGAAGCTGCTGAGCTTTGCAGCCCCGTGACCCACCGCAGACTTTTACAGGCTCAAAAATAGATTGGGCACATTTGACCTTCTGTAAAGGTGAGAGGAACAAGGTTGCTGGTTCAGTGGGGCGAGCTGGATGAAATCTGAGTAAGACGAGCGGAAAAAGCATTGCTCGCTCTTCCCACGGTTCTGCCCTTGAAGAAGACCCCCAAACTCAACTGCAGCAGTAAAGCTCAACATTGGCCAGCGGTCAGATGTTGCTGGTATTTTTGTTTAAGCTCGGTTACTGCTCACACTGTATATTCTACCACTGACTGACGGATAAGTTCCTGTCTTAATTAGGCTCTTCCTAATCTCTAGTTGAGATGAGGTGGTGTGCGCGTCAGCGTTCTGGTTATGATTACCCATAACTCTCTCCGTGTCACTTTCCAGAGACGTGTCTCTGTGGAATAATTGGCTCCAGCAGCTGAATAACTGAAGGTGTTTGTGTTCCCTCCAGCTATCGTTAGGATTCAGGTTTCCCCAACCTGTATGAGGACTTGTCAAGCTCATTAAGCATCATATGAGGCACACATCATTTGGACGAGTTGAGGATGATTTGTGATGTGGTTATGATGGAGTGAAAAAGCACTGTGTCTTCTAATGAGAACGATATATAATGATGTTTCATACTCGTGGTTATTCAGAAGGTATTTGTGCGCGGTCCAGATTATTTGCCCAAACATCCCTTTTTAAAATGTTGATTAGAAACATGAGCATTACATACATACACACACAATAACTGGACATTCTCACCAGCCTTTTGTTATCTAATACGGTTCATCCCGCCGCGGCACTTCCTTTTCCTCTCTCTTACCGGTTGAGTGCATCACCTCATCCCAGTGAACTATCAGCTTTCTCCTTGGGGATGCTGAATACAAAGAATGATGAGGTTAATTCTTCCACTCCCTCCTTCTCATTTCCCTCTTCACCTTGTCCTTAGCACTTATCTGTCCAGAGTTCATCTTTCTTCCTTTTCACCGATTTTATTTTATTTTCAGTCCAATCGTCGTCTGCAATCATGTCTGTGTGGAAAGTGCTGTAGGACCACACTCACAAACGTCAGCCGTGTCTTAACCTGAAACATCTAAACATTTACTCTAACCACAACCTGAAAACTAGGTGTTTATCCCCTAACAGCACTTGTGTAAACCTCCTCATAATGACAGGAATAGTCTTTGAGCTCATTTTAAACCTGAATTCTATGATGTTTTTGAGCTTAAAACATGTTTGTTTTAAGCTTTTTCTACATTTCTCACGTGCACCAAGCGTTGTTGTTGCTCCTTTGTCTTTTATTGATGTTCACTTTGTCTCATTCAGCTTCACTGAAGTAGGATAACAGGAATTACCACACAGTATTTCCCAGTGAGATTTCCTGCAAATGCAGCGTAGCCATACAAATAGATGTCTGGTAAACCGAACAAGTCGTCCTGAGTGATTTCCTAAATGCTTTTAGCCTACCTTGCCTTTCCTCCTCTTCCTGACATAACGCAGTGCCAAATCCAATAAAGACATTGTTGAGCTTATTACTCAATGTCATTATGTTTAATGCGATATGAATGGTGTCTCTTGTGCAACCGTTACCTCTTTCAGGTCAGAGAGATGCTCCCTCGCTCGTTAACACATCATAGCTGCATCTGAAAGGCTGTTACTTTTGATGACGTGGGAGCTACTTTTTAGTGAAAAGAATGACTCCCCCAGTTTTCCAGGAAGAAAAAAAATACACTCCAATGTCCATTTCCCAGTGTAGCTAGGCCTGGGAGGAGGAGGAGGAGGAGGAGGAGGATGTGAGGTGTGTTTAGTCTCTACAAGAACATGTATAAACACCCCACACACACACACGCACTGCTGGAAGGTCATTTTCATGCATGTTTAATAGGTTCTATGCCCCAAAGACTGGAATCACAGCACACCACTAGTTCATTAATCATAGCAATGAGGCTTTACCTGACATCCACGTGCTTACGTCTTTTTCACATATACTCACTTAGTGAGTAAATGTACAAGGACACCACAGAGCGAGGTATTATTTAACCCCAGCCACACACACACACACACACACACACACACACACACGCACACACACACACACACGTTATTGTGGTCTTGCTGGTGGCTTTCCAGCACATGCCTAATATCCCACTTTCTGAGCACATGCAGAAAAGCTCCGTCTTCCCCTCTGTAATCAGATTTGTTCAAAGTATTGCAATGTTTTGTTCTTAGTCTACACAGCAGAATGATGCAGTTTGAGTTAAAGAAGAATAATGTGTTAACAAAGTCCTGAAACATATATGGGAAAAGTTGCAATATTTTTCTGAGAGGCTGCACGTTTTCATGTACAGCACTGTACAGAAGTCCACCATTAAATCAGTTGGTTTAGCAGCACTGTTATGAACATACATGTGTTTTCTTCTTAGTGTCTGTGGTAGAATACAACTAGGAAATATAGGAATTGGAAAAAGTCCGGAGAAAGTTCAGCTGCAGTTTCTCCTCAGAACTAAATGCTGGTGAGAGGTTGATTTCACATTTCTCCTTCTGTCTCGTATCAAAACACTCTTGAGAATGTTTGTTCTTTGATCCACTGAACCCAACTGTTCGAACTATTCCTACACTGTCCTTATGCTCATTGTGCAACACTAGACCCTGCCTGACTCAGCTGAACTGAAGTTGGACACAAAGTCCTGCTTTATTAGATAAAAAGTGGATTGAAGATCTCTGCTCCAGAGGAGGTGGGAAGACATATCTCTGGACACTGCTAAATCTAGCAAACAAACAATGCCACCTTTCATGACAACAAAAAGATACAACCAACCATTCACACTCACGCTTACCCTAACATACATGTCTTCAGATGGTGGGTGGAAGCCGGGGCAGCAGGAGAAAACCCGTGCAGACACAGGGAGAACTTGCAGAATGAGAAATAAAGGAAGAAAGGCACCGTGTGACCCGTAACTTTGAACCCAGGCCCTTCGTGCTGTGAGGCAACAATGCTGACCAGTACACCATTGTGCCGCCCTGGTCAATATGGTTATTTCATACCCTCTTAATATTAAACCACATTGCATTTTCAAAGAGAGTAACCATAAAGACGAATCAAGCTTCTCTAAAACTGAACATTGTCGCTGCATTTTCGATAAAAAAAATACACAGACAGGCAACAAACAGATTAATGCGCACCGTATACTAATATTTGTATTGAATTTAGTCTGTTGGCTCACATTTGTGGTGCTATATAAGAGCAAAATGCAATAAAAAGTTATTTACCCAAAATTAGGCATGAGCATCTAAGCCCCCCCGGTCAAAGCTCATACAGCTAATCGCTCATGACGTACATTAAGGAGACAGAATCCTGTGCCTCAGCTCACTTCATATTCACATACAGTAACCCAAATCTAATAGGCTCCGTATCAAAAGCACCTGCCATCTAGCCCACTGCACGCCAAAGAAGCTGTCCAGCCCCTGTAGGTGAACTCCACTAAGCACCACTAGTTTGTGAAGGGAAGACACAGGGTGAGCTGTAGCAAGTCAATCCCCACCCATGGACCCCAGCACCTGGCCATGCCCCGCACGTCACACTCACCTTTGTGATGACAGGTTTACCTGCATTGTAGTAGATTCTTCCAGCGTATTTATTAAACGTAATAACACCTCGGCGTCTGGTCACGTTGCTCTGCTCTGCGCATATCGGACTGGATAGATTCAACTTACAATAACTGTACATTATGTGCCTAAGGTAAGGAAGTGACACCTTTTATTGATTTCAGCTTCATATTCGTGTTGGAGTTAGATGTTTGGCACCCCGAACAGGAGCCATTAATTTAAAATGGGATCAGGGTTTATTATGAGCTTAAACCTGAGTGCAGGCAAGTAAACGCACACAAATAAAAACAGCTTATTGGCTACTGGCCGCGTCTTTTTCCTTCGTGACGCATGCTGAGCCTCTGACACTGTTGGAGCACTAATGAGGAGACAGGGGAACCACATGTGAGCACACAAGCACAGATGCACATTCATAATAAAAAAAAAAGGAAACGTCGGTATACACAAATTTGAACTCGCACAAACAGAGGTAATATGTTTCATCCAGCGCGGGTGTAAATATAGATTAATTGATTTTGTTATAAATATGTCTTGAGAAACCCCTCAGTACTTCTGAAGTATTATAGGAAACTAATGTGGTCAGTAGAAACTTGGTAATGAAGGGAGTGAGGAACTCTGGTGTGTTGCTGCACTCATGCTTTATGTAGTGTATGTCTGGGAACACGAAATAGAAATCCTACCCCAGTCCAGAAAGCCTTGTTGGGGAGAAACGCGTCCTTTCCTGGAACACGACTGTGACAGACAGAGATGTTCTGTGTGCATCAAACAACTTGGCTGTGTTTGTGTTTGTAATGTTCGGTGAATCCCTGGCGCACAGATCTATTTCTGAAACGGAGTCAACTGATTACATTCAAGCCAAGTAAGTAGTGTGAGTCACTTTCCTCATCGGTCCGCTGCTCCACATTCTAAAATTAACCCTGAAATCCCAAACATGCAGGTTTTTTCCCTCCTCACTTTCACCGGGGTCGAGAATTCCACTTTGCCCAGTGTCTAGGGCTGAAGCAAACACGTTTGTTTTTAACATTAAATAAAAGTTGATATTCTTAATTGACTGAGAAATCTGAACTCGAAGTAGCAAAACATCTGTTGCAGTGAGACGTCGGTGAGAAGAGCCCGAAGCGAGTGGCCCTCACCGCGGAGGCGATTAGACGGTTATCTTCTGATGTGTTCTGGCTCTCTGTATTTAAATTTGCCAGTTATGTTCTGGAGCTGTAACACTTTAGCACATGAGCATCGCCTGCAAGCTTTGTTTCTGCTGGACGGTGGTCCACAGCACTCAGTGCAGGTTCTCTGGTTGTTAAAGAGGAATTAAGCAGGCTTCTTCGTGCCCTACGGCACAATTGACCATAATATGTCTGCGGGTTTGCTTTGGGTCGGATCAATACCGGTGGCTCATTACTCTACCTGCTGCAGTCATTCCGTGTGTGACTGTGAGCAAGATCCCAGCATCACAAGACAAACGATTTCTTAGACGTAAAATCAAATGACTAACACTTATTAACACATTTTACCTGTTCACTAGACTCTAACTTTTTAGCTGATTCATCTCTGTGGGGACCTTTATTGCCCGGCTTCTGTAACATGAGATACACGGATATCAGAACGTCGAGTTATAATGAAAAGGTTTTAATATAACTCAAATTTGACTCGAGTTTGACGTCAAAGACAAGCAATGCTCCACGAGCTCTGTCTCCAGGCTAATGGTCCGTGGTTCTCCTGCCCTCTCCATGCCTCCCTCAGTCACCAACGGGTGCAACTCTCCCCGCAGGTGGCTGGAAATGAGGGCAGCAGTTGATTAGAGCTGAGCAGAGCACTGTAATAGGTAGCCAGCTGCTCAGGATAAGAATAGCTGTTCCAATGCACCTGTCTGACCACAGGTTACTGCGACTTACTCGTTCTCAGTGTATCCGCCAGAACTTCATGACCAATTAAATTTAATATATTTTTTATACAGCTGCACAACTGTAACAGCCAGAATATCCTCATATGTGTTGATGTTCACACAGGAAGAACCTAAAGAATCAGCTGCATGTTGACGAGCCACAGCACCTCGAGGAGAAGCTGCTCACAGAATAAAAAACAACAAGAACCTTCGCCATTAACATTTCAAATAATCAAAAGCAACACATGTAGTGAATGACTAGTTTCGTCACTTTCAGCTTTTTTCAAAGGAGACCAGATGAGATTTTTTTTTTCTCCTTTTGAAGCAAAAAGCTACCAAAACTGTTACGTCTGTAGGAGTGTGACGGACTCCCACAAAGGCGTCTGCTTTTAATTGGACTGGTGCTTCTGGGGTCTCCTTGCCCCTACTGGATCGCACACACACACATAAGGTTGATATTCAGACTATTAAAACCTGCCGAACCCGACACTGAATCAATCATGTTTGCTTAACGTCGAGTGTCCGTTGTGTCCTGAGCTTTCTACCAGCGTTGCTGTCAGAACTGTTGTTTGTCTGAGTTAGTTCCTGTTTTTTCTCAAACATACGAACACATTTCATAGAGGTAGTGGGTGTTCAACTTCCCAAATGACACTGGATGTTTCCAGGACTTATCCGGGTTAAGATGCATGTGGGACAAAGTAATAAGGTTAGGATTAGCAGCAAATAGACGGGCAATAAATCCTGAGTAATAAAAGGTTTTGGGAAGTGATCTTTACGTAACGCCGGTTACATAACGCATGTCACTTAGTCAGCTGCAGTAGCAGTGTTCTGCGTCCTGCTGCTCTCTTTCAGCATCAGACCTGCCTCCAACACAGGAACAGATGAAGATATGAGGGAATGTACCATCAGATAAGCTGTTTCTCATTTACACATGAGAGCGTCTGTACAAAGCTCCATCCGACCTGCTGCGCGCTGACTCAGCTCAGGCACACTGGTCCCCAGCAGGACTGCTGTCACTGGGGAATTTAATTTCAATTAAACTCAATTTTATTTATATAGCGCCATTTTACAACAAAAGTTATCTCAAGGCACTTTACAGTGTAAGGTTTAAGACCTTA
>JAUMHF010000001.1:19446803-19459796 GCA_032359275.1 Microctenopoma steveboyesi
CCCCAAGATTCCTCACAGTAGTACTTGAGGCTAGTGTAAAATCATCTAGTGTAGTGATCTGACCAGATATCGTGTCTGAGATTTTTGGGTCCAAATATCATGACCTCAGTTTTGTCTGAGTTAAGGAGTAGAAGAGTAGGAAATGACTACCGCCACGGTGCTCGCTGCCAGTTATCAAAAGGGCCACTCTTTCTCTATACTTCATTGATCCCTGTAGTCGAGTTGTCTTTTTGCTCGCACGCGACCCAGCTCAGGTGGCAGGTCTGGTTGTTGTGGTTATCTTGTTTTTGCATTTTTAAACCAATGTGGTGAAAGGTCATGAAAATGCTGTAATTACAGTCTTCAGGGCCGTTACTGGAGGTTATTGGATCATTTAGACATCCATTTTACTCTGTTTGTTTGTTTGTTTGTGGCGCTCTCTGCGTCTTCCGGCTCTTTCTAGGGGATCCTGAGGCTTTCGCTGACCACGTCCTTCAGTGTGCTCAGCTGTGCTCTCCTTCCAGTTGGGTTGAACCAGAACTACTCCACAGGGGATGGTGCAATAGGCATGATTACCTCCTCCACATGGAGCGGCAGCTTACAACCAGAGTGTCACAGCTTCAGGCGTGAAGGAACTGACCCTCACTGCCCGCATTTCACACTTCACTGCACACAACGCCAGCGCTCATCGTGTCACCTGAAGACGAGAGGGAGTCCTCGCACTCTCACGAGATACGAGATACTTTCTGTTGAATAAGTTTGCAGACTGGATGGGAAAACTCCCTTCGCTCCTCCACAGTCCCTGCAAGGATACAGCTCCGTTGTTGCGGTCCATCCTGTCCAGCTGGTAAACGGTTATTGTTACAGCTTTAGAGGTGATAATAAATTGAAGTTCTACACGGGCCATGATGTTATCCTCTGATCTCACCACGTGGTCGTGTGCTGTTGTGCTGGTGAGCAGGGAAAGTCACTCTCTCTTTGTCCACTTGCTGCTGCTGCTGCTGAAGCCTCTGCTTCACCTGACCTAGACTTCCCCCCCCACAGTGTCATCGCTGACGTCACGTTGTTGACTTTGTGCGATAGAAACTCGTGCAACACGTGTTGTGCACTAATGGCTTTTAAAAAAATCCCATTCAGACCTGAGGAAATGGTTGTTGAGTCAGTGATTTTTAAAGCTACTGTCTGGTAGCATTGAGACATGCTGTCAAAGGCTGACGGACAGGTTGTTCAGTCCTGTTGGACAGTTTCCTGAGGTGAGGTCAGCTCTTCCTGTACACAGAGTTCAGCGTGGCTAGGCACCGGAGAGTCGATACTTCATTTACAACATGCTGGGACTTGTTAAACCAGGCTGTCGATGACACCTTTACTTTCTCATTAGCCGGACTGTGTCCTAGAAAGTCTCCTATATTCTTTTGTGCAATAACCATGGAAACAAGAGTCCAGGTGCTTCATTACACTGATGCAAAGACCCGCGTTTATCCAGCGCTGCCTTGCAGCATGACTTCATATTGTCATCGGTCTTTAGGCTCCAATTACTGAAAGACTTTCTAAAATATCCAGTGGTTCTCACATGTTTTACAAGTGACAAACCATCTCAGGACCTCCTCTGTTATAGAGCGCCGCTGCCAACCCAGCAGTGCACAGAACCTTTACATGCTCAGCCATACTTTGTGACGAAGCCAAAGCCAGGGGACGACTGGAGAGCAACTAAAGAGCCACAGGTGACCTCCTCACCAGGCCGTCTGACTGGAATGAAACGAGCAGTGTCCACCGTCTCTTGTTTTAGGTCGATCCAGAGTTTGTATCGTGAGTGCAAAGGACACTTCTGAAATGGATCCAGGATCTGTCAGCACCAGTAGAACTATACTAGCTCCCCTCCCCAGTGTAGTGGTCATATACTCTACATTTCTAATCCGCAGATGGTGGTTTGTGATTAAGAAGCTTGTGATATGTTTTAAACAAAAAGAGATTACTTTTACTGTATTGCCCAACACTTTTTGTCTAGTTACAGTCTTGATTATTGTCCGTCTGTGCCTGGGAGTAACGATGCTCACATCTCACACAGGCTCTTTGACCTGCGACACTTTTTTACAGAGCACATTTCCATTTACCCTTTAAGGGATTTTTTTTAATTAGCAGTGACTTTTATCCTGCAAACTCTTTGCATTGTTTTTTTATGAAACCCTTTATTCAAAATGTGATATTTTCAGTTCTGACCCTAGATACATGAGAGCAAAGATCTGAGCTGCTCACTTTTTCTTAGCCGTCACGATCCAGCAGCAAAGTTATACCAAGCTTTGAACACTCATTCTGTGTTTTTCATCCTCTCCCCATCTTTCATTTCTCCGTCTTCCTTTTGTGTACATAACATTCAAACAAGCTCCAGAGTGATTCATGTGTTGGTTGGTGATTGAGAGGACAGAAGTTGGCTTTGCTCATTTCTTCTCTCTGGCTCCGAGCGGCTGTCACTGTCACGCCTTTGTTGTTTTCTCTTCTTGCTGCGTCAACTTGAGAAAGATCTCCTCTTTTTAGTAAAAGAGAGACGTGTGTTTCATTTCACTGCTACCTGTGCCGGGTGTATTAGGGCTGTGGCGGTTCGGAAACAGTCTTTGTAGCAGAGCATTGATATTGATTCCCCCTCAGAATTTAATGGAATATTCTGGACATCAGATATTTCTAGCTGTAAGAGGATCCATCGTGTGCTTTCTTTGCGTAGCTTTGTGTCAGTGCTGGTGTTGGTCTGTCAGCTGCTGTTCCTGCTCTGTTTGTTCACAGGCAAGAGGCATTCAGGAACAAGACATAGTGTGGGTCATCTTTGTTTCGAGGAGCCCCAGTTCCAAAGAAAAGAGAAAAATCATGTTTACTTGAGATGTTTCCAGACTCGCCTGTTGTTTCTTGTCACTGCAGACATCTGTCTGGTGTCCGTGACAGCCACAGAACTCGTTCTGCACCTCCCAGATTGAACAGTCTGTGATTTAATTGCATCCTGAACTCTTAAGGTACTCTGAAAAGGTCAGCTGTTCTTAGGAGGTGACGTGATGATGAATGTGGACAGATCCTGTGTTTCCCGTGAACTCGATGGGCACGTGGCCTGTACAGAGGTACAGAGGTACAGAGGTAATGTAGTAACTGGTAGACTGCTGTGGCCTGTGTCCACCTCTGGGGAAACTTCGTCACATCGGGGGCTTGAGCTCCTCCTTCAGGTCAAGGTGGTTAATGTTTGAAGAGGAGTCGACTTTTCCCACACACACTCGTGCCTGTTTCTGATTTGTACTTTTGGACGGACTCCCCTGCGCGCGCGTCCCTCTCATACATATGAATATCTCTTAATCTCTCTGTGCCGCTTGACTTTAACATGCCGACTGTCATGAATGTAAACGAACCGCTTTGCTAAAGAATCTAAATGCAGCTGGAAAAAAGCCACCTGCAGGTGAGTGTAAACACTTCCCTCACCTGTCTGTCTGTCTGTCAGTAAATGAATCGCTGTGCTCAACGTACACGTCCCAGCCACCACCACCACCACCACCCTTCCTTCATATACAGCACAAGCTCTGACTGCACAGGCTACGCCTCAGACACCACGGGTCTCTCTCCAACACCATTACGCTGTTCAGATACCACTTGATATCACTGGGAGGAGTGCTCTGCCTCTCGGCATTCGGGCGCTCTTATCTGATTATCTCCAAATTGAATCAGCCTGCCGGCTCTGCCTCCATCATGCTGCAATTCACACTCATCCAGATATTGGAAGCTGAAATGCGGCGTCTTTGATTTAGGTCTGTTCCGTTTGGCCTCTGTACTGTTCTGTGTGTGTGATGTAATGAACAAGTGATCAGGACAACAAATCACAGTTAATCATCAGGAATTTCAGCATTTAATCAATTAAGCAGTGATCCCACACTTTGAAGTGACGAGCGTCATGAATTGCTGCACAGACCCAGAGCCAGCTACTGTAAATCCTCAGTCTCTCTGCTTTATTAGAAATACTGCGTTCAGACCAAACTTTATTAAGAAAAAGCGTCCTCTTGAGGTGGTCTGCTCCACACGTTCTCACGGGGGGGATCCACAATGCTGTCTCTCGTCCCTGTAGAGAAACTGACTCATGATCCTCATCATAACTCATAACTGGAAGCGGCTACATCCTTTTCCTGAGAAACGTTAGCACCTGAAATAGATTTGTCTGTAATTTCAAACCACATATTTTTTATACTTATTTTTATAGCAGATAATTCTGAGGTTGATATTAAAGTATTGCAGATTTTTACGTGGAGTTTTTCACATGCTAAGCATTTTTAGTAGATTTAATTTAGCATTTCTTTAGTGATGTAAATTACCGTCAGTGAAACTCAACACTTTCCTCAGACGATTCAGATTTTAAGCCCCCAACACGGAAAAATGGGACCACTGAACCAGAACAGCTCAACTTGACAACAGAAAGATCTTGATCAAAGCTGGAAGTGATTTACTTGTAGATATATCCAATATCTACTAGATGCTTAAGTAGGTTGGTCGGTTAATCCTGATTAGAAGAAGGAAGCAAATCAGTGACAGGAAGTGTTTAAAGGCCCCACATCGTCACTGCGTAAGCCTGTGCGTTATCTTTTATGGATCTTTAATTCATCTTTGGGTCATTTGCTTATTTTTCATCAGTTTCAAACAGTTGAGGGTAAAAATGTGACTTCTGTGATTCAAAGCTATTTGACAGGAGGCCGGCTGTTTGGTAAAAGGCACGTTAGTTATGTAACAGAAGGGCCTTGGTGAGTGTGATGATGATTCAGACTGGTCTGAGCGGGTGATTTTCTGTTCTATAACTAGTTGACACCTCAGTGTCCCTTCCACCCGTGCACACAAACGTGCCTTCATGCATCCTGTGTTTGGACACGTGAGAACGGGCATGAGCGCGATGCTGGCTTCATTCTCATGAACACATCACTCATACTGCTCTAAAGAACAACAGCTGGCAAATAAAGCAATCGGACAACAGTATAGCGCCACAGTGGCAACATCTCTGTATTTAATGACTCGCCTACTACCGGCAGCGCGTTTCAAGCTCCGCGCAAATGTGCAAAAACCTTTTTAAAAGTTTCGTTGTGTGCCTGAATATGTGACATTTGTGCTTTTCCAGATTAGAGCTTCTCTCTGTTAATACTGAACACAAATCTACAAAAGCTGCAGAAATATCCCAGAGTGACAAAGTGACCCCAGAGACCCTGGAACCCATTTTCTCAGCATTGGTTTATGTGCATATACTGTAAGATGACTGAGGAGGTTTTGCATGCTGTAACCAATTCAGCAGTTTATACTAGATGGATATTTTATGGTGAGAGTGATGGGGACAAAAACCACTGTCCCCTTTCTGCACAGAAATGTGCAGCCCAAAATAATTACATCAAATGTCTATCATAGTCTTTGTACAGATCAGTATTTTGATATTTTAGTTTTATAACTTTCCATCCGTTTACGTAAGTGCTTTTCTTTTGAAGGGTCACGAGCCTTTCCCAGCTGTCACTGGGTGACGGGTTGGGCTCATGCGGGGCAGGTCACAGTGCTGACACAGAGACCGCCGCACTGTGCCACCCTCAGAGAAACCTCTGAGGGTGGCACAGTGTAGTAGTACATACACAACAAAACACCACTTTCCTTCTTAATTACAGGACGCATATCTCCCACTGTAACGTTTACTGCAGCTGTTAGCTTTGTGTTTTGATGGCTTCATGTTTCCAGTTAATATTATTCTTCTAAACTGTGAAAGTTTTTTTTTTTAAAAGGTTCAAAACGTTGATGAGTCAAAACAATACTGGATGAGTGCTAACAAAATGTCCTGCTCAGGTTTGCCAGCTCGTGTTAGTCACTGATTCAGAGTTTTATTTTTGGGCTGCTCTAAACTAAATGCCCAAAAGACGCCTCAACCCCGTACTGAATCACCGATATTTTCAAACGTGACGATTGTCTCTTAAATGTAGGAAGTTTGCACTCCAGCATGGTGCGAGCTGAAGAGGAGAATCAGACGTATCGTACCTTTAGTACGAGGGAAGCTGTGATTGTCGCTCTGCAGGATTCACTGAATGTCTGTACGAGACCTTTCTGTTTAGCACTTTCCTTTATTCTGCATTAAAGGGATTTTAATTAAAACTGCTCAAACAAAGATAAACACCTTCCTTACATAAGAGCTTCGTGGAGGTCAGAAGAGTTTGTCGAGATGTTTCCCTCATGCAGCACTTTAATAGTTATTAACATCATACTGTACCTTTAGAAATGATGTGACACCATATCTGTTTTCTTTAATTGTGGCAGTCCCAGTCAAAGTGTAAACCATGACCATGTGTGGGATTTCATGGTTCTCATCCCTGTTTACTGACTGTCAACCATAGAAATGTCTAATCGAGATAAACGGCGGTGATTCTTGTTTGAGTCGCTGACTAGGTGCCGGCCGTTTCCGGCCTCTTAGAAGACGTCTGGTGCTCTCCACGTCAGGAAGCATTTCACACAGCACAGATTTCCTTTTAGGGGATACGTAACTGTCTCGCAAAGCAAGTAGACCAGTGGTTCTGAAAGTCGGCCCTCGGGCCCCACTGCCCTGCGCAGGGCTGCTGATCACCTGGACCAGCTGTGTTCAGTGGGTAATGCTGACACTTTACCCTCTTACTGTCTTTAGGCACGTTACAAGCAGAGTCTGGACCCCACAGTGGACGAGGTGAAGAAGCTGTGCACGTCACTGCGACGCAACGCTAAGGAGGAGCGCGTCCTCTTCCACTACAACGGTCACGGAGTGCCGCGACCCACCGTCAACGGAGAGATCTGGGTTTTTAATAAGGTACATACACTAAAAATACGGTTCTGGGGTCTAGGCCTGGTCCCAAAGTGACGGCGCGATCGTGGATAAACTTCTCTCGCAGCCAGTAAATGTGCAATAGTGACTGTGTTCCAATGGAGAGCAGGTTCTTTAACCTGTCGGGTAACATCCACTGCCCTCCCCTGACCTGAGCAGCTGCTATGGCTCGTGCATGTGATAATGTGAGAGAGATGAACTTCTGATTCTGTACGGCTGCAGGAGCTTAGTGAGCTTGAAATGAATTTTACCGCTGTGGTTCGTGCTCTGCTTTTGTTTCCCCTACCCCCATCTGCTTTGGAGGCGGGTTCTGGGAGGTGCATTTTAACACCTCTGAGGAGGATGAGACCACATCACGTTCCAACAACAAGGGGAGGGAGTAGGTTGGTCCGTCATCTGGGACCCCCTTAGCTCTATTAGGTCCAGAAAGTTTCAGGTTAATCTTCAGTGGAGCAGCCTAAAAGCCTCTTTCGAGAAACAAAAGGGTGCAATTTGCACCGTGAAAAAGTATTTGCCCTCTTTCAAACGTTTTATATTTGTCAGATCATCAAACTAGTTTTATATCAAGGACAACTGAAAAACCAGAAAAGTACATCTGAGCACTGCAGTGTTGTAAAGACTTGAGTTGTTCGTTGCTTGGTGCTGTATGAGGCCTGGTGGCTCAGTGCTTAAGGCAGAGGGCTGGGATGCAGAGATAGCAGGATCGATTCCCAGCTGAGTCACCTCCCCCCCATACCAGGTGTGTCCCTGTTTCCTGAGACACTGAGCGCTAGCTCCCAGAGCGCCGCCTGTGGCTGCTCACTGCTCCCCCCGAGGGGGGAGGGGTCAAATGCAGAGAATACATTTTATCGTAACATGTGAAAACTGTATTAATGACAATAAATCTGATTCTTCTAAACTATTCTTCTTTCTGTTTCCTCCCTGTCTCCAGCACACCCGCATGAGTTATCCCTTTTCCTCTAAACTCGTCGGGTATTGAAGCTGGAGAGTTTGTGCAGAACCAACATGTTCTTTTTCTTTTTCAGAACTACACCCAGTACATCCCACTGTCCATCTACGACCTGCAGACGTGGATGGGGAGCCCGTCCATTTTCGTCTACGACTGCTCCAACGCGGGGATCATTGTGAAGTCGTTCAAACAGTTTGCCGTGCAGAGAGAGCAGGAGCTGGAGGTGAGCGGCTCCACAGGCAGACGCATAACAAACCATTATAACGGAGCAATTAGGCAGCTGGGAGTTAGTGGTGTGGTTTTTACTGGGGAACTGGGGTAAGATGATCTGTTGGCTGGAGTTATTAGTGGCAAAGCAGGTGATTTGTCACTCGAACACACACAAACACAAAATCACTGATGCATACTGTACACACACACACACACACCGTGTCTCACACACTATATACATTATTTATTAGGGAGACCTGAGGGATCCTGAGTCACGCTTATCAGCTTGAATCTGCTCTATTAACAATCTAAGATGTCCTCAGTGCTGTGATCCCGTCAATCAAGCGGGCAGCTGGCTTTAAATGATTGAGCTTTGGTTTGTCTTAGGTGTATATAATCCTCCCGCACACACACACACACACTACCAGCCCCAGATCTTTCACCGCTTCATCTTTTTATTACGTTTTCTCTCTCCCAGCTTTGGCATGTTATGTGAATTCCTAATGAGATGGCGCTGTCATTCATCTCAATTATTCGTGGCGAAGTTTCAGACTGTAGATTAGCTGGGAGAGAGGGGCGCGTGATGAGCAGTACACAGCCGAGAGCTGCTGTGAACACTGTGTTACCCGTTAAAATAACGGCGAAAGCTGCTGAGTTGCCGCAGTGTTTGACAGAACTCATCAGGAGCGTCTCTCTCGTCCTCGGCTCTCTCCTGCTTTTCTCTGTGGAAGTTTGCAGAGGTCATAGAACGGGTGTAACCACACTTTTTGAGTGGGTTCAATGCATAGATCAGCAACATGGTCACTTTTTTATTCTAATGTTCCACCTGTAAACATTGAGCTGCATGAGCGTGGTTAAGTTACATCCACCTTCGCCGCCCAGTCAGGTTTACGTCCAGATGTAATGAGGTCACAGTGACCTTTACCCTCACCTGCCTACACCAAAATCTTATTTCCAATTTGGAGAATCGTCCTTCGGTCCAAGTGGATGTTTGTGCCAAATCTGAAGAAAGTGCCTCAACGTAAAATCATAAGACCTGCAGCAACAGCCGTCACCATCACGGAGGCATGACACAAGAGAACAGTTACTCATACGTTTTTGTTTGTATACAAGAAAATATTAAGTACAGATTTGAAAGTTTGGTGAATGCCACACATGAAATAAGAATGCTCTTATGTGCTCTCATAATAAAAAACGCCCTTTGCGAACAATAAATGAAACCAGTCACTTCCTAAAACCATCAACAAGCTTTACGCCTCTCAAATGGAATTGTTCAACCACACTTCTTTTGCAGGAGATTTTGAGATTTGGTAACATTGGCTCGAGATGCCTCAGAGAAGCTGTGTGTTCCTGTTGGCAGTTGTTTGTGAGCGTGTGATGGTTTAATATTTTGTTGGGGCTGCGTCGGCTTACTTTGGAGTTCTGCCCATAAATGGAATTTATTTCCTTCAATACTTAGAAAGTCTGCTCCCAAAGTTCAACACATTATTTAACAAGTGATGTCTAAGAATTATAAAACTGAGGTTTTTCTTTTTTGGGGGCTGAAGCACTGCAGATTTGAAGTGCGTCAACAGTCTAACCTTTATTGCTGAAGCTTGGCGGAGGAGCTGCAGCTGAATGAGCTTCACACAGAGCTAGAGGTGAAACATCCAGAGAGGTGGTGGGAGCATGAACTCCTTGTTCTTGTAGCTAGTCTATGCACGGGTTACTAAGCAATGGGCCACTCGGGATTCTGCCGAGGCTCCAGCCGAGATGAAAGTTTTAGCTACTGCTGTCTGTTGTCATCTGGGTGTAATTCTGGTCAGGCTGTAGTCTGAAGGCCCGGCGAGTGGCTGAGCTCATTGTATGCTGAGAGATGCTGTGGATGGACAAATACTTGAAGGCAGCGTTTTTAGGGTGCAAAGTGCCTCCCAAAGACATAAGCTGCATGGTGGCACAAACATTGCTTATCTAACGCTGGAGCTTCTGGATTTTTGCAGCGGGGAAATAAAACGAGGAAATGCCCTGCTGTAAATTAAGGGGACAGTTGCATAATGTCCATAAGCAACGGAACCTTTGCGCCTGCTCGCCCTTCTCACCCGCTCACACACCAAGAGTGCGATGAAGACCAAGGTGGTGAGATAATCCAAGAGGGGTGTTCCCCTACCTCACCCACTCAAACCTGCACCTGCATCTCCCCGTCTGTCCCGAGCTGAGTTATGCAACAATAAGAACACATTCTGTGTCAGCGCTTTTTACACACACACACACACACACACACACTTCATATAGCACGCCAGGCTTGAGCTCACCAGGGACTGGATTATTTGGAGAGGCAGCGATTGCAGATGAAGACAAGAGCGAGTGGAGATAAGAAAGAAGGAGGAGGTGTTTTATCACTCCTCCACAGCACCATATCCACCTCCTCCTGCAGTTCAGTCAGTCAGTCAGTCAGTTAGTCAGCGCGCAAGTGAGTGGGTGCCTGCCCTCAGTGCTCTATTATAAGGCCACCTGCTTCCTTTTAAATATCTTATCACTTCCTGGGTGCGCTCAGCTAACACGCTCAATGCATTATCTGCCAGGCAGGAAGAGGTGTGTGTGTGATTTTCAAATAGGATCACAGTGTTTATGCAGCATTCACAGCTAGGACTCACTGGAGTGCTGCTATGAGAGCGTGTGTGTGTGTGTGTGTGTGTGTGTGTGTTGCTGGCATTTCCAGGATGCTCTCATTAAGCCTCCACGAGCGCCTTCTGTAATCTTACTGAATAATTAATGCACCACTGTAAAACGTGTTGCTTTACTAGAGTGTGCGTTTTAGTAACGTGACTACGGCGCTCTTCTGCCGCGATGGCGTGCTACATCTGAAACCCCGCTCCTCCTTTAGAAAGTCTCATCAATTAATGTCATTTTTTTTTCTTTTCTTTTTCTTTTCTGCATTTAAATACGCCGATGTCCCCTGTGGGAAAGAGAGAAGAGAAAGCTGTCACAGTGATTTTCATGTTAATTTGGGAGATTACAATATGCTAATGTGATAATTACAGTGGATGCTTGGCATTAATCAGCGTCTGCTGGCAGTGTTTTCCTATTTACCGTTAGGATTACTGTGGCACGCTCGCACCCTTCCTCCAAATTTCTTTTAGGAGACGGTGTTGTTCTTAGGTTGACGCGAGGCGCTTCCGAAACGCACGCAGCTTTTGTTTGTGATGTGTGTCTCTGCGAGCGACTCGACATTCCCCTCATTAGAGAAAGAGAAGAGGAATTATGTTACATGATGATTGGCACGGATCCACTCACACAGGAACAATCTGGCGCCCACTCACGCCTGCCAGCAGTACAAAGAGAAATGAAATATGCATGTTGACAGGGAAAACGACACAGTTACACACATTACACCGATGATTCAAACTATTCCTGTGCACTTTTAATGTCATGACTTATTTGCGCTCACAGACTTTCTTATGCTAGAGAAGTACTGCAAATAATGTCTCACGCTTTCCCTCCCGTTCTTAAACAATCAGCTAATGAGCTGCTTTAAATCAACACTGCCCCCATCACACGCGTTTCTGCTGTTTGATTAGCTGAACCTAAAATCTGGTCCGAACAATCAGGCGGAGGAATAATATACAGATGTTTACTTCACTTGTGAGACAGTGGAAATGACATTTTCTGCCTGTGGGTAGTTTCTGGTGTTTGTTTTGTCGTGGCTTGCCTCTGGGTGCAGAAAGACGAGCATGTCCCCTCAGTGCTCGCCTCGGGTGATACTTTTCATTCAGGAGCGCTGCAATATTACAGCTGTTTTTGTGATTTAGTTTGTGTTTACTTGTATTAAAAGTTTAATGTCTAAAGATTAGAACATAAAAACAGTTTTGCAGCTGCTCCAGCTGTATCTTGACTTTCTTTGCAATTTCTGTAAAAGGAAGAGACGCATTCTACAGGTTATAGGGTTTAAAGGCCAAGATTTTTTTATTTGGCTGTTCTGAGCTTTATTTCGTTTTTAAGTCACTTGGTAAACTTGAACTGCATAAGCAAATAATTCTCAGGCTGAAAACCTCAACACATTCATCAATGAGCAAAAAAAAAGAGCTGTGATCGCATCATCTGTTTGATACATTATTGAGAAGAAAGAGCTCAGGAAACGTCAAAGCATCATAGAAAACATGCTCAAAAGAAAACCCCTTTACAGCAGTTGGTCGATTAAGACACGCAGCGATAGATTTTGAGCTACCGGGCTAGATTTTGAGCTACACCCAGACACCCAGCGCTAGCTCCATGTAAGTCGCTTTGGATAAAAGCGTCTGCCAAGCAAAGTAAAGTAAAGTAGATTCATCTGTAACTAACATACAGTACAAAACGAAGAGTCTTATCCAGCGCATACCTCTATATCAGCAGAGCATGGTGGGGGTAGTGTTATGGTGTGGGTGTGTATGTCCGGCTAACTGACCGGTTCCAGCTCTGACTAATGATGTGACGGGTGGAAGAACAGCAGGATGAACAGGATGGTGTCTGATGTGTTTACAGTGTATTAACAGTATCAGAACTGTTTCGCAGCAGAACCGATGTGCAGAGCCCCGTTCTCCTTCCGAGCGTCTGCATGCGCTGGAGTCACTGCGCGTTGCAGCGGCCGCATTCGTTGCTGTAGATTGATTTCCAGGGCTTTTAGAGTTTTTGGCACCAGACAGAGGATTTCTCACACCCCCTCCTCCTGCTTAGCCTTTGTGCCCCAAAGTGTTTTGCTAACACAGAAAGCATTTTAGCACTGGAAGCAACATTTTCTGCTACAGTACACAACCGTTGTGGACGTCTGCAGCAGTTTCACAATCGAAACCCAACAGGATTTTCTTTTACAGTTTCCACCATGCTTACGGAAATTTGGATCTGATTCCTTCTTACTCCCTGCTGGATAAAGGCGCGTCCTATAACAAGGAGACGATATGACACAGTCTAACTAAATGTATAGCACGTGCAGTGAGGAGCTCATATTCCTCAACTGTCAATTTAAAATCATGAAATGTAATAGAGACATGAGTTTTTAGGAAAGATGCCACTA
>JAUMHF010000001.1:19460072-19477527 GCA_032359275.1 Microctenopoma steveboyesi
GAGCTCATATTCCTCAACTGTCAATTTAAAATCATGAAATGTAATAGAGACATGAGTTTTTAGGAAAGATGCCACTAATAATAATATAATCTCGACCTCTAATTTCTTCCTGAAAGCGGTGCGGGTGGCAGAATGAAAGCCGTAGCAGTCAGTGATGAGGAGTCCTGGATTGCTGCCTCCATTACGCCCCACAGCTCATTAAAGTATGCTCAACAAATAACAGATGAACATATTGAACTCCCAGCAAACAGATCAACAGTACAACAGCAAAGTGAGCTCCGAATATAATTAAAGTTTTACATCATATGCAAGCCTCCTCCATCTTTTCATGTATTGACTGGGCTGCTCCGGAGTGTGGAAATAACACTATAATTCTGTTCTCAGAATAGACGAGGGGATTGTTTACCACTGAAGACCGCCTGCTAAGGGCCGGGCAAGAGGAAAAGTTCCTCCCTGGGATCAATAAGCTATCACATTATCGTTGTGTTCTCCAGCTTTGGCTGCAAACACACGGTGGCGAACCTGGAAATAACCTGGATCTTTGTCTAACACACTCAAATGTTCCTCTCATCTTTGTGCAACAGCAGGAAAATGAACAAAGCCAAATACTTTTATAGCTCATCTAATGACAGAGATTTTTAATGAGGTAATGTATAAATACGGTGTTTTCAATTCAAGACGAGCTCGCGGACGGATTGATTTCTGTGAAAGAAAAGTTAGCAATGAAACGATGCCAGATCTAACCAACTCAAACAGCTTGCAACAGCAATGTGTAGGTGGTAAGAGGGAGCTAAAGCCGTCACCTGCTGCCTTCGCTGGACATTTACACAAAAACAGCCTGGACTCATGTTAGCTTCTGAGATACCAGCTATTTCTTTTCTTTTAATATCGTCTCCCGTTTCTGAATGATTCAGGAGACCCTGATTCTGATGGGATATTTTCACTCACCTTGTGCTCTGGGTGGTAACAGAGCAGTGTGGCCACATGGCGGCTTTGATTTGTGCTTAATGTAAACAAACCAAATGATTTTGTTGTCTGTTCAGGTGGCAGCCATCAATCCAAGCCACCCTCTCGCCCAGATGCCCCTGCCGCCTTCGATGAAGAACTGCATCCAGCTGGCTGCCTGCGAGGCCAGCGAGCTGCTGCCCATGAACCCCGACCTCCCCGCTGACCTCTTCACATCCTGCCTCACCACACCCATAAAAATCGCCCTGCGATGGTAAGGCCGCTTACACACACACACACACACATCTTTCTCTCCTCTCTGCTCTAACACGGGTTCGATCACACATGTAGCATGTAATATTCCATGTAGCACATTTAGGATTGTTCCTCTGTACCACACAGGTCAGAGTTTGTAAACCCTGCTGGCAGCAGGCGGGGTCAGCGCGTGGACGCTCTGTGGACAGGACGCTGTGTCTTGAGCAGAGAGCAGACAGCCCTGCGAGCTCCGACCGCTGCTCAGCATTCAGCTGATGAGAAATATTCGGCTATGATGATAAAATTTACTCCAGAGCACTCTGCAGTAAAAGAGTAAAATGAGTTCATTTGGAGAGAGTTGGTTGTTCCAGCGGCCTGATGTAACAGCATCATTCAGAGAACCGTACTGATGGAGCTTTAAGCACAGCAGTGCATGGGTTACATCAGCCTGGGTGTGTGCGTGCGTGCGTGTGTGCGTGCGTGCGTGTGTGTGTGTGTGTGTGTGTGTGTGTGTGTGGGGCGGGGGGTACACGGAGAGTGTGGGGCTTGCACTCTGAGGCAAATGTGGTTGCATCACCTCTGAACCTGTTTACACACACACACACACACACACACTCTGACATGCTGGTGTTCTACTGTATTCAGACTCATTCCACAGTGTTGGGATCAAATCTCATTTTTGAACAGTGATGGAAACTTTTTAGAGGAGGCAACTGTCAAAAACATTGCTCTGAATGCTCAGATTTCCCAGTTCCCTCGATTTTCTTGTTCTTTCATCAGATGTTGAATCGGGGGGGTTGGATGACTTTCCTACTTTTAAACAGACTGGAAGCTCCAGTGTGATTCTTTGATATCACATCCCAGTAGAACTGGAATAAACTGGAATGATAACCAGCCTTATTTAGTGATGCCAGATGTAAAGGCCACGAGGTAGATTCCTGAGTTGTGGATCAGGAATCGTCCAGTCTCGGGGTCGGCGGTTCAATCTCTAGCTCTTCCTGTGCTTCCTGTGTGTTGAAGCATCTTTGTGCAACATACTGAACCTTTAGTTTCTCCCGGTGGCAGCTTGTGTGTGTGTGTGTGTGTGGTGGGAAAGTGCTTGTGGTATCAGTAAAGTAGAAGTAGTGCAGTGAAGTAGTGAAGTAGTGCCATATAAGTGCAGACCACTTACGGTTTAATTTGTACCGACGCGCTCAGACAGAGAGTAGTGAGGCCTGTTTGTGTTCGTTCACATCAAAAGGCCAACGCGCCCGCTAGCTCCGAGCCAGCGGACGGCAGACACGCTGGGCATGTGTTGGGAATGTGGCCGTGTATACAGCTCGTGTTCATCTCAACCTTCAATTCATTTCACGAACAGGTTCAGTTGTTTTAACCACATGTGTCATAAAAACATTTTCGTGTCACTTAGCCTGTTGTGTAGAGAATCTCCTCGCTCACACGCACACGCACACGCACACACACACACACACACACACACGCACGCACGCACACGCACACGCACACACACACACACACACACACACACACACACACACACACACACACACACACACACACACACACACACACACTCACACACACACACACACACACACACACACACACACACACACACACACACACACACACACACACACACTAAGGCCTGATGTGACTGGGACTTTTAGTGGTTTTCTTTCTATTTGTTTAGTAATACTTCACTTGTCCCAGGGGGAAAAGCTCAGGTTTAAATAATAGAATTAACGATGGCTGGATTCCGTTTGTGTCAGGTGATGGTGTTGTTCGCTGGCTACAGCGAAGCCATCGTTAATGTTACTATAGTAACACACAGAAAATAAAAGTGAGAGAAATGCTCCACTGCCATTAAAAAGCATCCACTGGAAGAGATTTCCTGCCATGGGATGCCTTATATATATGAAGGACTGAATTTATTCTACACAAGGACACAACGGTGGTTTACCAAGTATTCAGCTCAACATTTGAAAGTGACGCACAAGCTTTCATCCTCGACGAGGACGACGGGTTGCCTTCAGGTGGTGTCCTGCAGCTAGCCGAATGTTTCTTCTCTGCCACAAACGCTGAAGAGTTTAATTTATCTTGCTTGGTTCTAAATCCACATCCCGCCACGACCTTCAGCATAATAGGGCCTCAGCATTATGCCATTAATATTGATATCCATCACCAACAAGCTGCTGAAAGCCTGCTGGGTAGTATTGACTCAAATATCCCTTAATACGCTTTGTCTTCAGAAATGGATGTTGTGGCTTGCAGGGGGAACGTGGGACTGATCCGTCCTATGAAAAGCTCCGCGAGGTCAACATTCACTGGTTGGTATTAATGAGTGGAACCTGTAGGTCTGTAATGAACCGAGGGAAATTTAGATTGCAAATGCATTATATATATGAAATTTGCACGCCGAGCTCTGTTGCGTCTGATGAGCTCATTTAGTAGAAATGTTACATGTGTTGTTAGTAATTCATTAATTAAAGCTTTATTTACTCTATAATAGGTGTTTTGATATTCTTTAAAGTTGAGCAGCGGCTCAGCGAGGCCAGTGTTGGCGACCTCCAGCTCGTGATTCCTGTGGCATCACTGCTCGCTCACTCTTTCATTCTGTACTCGTGCTTCTTAAAGTCAAGGCCTTGAACGAGCGGGTACGGCGTTGCCAAGTCAGACCTAGTATACAGCTGCGGTTCAGTGTCTGCTAGAGAATTACAGTTTGGTCGAGAGCACTCCCAGTGCTCGATTAAACATGGCAGCTTTGGCCTCCGTCTACCTCAGCCTGCTCCTCCAGCGCTGACACCAGACACTCTTCATAAGTCTCCGCAGATGATGCAGCTCCCTCTCACCACCTCCTCCCTCCTCCTGGTCTCCATACAGTTTATTGCCTGCTCTCTTGTTTGCTTATTATTTCTAAATAAAGACATGCCGAGCTGTCTCCTCCTTAATTTCACACAGCCCCAGAGTGAGGAATGGATAGAGAATGAGGACAGGATGGGGCGCGGAGTGGGCGGATGCAGGGATTCGCTGATGTGCTGGCTTACCTTGGCTTTAAAACTTTAATGAGATGCATTGAGGGATGGATGATGGGGGTTTACAGAGGGAGGGAGTGAGGGAGACGGGCAGAGTGAGTGCATGTGTACCTTTCATTGCTCAGCTGAGCAGAAAATCATTACTGATGGAGCGCCAACTTCAAGGGATTTCCCCTCCGTCGCGATGGATGGGGAGTGATGGAGGAGGTGAGAGTCTGAAAATAGAGAGGACGCGAAGGGGATGACATGGGGGAGGAGAGAGAAAATAACGGCTGAAGGAATGAAAGCTCAGGGCGGATGTCAGGTTGGAGGAGGAGGCAAAGGTGGAGCTCCGGTGCTGGTCAGCTGACGCAGCACGGCCATAGACACATGTTGAGGAAGAAGCTGCACCATCACTGCCAGGCAGACGGCAGCGTGCCGGCCCTTTGGGTCTTCAGAGATGAAATCATGCTGCAGAGTTGACTCTGTGTGGAATGCAAAGCAGGCTGAGCCAACTCCTCAGCAAGTGCTGCCGCCGCCTCTTTAATATCCAAGACTCACTGAAGACGCTCTTCACATGGATCCCTGGGGTGTCGGGTTTTCTTGCATGTACCGTGTGTGATTCATCGCGTATGCACGTACGGCACATGCAGGATACGTGTGCATGCTGCGATGGTGATGATGAGCGGGAACAGTGGGGACCTCGAGAAGCACGTGCGTGTTGAAGAGCGGGAACACAGATTTGATTGGAAATCTGCAGCAGCGAAGCCTCGCGCGCTCACGCTCACGCACACACACACACACACACACACACACACACGACAGACTGATGTTTTTTCATTGATAATAAACACGGCTGCGTCTTCATCGTTTCAGCTTCTATGGGTGAAATGAGGGAAATGAAACACACTAAGTGTTAGCATACACTCGCTCACTCTCTCACACACACACACACTCACTGCTGAGGAGACGGTTACATAACGCTGCATATTCCTCCTGGATTTGAAGAGAGCAGCAGGTCCGCCTCAGCAAACCCCATCATCCATACGGGACATTAGATTTGGTCGCCTTTGACTGTCCTGACATCGTCATTCCTTTAAAGTCCTTCCTTTCGAAACGTTCCTCAGCCTGATCAGCAGGAAGCTGGTTCCAGCCGCGTGGTTCTATACAAGAAGTTGATCTTATTCTTAGACTCATTTATTCGTGAGCATGATCACTGTGTTATATTTAGTGTGTAAATGATAAATGACCAGTGCGAGTGTGTTAATCTGGGAAAAGAGCAGCTGCACTCATTGTTAGAGATGCGAAGAACACTTCCTGCAGATAAGGTTCAACTGCTAATTGGCCAAAGAGAACGGATCCATCACGGATCCCAGGGCCCTAAAAAGGTGCTGCATGTTCTAGAGTATTTGTTTATTACTTCTTCAGAAGGATGAGATCTGGTGCGGGAGATGATTTAGATCACATACCGTACTGTACTGCTGCCAGGGTGAGAGGTAGAGACGTCCCCACACTGTCCTCCACAGCTCATTACTCCCTCAATCAGCTGCTTGGTCCCGAGTCACCGTCTCAATCAATCCTGCATCAGGAAGGCTGCTGGGTGATCTCATGTGTCATCGTTTTCTGATCAACCGAAGCTTTTCTGGGTCTTTTTCCAAGCTGAAGTATTGTCTGAGAGGAATTCATGTTATAATTTGACAGTGTCCTACTTTGAGTCTCTAACACTGACCCTGCATTGAAGTAACATGTTTTCCTTTGCATGGTGTTGATGTGAACGTGTCTCTAATTAGCAGATTCAGCTCAGGTGACGCAGACGTTTTCCAAAGACCAGCGCGTTTTAGGTGAGACCGGAGTCTGAAAGGATGCAGCACGAGGCTTGTTAAGAGCTCTCTCCACTGACCTCATAGTGAACACAGACACTCTGTGTGGTCTGAGGCACTTAAACAAGTCAGAATCATATTGTAATCATAGGAAATATTCTGGTTTTATGTTCTTCTCCGCTGCAGATTCATCTCTCAGCATCTGATTTTTTTTAATCACGTAGAACGGGTCTCAAACGTTTGTGGAAACCTTGTTTAAACGTTAAGGCCCAGCCTGGGGACGTCCCATAGTGATTCACGTCATGAGAGGAGTCAGAGGCAGAAGCTAGGCAGAGTCGGGAACGTAAACACTGAACAGACAGAGTGCAGGGATCAGAAAAAGATGCTCCTTCTATCACTAAGCAGTAAACATACGTTATTCACATGCTCTGCTGGATTTTATATCAGAAACAGGATGTTCAGAAACTATAATTAGAAGCGCTTGTAGATGAACTTTTGTAGAATCACGGTGCCACAGACTCTTTTGAGGGTTTGACAGCAACACAATCGTTTTGTGTTTTTTTAAGTGGTGGAGCTTGTGAATCTAAATGGCTATAGACACTAGTCTGATGCCGCCTTCCCATCCCTCCACGCCTGTGGGATCCCACATCTCTATGCACAGGGTCTGGGTGAAGGCGCTCTCTGTCTCCCTGATGCAACCTCCTGCTACGTCTGGCTCTGTTTCCTTTGGCCCGTCTGCCTCGTTCTGCCAGACTCTGCTTCTACTTCATCATCTCTGGTCATATCTGGGGATTCACCGCAAACACAGACGACAACATAAACAAAATATTTAATCTGTGCAGAGCCACCTGGAGTTGTGTTCCACCGAGGAGGAAAACAGCGGCGTACCTGTGCACATGACAAACAGCCGAGCGCCGGCACAGATTCAGCGCGCAGTGACCTGCGATCAATAATGATCATTAGGACTTAAGAACGAGTTGTCCCGGCCACGTCCGTCCTCCTCTTTGTGTCGTGAGTGTCGGGCACTCTCAGGGCCCGCGCTGTTCTTTAAAGGGACAGTGAGTCCCACTGCTGCCATGTGGGATCTCATTATTCTCCAGCAGCAGGAAGAGCCTTTGAATTCATTAGCTGGATCACTTGTTGCATGCTAATTCCCAACCCATGCTTGACATCTGACACAGTGGAAATTCAAATTAGCTTCTTGGCTAGAAGCGTGGCACCGAGTGTCGGTGGAAAGACAGAATCGCTAACGGTGGATAACCAATCACAGATGCCACGTTGAATTTGGAGGCTGAGGAGGAGAGAAATGCAGAGAGCAGCTTTGGCCTCGCCATTTTGTTCTTACGCCAAAAAATCATCAGCTCAGTCCAGTTTGTCTCATGTTTAAGTCTGGACATTTTGTTAGTAAAAATCTGTGGTTTGGTCAAATGTGCTTATTTTTTACCAGTGTTGACTTATTTCATAAAGTCTTTGGGTGGAAATGACCCACATAAACATATTTCTTCATTTTCTTTTCACTAAGACAGTGCTCTCTCAAATTATTGGGTTTAAATGTTAAAGCAGATGCTGTCATGATCAGGCTTTACGGTAAATCCGTTTCACTATGTGGCAAGAAACACGGCTCCAAAAAACAGAAACAATTAAAACGAATGTGAAATGAAGAAATTGCTGAAAGAAAGTGTCCTGCTGGATGTTGACTCATTTCTGAGATTATACGTCATAGTTCTGTATTTTATTCATCTTTTTTTTTTTGAGGCACATTGTTCCCACTGTTTACACACACGCACACACACCTGCTCACTTCCAGGTGTGTGACGGCTCGTCTGTCGAGCGGCCACATGCTGTGACTTACAGCTGGCCCGACCTGTGGGAGCTAACGGCACGCAGTAAACGATAACCGTGTCCACGCTGGACGTGTGAGGAGCACGTCCTCTCCTCTCAGAGGCTGTAATGTGTGAAACGCATTCTTCATTTGCCTGTTTTATCCGTTGATCGTCTGCCTCGTGGGTCGTAAAATGTGAACTCCAGAGGCTAAACGTCTTTTATTGCTCTGTCTAGCCTGTGAACGCCTCTTGTTTCCTTTCCAACTCTTATCAGCAGCTTTTTCACGGTCTTCTCCTCTTCCCCCCCAGGTTCTGCATGCAGAAGAGTGCCAAGTTAGTGCCTGGGGTGACGTTGGACCTCATCGAGAAGTAAGTGGCCCTCCACAGCCCTCTCTCTCTCTCTCTCGCTCTCTCTCTCTCTCTCAGGAGGACACAGCCTATAGAGATGTGTCTCTTCCCGTGTCTCTCGCTGCCTCCCTCTCTCTGTGTGTTGTTTTCCATCCTGCAGGTGTAATTCTCTGCCTTTGTTTCTCCCTCACAGTCGTTTTGGCAGATTTAAAGCCCCACATTTCTCCAGCGCGCCTCCCTGTGCCGCGCGGACGTCATATCTGAAACTTTAGTGGCTTCGCGGAACCATCAGGGATGGGGTTCTGTGCGGGGGGGGAGTCTAAGTTGGTGAAGGAGACTGGCGTGTGGAAGCAACCTAACAGTAGACTATTACATCCTGTTGGAAGGTGCCTGCAGGTTGTTTTAGCTGCTTCTTAATAACGCTTTTGTGCCAAAGTTGAGGAATTGCTCAGCCGACTCCAGCCTGTCACTGAGCCCCCCCACACATCTGTATCCTCGGCCACCCTTTCATTCGTTTGTGTACAGGGGCACCGTGAGTTCATCCATCGTCCGTGTGATGCTCCGGTGAGCTGGAGCTGTCCCAGAATGACGCACTTTTTTCCTTTCCTGTTGTTTTATGTGCTTCACGGTCAGGCGGTAAATCATCACTTTAGAACCTTTGTTTACCGCAGCTTGGACTCTGGTCTGGTCCAATGTTAGAACATTAGTGTCTGGTGGAGGAGTTGTCAAACTGTCGTTCAGGCTGTTACATCTCAAACGGAAAAGTGGGAGATTAATGTAGCTCTTTAATGCTACGTTTCTTGAACTTTTTTCTTAAGGCAGCGGATAAAGTCTCGGCCTTGCTGCACTTTACTCCACTTCTTTGACTTCTTTTGTGCGGCCTTTGCGCAGGACGTCCATCTGCACTGTGAAGCACAGCTCGTCTGGTCCGCGTCAGCTTTTGTCTCACAGTCTGTCACGTCTATTCATCGGAACCAGACGAAGAAAGAAGTTTGCTTATGAGGAATCGGTTAGGAAGAGGAAAAAGTCATAACACACTTGGTGTTTGTTGAAATGTGCTGCTGGGTAGTAGAGGTGTTGACTACAATGTGTTTCTATGGATTATTCATAACGCTGACATGTTCTCATGCGCTGGCACCTTGTTTGTTGTTGTTCTTGCTTCTCTTACAGTGTAATTATCTTAAAGCAGCTCGTAGTTCTGCTTTCATCTCTTTATTCTCAGTCCTTTCTCTCATCTGTCAGACGCCGCTTCTCTTTTCCGCTGGATAAATATTGTGCACCAAAGGCACCGCCGTGCACCTACAACCCCCCCCCCCCCCCCTTTACATTCTGCCTTCTCAGCCACACCGTCATCAGCCGGTGGGTTAGACATCACTGATGTTCTCCATTCATGCGCAGAGCACGTCATCTCCTATCACCTGTCGCTCCAGACCGAAGAACGGGCGTCTGTGGGCTGCTGTACGGGGAGCAAACGCCCCCCCCCCCCCGGGCGGGGTTTCTCACCTGATCTCACTGACGGCGAAGGCGTGACGGTTCACCAGTGGTTCTGCAGGCAGCAACTTGAAATGATGTTTCCATGAAAGTCGAACCACCTGGGATCTGAGCACGAAGCTACAGTCACCCACGTGTCTTTCGCAGGCTTGAGTGAAGTCGCCTGCTAAAGAAACACTCGGAGCAATTTGACTGTGTTGTATGTTTGACTCCTGTAACAGTTTCTCGTTATGTGAGGCCACGGCTGGCACAGCTGTTTTCCTTTAGAGAAGAAATCCCTTCAGGCTGGGAGATGAACCAGCCACACACAGGTCACACCACTGTGTTTTCTCTGTTTCACACACATACACGCTCACAGCCAGGCAGCAGGGTTAAAAGAGAGATCCGCCGCTGCAGCAGCGCGCCGACCTTCTCTGCGTTTGTCTGTGCTGTATGCTCGGACGACGTCGCGTTCGAATTGTTGTCAGTTCTTAATAACATTCAAAAACTTGTAAAATATCAAAGTCAGGACTTACATGACCTTGAATTAATCCTCATATGGAAAAACCTGACGTCCATAGAGAGTGTCATGAGAAAAGCTTCAGCGGGAGAAGAGGGGCTGAGTTGCTGTTTCACTCCAGAGGACTGAATGTCGACTCAGCTGATGTCCGTCACAGTTAAATAATGAATGTCCTCAGAGCTCATAAAACCAAAATGGATCTAAACCCATTTGCCATCTCACCTCTAGTTTATGAAGCCGGGCCAGCAGTCAAACTACTGTGAAGTTGGACCTCTTTTATTTTCTTCCTGTTTCTCTTGCTGGAAGATAAGAAAGAGTGAAGGAGATGATGATTATTAAAACAGCATGGAAAATTAAAGAGAGAACAATCCGCAGGAACCTCCACAAGTAACGGAACCCAGCATGTCAGCGCGTCGTGGTTTGGACTCAGCAACATTAGGACGATGCGCTCCGGCTACTTTTGACTTTAGTTTGTTCTCAGGGATTTCAGGCCTTTGTTCGCTTTCTGACCATCCCATCACTCTTACAGTCTGACACGATGAAAACCTTTCTGTAGCTCCTGCAGCATAACTCGTCGGTCGACTTTATCGTATCCTAGCAACAACAACTCCAAAACTCGCAGCCGGTGGCTTTTTTCTTTTCTTTCGAGCGTTCAGCAGAGGGACGTGGGACTTGCAGATCTTTTATGATTGGTCTCAGAAAGCGTCTTTTTTCCTTTTGTTTAGTTTCTCTGATCACGCATGACCACACAACCAAACGGACACACGCACATGCACGCCCTTTAGGGGTCACACACAGTTGCAAACCCCTCAAAATATTACAAGCGTTTGTTGTCAAACATATCCGACACAATGTGAGCTTTGAGTCGCCGTGTGCTGTTCATTTGTTTACAGGTTCGATCGCTCCTCGTTCTCTGCTCCATCTGTGCACCCTTCTGTCTCCGCTTCCCACATACATCCAACACACATTCTGGTCGTATCCCACCACAGTAGCCTTTCAGATGAGAGAGTCACGACGCACAGCGCATGTGAATTTCACCTGCTTACAGTATGCCGAGGTTTCTCCTGAGCTAATCTTTCCCTCCCTCATCTCACGTGGGGCTGGCGTTGGGTGCCGTGGACTCTTTCCCCTCAGTGGGGAGTGGTCGGCCGCCTCCCTGCCGCCTGACGCTCTCTCTGGGGTTAGACATCATTATTGAATAAAATCATAGCAGCTCAGCATTTATAAATCAAGCCCCCCACCCCCCACCCCCACACAGGCTAATGCGCCTGCACTCCAAACTACTCGAAACAACACCGCTAATGTTTACTCCTGTGAACCTCCTGGATAATAATTATCAGTAATCATCAGTATCATAATAACATCAGTATCAGATAATAATATCAGTGAAATATAATTATTTTTCCAGTCTGGTAAAATGTCAAATGGGACATTTGAAGGTCCCGCCTGGTCAAAGGTGTTTTTAAAACGTCTATACAACTATTCAGGTTGATGTTTTTAGTTGCTTATCAGACATAACTATACCAATTCATAGGTAATTAGGCTTTTATTCTATGACTTAGAGCACTTTTAACTATAGGGAATGTGTTTTTTTCCAGGCGGAATTGGAAATTTGTATTTTCTACTGTGTTCCAGGATCATTTACTCTTTAATCGTTACCCATAAATTGGCGTCTGACGTTTCTATAGCAACCTCACATGTCCTAGCTTTATTCTGAGTGCTCATGATCACATAGAGCTCCTGTAGTTGTAATGGTGTAGGTATATTTATTTAGCATGTGTCATTTTGGACACATGATGAAGACGTTCACCACCAACGCACTGCAACTATTATTAAGAGAGAGCTGCAGTTCCTCTTTTAGATTTACACACATTCCTTCAACTTGTTTTTCACTGAGTGCACGGTGGACACACTCAGCTTGTATCCGTCACGTAGCACGTGCTTTTCAACTGGACGTTTCAGATGCACGTTGTACTACAATCCTCGTCTCCGCCTCACTTCCTGAACTATTTGGCTGCACTAGCGATGACTTAGCTGAGCTCCTTTACTCGGAACCTTTTCAACTGCACAAAGGTTACTATAAATCAAACGAGCCACAAACGTCAAAGCGTCTGTTTATCTATCCAGCTCCGATGCACCAGCGTCTTCATCCCGTCCTCTAATCTATTGCTCTGGATACAGAGCGAGCATATGAAGTGCTGTGTGCTTTCCCATGCTGCTGACTTGCCAGACTCCTTTGGCAAGCGCTCAAAGTGCTCAGGAGCTGACCGGCCCTCATCATTTTATCTTGGGCTCGTACCTGCCAGGAGCTTCACAGCTGCTATTACTGGTGGAAATGAGAGGTTAAGGTCAGCGGGAGTTCACACACGTACAGTGTGGGGTTGTGAGGATCTAAAATAACAGTTTGTATTATTTTATAGTTTTATTCTGACCGGTGATTTTTCCTGCATTTAAAGCTTCTGCCTGATGTTGAGGAATCTGTTGGCTGCGCTCCAGTAATAAACCTTTGTTAGATGATGCTGACTAAACACTTGAGGATGTCATGACATTTTTTTCCAGTCATACTGACACACTGTACTAAAACAGGTCCCCGGTACGTTTATGCTTCATAACATAGATTTTCTCATATGGCAGCTTCTTGCAGACATTTTCTGGAAATGACGAGATAATTGCCACGCTATCCCAAAGGTCAAGCGGTTCCTCCTCTCAGAGTGGGAATTGACAGACTCATTCACGAGCCTCCACTCTCCTCTACTCTTACACTGAAATGCGTGAAACGCCGTCTTCATTTAATTGCTTCACTAATTTAAAGCGCACTCCTCTGCCCTCAGACTCCAAATCAGTGTGTTAACTGTGGGACAAGTCAATGTTTGTCCTCGTCGCTGCTTCACAGAGTGTTCAATAAAAGGCAAATGACTGTGTTTTAGAAGTTAGTGTCTGTGTGTTCATCACTATGGCGTCGTCTCGAGCTCTCTGTGGATTGTTGTTAGTCTTCCTCTGTGAGAGCCTGTAAATGTAAATTTCATCAGATGTGTTGTGATAATACCACTGAGCAATTGCCACTTTGTGCCCTGAGTCAGCTCTGCGACATACAGTGAGCGCGGCTGACACACTGCCATGTGTGTTGTGTGTGTGTGTGTGTGTGTGTGTGTGTGTGTGTGTGTGTGCCGTGCAGGATCCCTGGCAGGCTCAATGACAGACGCACTCCCCTCGGAGAGCTCAACTGGATCTTCACAGCCATCACTGACACGATCGCCTGGAATGTGCTGCCCAGAGGTGAGACATCATGCACGGTCTTCAGCTGGTTATAGTTGATCCCTCCATCCACATCGGCCCATTACACACACTGGTTTTGGGCTGTGTCCCGCCAACATGCTCATCTCTTTTACAGCTTTCTCATTTTAAGAAGAACCAACTTGAGACATGAAAAAAGTCTGATGGTGACGGAGTTTCAACCAATTTGTAGCACTAACGTTGGATTAATGAGCTAATGGAGCGACTGGGATTGTCCTTTAAAGCGCAATAGAAGCAGCAAGAAAACTGAAAACAGTCGTTTTACCTGTTGAAGGTGAAAAGAAACTTTTAGAGACATCAGAGGCGCAGTTGTGAAACCGTATAAAAATCTGTATTTCAACATATCTAGGCAATGATGAAAGATGGAACAACCCCTCAGCTCACACGGAGCCCAAATTAGAGCAACTGTTAAAAGCAGTACAGTAGTGAAGCATCAGCAATACTAAAACTTTGAGAACCTCCCCAGTGGTAGAAAATGGCGAAGATGTTGACATACAAGTCCAGTAAGCGTAGGCTGGCTCCTCAAATTGAGATTAATTGTGTTTAGAGTGTCTGGCACAGTAAATAGGGAAATCATTTTAACCACAGCTTGATGGTCATAAAAGCAGGAATACACACTGAGGCAAAACTAGGTCGACACACACACACACACACACACCTGGTGTTAACCACAGACACATGAACATACGCGCATCACTCTTTATGTCTGCGCGCTGCAGAGGTCGTCTGCCTCCTACGTGCAACACTCGCGCACAGACGGCGCCGCACGCTCGCACTCGCTCCAGAGACGAACTGTAGCGCCAGCTAGAATAGCAATGTGACAACGCTGATGGCTGCCAAAGCCTTCCAAAGCCCCGGGGCTCTGCTGTTAATGAAGCGGCCCACATAAGAGAGGATCCCTGGAATGAAAGCGCCGCACACCTAATCCCAGTCTCTCACTCACTCACACACACACACTCACACACAACCACAAACCCTTAAAACAGTCTAATGTTAAAGTCGGGCACTGTCTCTCTTAGAATATGCTCTGCACACACACACACACACACACACACACACACACACGCCACAGAGATTGGCATGGAACTGGCCTGGTCCCATTAAAGTGAATTAGTGAATACATTCATGAGCTGATGAAGATGTGACTGGGACACAACCCTTTAATCTTCACATCACTGTCCTCTGTGTTCCGTAAACACACACACAACCCACAAAAGTGTGTGCTTCGCTCTAATTAAACTTCACTTTCAGTCATTCCGTGTCCCATTTTGCTCACTTCTAATCAGGTCTTTGTGTTCATTTTATTCATTTCTCTGTCTCGGGCGAGATGGATAACGCCCCTTGTCTCTCTCCCTCTCCCTCTCCCCCTCTCTCCCTCTCTCCCTCCATCTTCAGACTTGTTCCAGAAGTTGTTTCGTCAGGACCTGCTGGTGGCCAGCTTGTTCCGCAATTTTTTGTTGGCAGAGAGGATAATGAGGTCATACAACTGCACGCCGGTCAGCAGCCCCCGCCTGCCCCCGACGTACATGCATGCCATGTGGTAAGTCGCTCGAACAGAGCGCCAAGGGCTCGCGTTCAACGCGCGCAGATGTCTTTGGTTTTGTAGAGCAGAAAGAAGAAAGCGGCCAATCACAAAGCGGCTGCGTTTGTTCCCTCACACGGCACCCAGGCGCTGTCGTCTGTTCTTTAGGTGATGGTGTGTACTTTTAAGGCTTTTAAGTGCTTCCTTTAAAAGAGAAGAGCCACAGAGAGATTAAAAAATGCCATCACCCTGGTCCAATTATGCACAAATGGCAAATCTACCTCAGGGCTTATTTGCTCAAAAGTTATGGGTTCATTTGTTAAATGAAAAAGCATAAAGGCTTAGCACAGCTTAAAAACAGCGAGCAGCAATGTACTTTGTGTTCCTGTGACCATTTTTTCATATTAGCATAGGTAATTGGAAAAACGGACCATGCTTTGCCACAGTGACATATTTCCTGCAGTGCTAGCTAGTTTAAAAAGTTTATAGCACTATTATACGGTTCCTGAAGACCTGCGTTAATACTTCATCCAGCCCACAGCAGCATAATAAGATTTATGTTATTTGAAACTAAAAAACACAGGTAAGTTAGCAAAGTTCGAGCAGAAAGATTTATGGGCACAGAGCTGCACCGAGTCATGGGGGATGAGAACCTGGAGAAGCAATGGAGGAACTCTCTGAGCAAGACACCGAGTAGTCAAGACTGCCTTAACGGAGACCAAGACATTTACCAAGACCAAGACCAAGGCTGGTTGACTGAAAGACTGAAAACAGACTACAGCTCTTTTAATTTTGATGATTATAAGCGAAAACTAATGAAAATCCCAAATTCAGAAGCTCAGGAAATTAGAATATTGTGATGAAAAGGTTCAATATTTTAATAAGTGTGTCTTGGTCTTGTCTCGGCAATGTCCTAATCTTTAGGCGGTCTTGACTACAACACTACAGCCAAGGGAAGTGAAGCAATTCGTGCAGCTCAGATGTATGAAAACTTTCTAGTTTAACATGTTACCCGACTGACCACCTTCTTCTACGGCCTTCCTCCAAGTTCAATGGTTCAAACGGTGTTCCAGGGTCAACGGGAGAGTTTGGTACCCTTCATGCCGCAGTGAGGCGGCGTGTTGGTCCAGTGCGGGGACGATAGTCATCAGTAGTTGATATCAGAGAGCACTAGCAGCTGTCGGGTCCTGCAGGTTGGTAAAGTTGAGAGTTAAAGGAGGAAAAATGGTCTTTTAGGGCTGCGTGTGTGTTCATGCGTCTATATAGCACCAAAGAAACTCACAACTTCTCAAAATAAATGC
The DNA here is from genome assembly GCA_032359275.1 of Microctenopoma steveboyesi. Taxonomy (NCBI): domain Eukaryota; kingdom Metazoa; phylum Chordata; class Actinopteri; order Anabantiformes; family Anabantidae; genus Microctenopoma; species Microctenopoma steveboyesi. The sequence goes on from JAUMHF010000001.1 coordinate 19,476,382, forward strand.
TGTACTGGGAAGTGTGAGCCAAAACATGTAGGCGTTTTATTTGCTTCAGCCCCGGAGCATATGCGCACACCTCGTTTATGATGATTTCCACGATTGTGTTTCTCGCTTCTTGTTGTATGTGGACTTTTGTAGCAGCTGTCTATACGTGCGTGCCTCTCTTCTTTGACCCGAGTGCTCTGTAGGCTGTAGTAGAATATGGGAAATGCTGTTACATGTCCTGCAGCTGAACATGTCTACCTAGGACTGGGAGCAGCATGGAAACCTCCTGCTCTCTGAGGAAGACATGCTGAGGAAGACATGGTTGTCTGTCGGATTCCCATGCTCCTCCACACCGTGTCAGAAACATCTCATCTATCTTCCTTTGGTCCCACAAACACCTCTCCCACTATCCATTGTTTCTTCTTGGCCTGCTAGAAACGCCTCTCTCTCCTTCTCTCCCACTCATTATCTGGCTGGCGTTAGGATTTAAAAAGCAAAACAAACATTAAAAACCAGCCCTCTCACTCTCTTCGCCTCGGGGAGCCACTCGTTGTGTTACACCTATTGTAAAGTCTCCATCTCGCCCTCCTCCTTCAACCAGCAATAGACTTTCTTTGTGGCTCATGCAGGCCCGTTATTTTCCACCACGGATATATTGGAGTCTTTACCGCCAAAGAAATTGGGAGTTGCACTTTGTTTCACAGCAGCACATGCGGTATTAAGCAGGACAGGAAAATGACAGGGTGATGCTTTAAGAGTTCAGGAAACGAGACTGAGAGGACCATAAAGAAAAGGAAGCGCCAGAGATAAAAGGCGAGTAGAAAAATAAAAGTTTGGATCAGCATAGATGGTGTGTGTGTGTGTGTGTGTGTGTGTGTGCGTGCGTGTGTGTGATGGAGAGACGGAATTAAGCAATTTGGGTGCTTGTTGATCGATGTCGGTGCCCCAACACAAACAGCAATTGTTATTCAAATGGAGCAGAATAAGGGAGAGCAGATAAACCAAAGGCTGATTACTCCCCAGTGGGCAGTTTTAATGTGTGTGTGTGTGTGTGTGTGTGTGTGTGTGTGTGTGTGTGTGTGTGTGTGTGTGTGTGTGTGTGTGCGCGCGAGAGTGCGAGTGAGAGAGAGAGCGAGAGAGATTACACTACTTACATTCCTCCTCTTT
>JAUMHF010000001.1:19477627-19493692 GCA_032359275.1 Microctenopoma steveboyesi
TGTGTGTGTGTGTGTGTGTGTGTGTGTGTGTGTGTGTGTGTGTGTGTGTGTGTGTGTGTGTGTGTGTGTGCGCGCATGCGAGCATGGGCCGCAGCACTCTGCAGGCAATGGTGAAAAGAGCTTAGTCAGCCACCAACTGGTCCCCTACACTCCTGTTGTCGTCTGTCCACTCATCTCTAGTACACCCCCAACACACACACACACACACACGCGCGCAGGCGAGTTTTGGTGACAACTTACTCATCCGTACTGGCAGACATCACCCGAGTTAATGCTGTCATCTCTTAGAGTTTGGCAGCGCCCTCGCTGTGAGCGTGTCTTCACTCATTCCACGCCCCTATCTGCTCGTTGTCCCACTGTTGGATTACATAATCACCAGCAGGGATGGAGTCGTGTGTTGCTACACCGATTTCAGTCCTAGTAATTCTCACATAAGTCACAAAACCTAAAGAAGCACCTCCCTGGTCCCTGGTTTGTGTCCACATCAGGACTAACGGGCCGATTTGCTTCTCCTTCTTGTTGAATCATTATTTATCTGTCAGTACTTTCAGATGAAATAAAGCTGAACCATGCTTTGCCTTGAACTGGATGTTTTTAAAACTTATCTTACAATGTAGACAAGTACTGAAAACGTCCAAAACCAAAAATGAAAGAAGCTTATGTAATGAAAGATGTGAGTAATGCAGCATTATACCGACTTCACGAAGGCAGTTAACAAAAGGACTGAGCAAAAGCCATACGCATGATGTAAGAGCACATTCATTACTTCATCAAACTTCAATTACACAACATGAAAAGAGTGACTGCAGTGTGTGTGTGTGTGTGTGTGTGTGTGTGTGTGTGTGTGTGTGTGTGAGAGAGATGCAGGGAGGAGCAGGAGGTTCTATTTAGCAGCAGTTATTCAAGCTAACACGACATGATTGGGTCGTGGTCACGGACAACAGCTGAGACGCTATAAAGTGAGACTGCAGAAGATGAGACAAGATTATGATGAATGTCATAATGTACAGAAGCATCGGGAGGGCAGCCACTCACTCTGTTAGGCTCTGCCCAGGAACAATCCCAGCGTTAAAGAGCGTTTCTTGCACACACCTTGTAAGAGAAATGAGCTACAGGCGACAGAAGGTTTGAAACCTAAAGACACGAAGAGTCCCGCGTTATATAAAGGAAAAGAGAAAAGCACACCTGAGAACTAAGATGGGAAGACATCAAAAGCTCAGGTGGATTAAGCAAATTAGCCCACTGACATATCAAAAGTGTGACGGTCGGTGGCTTTTTACGTGCGCAGTGGGGTTTTAAAAATGTCAAGTGTGTAAAATACGTCTCCAATCTGCAGCGTTCAGCACTGCGGGCGCCGACAAGAACCCCAACCGGGCACATTTCAGAACTGCCCCGCACGCACAGTACGCATCAAGCAACGTTTCCAGGAAGATCCCGGATACAGAGGAGCCTGGTTGGATACCAGATTGAACTTTTTCAGTATTTCAAACTCACAGTTGATTGGTGGCTGTTTGTGTAGCTTTCTACTGCCCTGTAGATTATAGCTGCGGCGCTCGTTTGAATACAAATGTGAACAGTAGAGGGTGAGTTGCCTCCTAGAACAACGACCACTCTGTCTCAGGCAAAGTGGTCGTGTTGTTTTAAAAGGTTTGATGTGTGTTCTGCCAGAAAAGGAGAAAACAGTATTTCCATATTACAGTATGTTTGGTAACAGCATTTAAACAAAGATCACGTGTGGCTGCATCATCTGCTTATTCCCAGCAATAGTCTTTTCTTTGGTTCAAACTAAAGACCAGGACTCGTTTGACTCGACAAGCCTCGTGGAATGAGGAGCCCCTGCTCTTATTATTGTTGCGAATGTGTTTCCTGGCAGCTGGATTTATAAATTCTCTCACTTGGGCTGATCTCGGACCAGCTCTTGGTACGAGCAACATGCAGACATGTTACATATACAATGGGAAAAGCTGATTAAGCAGCAGCGTGTCAGTCTCTCGTTGTGCATCGCATTACATTGCAGCGCATCGACTGGGAATGCGAGTCAATCCCTAACTCACAACTAAGTCCCTAACTCCCTAACAACTAAGAGGAAAAAGCCCCATTGAGGCCCTGAGCTCAATTTGCTGCAAGAATAAAGAGCTGGAGAGAGAAACGGGCAGAAAGAGAGAACAGAGAAGCTGCTCTAAGGTTTGATGTGAGTTACATAACCCCATGAATTAGATATGATGACCACGAGAGAGGAGCTGGTGTTTAAAAAGGGATTAAAGGCTCCTTGCTGCCCTCTCCAGGACCTCGGGCTGGTTATCTAAAGACGTGTATGTGCATGTGAAAGAACGCCAGGGAGAAGAGAAAAGAAAAATCCATATGTGAGAACGTAGATCAGCTGCATTTGTTTAAGTTGCTCTGCATCACAGAAACGAGGACGATGTGAAACGGCAGTAAAGGCGTGCTGAGAACTAGAGCGATGTGTTCGCTGATGTAAGTTTACTGCAGGACGCTCGGCGTCAGCCACAACATTAAAACTATGGCTGCGCTAAAGACCACACGTGACGGCTGGACAGCTGGTCAGAGCGTCTCCAAAACAGCAGGGGTGGTCCAGGGAGGGACGGGGGGTCACGGTGCACATACCTCTGGATAATGTTGTGTCTTCTCCTCAGGCAAGCATGGGACCTGGCTGTGGACATCTGCCTCTCTCAGCTGCCCACCATCATCGAGGAGGGTACTGCCTTCAGAGTAAGTGTGTGTGTGTGTGACTGAACACTCCTCAGCTTCACTTTAAAGAGCCATTTGACTGTGTGTGTGTGTGTGTTTGGGACATCCAGCGTTGATGAATGGCTCTTATCCTGGATCTGTCCGAGACTGACGCTTGTAAAGCTCAAACGATTCTTGTCTGCACTGCAGCTTCTCCACCAGCAGCAGCTACAGCATCTCTATTAATCTCTCAAACACACACACGCTCCCAGTGGATGACATTGTAAAATGTCAAGTCTGATAATTCAAGTGTGAGTGTCAAATAAAAAATATTTGTAGAAAGCACTGGCCCTGCACTTTCAGCCAGCGGTGTGTTTGTTATATTTACTGACGTGGCAGGGGCCTGTGGTGGAGGTGCTGAGTGGAATGGAAACGCTGATTGAACTGATACTGTACTATAGCGATGCGGGAACACGCGCTTTGTGAAAAGCGAGAGAAGTGGGGCTGTGGCAGCTCTCCCGATGTTACCACGTTTATCTGGGCCTTTTCTCTCCTCCTCCTCCTCCTCCTGGCCCTCGGCGGTGGGCATCTTCTCCATCTCTCCCCCGGGAGCCGTTTTCCACCCTCATTCCTCCTCTATTTTCTCTTGCACGCGGACTGAAAACACTTACCGGCACCGTAATTGATCCTCCGAGGAGCACTCAAGAAGATGTTCCCTCTCCATCTTGCTCCCCCCTTCAGGAGCCTTCAGCTCCTCTCTGATCTGCTTTAACTGTTCAGCTTCACTTTCTGTCAGCTGAGGAAATATTACACAGGCGAGTTTTGGTGACAATAGAACATTAGTAGATTTGATCATACATTTAATAGGTGAATAAGTGACAACAAGCAGCACAAACATATGTATTTAACATCCATGGAACATGTCGGCTATTATTTAGCTGATTAATAGTTTTCGTATAGAATAAATAATACTTATATTATTCATGAAATAGGTGGATAATTAGATGTATTTTTTCAAGATACATTAAATATATTTTCATTTTTTAAAACACAAATGTAGAAAAAGTCAACTTAGTAACTCAGGGACTGGAGGTGGAACTGTCTGGATATTTAACAGACTTATAAACTGTTAATTTCCAGTTTTATAATTAATTAAACGAAATATATCAAACTAATTCTGCAACATCTTTACATGTCTTAAATATTAATGCTTAAATAACCAGAAATAGTTTAATTTATTCTGAACTCTCTGAGGGTTAGTTAGGTGTAGGTGTAGGGTTAGATCAGTCTGTTTAATCCTCAAAATATAGCAATTCCCGCCATAAAGTCCTCAGCTATTTCCTGGAGCAGTGTGTGGAGAGTTATCACATCCTGATTATGTGCACATTCATTTAGAAATCCTTCTGCAAAGCGTTGATTCTTCCCCTCTCTGCATCCATCACAAATCCACAATGCTGTCATAATTCCCACTGCAATATTAACACTCGGCATGATCAAAAACTCGGCGGCCAGCAACCACTCAATCAGTCAGGCGAGCTGCCACAGTCGCTGCAGAGGCAGAGGAGAGGGAAGGTGATAACGATGGATCAGGATTGATGCTGTTGCTGCAGTGCGGTGTCACTTCAGAGCTCATTGTGTCAGGGCTTTTATCAAATGATAGACTCATCACTGCAGACTGCTTCATTGTGTGTGTGTGTGTGTGTGTGTGAGAGAGAGAGGGAGAGAACGAACGACTTAGCACATCAAATTCTTATAGTGTTTATGTCTGTGTGTGTCCACAGCACAGTCCTTTCTTCGCGGAGCAGCTGACAGCGTTTCAGGTGTGGTTGACGATGGGTGTGGAGAACAGAAACCCTCCCGAGCAGCTGCCAATTGTTTTGCAGGTACACACACACACACACACACACACACATAAAATAAAACCTGATTACATTGGAAATGAAGATGTGTCATTGTCTATTGTTCACCCAAATTAAGCTTTTTCAAAATCAGATCACTCTATGAAAAGGATTTTCCAAAAATATCTTTTTAAGTTAATCAGCTTTTCTGATTAGTTGTATGTTACACATCCATCACATTCAGATTCCTGCTGCTTCTGTGATGAGTGTGTACAGAGACGTACAAATTACAAAGACGTGTGTGATGCTGTCTCATTTTTTAAACCGAGTTTACCTGTAGTCCCATTTTAAAGTTAAACAGAAAACAGCACAAAGTGTCCCGTAGAGGTCTAATAAGTCCACATCACAGTTTGTGCTCCACTGTCCCCGTGTGCCACAGTGAGGAAATGAGGCCGGGAAGCAGCATCTTGTATTTCGGAGTAACCAATTATCCAACTATCTAATTTCGTTGTACACTGTACGATGACAATAAAGGCTATTCTATTCTATTAAGTGCATTCACTGTCACCATCAATGAAGGACTTGGCTTTGCACCCGCTTTTACCCCCCACAGAGCACCACGGGTTCAAGAGGAGCCCAGCTGCACCACAGAAGAAAGTTCCTAAGGTTAAGATTTACAGTGCTCCTGGTTTCACTTCTTAATGGAACGCGCTTAACAAACCTGCCTGGTCATATGTGAAGACCTATAACTGCTTAATTGTTCTCTGGAGGCAGCAGCTGCAGCCACTGGTGGTTACTGGTACTGAGTCTTATACATCTCTGAGGAGGAAACGAATCCAGATCTGTTTTCAGCTACGTTTAGCAGGAGTTAGCTGTAAAAAACTTTTTCCACCGTCGTTGCAGGGCGCGTAAATAACGCCTCGTTCACAACAAGGCCCCAGACCTGCAGACCTTTTCCTGTGCAGTGTGACCTCATTTCTGGCGTCCTGCAGCTGGTTACATATGCTCTGAAAAAGTCTTCTTCCTTCCAACCGAGCAGCGAAGGCTGCGACAGCAGCGGAGTCTGCTGCGTGTTCCCTGTGCTGTTAAATGTGTATGGGAAGTTTAATTGTGGTGGACTCCTGCCAAAAACCTTGTAGCCTGCATGAGCTGGTGAGTTACAGCAGTCGGATGTTTCTCTCCTCTCTTCCTTCGCCATCCAATCACCGCCACCCCACCCCACCCCGACAGGGGTGTACAGTTGTGGGGTTGTATTTTATCACAGCGTAGTAGTAGTGTGCCGCCATCCGCGTTGAATGGTAATTTCTGGCTGACTCAGCACACCGCGAGCCGCAGCCCATCCATACAGCAGTTCTGTCGGGAGCCGTTAAAAGCAGAGGAAAAGGCAGACTGATTAGGGAGCGCCGGGTGCTGTGCGTGCGTGCGTGCGTGTGTGTGTGTTGACCATGTGCTGTTGATGTGGACACGAGGCAGAGGAAGCCTTTCTGCTCACACGACATTATGCAGCTTTGCATAATGTTGCTTCTTGTGCATTGCGCACAGTGAACATCACAAAAGCGGCTCTTGTACCCTTTAAAGCTCACACGTGCATAAGTTAAGACACCGTATCCTCAGGGGATTTACTATGTGATGCCACAACATGATCTGGTTCCGTTTGAAAGGTGCAAAGAGTGATAAGAAGCCGGCAGCAGAGAGCAATGCACCAATAATGTACTTTAATGAAATGAGCAAAGGGAGGACAACAGAGATGGATGTGGGAGAGATGCGGTGCAGCGTTGTCTTGACAACAGCTATTTCATCCAGGAAGGATTAGCAGATTTTGGGACGGGATTACAGCGTCTCCTGAATTTCACTGCAGCACACGCACGTTCACACTTGGCTTTCAGTGGCCGTTACATAATAACATGACAGCATGTGTCTCGCAGCTGGTCCACGCAGCGTGATGACGGGAAGTGCTCGCTCGTGGAAGGAAACTGGAGTCAAGGCGTTGGGCAAATAATAAAGGGAGGCAAATATCTACGCACACATCCTGATGCATTGCTCAGAGGATCTGTTGTGATCAAATGGCACATGTGTGCTAACGTGTTCTGTGATTGATGCGTCAAACGCGTCCGTGTGAGGGGAAACAATCCAGCGACATCCATGCTGCAGCCATTTGAAAAGACGAGAGAGATCAATTAATGTTTTGGTTGTTGGTTGTTTTTCTCCTCCACATCACACACCTGCGCCACAAATCCAGACATGCGGCTACAACGAGGAGCCCCCCCCGGCCTCCTCCTGTTTGTGAGGTCGCGCTCACGGATGAGAGTCACGGGCGATGCGAATAATCCTTTTGTGTGGGTGGGTGTTTGTATGTGTGGTGCGCGCGTGTTGACCCGGGTTCCTCCGTATGTTTGTTCCCACACACTCTGCGGGACAATCGCATGTCCAGTCGTCCCTCGGGTTCGTCCCGCGCTGTTTAAGGCAGCGCACGTAGGTCTTAAACACGCGCCACGTGCGTCCTTAAAATAGTTCTCCTTGGCTAAAACTACCGCGTCTTTCTGCACACATAGCATCTACAAATACACGTAGGCCGACGTGCAGCCACACACCGGGGTGTTGTCTTAAAGCAGGATCTCCTCAAGGAGCCAAATGAAATGGCAGCCAGGAGGACGCACCCAGTCGCCCACGCACACAGACACGCTGTGTGTGTGTGTGTGTGTGTGTGTGTGTGTGTGTGTGTGTGTGTGTGTGTCAGGAAACCTGCGTGACGTGGTGCCAGTTTAGCAGCAGTGGTGGGAGAGCCACCTGTTTCAGTCCATCTCCTCGTCCTCCTGCTGTCCTTCCTCCTCCTCTTCCTCTAATCTCGCTCATGCATTGCTCTCGGTTGAAAGGCGGCACAGCTGACCTCTGACCAGTCTTTGTTTTCTTCTTCTGTTTTTTTTTAGGTCCTCCTCAGTCAGGTGCATCGGCTGCGGGCTTTGGACCTGCTCGGGCGGTTTCTGGACCTGGGACCGTGGGCTGTCAGCCTGGTGCGTCCAGCTCTATATTTTCTGTACCTGTTGCTGGGTGACCAGTTCCCAACATTAGACTCTCTGAATATGTCTGTTTACTCCTGCTCAGCTGTTGTACATGTGTTTATATACGTGTCGCACAGACCAGCGAGATCTGACACAGGCTCTTGTGTTTCCAGGCTCTGTCTGTGGGAATCTTCCCCTACGTGTTAAAGCTGCTCCAGAGCTCAGCCAGAGAGCTTCGGCCGCTCCTGGTTTTCATCTGGGCTAAAATCCTGGCTGTGGACAGTGTAAGAAATGGAAATCATGTCTTTAATTTATCATGCACATATATTAGTGACCTAAAAACCTGCACTGAGAGCAGGGACCTGATGCTGTTGGAGTAATTAGGATCAAGATAAATGTAGAATTTGATCAGTTTCTTTCTTTAATTTGGGTGCAGCGAGTTCAAGGTAAGTCTGTTGTAGTTTTCTTCCAGCTTCGTGTTTGGGGAAAAATGTCAGTGTGGTTTGAGTTTTTGATGGGAGAGAAACCAGCATGATGCTACACGCCTTTCTCACTGACTGGGACTAAACTTAACTCAACTTAGTGCCTCATAGTAACCTTCTTTAGAGCCTGCGAGTCACATCTTTAAATCCTCAGTCTGGGAAAAGTTCAGGCATGTTGGTGGTTTTCCAGGCAGGGACAGTTACTCCTTATGTGCATCCTGTGTGAGTAGATCGTGACCTCTCTGCCTCCCCGTGTCTCTGCAGTCATGTCAAGCGGACCTGGTGAAGGACAATGGGCACAAGTACTTCCTGTCTGTGTTGGCCGACAATTACATGCCAGTGAGTATCTGCTGATTGTGTCTGACCGTGATGGTTGCGTGAGTTTGCCGATACGTAAGATCTCAGAGGTCTGTTCTCGGTTCCAGGCTGAGCATCGGACCATGGCCGTCTTCATATTGGCAGTTATCGTCAACAGCTACAACACCGGACAGGTACGCGTGTGTGCGGCCTTCTCTTTGCTTGCCTGAAGCCCAGAAGTAGAACGTATCAAGTAGTTTACTTCCCCCACCAGCACCACAGCAGGTTCATCCAGGGCCAGCCGCCACTTTGAGAAATGACTCCATCAACTGTTGTGTATTTCCAGAGATATTGGCTGCGTGACAGTTTTGTCCCCTCTATAATCTCTGTGTTCGTCCCAGGCGCCTCCGTGGTGACACTTTATCACCGCAAGAGTCACTGGGACCTGCTCTTAGCCTGCGGTGTTCAATCCCAGAAGCCTTTTGTGTCTGACGCTGATCAAACGCCAAAGGGTGCGATGCTGGGATGATGTAGCTCGTCATTTTACAGAATACACATACACTACACAGACTTGTTGACACTTTCTGCAAAGAGATATTCGAGCCATCACTCCCTTTCCTCCGTCTCCTGCTCTCTACTTCTTTTTTTTCTGTCTAGTTGTTCCTATTATTTGACTCATTCAATTTTTTTTCTCCCCGCTTCCTTACAGTACTTTTCTCTCTCGGCGCTACATAAATGTGACAAATCTGAAAAGCCGTATGTTCTCTCACGCTCCGAAACGCCCATTCATCTTCCATACCACTGTGTCCTTAATGATTCTACCTCTCTCACCGGCCTGTAAATAATAGATGATCCCCAACAATTACAGGGAGACTCTCTGCCTACTCCGCGTCTCCATTATTTATCCCTCCTACTTTCAACAACAGCGCTCATTACTGCCGCATCGCTCTCGCAAACATGTCACAGGGCGCCGGCGTCTTAATATTCCAGCTCTCGGGATTCGGCTGGGAGCCGCGATCAGAGCCGAGGGAACTGATCTGAGTCGCGTTAAGAAAGTGAAGGAGGTTGAAGAGATGGGGCCACGTCGCGCCGTTCGTAATAAAAAGTTTGGTTCTTATCTGCAGGAGACTGAGGAGGAGCCTCGGCACAATAAACGTGTCCATTTGTTGTGATTTATGTGGGCGTGAGGTGTTTATGTTGGCAAGAAACTAGTAATGTAGGGAGATCATCGGAGCTGAGAGCACTGATACGTAAGACTGATGGGCTGTCACGAAGGGGGAAACATAAACACACATTGAATTTTGATTAGATTATACATCTGTCTTTGCCTGGTGTGTGCGTGCGTTATGTTTCAGGTCAAACCTGGAATTACTGACTTCGATTTGTTGTGCTTTGTATTGTCCGTTAGGTGCTTTACATGTTACCTTAAAAAAGGAAGCAGGAGAGCTGCAGCTGATTGATGAAACTAAATCAATCTTTAAAAGGATTTGGAATAAAGGATGTCTCCTTGTGCTTTGCACATTTGCCTGCTTCAAACCTTAATGGACTTGTTACCTTTTGTTTACAAAAAAAAAAGTTCTAAATTGGTCTTAAGTGGTTCAGCTCATTGTCTTTTCTGTCTCTCACCCGGTCTGGAGCCTCGGTGCTGCTCAGTACTGATATAAGACGCTTTTATTAAATATAAAACACTAGCAGGTCACTGTAGGCCACCACGGTTAGTCCAGGATCTACTGTACATGGTTCCACTAGTTGGTGCCTCGGGAGAAAGATCACGTCCCACACAAACGGCCTTTTCACTGTTATTGCTTCAGACCTCCCAGTTATTAGAATCAGCTCAAATGTCCCGGCAAAGGGTGGATTAATACAACTGAACATAGCTCACACTCATTATTTCTGCACCACCCTCTCACGCTCCTCTCCCCCAACAGGAGGCCTGTCTGCAGGGCAACCTAATAGCCAACTGCCTGGAGCAGCTGTCAGACCCTCACCCCCTGCTCCGCCAGTGGGTGGCCATCTGCCTGGGCCGCATCTGGCAGAACTTCGACCCGGCGCGCTGGTGCGGAGTCCGGGACAGTGCCCACGAGAAGCTCTACACCCTGCTCTCAGATCCCATCCCTGAGGTAAGATCAACGCTGCTGCTTTTTTTGTGTCTTTTAATAAATAAAACATTCAGATCAACATTTAAATAGTCTTTTGTTGAAAGAGGTGAAACAGGTTCCAGCCTTTAGGATTTTATTACCAGTCTGTAAATGTGACTTTTCTGGGATGGATGTAAATCTGCATTTGACATTTCTCTTGTTTGCAGACAAAGACAAATCTTTCTAATAGTCCTAAAAGAAATGTTTACAGAAAATTTCATAGGCTGATGAGTCATTTTTATTTTAAAGCACTCAAAGTCCCCACTGTCACCAGCACAGCCTAAAAGGAAATCTTTGTTCAGTTATTGTGAAAAAAAAGTAGGATGCACTACTATACAAACATGCAGGAGTCACACACATGGTGCAGAAATAATGCGTTCCTACAGTGAGCACCGCGGACTGAATGAAAACACACACACAGTGTGGAGACTGGGTCATGTTTCGACCACTGGGACAGTGAGGCAGAGTTTGCCCTGGAATTCACCCAGACACTTGGTGCCCAAACATCTGTTTGTAGCGGTGAGTTGCTCCTTCTTCCGGACGGACAGCTGCTTCGGCCGTAGCATCAAAACTTAGGCCTGATCTCTTTGTGTCCACACACACTTTTTCAGCTTTATTCTACATATTTAGTGTTTGCAGTGTGTGTGTGTGTGTGTGTGTGTGTGTTGACTGATGATAACCGACTGCATCATTATAAAGAAATAGCACAATTGCAGGTGCATGATTACATTTTAAAAGTTCTCTTTGGGTTCTGTGTCGAGGCGCCTCAGATGCTGTGGAGATGACGGAAAAATCAGATGAGAAGTTCAGCAGAACGGGAACAGAAAGTAGAAGAAGAGGGTTTAGTTAAAGCTGCTCACTGCAGCACCACACACACAGAGATGACATATGAATACATACATGTGTCAGTGTTTTTGTTGACTGGTTAAAGAAAGAAAGAGTGAAGCTGTAATCACACAGTCCATAAGGAAACGTCAAGGAAGCGAACCATTTCTCATTTGCTCTCAAGTCACTGCAGATTTATGACTCTCTTTTCCTGCAGGTTACACAAAGGAAATTACAATATGTTCGCTGAAATGTTCCAGGTGATCGTTATAATTGGAGTAAATCAGACAAAATCAAAGCAGTAGCTGTAGCTGTAGCTGTAGCTGTAGCGGTCTGTTGTAGGAACCAAACATCGCTGTGGCGACGCATCCTAATGCCTTCACATGATACACCTGCATATGCGAATGTGCCTCACTTTATGAATCCAGTCCCACTGGAAAAGTCTTTCTGTGCGACAGTGGGTTTGGATTAAACACCCAGCGAAGCAGGAGGAGAGAGCAGTGGGTCATAATGACAGACAGCATCAGCAGATGACGTCCCGCGCCCTTCATAGTGTTCGTGTCGCCGCAGGTGAGGTGTGCAGCTGTCTTCGCTCTGGGGACGTTTGTGGGGAACTCTGCCGAGAGGACAGACCACTCCACCACCATCGACCACAACGTAGCCATGATGCTGGCCCAGCTCATTAACGACGGCAGCCCCGTGGTCCGCAAGGTCACTGCAGGCGATCCACTTTATGGCACTGTTACACGCCTCAGAGTTCGAAGCTTGGTGCCAACGTGCTGTTCGTTTGCTGTGTGTGTGTGTGTGTGTGTGTGACAGGAGCTGGTGGTAGCGCTGAGTCACCTGGTGGTCCAGTATGAAAGCAACTTCTGTACGGTTGCCCTCCAGTTCATAGAAGAAGAGAAGAACTACACAGTGCCATCGCCAGCCAACACCGCAGGTAAGGAGACGCGCTCAGAGCGTTGGTCTGTGCGGGGTGAAGGTCGGAGCCCTGGTACAGCGTTGTCAGCGTTTCTGTGACTACAGGTCCACTATTAGCCACTGTTAGTGGGTGGACACTGGTCTGGGACGTCTGTCGTCTGACTACTGTTTCTATCCAGCGGACTGACGCAGACATAGTGGACGACCACAAATACCTGGGAGGACACATTGACAATACACTGGACTGAGTTAAAAACACAGGAAGGGCCAGAGTTGTCTCATGACCCACGACCGTCTCATGGGTCATTCGCCATCTGTAGAACAATGATCAGGAACTCCCATGATGACTCAGACCATCCTCTGTGCTGCTGCATGCTGGGACAGCAGGCTGTTGTGGCAACAGACTCCATAAACAGATTCATTTCGGAGACCGTTTAATGTCCTCTGGGGTCAATAACGTGTTTCTGATTCTGATCTCTTAATTGATTCTGACCCCAGACCACATGTGTCTGTCAGAGGCTGTAGATTCACACACCCGATGGACTCATTGTGCTCCTGTTTTTTCACACGCAGAGCCCGGTAACCTGACTCCAGTGAGGGACAGCCCAGCCATCCCGCGCCTGCGATCCGTCAACTCCTACACCAACATCCGAGCTGCCACCACGGCGCGGAACCTGAACAAGAGCCTGCAGAACCTCAACCTCAATGAGGAGGGTAGGAGTTGCTTATGTCCATCGGGTACACGTTACAGCAACAGTCTGAGGAGAACATCCGCGACTGAGCTCTCTCTGACCACATTCACATTCCCAGGGCTCATTCCCACACGCTGCAGTGTTTATCATCAATAGGTGCGGTGCAGAGCATTTCCACTCTCCACCAATCTCCATTTTGGCGCTTGGGTACGTTTAAGTCGGAGTGAGGTTGATAAGAAGAGCTAGTGCCGGGGATCACTGAGCCTGACAGCTGAAATGAAGTTATGAGCAGACCTCCAGCTACACGGAGTCGTGCCTTATTGATTGATTGATAGATATTGGTTTGACTTTTGGCTTAGTGTTTATTATACAACAACAAGAGACTTTTTTGGCACCTTAACAAAAGAAGAAGAAGAAGAATCCAATGTATTTCTGCATGTTACAATGAAATTTCTTCTCTGCATTTGACCCTTCCCAGCAGTGAGCAGCCACAGGCGGCGCTCGGGGAGCTGGCGCTGGGAATCCATCCTGCTATTCCTGCTTCCGAGCCCTCTGCCTGAACCACTGAGCTACCGGGTCGCTCTATAAGCTCTATAAGCTCTAGCTTTACCAGATGCTGCATTTATAGTGCTCTTGTTTTTTACTCATTCAGGTGGACCAGCAGCCTTTTCTCCTGGGAACCTGAGCACCAGCAGCAGTGCCAGCAGCACCCTGGGGAGCCCCGACAACGATGAGTACATCCTTTCCTTCGAGACGATTGACAAAATGCGGCGGGTGTCCTCTTATTCGTCCCTCAACTCCCTCATAGGTAACGCCCTGACAGTCTGTTCATTACGTTTATTCCATGTGCATTACGCCTATGTGCAGCTCCACCACTGGTGGACCCTGGGTAGTCTGAGAACATCATCCCAACGTCTGTGAGGCAAGCTGGGAATGTGGATGAGCGTGGGTTTTCCTGATACACAGTGAAGCGCTCTCAGGTGATCAGCAGGCTCCACCACGCGTCCCGACAGCCAGGAGAAAAGCCATTAAGTGACTCCCACCCCCACAGGGAAGGGGAAAGTCAACCTGGGGGTTCCCTTGTTCTGTCGTTGCATTTTAAGTTACAAACCTCCCTCAGCTGTCCCGCTGTGTTTTCTTTTTCTGCATGGCACCGTGGAAAATGAGTTGAAATGGAAAACAGAAGGGAAAAGTAAATTGAGCTCTGGAGAACAGTGAATTTGTGTTGGCATGAAAGTAGGTTCTGGTGCGATAATGAAATGTCTCGCTGAGCACTTTCTTTGATTCCTTCCTTAAATGAATGCTGCCTTATTTCAGGCGCACCTGGCTCAGTCAAACTCAGCTTCGCGTCGGTCCTCGGAGGACGCAACCCAATTTCCTCCACACTTTAAATGTAACTTTTAGCACAGTGTGACGTGCTAGAACACTTTGTCTGCCCGTCTCCCCTGTATGATAGGTGCATCAGGTCATCTTCTAATCTGGGCTTTATCAGCTAATGCGGGGTGGGTCAAACTGTAGGCCAGCGGCTCCAGTAGGATTTTTATTGGTACCGCCAAAGACTAGAAATGAAAAAACAACAATCACAACAGCCTGGCGCAGTGCTCGCTCTCATTACCCCTTTAAACCACCGGGTTAGCATTCAGTGTGCGCCGAGACCTGTTTCCAACTCCTGGCTGTGAGGTCCCCCGTGTAAACACATTAAAAGACATATTGGTCTCACGCCTACTAAGCTGTAGCCCCGCCACTGCTGAGGCAGTCCCAGCCTCCCCGCACGCTTGTTTTCTAACTTCCACATCACGGTGCATAAGCAAGCAGGGCACAGCAGACAAACGCATGTTGGTAGCAGCATTCAGGAGGATTGAATCGCCTCGTGAACAGCAGCAGCAGCAGCAGCAGCACATCCCTCCACAGGAGGAACGTATTCACAGCTGTATAACATCTGTTTGTCACATCATGGGCTTGGGTTGATTCGAGGGAGCTGACGTTTGGACCAGGGAGCTGACGCTCTGACACCCAGAACCGCTGTGCGCTCACCCGCCCTGCTGACGCCTCCCTGTGAAATATTTGTGAAATATAAATTTCCTCGTTGCTTTAAAACTCTTTGATGCATTTTTTTATGCCTCGACCATTTAAAGCTCCAAAAAATCGCTCTGTGCCGCTTAAAGTATTTTATGTCATCTGCCAGGATGGAGGAGGCCATAAAACGGTGATGCAGTGGCTTCATTTAGCCAGTGGTTAACATCTTTACTGCTGTTCATCCATTTTACCCTGAACACAAGTGTCACGTCAGGACACGGCACTGGTGCAGTGTTCAGCCAGTGAGTAATGTCCCGTGTGTGGACCGCGTAGAGGCAGCGCGCTGTAATTTGTGTGCACCCGTAATGCAGCGCGACACTTACACGGGAGAGGAACCGTTCGTCACATCTATCAAGTGGCTGTTTACTGCAGCAGCTAACACGCTGGCTGGCCATCGCTAATCAGATCCTGCCCCTCAGGCTGCAGCCTAATCACCTCTTTAACTCCCTCGCTCACTTTTCTCGCCCTCTCCATCCTTTCTCGCTCTGGTTGCCTCTGTGGTCCCCCTGTGCCATTCCTCACGGCATGCACGGCACACAAAGCACTTATTCTTCTCTGTCCTCTCGTTAGTTGACTTGATCGCCACTCGTTTCATACGGGGGTCACGTTCTCAGAGATGCCTACAGGTTGTGAGTTTAGCATTTCCACTCTGACTGACAGACAGAGGAGTGAAGGTGACAGGCAAGAGGACATTTAGAGGGAGACAGAGTAGAAATGGAAAAGACCCGGTGACAGAGACGGAGGGTTGTTGCACTGGAGGCAACGTGTCAAAGCAAATAAAAGCCCCAAATAAAGGGAGGATGTGTGAAAGAGGTCGTTGATTACACAGAGCAAGCAGTCTGCCCTAATGTAGCAGGAGAAGATGGCACGTGAGCAAACACGCAGTCCACCGCAAAGATGAGGAGACTGACAGATGGACAGAGCCACCTGACAGCAGCGAAGCTCCAGTGGATGAGGAGAGCCCCGCTGCCTGTGTGCGTCTGTGCAAACGTGTTGATTAACGATGTGCATTACCTGACACCGGAGTTCATTCGCATCCGACCGCTGCAGGAGAAGAAAAGCACTGGTGCTCATGAGGCGCTCGTGCATTACCGCCGCTGTAGTAATGA
>JAUMHF010000001.1:19493792-19513392 GCA_032359275.1 Microctenopoma steveboyesi
CGCATCCGACCGCTGCAGGAGAAGAAAAGCACTGGTGCTCATGAGGCGCTCGTGCATTACCGCCGCTGTAGTAATGAGCCGCGGTGATTTGTGTTCTGCAAACAGCCGCCTGTTTGCAGAGCTTGTTGAACTTCTTTGCTTTGTGTGTGTCCTCTCCAGGTGTGTCCTTCAACAGTGTTTACACCCAGATCTGGAGAGTGTTGCTGCATCTCGCTGCAGACCCGTTTCCCGAAGTGTCCGATCTGGCCATGAAGGTCTTAAACAGCATTGCATACAAGGTAACGCCGTGTGTCCAGTCTTTTGAAGCTGCTGGACACTAAAGCTCACACAGAGACGTCATCGTTACAGTGTTGAGACGCTAAGAATTTCAGCTTTCTGTGCCGTTGTCTCTGTTACAAGTCAAGATATGAGTGTCGACTGTGTTTTTCTCTCTGTATCCATATGTCAGTTGGTTTTCGCCGCATGGCTGTGCTGTGAAAAAGATCCCTTTCCAGCGCTCACCCTCCCGCTGCCATTTTGCTCCTGCAAAAGCCCATTACTTTTGTGCAAATGCAATTAAGGGCCAATGACTCCCCCAGGCTTGGCAGCGCAGAGCAGGGCAAAGAGGCTGCTGTAACTTAAGGAGCCATAATAGCCGCTGTAGTCCACCACCCATCCTAACCCGGAGGCAGAATTTCTTGTTGTCCCTTCTGTTACTTTCACACTCAGACTCCCTTCTGGACTGCAATAAGGGCTTGATTTACAATATAATGCAGTCTTTTGTGTGACCGCACTGTCTGGCAACACGCTGTCGTAGTATTACTTCCTGAGCACCTGCACAGCCGAAGTCAGCTGAGCAAAGACTGGCGACATATTTGTAAAAATTAGCTCTCTGACAGCCAGCATATGGGAACGAACAGATTTCCAGCCGAATAAATCAGAATTTAGTCCAGGACTGCACGTATCCCCAACCTTCTGCGCCTGTTGTTTACACACGGTGCAACTCTTAATTGATAAAAATGAGGAGCGTCTCTAAAGTGGCAGAAACACGGAAAACAGTGTTTGAAAGGAATAAACTCGTCTGCAGAAATCTGACTGTGGTGACATCGGCTCATCTTACAGCTGTGACACGATGTAAGAGACGGAGGTTCTAGCCGTGCTGTCTCTTTAACTGAAAAAAGAAGGGAGTGATAATTGTTCTGACATTTAAGGAGGAACATGAAAACGATCTGTTTATCATAGATGGAGCGACTTTATTTTTCTGCAGAGCTCGTCAGAGGCAGCTTAATCACATTTATCCCAGGTTCACAAGTGTTGACATCAGCTCTTTTAATTAGGATTCTGAATGTCAAATGTTATCGATTTGTAACTAAGCGAACAAGGTCATCAGCTAATTAAACTAACCTAGATGCCTCTCAGATGGGAGGTTTGCATCTCCTCATTTACTCCAGCATCTGTTTCTATATATAAACACAAGGAAAGAAACAACTGATTTGTTTTTTGTTGGAGGATCGATTTACATGTGCTTTTACTAATGGACACCTTCACTCTGCTCCGTTTTTACTTTCAAATGAGCTCCAGCAGGATTAATGCTGCAGTATCGAGCCCACTTTTGACATTTGAAATGTCTGTTTTTTTCAGCGCGGTGTCTGTGCCGCTCTCACACACTCTGTCTGCCGCCCATCCACTCCCTATGTTCGCCTCCCAATTTGTCAGAAATCAGCATATTTCTCAGTTATCTGGTTTTCTGTCCTCATCGGACTGATGTTGTTGTGCTTGGGCAGGAAAACTACTTAGATTAGCAGCAAAGCTATTACCATAATAATCCTGACTGCTAGTACTGTTTTGTTTCCTTTTCAATTGCCTCTTAATGAAGCGCTGACGGCTAACCCTAGTAACCGATGTCTTTTTACCATCACAAATTCAGCAGAGTGTTCGTGTGTGTGTGTGTGTGTGTGCTTTGCACTTAAAAACTTTTCTTCCACCCTCTCAGCCTTTTAGACGCACACAATAAACAAAAGATACTTGCCATAATTTTGCAATTAGCATAGAAATCTAATCAAGTGCAATCCCAGGTAGTAAAATGTGTTTGCCTGTGTTAACTGGATTTCCACTGCACACAGTTTTCTCTGCACCTTGCTTGAGTAAACAACAGCTCTGCTATTCATCAGTGATGCTTTGCCTCTATTGTCTTTATTAAGTTTACCCCTCCCCTATGAGCAGCTCCTAGACACCTCACAATGAAGCGCTTCTATTACCTGCTCCCCTTAATGAAATAAAGTTCTGGAAATTTAGGTGAACTTTGTAAAGTGCTGCACATCTGTTCACTGTTACAGCAGGACCAGTCGTCTAACTAAACCACATTCCTCCTCTTTAGGCCACGATGAACGCCCGGCCTCAAAGGATCCTGGATTCTGGTTCGCTCACCCAGTCGGCTCCAGCAAGTCCCACGAGCAAAGGCACGCACATCCAGCAGGCTGGGTGAGAGGACATGTCTCACAAACAGAGATATTCACTCACATTTACAGTAAAGCCCACAAACATGTGCGTCACACACACACACGCAGCCTCCAGCAAGACGCTAGTTTGATTTAGAACATTTTTTTGCTTTGGCAAAACCTCTCGACTGAAACACAATAATACTGAGTGAAACTCTAATAATTTGAGATGAGAGCAGTGTGATGGCCAAAGAGAATTATTTTAGGCCCAGTATCAGTGTCTAGAGCCATAAATGTCTCTTTCTCCCAGGGGGTCTCCTCCCATGCCCAGCACCAGCAGCTCCAGTCTGACCAATGAGGTGCCCAAACCCCCCACCAGAGAGCAGCCAGCCACACGGCCACCCTACACCCCCACTCTGGGAGGACAAGCGCCCCACTCCCACCAGTTCACCCGCACCCGCAAGATGTTCGATAAGGGGCCGGAGCAGGTGACGGGAGATGCTGCTGATTGGCTGTAAAGGTGGAATGTTTCTGGCTGGTTTAACTGTTGATGCGTGTGTCCACATGTTCAGGCGGCTGAGGACGGGGACGAGCCGGGCGCTCACAGGAACTACATCAGCGCCGCCCTCCAGACGGGCCTGTGCGACTGGAGTGCAAAGTATTTTGCGCAGCCTGTTATGAAGGTAGAGTTCCCTGAGGTTCCTCTTCCTCCCTCTTCCTCTCCACCTCTCGCCTCGTCCTGCCAGGCGAAACTTATTTGAAATTCAACAATGAGAACAGAACAAGTTAACACAGTCGAGATGTTGCTTGGACGAGACGCGGGCGTATTAGTGAAAGTGCAAACGCGTGTTTTTTGAAATCATTCATTAAAAAAACGAAATCTCCAGGCTGCTCCTGCACCAACCAATCGAGTTCTTGAACTGCAGCTTGAAGTGGTTGCTAAGCAACAGAGAAAATAGTCGGTTTTCACATAAATATTGATGTGAAGCGGTGTTACAGGTGGACGTTTGTCATGCATTTTACAGTGGCTGTCAGGAGTGAGCACATGAACTCTGTGTTATAGAGTTTATTTGAAAAAGTAATGAAGTCCTATGGAAAACGGCAGGGAAGGGACCAGTCACAGTGTGAGGAAGTACCTGCTGCTCGTTCAAGATGGCTTCGCTGAATAATTTAGCTCTTTGAGCTCCATAACTTCACTTTCTTTAGAGTCAACTTTTCAATTAGAAGAAGTAGTTGGGTTTTTTTTACCAGGCGCAGTAGGTGGTGTCACATTCTGTTACACTGAACGATGCTGCAGCATCACGGTTTTTTGTAAATGGGTTTACTAAAACATGCCGGCCTCCCAAAAAAGTGCAAGGAGCAGTGTCAGCACATTTTACCAAGGTTAAAAAGAAGAAGGAGGGAATTGTTTCATTAAGAGTCGAGCGTAAGGGTCAGGTAGCAGTAAGGAGAGTAGGAGAGATGCAGAAAGAGAGGGAAGTCAACGTAGTACAGTGAAATGATTACAGCACAGAAACATGTGGGGCAGTGAAAGTGAAATGTTTG
Organism: Microctenopoma steveboyesi; assembly: GCA_032359275.1. NCBI lineage: Eukaryota > Metazoa > Chordata > Actinopteri > Anabantiformes > Anabantidae > Microctenopoma > Microctenopoma steveboyesi. The sequence continues at coordinate 19,497,755 of JAUMHF010000001.1, forward strand.
GAGGGGGAGAGAGGAGAGACAACACTGGTAGATGAGGATGAAGAGGTAACACGGGGCAGCTGACAGTGAAGTAAAGAGGTCTAAGGAGCATGGCGGTGAGAAGAACGCCATGAAAGAGAGGCCTGAAGCGGTGATGAAAAGCAGGGAGATGAGATGGACAGGAAGAGACGAAGAGGAGGAGGAGGAGGAGGAGGTGTGAGGGTCTCATCGTAGTGCATATCAATATGCTGTGTTAGCAGAAAATTTGAGTGCTGCCATAAAACTCCTCTCCATAGGTGTGTGTGTGTGTGTGTGTGTGAGCAGCTCAAAAAGTCTGCACGCAGGTTATCATATCACCGTGTCAGCAGCATGAGAGCAGAGTGTGTGTTTCAGAGAGAGGGAGGAGGAAGGACGTCTCCTCACATTAGAGACTGGGGAAAAAGGTGTAGGTGTGTGTGTGTTTGGTGGGGGCATAAGAATATTTGTCCTTTTTTGGACGTGTGCTAGAATTTTTCCCTTTTTTTTCTTGTGTTTTTTGGAGATAATCTTGGTCAGTAAAACATAAAATAATGTGTGTGTGTGTGTTCTGTTGCTGTGTGCATCCTTCAGCCATATAATATGACACACAGTGTGTAGAGCTCTGTGGAGAATGAATGCAAGCGTCTCACACACACACACACACACACACACACTTTTCTCCTCATTATACGTTACATTAGCAGCTTACGCAGTTGCACGACCACAACCCTGGTTGGGAACCACTGTATCAGCTGGCTCCCACCCCGGCATACGCAAACACGCTCGCACACGCTTCCTCTCTCACCTGTTAGCGCTTAGTGTGCCAGCCTCAGTCTGACAGATGAATCCACCTGCTCTCGTGGCAGCGTTGAAAGCCTCAGAGACGCTGTGCGTGGTATAGAGCTAAACGTGACCAAATATTTGATTATTCTCACGCGCCGCTCAGACGTGATGAAGTGTTAAAGTGTGATGTGTTTTTCTAAAAGCTGAGTATTGATTTCGTACAGTAGTATGAGCGACAGGAGGCCGTAGCTCTGTGTGTGTGTGTGTGTGTGTGTGTGTGTGTGTGTGTGTGTGTGTGTGTGTGTGTGAGCACGGGGGAGGTCTTGCTGTAGGAATGTGCTTAATAAGCACTTCCTGGCAACCATCATTTAAAACACACTCACGCACATTATTTCATTTTCTTATGTTGTCTGTCAAATGGGCATAGTGGCAAACTTTTTAATTTACAACTAGCAAACTCTGATAAATCAGTTTGTTATGTTGTGCATGTTTATTATAAAGCTGGCACAAAATCTGCAGGGACTTAATAAAGGTAATACTTTTCATGTCGTCCCTCCCAGACCAAAGACTCTGGTCTGAGTCACCACGTGAACGTCACTCAACGCTGCAGCTGAGTCCAGTGGAAGCGACCTAACCATCCTGGTCTGAGCCAAAGCAAAGCTCACGTTGTTTTTGTGACTCGTTAATGTCACTTCATACACAACAACACAAGCACGGCCCACCCAAACTGCTCTCCTTTCCCGTCCCTACCTCACAACGCGGCTCTGCAGTCTGTGACCCCTGCTCGTTATACACCTCGCATCGTGGTCACGGTTTAGCGCGTCTCCCTCAAACCACAGACTATTAAAATGAATTACAATTATTCTGTGGCTGCATTAAGAAGCTGGATACTACACCCCTGACATTTAAATTTTATTCTTGAGACCACTCACCTGCAACTAAAATGACCTTTGACCACCATTCTTAATGATTAGTCTTTGTTTAACAGTCCTATAGTTATGAAACGTTATGAAGAGCTGCAGGTTCCTTAAAGTCCCCCCAGTGTGATGGGGCTGAGCAGGTGCTGTCTAATTCACGCGTACACTGTGCTGCGCAGAAGCAGAAGACTTTTTTTGTGCAGGCAATTTCCTTTTTGTGTTAACACGTGCCGTAAATGCACGTGAAATATCTCTGAGATATGTGGTGACCTGTGTGTTCTGGTGGGAAACTAAATGTAACTGTGTGAGTGACCTCGCAGAATGACGTAGCATGTGCAGAAATCGTCATAAGTAAAGTCGGGTCAAACAGTTTCCTGCTTGTTTTACCGACGGAGACGCTGTATTTCTGCGTCTTTACTGAGCTTGCGACATATTTAAGGCGCTGAAGGGGAGGATTGTTTGCACAGCACTTCTCCTACCAACCGCAAAGTGCCTCGCGAAGTGTACAGGCATGAGCACCAAAAAATCCATCTGCTGTTTCATAGCGATGATCCCTTTCTCCTGCTCAATGTTTCTCTCCCTTCTCAGATCCCGGAGGAGCATGACCTGGAGAGTCAGGTGCGGATGGAGCGGCAGTGGAGGTTTCTGAGGAATGCCCGCGTCAGAAGGCAGAGCCGGAGCACCACACAAAGAGGTTGGTGTGTGTGTGTAGCACATCCTTTTGAGGGCCATTTAAATTTAGCAGCACTGACTGGCTAGAAGAGCCTTCTGAAGCCCACGACTTAAGAGTTAATTGGTCCTCTGGGGGATTTTTCTTTTGACATGTGAGAAACAGGTGCGAGAAGCTGTGGACTGCACTTTAAATGGAAAATTCATTTGCACAGACACAACTGGAAATCAAATGAAATCAAATATCAAAATGTCAGCCCGAGTTTTTATTTCACTCGTCTCTTGGTAAAGGCCAGGCGAGTTTATTCATCATCCACATTTCATACACGAGGCAAGTTCAGAGTGAACAGATGCATAAAACCTCAAAGGTCACCATGGTAACAAAGTGGTCTCCTGTTTGAGACTGGCTCTCTACTAATGCATACAAATAAAGGTAGAGTTTAGGTAGGAGGGATGTTACCTGGGTCAAAGCTGAAGGTGTTGGAGCCAAGAAGATACCGCGATGTGAAGTAAAGACGTCTTAACGTTATGGAAACCTAAATGTACCAGCTTAGACAAGAATCCGACCATCTCATGAGCGTCTTTCTGCTGTGACGCCGCTGACATCACCGGGGCCTGGGATGACGCAGCAGGTGCCGTGTTACAGGCACGTGAGCATGTGAACCCACGTTTGTTTCTGAATCACGGGACTCCCCTTTCCCCACATTAAAGAGCCGGCATACACTGTACACACAGACTTCCCAAGTGTAGCGAGAGCTTTTTCAAACAGAATAGCTAACACCCCCCCCCACACACACACACACACACACACACACACGCACACACAGAGAGAGAGTCACGAGGCGGCTGGCGTCAGAGCTGAGGCTTGCTCACGCATGTGTCTCTTTCTCACTGCTCGCTTAATCATTGAACCTCTATCCACACAGTTTTCTGAAAGAGAGAAGTAGTAGGGCTGCCCCCATTCAGTCTTTTCCCTCCAGAGAGTAACGAGACGTGAGACGAGAAGGAGGGCGGGTGGGATGAAAGGAGAGGAAGACGGAGGAGGAGGAGGAAAGCTAGGAAGAACAGGAGAAATAAAGCGTTTCTTTTGCATGTAAACCTCGTTTGACTTCCCCGCTGATGGAAAGTCTACACACATCACAGCGGTTCTAAGGTCCTCTGGGCAGTTTTAGATTTCACAGTAGTTCTGTATCGAATGTGCTGACAGCACAAACAAAAGCAAGTTGATGATGGATTTTGCTCAGGTTTTACCCACAGGCCTCGGTTTCTTTTATCCGCTCCTTGCTCCAGCCACATTTTTCTATCACTTCTGCATCTGTGATGAATTCAGAATGGGTTTCTCCATCATTCTTTTTCGTCTCGTTGTGGCGGTCCCAGGAGCGCGTTCAGGTAGCCAAGGACAGGCTGGCAAAACGGACATGTGTTGTTGCTATGACAACATGTGGTCAGGCAGTGAAGGTATCGGTTGCATGCGGTGTACTCGCATCGAAGCCTGCCAGAGGGGGACACAACCACACAGTTTTTCTCTCCCTCGTAGTAGAAAAACCCTCATATCGCGTATTCATCGGTGTCATGCAGCTTCTCACAATTACTGAATAGTTTCTGGAGACTTTGAGGCGCATTTTGTTTTCAGACGTCATGACTCTGGTTGCTCAGACCAGTATCTGAGACCCCAGTAAAGCAGCCGTGTTTGCAGTAGTTGGCTGATTACAGCTTGCCCTGATACATAAATGTAACGTTTGCACAAGTTGGAAAACGGCGACGTCGCCCTTTACTGTAAGAAAGCTATGCTGCACTTTGTCACCGTGCTCAAGTAGTTGTCACTATACAAAAACGGCAGTAACAGAGTAAGCAGGAGGTGGTAAATGCTTGTATTTGGTGTCACACTCCACCTCCCTGTCACAGGTGTTTCCCGGCTGGATGATCAAATATTCATCAACCGCAACCCCGGAGTACCGTCTGTTGTGAAGTTCCATCCCTTCAACACCTGCATCGCTGTGGCCGACAAGGACAGCATCTGGTCAGAGACACGTAGCACTGGAGAAAACCACAACTCACACACGACTCATTGTGTGTTCAGATGTTGCTCATACTGTGTATGTGTATTTGTTGTAGTTTTTGGGACTGGGAGAAGGGCGAGAGGCTGGACTACTTCTACAACGGAAACCCTCGTTACACTCGCATCACAGCCATGGAGTACCTGAACGGACATGACTGCTCCCTCCTGCTCACTGCTACAGGTTGGGAAAGTGCACACGATACAGTTCGCACCCAAAAACCTGGATGGCTCGCAGTACTGCAACCAGGGCCGTTTCTGGGTCTGCGGGGGCCCTATGCAAGATTATTTTGGGGGCTCCTGATTTGAGTCGATATAACAAATTTAATCCCTTCAATTATCATAGTAGGTTCTCAAACCTGAAATTAAAAACATGATTCAAGACTCAAACAAGATTCAAATAACTGTTTGTATCCAAAGTTTTTTGTTTTATGAGATTCAACCACTTGGGTCTCCCACGTGCTAATGCAACAGCGTACCTGCAACATTTTACAGTTTACAAAGGTTTCTGTCAACATTAAAGAGCAAACATAACCTGAGAGATATTTGAATTACATGTAATTCTAATAATATAAGCGGTAGCTTGGGGGCCCCCTAGTGGCCGCGGGGCCCTATGCCTCTGCATAGTCCGCACAGCGCAAGAAACGGTGCTGACTGCGACCCTTAAAACAATGCAACAACCTTCTGTAGAAACAAATCTGTAAAACACACACAGAAGCTCACATCTGTCTTGTTCTGTCTGAGCAGTGACATGAAACTGAGGAGGATGATATATTTCATCGCACACTGGGACATTACTTATACAAACAGACACAATTAAAGGAGCAGGATGTAAATCAGAGTGCGTGTTTCTGTTCACACAGGTTTTCAGTGGTAGAGGCTCACTCAGCCTTTCAGGCCTTTTACGATGCTGCTCTCTCTCTATTGATTTATTTTTCAGATTTGTATGTGCTCATGCATCAACTCACGCATGTTTGTGGCGTGTTCTGAAAGCGCCGGTCTTCAAAGTTTTCATCAAACCAACACGCACTTCCACATCCATTAAGATTACAAACGAAGCGCTGCTCCTCGCGCCTCGCTCTTTTTGTCCGCGTTCGTTTCCTGGCTCTCACTCGCTGCTGTCTGTATGTTCTGTCTCTCATCCCTGCCTCCGCCCTGCTTTCTGTGCAGATGATGGAGCGTTACGTATCTGGAAGAACTTCGCTGACCAGAAGAACCCGGAGATGGTGACGGCGTGGCAGGGCCTGTCTGACATGCTGCCCACTACCCGAGGTCAGCCCTCCGTCAGCACTCACAGTAAAGATCAAAGCTCTATTTTACTCTCCGGTCTTCACCCATAGTGCCACCGAGAAATGCTTCCCACATTACCTCAGTGTCCATCCCATCCCTGTCACACCTCTCACCCACAGATCAACCAAGTGTCTACGGCATGTTCTCATTCACACTTTTGTTGAACGAACCAAAAAGAAAAAAAGAAAAACGTGAAGAACCGAGCTGAACTAAGCCTGAAGTAATGCTAATGCTAAAACACTGCGTGTCGTTCCCTGGATGCAGCGGTGCAGCGTGTGTCGTCATTTTCTGAATGGAACACGTTTCTTAAAAGGTTGAAAAAAATGGTCTCCTGAATTTCTCCTGAATTCCTGACAATGACAGATTTAACTGGCAGTAGACGGGGGGGTTGTCATAAGTGTTTTTATGGGCTGGTCAGCGCATCCCCATCTCCTCAACACGAGAGCAGATCGAATCTGACACGGTGGAGGGAAAACCAGTGCTTCCACTCTGTCCGGGTGTGTTTCTGTCACATCGTCAGCATTTGAAATGAAGGTCACAGCTTCAGCCTGGCAAAGCTGGAGGAGCCGTCCTACAAACTCTCACTCCTCACCTGTTGTGCTTTTTTGTGCCGCGCTGACATCATTGAATATTTTAAACTGGGGACACTTTTCTGCCGTGTTTACCTTTTGTGTCGTGACACACTTCCATATTTCGTGAGGCAGAGCTGTTCGCAAATACTTGCAACAGTCCTGACACCCACAGCACACACTTGTCAGTCTGCCCACTTGCGCGTTGCGCCCGCTTGCTCTCTCCGCTGCTCCACATTTTTCTGCCTCGAGCGTTTCTCAGCCGTCGTTTCTGGGCCACGGAACTTTTTAGGGAAACTGTGACAGCTAGGAGCGATGGTGTGTTTCTCTGAATAAGTAATAACCTGTTTGGTGAATGCAGTAGCTCAATATTTCTCCTGAAAAATAAGATTCCTAAACAACCCCGCAGACTAGCGTGGGCACAGGCGAGGGCAGTTAAGTGTGGGTGAAAAGTGCCACCTCCTATAGGCCGAGCCCACATTTGGCTAATTGGTAGCAATGAAGGCAGAGCTGTCAGGATGAGTGACTGGTTTACTCGATTCGTGTGCAGAGGTTTGGACCACACACTGAATGTGTGTCTGCGCCGTCACAGAGCCACAGAGTCCCCGGAGCAGAGAGGCGACACACTTAACTAGCATCAATGTCTGCCTGCCTCTCATGGCACAAGTCGCCCTGAGAGACACTTCCTCTGCAGTGGACTGTCTCGCAGCGAGCCACTGCCTTGGTTTCACTAAGACTTTACCGTTTAATGGTGTGCTTGTTATCCTGGGTGTGCTGTTAGTGACAGACGCTGTGTTCAGGCTGCAGCGGAGGCATCCCTTTTAATAAACAGCCTCTCCGTGGAGAAAGTTTTTCTGAAGAGTTCACATATGGGGGTTCAGATGTGGTGCACCCAGTTTCCCACTCCGCCTCCTCTCCCGGCGACGCCCACTAACCAGTGTAGTCACTGTACAATGAGCATATTTAGCATTAATTCATTTATATTTATTCAGCATTTCTGTTTTGATATCAATAATGTAACACCAAATGTCTCTGTGCTGCCAGAAACCTGCTCCACCTCTGCAGGCTGTGAGCAGGTTTGAGCTCGATCTCACACGCACATATACCTGCACACCGGGTCCTCAGTCATCCCCGTCCCTGTCGTCCAATAACGTGCTCGTGTGCTGTTTTTCATCAGTGAGCCATCTCTGTGGAGCGTCTGTGTCTTTCTGGCTTGTTGATGTTCTGCTGGTTCTTCTAAATTGTTTTATGTTTGTCAGCACCTGGAGAGAAGCTGAACAAGGCAGCAAAAAGAGTTTTCCCCACGACGACAAATCACGCCACAGCTCCGTTCATTGAATCACACACACCCTCAACACCAGGTTCAGTTATTTCTTGGCACACACAAACAGCGTAGTCCCATCGAGGCCAGCAGCAGCTCCATCCTCTCGCTCTGCTTTTTCCTCCTGGTGAGTTTGGAATAAATTTGAAATGTCTTTCAGACTTGGTGGTTGAGGGACTTTCTGAGGCAGCAGCACGGCTCACGCCGCTGTCTGTCTCTCTCTCTTCACTCCTTGATCCCACCATATCGCTGTTAGTCATTTGAGGGGCGCCATGATGGGAAACTGCAGTCTTGTTCATCTCTCTGCCGTCTGAATGTGTGTGAGTGTGTGGGTCTGCATGCACTGGGGTCCTAGCTAATGTGTTGCTTGCTTTGTTGCATTCCCGCTCTCCTTCCTCCTCCTCCTCCTCCCCCCCTCCTTCCTCCCTGCTCGCAGGTCTGGCCAGAAGGGTCTCCATCTATCTTGACAGAAGTAAGCAAGGAGGTGAGTGTCGCCATTCTTTATGTACACCCTCACTCCCAGAGCGAAGACGCAGCACGAAACAGCTGGCAGCGACCAGCCCATATTCTTTCACCTGTCCAGTGATTCTTCGTCACTTCATCCTCGTAACTCATCCCAAAATCCTAGTTATGTTTTGAAAAAAACCAAGTTTCAGAGCAAAATGTCATGCGTGTGTTTGACTGAAAGATGCACACAAAACTCTATTTGAATAAAGGCTCATTCTAAAAACAAGAACATATTCTGGTCTTTGGTCAGACCAAGCTCAATCCTAACTCTTCACCTATGAATGGCTTCTCTCGGGGATGAAGAAACTGTTTAATTAGAAGCGTGTCAGGGGGTCAACCCGCCAAACTCTGGAGAAACCGGTGAAATGTAGGTGCCAGTGGTTGGCACAGACGGGAGAGAAGGTATTGCTGAAGCTGCTGCAGCTGCGTTAGTATGCAAAGCGAGTCACCGGAGGCAGAGGGTTGTACAAAAACAAGAGGCAGATGGTTAGTAGGTAAAAGTGGGAGCATGCATCGAGCTAAGGTCGGAGAGAGGGTTTAAAGATCTGAAGAAATGGACAGGAAGAGGATTGATCAGGTGGAGATGAACAAAGAACCAGAGAGAGTAGAAAAGTTGCACACTGCTTTGAATGAAGGTCACAGTGTTAATGTCAGAAACACAAAGCAACCACAAACACAGAGACTGAGATTATACTGAGAGTCCCTCTAACGAAGCTCTGAGCCACGTAGTGTTAATAATGTTTCTTCTTCTTCATTACCTCGCTCTTCTCATTCACACCCCTGCAGCTTCTGTTCAAATCTCTTTTCCATTGGCTACAGAAGTGTAAGGAGGGCAGCCCTCTCCTCTTTCCCTTTAAGGACACAGATTTTGTCTTTTAACGTTTAACAGCCTTTACTCAAATATCCCTAATTGTATTTCAGATATCTAGAAAGGCATTTTGAATAGTCAGAATCACAACGTGACTGCTCAAAAGTCGAGTTTGAGATATCTACCATCTACTTTTGACTATCCATAATGAGAATTCTAGATATCTTTAACTATCTAATATCGACTGGTCATAATTCAAGTTAAAGATATCTCTAATTAAACAAATTTAGAGGATATCTTATTTATCTTTTTGGATGTCTCAAAGTAAGATATGACCAGTCAAAATGAAGCAGCAGATATCTTTAATTTGACTTCTGACTAGTGGAAATGATGTTGCAGACATCTTGATTGTATATCCTGTCTACTTGTTAAATGGTAGTGCTTGCCATAGATTCTGCACCGCTTTACCTCTGTTTGCGATACGGCGCATTGCTAACACTGGGATTTTCCTAAATAAATTGATTAGTTGAAACACTTAAATACTCAGACACAGAATGTCTCACTGGAGTTTTTTGGTTTTTTAGGAGTAAATTGAAAAGAAAAAGTAAAAACATTATTAAACATACATTGATCTCTGGCTGACTTTTAAGTATCAGTACTACTATGGATTAGTGCTAGTGCAGTCCAGTCAGCACTCGCTCCTAGGCGGGTCAGTATTAAGTGGGTGCAGTCAGGTGATGCCTGTAAAAAGTACTCTGGGTCTTACTCCATGTACTGTAGAACCCTACAGCAGATGCAGGTTGTTCATTAACACGACGCTAACGTGAAAGAAAACACAAAGTGTGTTAAGTGGTGTCTGAAAAGCAGTGCCATGTTGTCACAGGTCGAGTTTCTTTGCAATATATTCCTCCATCATGTGATTTCATGAGTTTCCAAAGGTCACCTGAAACCATATTTTAAGTTCCAACTGTGGGGGCCTCCCCTGGTCTGAATTATGCACAGTTATATTACAAATTAGTGCTGCTCTCCTGTCCTCAACGATCACGTCAGCAGGTGCTAAGGTCACGGAGGTTATGCCTCATTTTACAAGGTCTCTTATGAAACCTTGGCCTCCAAATGTCATAAAGTGCTACAGCAGGTAAGTCGCCCTGTCAGTCAGAGTACTCCCATAGATAATGTCATCTTCTATTAGGGACACATGCATGCCAGGCGAGTCCCCCGGTGATCCTGGGGAAGGTTTATAAGCAGAGTCCAGGGGGGACTTCTCAAAGCAAACCGGTACGGGAGAGAAGAACCAGCAAGGATGCAGTTTGGTTTAATGAGCTCCAGCGTGTGGGTGAGCTAGTCCATCACTGGAGGTAATGGCGCAGAATAAGAATGCAGAATAAGGACGGTGCCTCCTCAACGGAGAAGCAACTGGAGTGAAACCAAGATATTTATGCAAATAATAGATAAATATATCACAAATGAGAGATTATCTCAGCACACTGACACAGGAACACCTGCTGGCACCTTGGCTGTGTTGTCAGAGATTCAAAAAGCGAGAAGCCATTCTGCTAACGATATTTTTACCAGCTTTAATACTCACTACAGCTTTTATTATCTCAAGCAGAGAGGCGGGGACACGATGCGTGAAGAGAGAATGTATATAGAAACTATCCATACATCCACCTGCAAAGGAAGATTTCCAGCTGAGGAAACATTGCTTCTCTCACATCTCCGTTCTCTCTCTCTCTATTGATTTCTGGGTGGGTAACTAAGATCTGTTCAGGCCCGGGAAGGTGCCGTCTAAGGCTGAATTTCTTCCTGCAGCTGATTGTTGACCGCCAGACACAAAAACCGACGGCTGGGATTTAAGGTCGCACATCTGTTAATCTGTGAGCTCTGCCCCTATGAAATCCCAGTAAAGCTTTCAGACTGGAGTCGGGGAGCGTTTAGCCTTCAGAAGACGAGAGAAAAGGAGGAGATGAGGAAGATGGAGGGATAGCCAGAGGCAAGAAGGAGAGGTAAAAGGGGTAGCCTGGTAGCTCAATGCGTTCTTTAAGTCTCAGACAAGGATGCAGAAGGCCGCAGGTTCAAAACCCAGTCTGACTCCTAGTCCATCCCCTACCAGGTGTGTCCCTGAGCCAGCGCTAGCTGCCTGTAAGTCGATTTGGATAAAAGCGTCTGCCAAGCAAAGTAAAGAAAAAGGTCTGATAAAAGGTGGGGGTTATGCCCTGAATGCAGGGTCAGTGGTCCCCAGCGTTTCTTATCTGTCCTTGAGCAAGGTATTCGGATATTTGGTAAAAGCATCTACAGAATTACAAAGTTAAAAAATAAAGATAGTGAAAATAAATCAAATAAGTTAGAATGACACGTGGAACATCGGTGAAAATCATTGTTTCTGTTCAAAGAACAGGAAAATTAATGTGAAGTGGAACAATGCTTAGCATTGTAGCTGAAGGTAGCTAGCTTAGCTTAGCTTAGCTTTAGCACAGGCATGTTGCGTGATTTTAGCCAAGTTCAGTCATTCAGGTCATTACTCAATAAAATGTATACATAAAGATAACTCATGTAAATACAAAATGCTGTTTAAAATTAGGATTTCATTAATTAATATGTCCAAATCTGCCTGGGCCTATGTGAAAAGTAATTGCTCCCCAATAGTTTTTCACAGGTAATATTTACAGCTGCAGCAGCCACCATGAGAATATGAATAACTTTTAGGTCGTGTTCCAGTTGGCAGGTGGTGGTGTACACGGAGACCCCACCATCAGCCAAGACTTCCTCAAGCCAAAACAGCTGCTGGAGGACAGGGGTCAAACTGGGCTGACTGCAAAGATGGATTCAGAGAAAGCCAAACAACTTTGTGTGAATAAAACTTTGCATAAACATGTAAACATGATCATAACACGTTTTTTAGCTGAAAAACACCAGAGCTGCTGGATCATGTCCGCTGATGAGAGCGGTGAGAGTGAACGAAAACACCCCCTCGCTGTGGGGAATGTGCAGCAGTTCACTCCAACGATGTTGGAAGAAAGATAGACTACGCATCTCCTATGAAATAAAACCCGTCTCAGGAACTACCAAAAAATGTTAAATCAGCATGAGTTAAATATTTCGCTTCTATTATAGAAAAACACTCTTTTAGCCAAAAGGTGCTTTTTAAAAATGTTAATCTTGCCACGAAATGTTTTTGAATTTTCTACTAAGAAAATCAAACATCTGCGTTCTAACATTCTCCCACTGGAGCAGACCCCTGTATACAACCTTTCTCCCACTCTGTTTTTAACGAAATTCAGCCTGTGTCTTGTACATTTTTCTGTGAACTTATTTTACATACAAAATCTACTTACCTCTCCAATTGACATCATCCCTGCTCCTTTCTTAGAAGATGTCTTAGTTGGTCCAACTATCTGGTTAATTATTAGTAGCAGCCTGGTTATTGGTACAGGTCCTCCCTGTTTTAAGCATGCTATTGTACAACCCTTATTTAAAAAAACCTAACTTGGATATTCCAGAACTGGCCAACTACCATTTCTCTGAGAAAATAGTTTACTTACAACTCCTGTGCTATTGAGATGAAAATAAAACCATCACCAAAATAGAACCATCTGGAGGGGTTTGATGGTAACTGCAGAAGCTCCAGCCAGGAGAGAGTTGCAATACTTTTAGATTTGAGGCTGTGGATTCTTCTTAATTGTTTGCAGCCCCTGGTGGCATTCAGGGCACTACTCTGACATGGTTTACTTAGTAATGTAAGAGATGGCTCCTTCTCTGTGCTTCTCTATGCTTCAGGAACAATTCTCATCATCTGCCTCTCTTAATTGTGGAGTTCCACAAGGTTCAATTTTCGGTCCTTTTATTTACCCTATATATGCTCCTTTTGACTCTATTATTAGAAATCACAATGCCCCATTTCATTGTTATGCAGATGATACACAACTGTATCTCCCTTTAAACATGGACAACTCTTAACTCATTAAAGTCAATTATTGCATGCTTTCATGATGTAAAAAGCTGAATGGCAAATAATTATCTTCAGTTCAACGATGACAGAGGTTCTTTGGTTCCCCTTTAGGTACTTTTTCCCTTCATATGCATGAACATGCCAGGAATCTTGGGGTAATTTTTGACATTAGCATTCAAAAGCACGTCAAAGCTGTGGTCGAATGACGTTTCTTAGCCTAAATTAAGCCGGTCCTCTCTCTGAAAAATGCCAAATCCATTACCGCAGCCCTCATATCCTCAAGGCTTGACTACTGTCATTCCCTTTATTTTGGTGTCTCCCAGTCTCCCAGTGCCAGACTCATAACTGGAACAAAGAAAAGAGACAGAATCACCCCTGTCCTAATGACTCTGCACTGCATACCAGTTAAATACCGTATTGAGATTTGTAAAATTCTTTTATATGTTTTTAAGTCTCTCTAGCACCAAAGTACCTTTTAGAACTTCTTTGCTTCTATAATATGACTAGAAATCATAAGAAAGTAAGAAAGAGTGATCGAGCTTTTGTTGTAGCAGCTAAAAAGCTTTAGAACAGTCTGCTCCTTTCCATTAAGGACCTTAAGGCTACACTTATTCATTTTCCATAGCCTGTGCACTCTTTGTACTGTGATATTCCTTTGCTTTTGGAAACTGTTCAGCACTTTGGTCGACCTCGGTTGTTTTTTAATGTGCTATGTGAATAATTTGATTTGATAGATAACGATGGATAAAGAGGCAGAAACCGATTCCAAAACTTAGGAGGGTTGGTTGACATGCACTTCTTATTTTAGAATAAATGCTTACACTTATTTTCGTGTGTTGGGGAATGTTCTGTTCTCCTCCCAGCTCAGTTTAACCCAGATTTCCTCATTGCAGAGCTGCCAGCTTCAAAGGGAATTGCCTCCTCACTTGTCACAGCCTCGGAAATGAGCCTGCATCAAGTGTACCCGCGTACAACTGTGAACACGTTGCTGACTGAGCACAGTCCCCGTATGCTAACCGTCACCCCCCCGATCCTCACATGCGCCCACGCTACCAGCACGTTGTGACGCAGTGGAGGGTTTGAAGTCGACACATGGGGCCTGGGTTTTCCTGACAACCCAAGCCAAGTAGAACAGTAAAACGCCGTGCCACAGATGGTTCAGTGGAAGACATTTCAGCTAAGTCACGACTCCCAAAGAACACACGTGGAGAAAGAAGCGATGGAAAAGGCTCAACAGTGCATGTTTACCAAGAGCAAAGTCATGGAGTCTTTGTCTGTTTCCCCTCACCTACGATGAGCCAATTAGGATGAAAAGATGTATTCTGAAAGAATGAAGTGGTTTATTGAGCTGGAGATGGTTATTGATCATAACAATAAGGAGAGACGGGAGGAAGTGAAGCATGGTGTGATGAGCTTGGTGAAAGCGTTCATGGGAGAGAAAGACGACGGCGTCTTTTTAGGCACATTTTGTAGGAGGTTTGAAACTTCCGATTAGTATGTGGGGTTATCGCATCCACTGCCCCCACCTGTTTCTGCAGCATATGCTTGATGCCATCTGAACTCAGATGGATTCTAGTGTTCGGTCACTGAACGCACGCGGCGCCGCCTTCTCGTTTTCTTTAGGGCGCCATCTGTGGTGATACGGGTTCACACTCTCAAACACATTCGTGTCGTTGCACTTGGTCCCACACAAGTTGCTAAAAAAAATGTTGAGCACAGCCACGCCGCTACCGCCACACGGCTTTCTGACGAACTCTGTATCTAAAGCATCCTGACGCCTTTAGGCTGCAGCCAGAGGCCCCTGCCAGGCGTCAATGAGCCAGCAGGCCAAGTGTGGCTGAGACGGCACTGCTCACTTGATTCCTGCTGCGACTGCCAACATATAAATCTATCTTGCTGTCTTCAGCTTCTTGCCTCCCCCTCCCCCCTCCCCCCTTCCTCACTTCAGTGGGATTTGACTCGTCTAAGCCGGGAATCTGCTGACAGGCTCAGTTCCAGGGTCAGCGTTTGCATCTCCCTGTGGTCGCCTTGTCGAGAAGGATGCAAAATGCAAAACTACACTTCCATCAGCATGAAGTCTGTGTTTTTACACTCAAGGAGTGAAACTTTGTGACGTGTGTGATCAGTAACTCTGTGCACAGAGGAGTTATTTCTTGTGCACCTGTCGTTTTGTGTATGACGAGTGATGCACTAATCTTTCATTTGACTGAGCCTCATGAAACCGCAGACAGATTGCGCGTGTTGTATTATGGGATCAACACATGCTCCGTGTGTTTTTAGCAGCTGCGTGCATGTGTGTGTGTGTGTGTGTGTGCGTGCGTATAAACTGAATCAGCTCCGGTTAAAAACCAAATGAAAATTGCAGTTCACACATTGTGTACAAATGATTCTCAGTAATTTAATATTTCATGCTTGTGTTCCTCCTTTGAAGCTGCCTTTTTCTTCTCCCAGTTTTTAATCCTCTGTTGTAGTCGTGGATGATTTATGGAGTGTGTGTGTGTTTGCTTTAGAACGGCTGTGTCTCGCTGTGTTGTAGGTGCGGGCATGGTGGTGGACTGGGAGCAGGAGACGGGGCTCCTCATGACGTCCGGAGATGTCAGGGTCATCAGGATCTGGGACACTGACAGGGAGATGAAGGTCCAGGTATTGGACTCATTAGCTGTTGGTGTCACGTGTTTGGTGCTTGAAAGCGGCCTGGTAGCTCATTGGGTTAAGCATCAGACTCGGATGTAGGAGGTCGTAGGTTCGAATCCCGTCTGACTCCTAATCCAT
>JAUMHF010000001.1:19514167-19535326 GCA_032359275.1 Microctenopoma steveboyesi
GAGCCAGACACCCAGCGCTAGCTCCATGTAAGTCGCTTTGGATAAAAGCGTCTGCCAAGCAAAGTAAAGTAAAGTTTGTGAATCCATTAGAATTTTCTCTGCTGCACCTTTTTGAATAGGTTAAACTAGATATTTCTCCTGTTTCTCGGTGGATTTATTTTGTTTTTGTCTCTGCCAGGACATCCCGACTGGAGCCGACAGCTGTGTAACCAGCCTGTCCTGTGACTCGCGCCGCTCACTCGTAGTTGCCGGACTCGGTGACGGATCTGTGCGCGTCTTCGACAGGAGGATGGGTCCGAACGAATGGTAGACGCACACACTCGCTCAGAGAATTTTTTTCTCTGCCTTTTCTTAGTTTTGAGTCAGAGAGCAGGTTTTATTTGATCTTTTAATTCATAGTTGAATTTTTTATGTCTCTCATTATGTTTTCAGTAACACAGACACAGCTGTTTCCATGGGCATTAACTCCTCCTCTAATCCATACTTATTATCCTGAATATAATGTGCTGTAAATCTCCTTTTGGCTTTGCCGCCTCTTTTAATGGACCCTGGTAGCATATCCCCCATGACTTGATTAAACATTATTTTAATTTCAGTTCCAAAGGGGAAAAACAAAGCAGTTAAAGTGTGAAGTGGTCCATAAATCTTTAAGTACACCTAAGTCAACAGTCCCCCTACGGCGCGGACTTAAATCTTGCAGCAACCATGTTGTTCCCCCGAGCATCATCCAGGGCGAGTAAACAGTCCACACAGGTCGTAGCTGGAGGAAGCGTGTGGGAAACCTGTGTCAATCATCAGGGTGCAGCCGTACATCATCTGTATTATCGGCTCAGTCTGAGCGTTTGATTGGTCAGTGCCGTTAATTCTTCCTACTTCTTCCTCTTCTGATCTCAGGCTGTTTTTACTTGCTTCCTATCAGCCACACATCCTCGCGCCACTAGTCAGAGTGCACATTGCTACTCCGGGCGCCGGGTAGTTCAGGGACTCCCGTAACAATCCACAGTAAGATGGTTGCTGGGTTTTCATTTGAGCCGTTACAGAGAAGCAGTCGTGATCCCACGGTGACACCCGGTGGTTACTCGCTTACATTACATGTTCCCGCACAGAGAGACATACGGTAAGTGTCCCTCTTGTGCAGTGCTCCAGGTGCACCCAGTGTCCAGTTCTGCTCTGTGGTTCCTGACGTTCCAAACCAGTTTGGACCTTCTTCTTGTGTGAACACATGACACCTCTATCTGACATCTGGTGCGTCTGCACCACTGTTCCCGTCCTGGGTGCATTCTTTGGTTTCCTCACAGCTCTGTGTTAACATGTTTGTGTGTGTCCACAGTCGCGTGATGACCTACAGGGAGCACGGCGCCTGGGTGGTCAAAGCTCATCTACAGAAGGAGACGGATGGACAAATTATCAGTGTCAGGTACATTTCTTATCTTTCTCCAAAGACTGAAATCCAAGAGCGCTGGTGTGCTTCTGACTCTATCGACCTTAACGCTCCCCGACAGTGTCAACGGAGACGTGAGGTTCTTTGAGCCGCGGACGCCAGATTCCATCAATGTGCTGCAGACGGTGAAGGGATTAACGGCCCTGGACATCCACCCACAGGCCAACCTGTTTGCCTGGTGAGTTTGTTTGTGTCTGATCATCCTGCTCCTGCTTTCTCAACGTGAGGCTGCACAGGCTTTTCCTTTAGTGTTTACTTGACACACAGTAGATGACTGAACAGTATGTAGCTGCGCGGGCTGTGTTGTATAATGCATTTCACCGGGGAAGGAATCTCGTGCAACACTCGTGTCTCTTTGACAGTCTCTCTCTCTCTCTGTTTTCTCCTTCAGCGGATCAATGAACCAGTTCATCGCGGTCTACAACGCTAACGGCGACGTGATCAGCAACATAAAGTACTACGATGGCTTCATGGGACAGAGAATTGGGGCCATCAGCTGTTTAGCCTTCCATCCTCACTGGGTAAACCGAAGCGAGCGAGTGACCACATCATTATTATTACCACGGGCATGTAGTGATCTGTGCTGATCTAACCCTCTGTGTCTCCCTCCAGCCCCACCTGGCAGTGGGCAGCAACGATTACTATATGTCCATCTATTCAGCAGAGAAGAGGCTGAGATAACACCAGCATTCGTCACCAAAACCGCCACGTATGACTTCTGACCCCGAGTTCCCCGCTCTGGGATGTAAATGACTTTTTTTTGTTGTTGTCGTTGTAAATATGCAATTACCACCCTGAATGTTCTTGTGATGGCTGCTGACGAAAACTCATGTTACGAACGATTATATATTCATATTCTTATTATGAGGCTAATGATTGTAGACTTGGCCGTGCGGAGGAGTGTGTATATTTAAATAGCAAATACAGGAGAAGAGAGGTTCTATTTAAAGAAAAAAGAAAGGACAACGAGCAGGGCTCCTCCTCGCCGCGCAGCGAGCATCACTACCTGAATGAACTATGAGGAGGGTCGCCCAGAGGACAACACGCTGTTAAAGCTCGTTGGCTGATGCAGGAAACGTGCCCCGCCCCTCCCCCCCGCTGTGTTGATCTTAACGGCTGACTCACAGCTTCCTGGCTGCACGGCCGGCAAGACGCAGAGACGTTGGACTGTGCTCGTTGTTGCCGGCCACACGTGATGAGTGAGTGTGTGTGTGCGTGTGTGTGTGTTAGATTGACTTATAGCACAGATGTGCCCCACAGTGGGTCTTCATAGCCTGGCAGTTGATGCCCAGAAAAACCCGCCCGCTCCCATGCTACCAGAACTCTCTCGCTGCTTCCCAGACCCCGGCGTGCCAAACAACACCCGCTTCTCCCCGTGAGGCTTTCTATTTGTGTTTATTCGCTTTTAACTCATCTCCTGTAATAAGAGAAAACCTCACACATGCCGTGGTATCCAGCACAGTGAGGGGAGGGCGAGGTAGCTGAAAACAAAGCACCCCGTCCTGCAGGGAGCCTGTAGACCTGCCTGCCCGGCACAGCAATAAAAGATCTCCTATGAGTCCTCCCCCGGTGTTTCCACAATATCTGCAGCACTGCACATGCTCCTGATGCCACCGGAAGCACACAGAGATGCCACACTACAGCAATACAGACGGCCCACAGTTGGGACAAAACCTGCTTTACTTTCTCCCATCTTTGAGTTTTTAAATTTGACTTTACTGCCACGCGTGGAGGCACAAAGCGCGCCGCATGTGAAACGCCTCAGAGCTGCGGCGCTCGCCGCCTCAGTCCGTGTGTCCTAAATCTCACTCAGGTACTTCACGAGCCGCCTCAAACCGCTGTCGAGCAACCGCCCAGCCTCCCGAGGGTGGGCGCGGGAGCCGGGGTGGTGTCACTCCAGAGGCTGGCGTAAATGACACTGTGGTGCTGTTCAGTAAAATGCCTCTTTTATTGAGTGAGTTGTTTTGGTTTTTGTGGATCGTTGTGGATGTTCCTTATTTAGCTTTTTTTTTTTATGTTTTCCCTTCTTTTTTTCCCACTTTGTCTTTTGTAATTTTAAGTTTTTAAATCTGTTTGCATTTTTGTTTGCCTTGACCTCAATGAGGTGGAGGTGAAAAAACATAAAAAACTTTTAAAATGTGTGGACGACCTTACACACACACACACACACACACACACACACACACACACACACACTACGCGTCAGTCCTTCCTGCCATTCTTCCCTGTGCATCAGACATCTTGAGCTTTGCTTTTTCCCTGCAGGTGTTGACTCGTGGACTGAAATGAACTGGACACACACACGCGCGCGCGCGCGGTCTGTGTAGGTCCCGCCTCCATCGCCCACCTTCACTGAGCTCCATAGCGCTCACCGTCATTCAGCAGGCATCAGCTGCTTCACTGTCTCAGCCGACAGTGCGTGTTTTTGGCATCGCTCAGAATCACTTTCATCTCTAATTATCTTGCTTTGAGTTTTAAGATTTTAGATCCGGAGTAAAATAAGAGACTTTAACACAGTAGTAAGACTGAAAACAATCAGGTTTGTCTCTGTGGCCGCTTTGCTGACTGTGGTTTATACGACACAAGATGAAATAAACCAAATACAACAGCGGATTCTTTGTCTTTCTGGCATTTTTACTGTGACTTTTCCACCTGTACTTTGATCTGTAGAAACACTTTACTGTACCATGTATATGGGATTAATTGGGTGAATCTTATTAAACTCATTATTTTAAAGTAAAGTAGAAAATTATCAGCAGAGAAGAAAATAAAATTAAGAGGAACATCCTGGGAGTAGCATGCGAAACAGAATCTGTAGCTGTTACTAGTAAATGTTTCTGCCTGATTAAATATTTTAGCGGGAATTTTCAGTCTCAGTGTTTATGACTAATATATGACACATCTTGGAAATTAGATTTCATTTAGTTACTTTCTTCATGTAATTCTGCACATGACTGATCAATTCACTCAAAAGTCTGCGGAATAGCCCTTTAATTTTCCAGGAATAGTGTAGCAGCTCTGACAGTATGTTGATCCTCAACTGAACAAACTTATTGTGAGTCCAATATGAAAAGAAAAAATAATAATAGAAAATGTTACTTCATAACACTATTATTATTATTATTGTTGTTGTTGTTGTTGTTAGATGTGCAGTCAGGTTGTTAGTCTGAATTATTCTAACATGATGTTAAATGAAGTCATTGACCATTGTCTGAGGTTTAAAGTGACCTCAGCTTTGCTCGTTCAGCGAGGCATCGCCCCGGCAAGTAGCGGTGGAAAGTATGTGTACTAGTTAAAATAGTTTCCACCTACATGTTTCCTGTTGGAGCTCTGATTTATTTCAGTGAAAACACTTCTCACCAGCTGAGCTCATCGATTATCTTCACGTCAGGAAATGTGCCTTTCTACACAAACGCCGTCGTTCCCATCTTCTCTCTACCTGCTCGGCACCGCCAGCCGAGGTCGGAGGTTAAAGGCCTGACTGCTGCACCACAAACACTCCCAGCAGTATCGTGACTACTGTTTCATGCACACACGCACATACATGGGCCAGAGGAGAACATTCCACAGCAGCAGAGCACCGGGTGGCACGAACTTCCTGAGGAAACAACACTCGCTTCCTGTCAAATTAAGCCAAGCCGGCGGCTGCTCTGGGTGATAACCGCCACCCCCCTGGCTGACCACTGAGTGACTGAGGTAGAGCACCACCTTAGTGTCCGCTCCCGCCCACGCACAACGCCCTGCACACAGCGTAGTCACAGTCCCTTGACTTCCAGGACAGCCAGCAGCACTGGGAGCCTCAGTGTTCCTCTGCCAGGATGGGCCTCCTGCTACTGCTCAGCTCCACGCTCCTGTCCAGCCGTAAGACCCCTCACCTTCCCCTCTAGGAGCTCTTTGGGTCTCTTCTTTTTGGCAGAGTGCTTGATTTTTGTCTCTAACCTGGTGCTTTCTTCTCTTGTTTCAAGATGTCCTCCGAGGGACAGTAGTGGACGCACAGAGATGTGAGTATACGGTTTTCTAGGGTTAGGGTTAGGGTTAGGGTTAGGGTTAGGTTAGGGTGCGCTCGCCTCTGCAGCCGCTTCAGGGTCAGATATGTCTGAACATCTTTCACCGGACTGTCACAGACATACGCAGAACAAAAAGAGAGAGACAGTGAGAGGAAGGAGTTTGTTATCAGAGCCATCAGTGTGCTGCGGTGGAAAAGTTGTGCAAGGAAGCTTTGGGAACATGTTGGCGAGCAGTGTCTCACGCCTCCCTGTCCTCTCGAGATCCTTGGAACTGCTGCCAAATTAGCAGGTCGAGGCTGGAATAAGATGTCGTTGCTGTTCCGTGCTGCCTTCATATATACATCTGTCTATGGCCTCCTCTATATCTAGATCACTAAAGCCAAATGTCTTCAGTCCTGAACAGGTGAATGTTCCCAGTGGGATTTAAATGTGATGTTTCTACATCATAGATTAAATTAAATGTGATTAAACACGTACTAGATCCCACAAACGTTTGATCCGTTCCTTCAGTAGCTGGTTTAAGATGAGATGATTCAATGCTGATTCACGTGCTCTAGAGAACAGGGAATGTCGCGGTGTTCATGTGGCACCAACGGAAGAAACGTGACTGTGCTGTTTTCTCTCTGTCTTCATTGTTGTATCCCTCTGTGGCTCAGACTTTATTATGTAAACGAAGTCTCGGGAGCTGGTTTAATAAGTTCATTTTTCAAATGTAATAACCTGAATCTGAATGGTCAGCGCGGCCGAAGACAGGAGTGAAAACTGCGTTTGTCTCAGTGTGCGTCCACCTTCAGAGCTCAGAGCTTTTTTCTCCTCAGCAGCGCTGCCAGAGCCGTTGGACTGTACTGGATGGTGCTGGATGTGGGACACATTTAAATAGTGATGGAACTCCAAGTGCTTTTCCTCTTTCTTTTCTTGTTCCCTGGTTTTGCTGAGTAGCCGACAGCAGCCTGTTGATCGCAGCTGACGTCCCAAACAGCTGTGTCTCCACTCCTGGGAGTCACCACCTGAGTACCTGATCTGATTCAGGGCTCTGACATCAGTTCAGGTTATTGTCACTGGTCAGATGAGTTCGTGTGAATCATCAGATCAGGACAGATGTTCAGGGTAAGACTGAACATGTTTAGTCAAAAAGAAAACGAGGCTCGAAGCATTAATGAGAGAACAACCTTTAAACATTTGTGTGGCTGGAGGTCGTTTATTCTAACAGGCCCATTTACACCTTTAAGTGTCAGACATTGTGTTAGTGGAGAGCTTTAAGTAACACGAGCATGTGGCCAAAGTATTTCTTAATTCTACTTCAAAAGTAGGCATTGTTTCTCGTATACGTCTCATATCAGCACCGGTATGATGAAATTCCACTGAAGCATATCAGCTTCATCTCTGCCTCATGGAGTTTGTCTTTCCAAATATGGCAATAACATGACCCTCCAGGAGAACTGATTTAGACCGGAAGTGATTAAAATGCAATTCATAATAATTCATGTTCCAATTGTTACGGGGAAATCTCCACATGCCAGTAATTCAAAAGCTCAAATACGGAAATGGAAATGGAAATAATCAGTAAGAATTCATGTGTATGTCTCATATCCTAACCCATTATTCCCTGGTGAACGATTAACTCAAAGACCCAAGACAGGATTTAGTCGGAACACACAGCACTCACTGTCACTGTGGGTTAAAATGTTCATTCAAAATGTTCATGTACATTTTGTTCATTTGTTTGGGCGGTACGGTAATAAACCAGAAGTGCCAAACATAGAGCTCCTTCTCTCTGCTTTTGGGAGATTGAATCTAATTGACTCATATTTCCTTCCCAGCGTTCACTATAAGAAGCATCAAACTGTCCGTGGAGCCCAGTACTTACGTGACTCGAGGCACAGACGTGACCATGAGGTGCAAGGCCACCGTCAGCAGCTCGGGAAGTGAGCCGCTGAGTTGCGAATACACCATGTACAAGGACAACGACATTGTCTACACTAAGACCTCCAGCACCTCGGAGGATTTTCTGTACCGACTGTCAGATGCCAGAGTCTCCAACAACGGAAAATACATGTGCACCATCAGGATTGGGGACAAAGACTTAAAAAGCAACATTCAAAAACTCGCAGTTACAGGTTGGTTCGATGATTTCGCTTAGTTTTGCGAAGCTCCCACATAATATATCTGATGCACACTGTGGAAATGTTGGGTTTCCAGGTTTGTCCAAACCACTCCTCCACCTTAACAAGGGTGTGGTCACCGAAGGGGAGGAGATAACGGCCACGTGTACAGCGCACAACGAGACCGGCTCCATTTTCTTCTACTTCTACGAGGGCTCCGAGTTGATTGCAGAGACCAAGGGCAGCTCCAGCAAATTAGAGACCAAGTTGTCTTTCAGCAGCGTTGGCATTCACAAAATTCACTGCAGCTACACAGTCTCCGTGATGCCAGACTCCTTCAAGTCCACACAAAGCAGCACTGTTAATGTCTCGGTCAAAGGTGAGCACACAGAATATATACTGTGTATATATGTGTTCGTTTTTTCATCAATTTAAAGACAATTAATGGAATTGAAACTTGCTGCATATTATTTTACATCCCCCTCCAGACGTAGTAGTACAACAAGACTCCTTTTGCTGTTCGATGATGATGTTGGGTTGATGATACTCATGATTTTAGCCTCACGTTTTGCCTGTGAAGTCCTAAAAAAGGAAAAATCAACATAAAAAATATAGAACTGTCAATTGGAGAAAAGCAAATCATTCACAAAAACAATCATGTTAGCATTTAGCATTATCCAAAAAGTGGATGAAGCCGACAACAATTTGGAATGAGGTATAGCCTGGTAGCTTAATGGGTTAAGCGTCAGACTGGGATGCAGAAGGTCAAGGGTTCAAACTCGGTCGGACTCCTAGTCCTTCCCCTACTAGGTTAATCCTTGTGCCAGACACCCAGCGCTAGCTCCCTGTAAGTGGCTTTGGATAAAAGCGTCTGCCAAGCAAAGTGCTAAATAAAAGAGAGAGAAACCGCTGGTGGACTAAGCAACAAGCAGAGATTGAGTCAAGGAAACAACAGCTGAGAGAAAGGTTCTGTACATGGCATCATATTCAGTGCACGGCAAAAACTAATGAATCATTCTCACCCCAGTTTCATTTCACAATAGAATTGATCATTTCGATTTTCCTTCCATTGAGCCTGTCTGTCTCTGTCGTCCGACGATGTCTCCACAGAGTTCGCCATCACACCAGTTATGGAGATTAACCCTTCGTCAAACATCTACGAGGGCGACCGCCTCAACGTCGTGTGCACCATCGAGAACTTAACGCTCAGCTCTAAAAACGCCAACCTGTACCTGAGCCAGGGGACTCACCTTCTCAGCAGTGGAGACGTCAGCGTCAACCACAGCGTGATTGCCCTGGCAAACCAGCCTGGAGAGTTTGAGTGCAGATTAGAGCTGGGAAGCATAGTAAAAGTTGTCAACAAGACAGTTTCAGTGACTGGTGAGTGAACGGACCTGTGGGAGGGCACATAGAAAGTTACATGATACCAGTGGAACTTATGACTTGCTGTGTCTTTTTTCCACCCGCAGAGCTGTTTTCAACTCCCATTCTCACCATGTCTCCAGCTGAAGTCTTTCAAAAGGACAATATGACACTGAGCTGTAAAAGCGGGATCAATGCCTTTGATAAACTCTCCCATCGGGACCTGACGTACAGTCTTGAACCCTCCGAGAGCCACCTTACCCAAGTGAGGACTGGAGTATTTTCTGGCAAGGCCCTGCAGTACGAGTTCAACTATACCTGTGCAGCACGAGCCAGAGGCATCATGAAACGCAGTGAGACCCTGACTGTACGTCCTAAAGGTACCTGATGTTTCCTTCAGATGCATATTTTAATACACTAGACTGGATACAGTACAACATATCTACAAGTGCAACTACAATTTTATTTTCAAGATTCTGTGCAAACAACACACAGCGAGAGCAAATGGCACCACAATCCCAACGTAAAGCAACTTTCATGACAGTTTATTAGTGACGTAAGTTGGAATAAACCACGTGAGAACAGACTGGAGCCAAATCAGCACGATGTGGAGAGAAGAAGCTGATGAAGACCTGAGAGAGCGTTATTTTGGCTTAAAAGCAGATTTTCACTGACTGAGGGGCAGAAACGTACTGACATTTAGATCATTCGGTAACATCACACAATTCATAGTATTAGTTTCTCTGTTACCACCATTTGCTAATTGTGCTTGTGTTAACTAAGGTTACTAACGGTATACAGTTAAAAATGATGCTTTACATCACTTAATACAGTAATAAGCACGAACTAGCATTAAAATAACACACAACAGTAATAAGCATGAAGTACCATGGCTCTTGTTAGAATTTTTTAAACTTTGCCATGTGATACCATGCACTTAATTTTTCTGTAACAGAGTTTAAGTATCAGCATGTTTGATTTTTCTGTTTCAGTTTCTGTCTCCAAGCCAAAGATTTCACTGATTGGCCATGCAGTCATTGGCCAGACCATCATGATCCTCTGTCAGTCGCCTACTGGCAGTTTGCCGATAAACTACACGCTGCTGAAAAATGGAGAGCTGAAGGACACACAGATTGTCAGTAAACCCTTTCAACAAGCCATGTTCAAAGACACCCTCACCAGTCCTGATGAAATACGGCGTTACACGTGCCGCGCTAATAATAACCACAGGCATGAGCAGTACAGTGCACAACTCAACGCGTCCGCCATAGGTAAATATTCAGATCAAGTATTTTATCCACGTAAGACAAATAAATAGAACAGCAGCCAGGGAAAGAAATAGAACTTCCCTAACTCCCTGCTTTTTTCTAGCAGTTAGAAGATTAGATTTGCCAAGCAAAGTAAAGTAAAGTAAAGTAAAGTAAAGATTAGATCAGGTTCAGTTTTTAGCTAAACCTGGGCAATGTGAACATCACGTGAAGATGTGAATGTCACACTCACTCCTTATTTGTTTGATTTCAAAGTGCTGTTAACGACATATAAAATCCAGAAAACATTGGTGCCCTCAGATCTTGCAGATCATTTGAAGCCTTTTGTTTCCTTACTGCTGTTTCAGTCTCAAAATGCAGGGTGACTGGTTGCTTCCAGGATAGAGGAGAAGCCAGCTGGCAGCAGGGTTTCTCTCATCATCTTCACACTATCCCATTAAAGAAATGATTATTTAGTAGTTTGTAATTGAGAGGCGACACATCTCACCTATCTTTCTCTACATCTTTTTTCATAGTGCCTCTGGAGAAGCCAAGTTTGCTCGTCCATCCCATCTCTTCAAGGCTCAATGAGGGACAAGAGCTGCTCCTCATATGTGCTGTTACAGGCACGCCGCCAGTCACCTACAAGTTTTACCACAACAACATTAAACTGCAAACTAACACGTCCAACCTGAACAGCATGCACTACCACATCGAGCACTTAAAAAAGGGGGACAGTGGCAGTTACTACTGCGAGGCGCTCAACCAGGCAAACGACGTACACAGTCAGGCGATCACCATAGACGGTGAGAATCACAAGTATTTATGCTTAGAAGATATTCCAGAAATGTTGTTCTCCTGTTGTTCAACCTCTGTTTTTTATTAATGCCTGTAGCATTATTAATGTCTGATGTTAGGACTTATTTAATATATAGACATTCATAGCTCAAATGGATGCATCTTTGTCTGAGTCCTGCCTTGTGCAAGTCTGGACATCCTATTTGACAGTTTAAATCACCAGAGCCCCATGTCTGCACTCTATGAATTGGGCATATCTGGGACAGTTCTCAGCAGGTGCAGGTTCTACTTATGTGGGTAAACCCTCAACCCTCATTGCCCACAGGAGTGCTGCAGGGTTCCATTCTCAGCCCCCTAATCTTTTCCATTCATATTATGTTCCTATGTTATTGTTATGCTGATCACACACAGCGCTTCCTATTTTTCTCCATCGAATGACTCTATCATCTTGTGACACATTTCCGGCTGCCCCTCGGATATCTGTGCTTGGATGAGAGAAGACATCTTCAACGAACTCAACAAGTCCTGGTCCTCACAGCCAGACCTTCCATACAGGATGGATGTGATCCAGAATGCATCAGCGCGTCTCGCTTTAGATTAGACAGAGAAGACAGATAGCTTCACCACTGTTCACAGCTCTGACACCAAATCAACAGCGCTTTCCTACCTGAGCAGTCCATAGTCCCTCCAGGCCACTGTGCTCTGCCAACAAAAGGGAACATGCAAATAGCGTGCAGAAATCCACCTAGCCAACCTGTGGATTCAAACCAAGGTCCTTCCTGCCACAGTGCCAACCACAACACAAACAGGCTGCATCTCTTGTCATCATGTGCCATTTTGTTCACTCTCCTTTGTGTATTACTGACTCACGCTTCCTTGTCTGTGTTCTCTCTGCAGTGTACATGGCCATTTGGAAGCAAGCGCTGATTGGGGGGATCGCTCTGCTAGTGGTCATAGTGCTGGGGGTGATGTGTGTGTTGTACTTCAAATCCAAGCGAGGTAGAGAGACCTACAGTCCTCCAGCAACTCTGGCTTCTTATATGTAACTATGTATGAAAACCCGCCTTCACCTACAGTACTTCCCCCTACTCCTCTCACCTTCTCTCTCTGATTGTAGGCAAAAGAGAAGAAGCTGCTGAATTGTCAGTGTGAGTTGGCTCGATTACTTGCTTGCTCAGATAGACTAGACGTTATTGGCATCGTTTTAATAGCAGGTTTAGATGGCTGTGATAGCGCTACGTTTGGCATTTATAAAACCATACTGGTTGATTTGCATGTTCCACTATTTTTGAGTTGTTCAAGTACTCTGACAACTTGAGAGTCAGCTGTAGAAATGTGTCATACAGTGCTTCATAGAACCAAGGGCACCTGGTTGGGGAGAAAGATGGCAACTCGACGACCAGGAAATCGTTTATATTAGCAATAAGTTTCTAGTATCTGCACATGACAGACCTTAAACCAACAGCGGTTATGGTTAGGCTTCAAGGTCAATCATCTTCACATAGTTGCATACATCTCAGGTTGAGAGAAACTCACTGGTACCACTAACACTAGCACCAAGACGCAATCCAGGAAGTGGTTCAGAAATGGTTCACAACTTAAAATTAACTACCCTGTTGGCAGTTCACCATCGTCTGTGTGCTACACACAGCACTGATTTACTTAACGTGTGCCCTACAAACAAACTAAACGCACCTTTTTAAAGGGCTTTAGAGGTGCTGCTATATTATTTAACCCCTGTTTCTAGTCTATGCTAGAAGAAGCTAGCCACCTCTTGACTCACTCGTGTTTCGAGTACGGAGAGTGGTGTCAGTGTTGAGTATGCAAAGCGGCATGATACAGTAAAGCTCATTCTGGACATGACACTTTTTGCTCCAATGTAATGCCTCTTGTACATTGTAGTATTATCATTTCCTGTCAAAAAATAACTTGCTGGTTGAATAACAGTAACTTTAAGTCAGAATTTATGGGGTATGAATAATTAAGGGCTGGACCGTATCTACCCTACACCTAAATACAACATGAAGTTAACATTTTGTGTACAGCAGTGTACCACTAGAGCAGCCCTGTTAAAGCACCATCGTGTAAAACAACCAGTATGGCTGTTGAAGTAAATCACCGGCTTGTATCAGAGCTTCCTTTATATAGTTTTGTTTCTGATCGTTTTGGCAACTAGTGGATTTTTTTTACTTCTCTGCTGCTAGAGCTGACTTTATTTTCACCATTTCTCAGAAAGCCTTCAAGCCCTAAATCAGATGACTCTCTAACAGTGAATCTAACCCACAGCACAGGAGTTTGTAACACAGCCACAGGTAGCGTGGTTTTACTTTCGTACTGTGTACCATCATTGTTCTGATTAGTGATTATGGTAACAGCCATTGATCGTTTTGCCTCCCACCAGTCATCATGGCATGTTCCTTTTTGCAGCTATACTCCCTCCCACAGGTCATTTCTAACCCGCATGCAGCGCTCATGCTGTCTTCACGTGTTAATGTGCCACTGTAGATATCCTGTTCAAGTTTACATGTGTGTGTGTATGCTAAACCTCATCGTCATTGACTGGCTCTGACCTTTTTGCATGTACATCGCGCTGTGTGTGCCGAAGAGGCAGGAGAACTAGCTAAATCATGGTAGATGCATTGACTGTTGCACACTGTTCAGAGCGCCCATTATCATCTTCTTCCAGGCGGAGCATCACTCTATGATGGCATGGAGGGGAGAGTGACCAATGGGACACGAGATAGCGTGGCATCGCTTCCCGCTGACATCAGCAACAGGAGCAGCTGCAGTATCCCAGCCACAGTGTAGAGATGCTCTGCAGTGGGAGGGGTTTGAATCACATTTTCCTAAGAAAAAGTTTGCAAAGCAACCAAAAGAGGCAGTTATTCTGGTTTTGATGTCTGGATTTGGAGGGATCAGTAAAAAAATTAGGGGCTTTGTTTTCCCAAGATGCAAACCAGGACCCACTGCTCCCTCTCCCCTCCTTCTGCTAAGATGACATTAGATTTTATACCTAACATTGTTGTCAGTGTCCTTTGTTCTCCATGTGTCCATGTGAGTGCACGCCCTTCATTTGTCTAATGTGTATGTTTAAATGGGCCTAATGACGGATTGATTTGTATATACATTTTATGAACATCGCAGGAAATGTGTGTGTATATATTTCGGTTGATCCCTTAACTGATTGGAGGAGATGCTTGTAGAATAAATATGTTGGTTTTATTTAGAAGTGTGTCGTTAACGTTCTTTTTGCTCCCTGTCCTCTATGGTAAAAAAGTTCATCGTGCAATAATGTTCTGCTATTTGCTGAATGCTGCGACCAGGCACAGCACAGGACCAGAACACAATATGAAGCCCACTTATTTCCTAAACGGGAATGCACAACAGAGACTTCCTTGAACAGTTGAAACAATGGAGCCCGCAAGAAACTTCCTATGTTGGCCCCGAGCAAATTGGGGGAGCTGATAAGGCCTGCTGCATTGAGGGGGTGGGCCTTTTTTAGTTTCCTTTCCAGACAAGTTTGAATGCATGCAGCAGGTAGAGGAAATTAAGGGCATGAGGCTCGGTTGAGCTGTGTGTGAGATGACGTTACCAAGTGGGAAATCGCAGTGGGAAGTTGTATGTCCCACAATTTATTGTGCAGCTGTCGCAGAATCAACAAACTATTGTGCACATGGCAGTGGGAGGTTTCTCTGTGCACCAAATTAAAAGTGGAATTCAGCTTTTTTATTTATGGTTCAATTTAGGTTAGACTTCAGTACAGACTGTCGAGCTCATCATTACATCGATGCCGTGAGTTTGGGGAAATGCACTGAATTCACTTTCCTACTAAGAGTTAGCTGTGCAGTGTCCCACTCTCCAAAGAGGGAAGTGCTGGGTTCTGATGGGTCCAAACATGATGTTCAATAAAGACACGATTCATCCAGCAGAAGAAGCTAAATGTGGTTATTACTGTGTCATTATTTCTTTGTTTAAGATGGAGCATTTTCCCATTTCCAGTGTTACACACAATTGACCTCCTGCAGGATGTAGCTTAGTATTTAATAAGGGCTTTTTAGCAGGAACTGGTCTGATCCAAACTTAAACAAGAAAGTGAATATGTGTCTATTTCCCAATGGCGTGAAACTACACTCACATGCCAGGTTTAGCAATGTGTGGTTTTCTGTTGTTTCTTTTTGACGGTATGTCTCTTTCATCTAACTGGGGCAGAATCTTACAGCTTAATTAAAGTCTTGGTTTGGAAACTAACATGTGATGATGTGTGTCTTTCTGTGTCTCACAGTAAGGGTGGACAAAGCTGAAGTCAGCGTGTGGAGTGAGCGACCACCTGACATGGGTAAGCTGGGCGTAAACTCCAAAACATCATACTTCTATTTCCAGTATCAGAGATTCTGATAACTTGGACCGTGCGGAGGGCTCGGCCTGCGTGACACAGTTTGGTTTGTTTGCACGTACTTGCTGCAGCCGAAGACGGGGTGAGCAGCGCGGTGTCCAGTGAAGCTGATGTGGAGTACACGGAGGTGGTGCACCCACAACTGGTGGATCCTGCCAAAGGTGAACAGGTTTCTCACACGTATGAAGAATTGTTGCTGTGGGCTCCTTCAGTATGTTCAGTAATCTTCTTTGCTAAAACCCAGTAGGATGCTTTTTGCTCCATGTTTCTCACACCAATTATTCACATGAGCTCTCCTGTCTGCATCATAACGAGGTAAATTCTGGGGTTGAAGGGGTGAAAGGTCCCTTCATTCCAGTGTTACCAGTGTTACCAGTAGCCCGTTGCCGTCCTTGTCACTGCTACCTCATGCTGAGCGCCTGTGCGCCCGCTCTCTGGCATCCTGTGGTGGTAGATTGTCCATAGAGGCTGGGGTTAAGATTTTCTTTTTGTTTCAGGCCACAGTGTCTATAGATGGAGCCATGAATCTCCGTGGAGGTATACTCGATATCGGAACAGTGGGACTGACATTTGAATTAAGCATAGCTACGCCCTGTACTTTGGCATTCCCCATCCAACACAGGCTATAAAACGTGGACTCATTACTCTCTAGTGAATCTCCATTTGTTTGACTATTCCTCTGCTCTGATTATTGCAGCTTAAATATTCAAAGCTTCTCTAACTTTCCTATTCTGTGTTCAGTCAGAGTCTTTAACACCGTCATTGATCATTCTGTTAAAAATAATTGTTTTCCCAGTTTTATGGATATCGCATTAAGAAAGAAGACGTTTTTTGTTGTTGTTGTTATTATTGATGATAATAATAATAATCTGACACTACCTGACATTTTAGCATTTAAGCATTTTGTAAAGTAATCATGCAGTAATCTAAAACACTGACCGGACCAATAATCCCACTGAACACCAGCCCACCCAACCAAACCCATCTTTCTCTGCTCACATTCCTTCCTAGTTGATATGACGGAGCTGCTCTTCCTGGGTGGAGCCTAATTACGCGTGATTAATAGAATTCCATGTCACCGTAACTGATGGGATTCCCAGAACCATTTCAGACCTTATAAACAGGAAGGGCTGAACTAAATGCCAGGCTGGTGATGATACTGGCCCCTGTACTTGAGGTCCCGCTAGACCAGAGATGGCAGTTACAGCGTCTGGCGCAGCCTGATTATTTTAGCTTTCTGCTAACCGTAGATCAAACAGACAGTATCTACCAGACCTAATCTTTCCATGTTCTGTGTCTGTCGACAGTCCCCCTGAGAAAAGGCACAGACACAGTGTACAGCGAGCTCAAGAACTCTCCGCACGGTGAGTCTGACTATGTCCTCAAATCAACTCGTTGCACTTTCCCTTTAGAAACACATCTAACTCTAACAGAAAGACGGATTTCCCAGGCAGCCACAGAACACATTGCTTCGACTTACAGGGAACTAGCTGGCTCAGGGACACATCTGGTGTCAGACGGGTTGTAGTAGCAGCAGGTCCAGCTGTCAAGTAGTTCAGAGTGATTTAAGAATCCTAGTTTGAATCGGGGAGTGACATTTCTAACTAGCACAGCTGCTGACTTCACAATTGTCAGATGAATACTAAGTGCGAGGTTGACCAGTGAGTGAGCCGGGAACACGTGTAACCTATGATGCTTCTTCCTGTAGGTGCTGCTGAACGTCATGACCACGTGAGTAACTGACTGCACAGGAGGCCTCACACGCTGGTATCGTGTCACACACTTGTTGTATGATTGATTAGGAATACTAGAACGCATTTAAGTCTACGCAGGCCCCAATTTAAAATGCTAGTATAGATTTGTAGAGTATCTCAAAAAAGGTTTATCTAATAGCAACTGGACTTAGTAGGTTTCTTGACGACGTTTCGCCCTTCTATCCAGAGGGCTTTCTCAAGTCTCAAGTCTCACTGGATAGAAGGGCGAAACAGCGTCAAGAAACCTACTAAGTCCAGTTGCTATTGGATAAACCATTTCTGAGACAACCTTGACCTGGATGACTGAGAACCTTCACAGATATTTGTAGAGTATGTTACTTGTGCACTGAGTTCACGCGTGCCTCCTGGTCACGGCGACCCTCTGCTGGCAGATAATCCAGAGTGCAAGGGAAATGGCCGTCAAAGTTTCCAGACAACCACAAAGGCATGTGGGCTGTTGCTTCCTCCCGTATCGCCTCCTAACATCAGCGCTGCGGTCCAGTCAAATTACCCTGTCCCAGGTTTGTCCCCACCTAACCCTAACCCTGTAAAGGTGTAGCGTGGTGATTTTAAAAACAGTTCAGTGGTGTGTGTTCGTGATGGCAGATGATGCTGTTTGGCTTCTCTGAGGCAGACAAATTGCAGATTGAATGTTATTACTGTATATAATTTCCTGCTGGAGGCTGCAGTGGTGCGGACAACTGAAAACCTTAGTAGTTACGGAGATGGACGGTAGCGGAGCTTAAAATCAGATTTGAACACATGCAAATGTTTTAAATACATATTACCAAAAATTTGATTGTGCGTGTTGAGATGAGAGTTTGAACAGCAGCAACACTGATGTGTGTGTTTGTGTTGAAGGATCAGGATGTTTGTGTGTCAGCAGGGTTCGGTGGAGTACGCTGAGCTCAGCGGTAAACAGCCCGAGATCAATCACTGCAGTCCAGAGGTCAACAATTACCAGGACCTGCCAGAACCCGTTGATTAGTGAGGGGCGCCGGCCCTCCTCGCTGCCATCTCTTATGCACACTTTATCATCTCGAATTCATTTACTGTTTCACAATCAGTGGAACGAATGCTAAGGTAGCTGTGACGTTTCATGCAAATAAAGCACGTCACATATGCGTAGTGTTGTTTGGCGGCGTGCGCTTATCCCCACAGATAACAAGAGAAAACTCAAATGATCTGACATTACAGCAACAAACACATCTGACAGAATGAGCACCAGCTTTCATTTTCATTGTTCTGCACAGCTGCCACACAAAATGTGCAGTGGAAGTCAAAATAAAATAAATATATGATTCAAAAGTATGTAAAAACCTATTATTATAACACGGGAACTACCATGTTTCTCTTATCTTCAGCTGTGTTACCATAATTGCATAAGAGTTATTCTTTTAATTTAATTAACTTCCAGAGGCAAACACAACATGCTATTGCACCACATGTACAGTTTATTATCTCGGTACCATCTCACAATCATACAGCGACAAGTCCCCTTTAAAACGAGAAGAGTCCAGATTAAGTTTAAATCTTTGTGGTGTCAAGAGTGTGATTCCGGTGTGAGTCTGGGACCTGAGACCTTCTGGAAGTCCGGAACACACACACACTGTGTGTTTTCACAGCAACTTATTGTGCCAGTCTTCCAGTCAACAGCTGGAGCTGCTCATCAGCCGTCACGTCCCGTTACATTCAACCAGATGTGTCCAATGTTGCAGGAAAACAGCTGTGTCGTTGATTGTGACTATAGTAATATGTTTCAATTAAACACAAATGAATCAGTCTATTGATTATTGTGTATGTTTGCAGTCTTTACCGCTAGAGGGCGCCATTGCGCCACTAATTAAACAAACTCATTTCCTTCTGCCTCCCTTGATGTCCCTTGTGCCAGTGTTGTCATAGTGTTCTACTGTGCACACTAGTTAGTATAAGAGAAAATAAAACAGAGACTGGTGCCACTGATCCTCTGTCCGTGTTTTTAGGGCCCTCTCTCAGGCAGGGTAGTGTTGCCACCTGCCTACCGTGGGTGAGGGGCTTTTGTTTGAGTTCTGCCTTCTTCAGCATTCTGATGAAGTGCAGTGTCAGTTGAGCTCTTTCCACTGTAGTAACAGACGCTCTCACAGATGTGAAGGCCCGGGAACCTACGGCCGTCTGTCCGCTCCACTACTGCCCGTTTGACGTTGACCTTATGGACCCGTTTCCTGTAAGATGACTCATTAACCCCTCTCATGAGTCCAAGGATGGTTGTGTCATCTGTGTACTTATTCCTCTCAGGTTAGAGTTATAGGAACTGAAATGTTGAAATATGATGAAAATATATGAATATTTCATTTCCAGCTCATTGTGATGTTTGCTGCTCAGACCGTTTAGTGAGGGGTGATGAGCCACTAAAACAGGAAGCCTAGGTTTTGTGAGTGTGTCACTGCTGCTTACACAAGGCCCTGAGCAAATGTCGAGTAAAACTACAAGAGGCACATGCAGTAGATGTACTGTATATCAGCAACATACTAAGTGACTGAGACTCGTTTCCCTGGTTTAGATTTAAAATGCTCCCAGAAATGAGCTTCACAAAATGTACAGACATGACTGGTTTTTAATAAGACACTAAACAGATCATGTTCACGCTGCAGTGGGATGTGACGCACCGTTTGATATTTTCATGTGCTTTTTAAGGACACATCTAAATCCTGTCCTCTCACATATATAACGAAGGGAACAGTTTGTAATCAGCATCTGCATTGTTGATTAGAGATCTGCGTCACACTCGGAGTTCCATGTAGCTGAACGTCCGCCTTCAAATAACCTCAGTGGCTCCTGGGTCTGCACTGCTGGTGTTGGCATGACAACTGCACTTGTTGTAATCTTTTGAATAAATGCATTTAAAGGTGAGCGTTCCTCCTCTCCGTCTCTGTCAGCATCCTTATTAAATTCCCATTAAGCGTTAACGACCTGACTTCATCCAAATGGTCCACAGCATGAGCTTCGGGGCTGTGCAGGTCGATCGGCACGTCCTCGTCTCAGTCTGTCGTACTGCTCTGAATTCATCATGCTTATTATTGAACTCGCTGCCGCAGTTGTTCGTAGGAACAATTGGATTTCCTTCATGTCCTTGTTCAGAGCGTTTCACATCTTCTGCTGTTGTTATGAAAGACTTAAATTCACCGTTATGCAGGATATGTATATACATTACTTTTACTTCATGTGTTTTTATTTCAGCTATTAATATTAATACTATATTAATAATATTTCTATAAACCGTTTTCTCCACTACTTGCAAACTATACTATATAAATTATTCAGTGCGCACCTGTATGATTACACAAACACTAAACTAACAAGAAAAAGGTGTTTTGAATTTTGCATGACTGCACTGAGCATTTAGAAAATCTACCAGCATCTCTGGTGGAAGTTGACATGAAATGCAAACGTCATGTATTGAGTGTGTGCATTACTGACACAAGTGTTAATCTGTCCTTCACTAAAAGCACTAAAATCACCTGTTATGAATTACTAATTTAAACAGATACCCACAGATACATAAACCAAGATTAACAGCAGTTAATGTGGAATAATTTCCACAATGTTTTATCGTCTGGCAGCTTCTGACGTGGTAATAAAACATGAAGACAGACCAGAGACCTGAGACCTGATGTTGGCTGCATGCACATTCAGTAACTGCTCGGCAGCAGCCGTGAGAAACGGCTGCAGATTTAATATCCTGAGGCCGTTTTTATTGAATCTGACTACATTACACGGAGTTTGGTTGGGTGGGAGGAGGATGTTTTAATGAAGTTGATGATTCATTAACGTTAACCACTTGATATTAATGGTAGTTTCTGTTATGGCAGAGAGAACAAACTTTCCACAGGAGAAATTAGCTAAATTTGGATCAATATCAGGAGAATTACGCCTGTGATGCTCCCAGTAGCTGCTTGCATCGAGTTTAAATCCTTGATGCTTGCCTACAGGGCCCTTAACGGATCTGCTCCATCCTACTTTGACACACTACTGGTAAGTTACACTCCTGCACGCTCCCTCAGATCTGCAAATGAACT
>JAUMHF010000001.1:19536814-19567007 GCA_032359275.1 Microctenopoma steveboyesi
TCAAAAAGTACTTCAAGTGAGTCCAACCCACGCACACTCACTATGTTATCTAGCACTAAACAATCTCTTAGCATGTTTTTGTCTTGACAAATTAGGCCCTATCAGGGATCCTTGTTGTAGTATCTCCACATCTATGAGAATTTGAATGGTAATTGGTGGTGTCTTCTCCTTGTAAGTCGCTTTGGATAAAGCTCTCTGACATATGTATAAACAGGAGAGACCCTTGGCTTCAGCGTTTACACTGTACCGAAAACTATCAGATTCACTGTGTCATCTCAAAGACGATTGAAAACTGATAAAATATGGATAGATCATGTTTAAAACCATATTTGAAAGATATCTGTACACAGTGTTTTAAACCTCAATTTAGTCTTAAGATGTAAAAATCTCTGTAAAGAAGCTCTTTCCTCCCACATGATGTGAACATGGCGTAATGAACAATGCTGGCAGCTGCATCAAGGGAAACGCAGGATCCAGTCTCTTTGCAGTTATTAATGAACGTTCAGTCCTAAGTTACTGGCATATACTGGCAGAAGCACGTTTCTCCTGTGTAATACATTGTGCCCGAAAGAATAATTTTATAAACAGTATTTTAAATTCATCTCACATAAGAATAATTTTCTGTGTCCGTAAGTGTTTTGTGAAAAGTGTCTTAAGATTAACTATAAAGAGACATGAGGACATGAGGGAGATAACCATCAGGTGGGGGTTGAAGAGGTTTCATAATTAACGTCTGATCATGACAGCACAGGTTTGTATACGTGTGTCATGGCGATGATGATGATTGTGATATCTGAAGATCTTAGAAGAAAAGTGGTTAATGCTCACCGGTATGGAGAAGGTTGCAAAAACATTTCTAAACACAATAAACCCTACGGTAGGCCTCTCACGACACCAAAAGGACAACACTAAACACCAGTGTTTCTCCAGAAATCCCACTGCTGGACAGCTGCACTTTGCTAAGCATCACCTGGATCAGTCTGGATGAGGCTTTGGTATCAAATGGCTTCAGAGCATTCTTCCCACAGTAGAATTTCATGGCTTGAATAAGAAGCAACATATTTGCTGGCATCTTTGCCGGTTTACTGCTTTTGGACCAGGAGACCTCGCCATCATCTGTGGATCTCTTTGAAATCTGAGTAATAAAGCAAATTTGACTAGAAAATATCAACAGAAAGTGGATCATGAGCTTCATCATATAGACATGCCGTAGGGGCCTGGAGCAGGGAGGTCATGCAAGGACCTGGAGCTGTTATATAAGGAGGAATGGCCTCAAACCCCTTCAAGTTTAGTGGATGTCATTGATGTGGTTACTAAAGGCGCAACACAAATACGGTTTCAGACTGGGTTCATTTAATTTATCTCCCTCTGACTATAAACCGCAACCGTATCATTGTTTTTTCTGCCTTTTTACCGTAGCTCCAACAGAAATAACAATATAATTAATAATAGGCGCTACACCGTGACGTCAACAAAAGGTATCCAGCATGACGTGGCTAAAATGTCACTGTTTGGAGAAAACAGGCGCAGTGTCCGTGTAAAGGAGGTGGATAGTAAAACAGGAGGTTTTCCTCGGCGCGGGACTGGGGCAGCGCGGAGCGGGGAGCGGGGAGCGCCGCTCTTTCACTTCCAGGTGCAGCTCTCCGCGATCCAGTCACATTTCAACACGAACTGCTTTCGGGCCGATAAATGCGCATGCGCACTACGGCTGACCCCTCCGGTTTCTGCGTGATGCCACGTTAGTAGCGGTAGACACAAAATACCAGCTACTCTCCCAACCTTCAGCGCGCTAAAAGCCCCGAAATAAGGACCAGTTTCTCCGCCAAACCGTAGCCAACCGTGTCCACGGCCCTCGTCTCTCTGTCAGGCAGAACACTCGACGGCAACTATGTTGAAGTTTCTGCTCTTGTGCACACTGGCTGTGGCCAGCAGGGCTGAAATCGCCGAGGAAGAAGATGTCCTGGTGCTGAAGAAAAGTAACTTGGACGAGGCTCTCAAAGCTCACCCAAACATCCTGGTGGAATTCTGTAAGTACCGCTAGCTGCTGGTTAAACCTCTCCCGGTGAGGCGGTCTATCTCCAGCGGGCTCGCCGACTCGCTGCTAGCTAACATTAGCTAAATCAAGCCCGGGCTCGCGTTAGCATTAAACTTTGACACTTGTGACAAGTTGCTGCGGTAACTGCCGCGAGCTAACTCAACGTAGCTCACGTCGCGTCCACTTGTGCGTCCATGCGGGACCCTGTCCCGCACATCGTAACATCTGTTGCCGAGCAGTAACTTGTTCAAACTGTAAAAAAGCAGCATTGTTTATCAGACGTATTCCCTATTAAATGACGAGTTGGTAACGTGGCTGCAGTGTAGGCTCATTCTTAAATGGAAAACTAGAAAACAGGAACTCTCTTTACTTCTGGTGAATCCTGTTCTAACTTCTTTTTAGCTGTGAGGCTAA
Organism: Microctenopoma steveboyesi; assembly: GCA_032359275.1. NCBI lineage: Eukaryota > Metazoa > Chordata > Actinopteri > Anabantiformes > Anabantidae > Microctenopoma > Microctenopoma steveboyesi. The sequence continues at coordinate 19,539,264 of JAUMHF010000001.1, forward strand.
CATTTCTTGTTGTTGTCGTGGCCACAGCTCGGCGGCAGTGCAAACACACCGTGTTCAGTTTAACCTGGTTGTTTGTGCGGTAGAGTTGCCGTCGTAGCTAGAGGCGATGAGACCAAATGAAATCAGTAAAACGCGCCGTTGCTGTGTTTTGTTGCCTGCTGTGGTTTCATGCGTTTCACTTTTTGCTCGGGTGTGTTGTTCTGGTCCACCCAACTGTGAGTTACTCATTTCTGTTGGTGTTGGCGGCGTGAGCCACTTGCTCGTAGCCTGCAGGCCCGTCGCGCTTCGCCTTTGTCAGATTGTTGACCTGCTCCTTGATGTGTGTGGGAGGCCGTGGGGCAGATCCTCCAATGGGCTGGGGAGGGGAGGGATGAACGCTTGGTTTGCCCACGTATTTCTGCGGCTGGGCGGGATCTGTGTGTGGATGTGGAGCTAGGTTGACGTGTACTTTTCAAAAGTTCATCTGTGCTGGAACAAGGAAGTTTGTCAAGAATTAAAAGTGATGAAACGTAGCCGGTTTATTTGCCCTGTCACTCCTGATTAGACGATTATCAGTGTGGAAGTTGTGTGCAGACCTTTGGTTACACAGCTGGGTACCAAGGTTTACACACCAGCCCAGTGAATCCGGATATAATGATCCTGCCTTTATCACACAGATATGTATTTAAACCCCTAATATAATTCCTACTAATTTATACTCCAGCTTTTTTTGCTTTACCCATAACGCGTTTCTGTGTTTGCATTGTGAGGTTACAAGTTTATTCTTCTTTTTAATCATAATATTGATTAAAAATCAATATGCCTAACTTAATGAATACTTTATTGATCCCCTTGGGGAAATTGTTAAATATACATAACATAACTAGATCTGCACATATGCAAAGCTTTCTTTGTTCCTCTTTAGTTTTTCAAAGCTACTCAGACAAAATAGATCCCAGATAAGTTATGATGCAAATGGTTCATTGTTTCTGATAAACCTAGAACAATGGTGTAATCACTGATGTCTTGGCCTGTCTATGCAGCCCCTTCATTTTTTCAGCATTGATGATGGTGTGTATGTATACGTAACACTGTCTGTTTTATAAATGATCAGTCAATCATTCAAAACTCTGCATGTGCCCTGCAGATGCTCCATGGTGCGGTCACTGCAAGGCTCTGGCTCCAGAGTACGCCAAGGCCGCTGGTTTGCTGAAGGCAGAGGGTTCAGAAATCCGCCTTGGTAAAGTGGATGCCACAGAAGAGACAGAACTGGCCCAAGAGTATGGTGTCCGGGGATACCCCACCATCAAGTTTTTCAAGGGTGGAGAGAAGGAGTCTCCCAAGGAGTATTCTGGTAAGGTTTCCTTATTTCTATAAATCATTCCATTATTGTAAAGGGCCGTTAGCTGTACGTATGAGATGGTTATGGTAGCGTTCGTTCAGTTACGATGCCTCTCACTTAAGTCCAGTCATGTGCCTATTTAAAATATGCACCATTCTAATCTAATCATTCTAATTTTACTTGGTTATTATTATTATTATTAACAATGGTTTGAAATATTTAATGAATAGCAAAAAGAATCGAGTCACACAGCTGTGAGAAAACTTAAACAACTTAATTCGTTCTGGTAATATGATACAGCATAGCAGAGAATCAGCCAATCGGCTTTTAGCAACCAGATTGAGACAAAATGTGGGCTGGGCCTCCTCAGCACGTTCCTCTCACGCCGACTCTGAGCCCGGCCCCTCAGCCGGGTAGAGACAGGAGAGGTATGTGCAGTTCTTCACGTCGCCTCTTTTCTCTTGGCCCAGGCCACGTACAGCTTTGGAAGGGAGGGAAGAATGGGCTTCTTTAGCCTGACTTCAGCCTCTCGTCTCCACGCACACACCAGGACCTCAAAGCGCTGCAGCAGGACTACGTGCTGCATCACCTCATCAACATGTTTCCCAGAGTTACTGCTGTGTTACGTCAGTCTGTCTTTTTACGCCATTTAAATGCAGCGGTTGTGCTCAAAAGAAAGCTAAACATGTTTGTGCTGCCACAAAGTTGGCAGAATGTTTTCATCATGCAGCCAAAAAACCAACTTTTTTTTTTGCATATTATTTAAAATTGCGGAAGTTTCAGAAATATACGAGATCTGTTTTGTCATAAGTATTTTTTTTCAGTATTACGAATTCACACCAATGCCTTTTGAAGGCTGTCCCCACGTCTTCGGTTTGACCACTGTGTAGACGGTGTAAGCTCACTCATAGCGGTCGGGTATATTTCAGGCTCAGGCCCATTCCACCACGTACATCCTCCTCCTACACAGTGCAACTCTGTTGGCACGTTTGCGTGGAGGGGCCACAACACTAAAATGTCTCCTGGACCAGTTAGCTTTAAGCGGGTAGAAAGGCCTCAATCCCTAGGTCTGCTTCAGCGCAGGCCTACAACGTTACGATGAAGCGCCTGGTTTGTGAATGAAATGTGCGGCTGTAGCTCCATTCAGACTTGCACTGCATGATGGAGTAAGAGGATGGAGGAGCAACTGGAAGATGGCTTCACCACGTTAACTGCCCTATTTAAAAGTAGGGACACACTGAAACACATGTTGTATTCTGTTTTGTTGCAGCTGGCAGGCAGGCAGATGACATCGTCAGCTGGCTGAAGAAGCGCACAGGCCCAGCCGTCGCCACCCTGGCCGGAGTCACAGAGGCAGAGTCTCTGCTCGCCGACAACGAAGTGGCCGTCATTGGATTCTTTAAGGTACGACTGATCTCCCAGGGTCTGAACAATAGAAAGTTTAGATTCAGAGAGTTTTGTACTGTTCATCCTAAAATGGTTGTTTTATGTATAGGATGCTGAGTCTGAAGGTGCCAAAGCCTACGCAAAATCTGCTGAAGCCATAGACGACATTCCCTTTGGCATTACCTCTGACGATGCAGTTTACTCCAAGTTTGAGATTTCCAAGGACGGAGTTGTTCTCTTTAAGAAGGTGACACCCCACACACACACACACACACACACACGCGCAACATTATTTGAACTCGTCAGCCACTTACACTCACGCTGCTGAAGACACCTCGGGGTTTTCTCCGACACTTCGGTAACACGATGCTGGTGACTTCACGGTATCTACTCGGTTGCTAATCTCGGCCCGTCTGACATCTCTTAACATAAAAGACGCCTGTTGCTCGTCCCACCCAGTGAATGCCGTCAGCACGTGGAGCTAATGTTGCTGAATGATGAGGAGCGGTATAGGGTGATGGGTCCATTAGCTAGGAGCTAATGATTGTGGCAGATGCCTTTTTGTTGAACCTTAAATAGGTCATGTCGCTTTCTTCACTACTTTCTTATCAGACAAGCGGTAAGTGAGTCAGTGTGGATTTGTCACTCTAGGTCAGGGTCCATGGATTCGGTCAATAAGTGAAGCAACTGCGTAATGTTAGGGTGTTTTGATAAAGTGAACTCTTTAAAAATAAAAAGGATTCAGTATTGATTTAGCACATGGCTCTCTGCGTTACAGCCAGTCAACAGTGATGGTCGGTTAAAAAACAAAACTACATTTCCCCTTTTGCTTGTAAGGTGTGCAGAATGTCTGTCAAAGATTCCCGTGTGAAGCTCATTCTGGAGTCTGCGGTTTGTTGTGCCGTTGAATTGGCTTGCGTGACACTGATGGTTTCTGTTGACTCCATCTCAGTCCTTTCAGTTATGGATGATGTCTGTCATACTTGTCTGACCTCTGATCCATGTTGGTAACTTTACCCTGATACAGATGCCACCGACACGTGGGCCTGCTGTTATTCAGACCCTCCCAAAGCAGGAGGTCGTCTTATTAAACAGCCGGGGTCTTGTTTATTTCAACAGCTTTCAGAGCTTAACTTTCATAGCCTCAGTCAGTGCCCACGAGGCTGGCTACGTGCCACAGGCAGTGTCATTTCTCCTATTGTGTGCCAGGAAGGGGCTGTTTGGCACAGCTGTACCACTGCTATTCTTACACAGCAGTAAAAGACTGTTCGGTCCTCTGGCTCTTTCATCGACCGGGGTTATGAAGTGGTTTGTCTGGTAAATGAGTGTTTAGTGGATAAACTTGGTGTCTAAATGTTTCCATGTCTCCTTTACAGTTTGATGAGGGGCGCAATACCTTTGATGGAGAACTGACCAAAGAAAACCTCCTGGCTTTTGTCAAGGCCAACCAGCTGCCTCTGGTCATCGAGTTCACTGAGCAGGTAGTGACTGGAACACTTTCTCTTTCAAACACTTCACGACACTGTCCTTGTCTACGTGTTGTGCAGCTCTATTCCAACTCGTCTCCCTTATCTGCAGACTGCCCCTAAAATCTTCGGTGGAGAAATCAAGTCCCACATCCTCATGTTCCTGCCTAAAGCTGCTGCAGACTTCCAGGACAAAATGGAACAGTTTAAGAAAGCTGCAGAGGGATTCAAGGGCCGGGTAGGTGGACTGTGAGAGTCTCTGATAATCACACAAATGCTATGCTCAGGCAGGATACAGAACTCTTCCATCTCCCCCTGTCCAGATCCTGTTCATCTTCATCGACAGCGACGTGGACGACAACCAGCGCATCCTGGAGTTCTTCGGCCTGAAGAAGGAGGAGTGCCCAGCCATCCGCCTCATCACCCTGGAGGATGAGATGACCAAGTACCGGCCAGAGAGCGACGCCATCACGACAGAGAGCATCACCAAGTTCTGCACCCTGTTTACTGAGGGCAAACTCAAGGTGGGAGAAAGACAAGCGCCGGTTAAACGCACAGTGCTCAGATTTTGATTGTTCATTTTGGACTCGTGGACTCGATCGTGTAATGCGCTGAAGTTTGTTCTTGATATTCTGAATGACTCTGTGTCACACAGCCCCACCTCATGAGCCAGGACATCCCTGAAGACTGGGACAAAACTCCTGTCAGCGTTTTGGTTGGCAAGAACTTTGAGGAGGTCGCCTTTGATCCCACTAAGAACGTCTTTGTGGAATTCTGTAAGTTAGACCATTTACACTCGTTTTTATTATAACCATGAAGTAGGGATGTGGTCAAGGCCAGACGAGCATCGTTCTCAGGGACTATGGTGATTAACGGTCAATTCAACCATAAAAACCTATAAAAAAACACTGAAAGTTATTTTTAAATTCGGAGATTGTCAAATAACCAACTAGAAGAAACGGTCTCTAGCAAGCAGCCACTTCAGGTTTTTGTGTGACTTGAATGAAACCATGTGTTAGAGGTGTATTTTCATTAATCAAATCTGACTTTCTCCAGTGTCTGAAACTCAAATCTTGCCCTTTTGTTACTTTGCTTGTGCTAAGCTCTTCTCAAAAACCAAATCTAAAGCGCAAGGCTCCCTCTCACCCCCTCAGTGTCACTCTCCACACGTTGCTTTGTTACCAGACACGGACACTGAAATATAACTGCTAGATTATTTTTATAGTGAGCCTTGTCCAAATTTGCACTATCCACGCTGAACTTTCCATCACCGGCTGTTAAATAAAGCTCATGGCCAAACGTGCACAGCAGGGAAGGGGGGGCATATCATTTAGGCTGCACGTGACCCTTCTCCCTTTGAACCTGCTGTCTTTCAGCCAAACACTGCTACTCAACACTAAAATGAAACGAGCTGAAGCCAAAGTGTCGGCGCTAAACTGGTTTGTTTGTTTGTTTCTTCCTGTGGTCTTCAGACGCACCTTGGTGTGGACACTGCAAACAGCTGGCTCCCATCTGGGAGAAGCTGGGAGAGAAGTATAAGGACAGCGCAGACATCATTGTGGCAAAGATGGACTCTACAGCCAACGAGATCGAGGCAGTCAAAGTCCACAGCTTCCCCACACTTAAGTTCTTCCCTGCGGGAGACGAGCGCAAGGTGAGAGCTCTGCACCGAGACCTTTAACAGCCGTTAACGTTCGGCTGATTTGACTCGCAATGCGTTCGATTCATACAGATTGTTGAAGTTGATGCATAAATATTAGTTTTAAATAACTCAAAGTGGCCGCTGCATACGCCCACGCACTTCAGAAACCAGTTGGATTTCCAGCCCGTAGCCCAGAGAGAGAAATGAATAAAACTATATTAATTACACAAATGCCTCGCTCAGCTGTGTCAACAGATCACTCCATTTGATTTATGCTCTCATGCAGTATTTGCTTTTGCCCTTGTAACTTCAGCATCTTGTTTATGTGGATCCAAAATCACAGCGCCCTCCTAACACGATTAATGTCTTAACCATGTGAAGAAACTGGAGCTCACTGGCCTCGAAGCTTTCTCCGAGGCGTCCATAGTTCAGCGACAGTTTACAGCTCTCATGTCAACCTTAAGTTCAGCCTTAAACGTGTATGAAGGTGTGTTGGGAGGGCTGCTGCGTGGTCGTACTAATGATGTCTGGTCTACAGGTCATTGACTATAATGGGGAGAGAACATTGGAAGGCTTCACAAAGTTCCTGGAGAGTGGCGGTAAGGAGGGCGGCGCCCCTGCTGGAGACGACGACGATCTGGATGAAGTAAGATCATCTCAACACAAAAAAAAACTAGCTGCAGTATTTTCTTTACAGATTGTAAAGTGGAAACATTTTTATTTAATGAATGTCTGTGGACATGAGCTTTATGTTTCAGTGTTTGACTGTTGTCAGAAGCTACTGAAAATAGATTCGTGAGGTCTGGTCCTGGTGGTTTTAGGTTGTAACATTAGAAGTGGACGAACCTGGCAGGAGAAGCTGTTTACTAGATGTGTGAAGGATGCATTTAGTGGTGCTGTGACTCTGCTGTGTTCTGGTCAGGGCTCCTCTTTACTACCCTACTCCACCGTTGCCACCACTCCCACTTCTCAGAAGTCCAAATGCAGCACAGCAGAGTGCCACACTAATGCTTGTCGCAGCTGTCCTAGCTGTTAACTGGGCTTTGCCAAGACACAACCCCCCCCCCAGATAAAATGGCACGTGCTGCGCTGCAGTGGAAGTTAGCATCTGTGTAGCTGCCACATCCCCTCTGACTAGACATGAAAGAGGAAACGGCGATGATGTGCACACGCAGAGCGGTGTCCGCTCCGTGTGTCAACACGGAGCGACCACAGATGCCGTTTGTTCAGATGGTGTCGTTGAGACCTCTGGTAGATCTGTGGCCTGTGTGTTGTAAACTACACCCACACACTTTGCAGACTGGAGAGACTGTGTTAATCAACGAGCTTCTTCTCTGCTTCCCAGGATTTGGATGATGTGGATGGACAGGACTCTGACTCCGATGGCGAGGACGGGCATGACGAGTTGTAAGGGCTGGGAGACGAGAGAAAGGGAGAGCGAGAGAGGAGACCCGCCCCGACCCTTCCAACTAATCACCATCACCACCTTCACTTCCTTGTGAACCTTTTCCTGTCCTGTGAACATTAATACTTCCCCTTTACCTGCCTCTTGGTCGGTCGGTCAGTCAGCCAGCTCACCAGTCGCTCCATCAGCGATGCGGCTCGCCCTTTCTTGCCAGCCACATATCCAACCTCACAACCTCTGGCCAGACCGGTCTTGTCACACCTGGGGGGGGGGGGCTCTGGAACAGCATCGCCTCTATGGGAGACCTCAATGCCTTCTCTACAAAGCTCCATATCAGCTGTCTGCCTTGTAAATTTCAAACCAAATGTAAACGTGGCATTGAGATCCAGTGTTGAAAATGTTTTCCTGATGAGTTTGCTCCCCTCCTCCGTACTAAAGCCTCACCGTTGTTCAGTGTGGGTATGAGCCAAGCGTCTGTTGTAACCCGTGTGTGTAGGTTAGGGAGGGGGGGGGGGGTGCGCCAATGTGCTTTTCCCTCTGACAGAAATCCAGAGGAGCAGAGTATTGTGTGGTGGTTTTGTAAAGACTGATCTCTCAGGGGACAACGGGGCCATCATAGACGTGTTTTTATTTGTGTCTTCGCTAAACGAACCCCACGGAGCTCGTCCTGTGTAGCAGAGTGCCCCCCATGTGGAGCTGAGACCAACTGACTTCTTCTGTTTTCATTACCGTCATTCCCAAACTATCCAGTCTCCTAATTTCAGCTCGGCTACTGACTATTTTGTAAAAGGAACAAAGGTTTTTTTTGAGGGGGAGGGGGGGGGGCCCTATTTTATTTAATTGCTTTCACTTTGAGTTTTTTTGTTTGTTTTTTAATTTAGGACTTGACATTTTTAATGATGTATCATTATGCCCAGCTGTTGGCGGGGCAGTTATCCCTTGGACACATTCTCTCTGACCTGGGATGGTTTTTGGAACCAGTTCTGATGGGTCGCACTGCATTCATGCCTAATCAGAGATTTGTTGTGGTTACTATAGCAGGTTGCTACAGTTCACTGGCGGAATTGATTTCGAGCGCGTTATAGCTGAAGGGGGAGGGAACTGTTGCGCAGCCCCACTCCTCACCCATACTGTATCTCCTGTTTCCTGTTTGGCTCTACCCAGCTCCCTTACTGTGTGTGTGTGTGTGTGTGTGTTTGCATAGTGTGCTGTGTGTGTGTGTGTGTGTGTTTGCATAGTGTGCTATGTGACTGGTGTAAAAAATGATGTGAAGAGTTGAATACGTGCTTCATATTCTCTGGTCACTCGCGAACATGAGAAGGAATGCTGTGTGTGTGTGTGTGTGTGTGTGTGTCAGGGAGGGGAGACCTGAGTAGAGCAAGGTGATGGGTTTGACAGATGTGCAGCGGTGGGGAAACTTAACAAAGCATTCCATCATATCCAAATTGATGTGGAAAACGTGAAATGGTGGCCAATAAATAAAAAAATATATATAAAAATAAGTTGGTGTTCAGTTTTTATTGCCCTCAAAGTGCTGCTGTGTGAGCTTAATTACAAACTAGCAAGAGAAGTTATTCATTATTGTTTCCATAAAATGCAGCATAATTATAGATTTGTGGGTTTTGGAAACCACAAACCTTTTCCCTGATAAAGTTTGGCCTGGATCCAGATAAACAACCTGCACCTGAGTCAGATATCACACCGTATCAACAAGGACCGGCCCAGCTGTGAATTATTTGGATCCTAGCTTTAGCTGTGACTGAGCTGTCACTCCGGCAGAACCAGCCAGAGACAGAAAGTGAAGCTGACTCGGATGGGGATGTATCTGCTCTTTTAGGGACAAAGTCTTAGACTTGTTCTGTGTGGAAACATGTTTGATGGTCCCAGTGATCATAAACCTAATCGTTGTGGAGATGTGTGCATCAGATAACTACATTCTAGCAAGAAATAAAAGAAGAGAGAAAAACCTTCAGGTTAGGATTCATCATCTGGGGACCATGAATATATGTATCATGACTGATTCATTTAGAAATGATGAGCTGTGTGTTTTACATCGGGGATGATGCAGTCAGCAGCCTTCCTGACTGTTTATGACCTGCACCGACATAGTCACGAGAGGCACCTCGCCCCTCCCCGCCCCCTGCTGTTGGCACTGACACGCTCCGGCAGTGAACCACTTTTTTCTGGCCTGGTGTTTACTAGAAGTCTCCAGTTTGTCAACACTATCTTAAGGGGGCAGTATGTGGAGAAGGGGGTTACGGGCGGTCAGGTCTGGAGACATGAGCTGGACCAGGTTGGTGGGAGGGCCCTGACCATAGACCCACTCATCTTTCTAATCTCGCCACTGGACCTCTGATGTGTCACGTCTTAAAATAGCCCGACAGAGTATAAAGGGCACACGGGAGGCTCGTCCCAAAGAGGGACAGCTCCACGGAGACACAGGACAGCTAGAGAACATTTAAACTACAGCTGGACAACACCTGACTAAACTACACCTAGAGAACATCTGACTGACCTACAGAACTACACCTAGAGAACATCTGACTGACCTACAGAACTACACCTGGAGAACATCTGACTGACCTACAGAACTACACCTAGAGAACATCTGACTGAACTACACTGAAGCAGTTGAAAGTTTGGGCCCGACTCTCCCCAGGATGAAGTTTTATCCGTGTCCCGTGTCCCACACCGTGGGACTCCAGGCTTACTCCCAGGACTGTGGCATTGCGGTCCAATGCAAGAGTTCTTCTCCTATTAAGCCGATCCGCAGCGTGCACTTCCCCAACGACGTCGTTTTCCGGGACTACGTGCAACACGGGGAGCTGGAGAGGATTGGACGTTTCATCCGAGCCCAGAGAGTCACCCTGGACACCATCTACCACTCAGGTAAGACCCTCTGACAGTAACCCAGCACACAACCCTGACGTGTGAAATCATCCATTAACCTATTGAACCTGACGGCTGCAGGCATGGCCGCCATCCATGAGGCCGTGCTGTCCGGGAACCTGGACTGTGTGAAGCTGCTGGTCCAGTACGGAGCAGATGTCCAGCAGAGAGACGAGGAGGGCTGGACCCCGCTGCACATGGCCTGCAGCGATGGCTTCCCGCACATTGCACGGTGAGTGTGTGTCTTTGTGAAATGAAATCAACTCCGCTGAGAATCTGGAGCGTGACTCAACGGGATCCGTGTTTCCTCCAGCTACCTCCTCTCGCTGGGTGCTGACCCCGAGCTGGAGAACGACTGCGGGGAGAAGCCGGCCGACCTCATCGACGAGGACAACAACGAGCTGCTGGGGCTCCTCGGCCTGACCGACAACGACTGAAAACGCACCTCAAACCTGCAGAACTGAGAGACCGCGTCAGTCCAGAGCCCCGATCTTACGCGACCGCGGAGGCCGCAGACGGAGCCCCGCTGGATGCAGCCAGAGTGGAGGCCCCTGACGGAGCCCCGCTGGCTGCAGCCTGAGTGGATGCGCTGCTGTGCAGTGATACAGTCCTGTGGAAGAGCTCCGGATCTTTCTCTGCTGCGGTGATTTGAAGCTTCTGCTTGTGTTGGTCTGGCTGCATGCTCCTGCTCTGTGCGCTGGGAGTAGTAACAACGACATGATTACAGTTGTCTCTTTTTTATCATGGTAACTTTTAGTTTGCCTTTGTTCATCTGTATATGACTTTTTATACTTTTTAAAGTTGAACCTCTCACTTTGGCTCCTGCTGGAGTACTTGTACTTTCTTTTTTTTAAATGTACGTCAACGTTTTGTAAAGAGAAGTGGTATCTCTGCCTGATGTGTGTTGTAGCTGCCACTGTTGTATAAAAAAGGTAATGAAAGTTTTTATAATGACACTGTATTTTGATAAAACCCAGAGGTATTAACCAACTCTTCGCGTCCTCTCGTCTTTGAGCCTGTTTGGAAACCTCACTCATCAACCTCATTTCCTGCCGCAGCAGACTGATGTACTGATGGTTGTAGCTTTGTCAACCGGAGAAAGCAGAGCTGAGACAATCAATCAGTGCGTTGATCAGTTTGACAGGTTAATGTCTCAGCAGACTCAGTCCCACGTTTTTAAAAACTGCTAAAGACAGAACCTTTCTGCCGTCTCTCGTGTCCGCTTAAAAGCAAAGAGATTCTGACCTGCACGGGACTGTTCAGGTCTGCCTCCTGACATGGCCTCTCAGTGAACAACCTCTCCGTCTCCTAATGGAAAATTCTCCTCCAAATATAAACTGCTGTTGGTTTTAAGTTCCTCGTCCAAATCATTAGCAAAAAGACAAAAACACTCTGGTTAATCTCATTACAAGGGATTAAAGTCGGAAGCTGTTAGCAGCACACTGAAATTCAGGTCACATGGTTCAACACAGCTGCCACACAGACCTCTGGTTTGTGGGGTAATGAAGCACCCATCACACTGTTACTCACTCACTCACATCACTGTGTGTGATGCAGGCTTTATTGTTTTACAATACAATATTTGCTAAAAGTCCTTTGCATTTGGTCAGTTTGGAAAATGCTAAATATAGATCTGTACAGCTGATACAAAAAAAAACCCCATACAGGAGCAGGTCTGCACGAGGCGTCCAGCAGCTCCAGCTCCTCCACATGCTCACTCTTTGAACTTCCACTCCTGTCGGCACATGGGACACTGCTGTTGGACCTGCTGAGAGTTGAGCCACTTCAAGATGCAGTGCATGTGAAAACAGTGAGAGCACTGACCCCAGACCAGCGGGCAGTCGTCGCCAGGCACCTTACCTGCAAACAGGTTTAACATTATGGTCAATAAAGAGTGGGTGGTGCTGAGGCGTGTTATTTCAGTGACTTTCAGATATACTGAAAACAGATTTCAAGCGTCATGAAGACATACTAGATTAGAATTGGTTTCATTGCTACACGTGTATTATGCAGTGCAACAAAATGTGTTCAGCGGTCGTACAAATGTTTGAAACAGAATTTAAAAAAAAAACAGAATCAGCATCTGCTTTTTATTTATCCGCATGATTCCTGGAATTAACAATAACCTGGAATGAAAAATAGATATTTGTGATACGTTCCTTGTTTATAATTCATGTCAAGAGAAATGCATTGAAATTAGCACCACTGCCACATTCTCAGTTGGAGTTTTACTGTGATTTTTCCAACCCTTTCGAACTTAATATATTTGTTTTGCCTGCAGACCGATTTACGTCTCTGATTGCAAAGCTTGGGACACTTTCAATTCGGTGTTGCTGTGACCTCACATGGAGAAACACTGTTACTGTTATCATCTGTTGTGTCTTTGTATTTTTATTGCTGGTCCGTTCATCTAAATTCTATAGAATTAAAAAGAGCTTCAGGTTTCCTCATCTATAGTATACACTACCAGGCAAAATTATGGACACATACAGAAATGACTTTTTTAAATAGTAGCAGATTTTTAAACATCAGATTCTGTCAGTCTGATTCTGCAACCAAAATGATGGCGTTAAGGGTGGTGAAAATTACAATTCCGTTTAAGGAGACAGGTCAACCTAAATACAAACACTAAATGTGTTTATGATTTGACGTTGTTGGTATAATTCGTATTTTAGTGCTACTCTGCAGACCTTTACATAGGAAGTGTTGTATCTGTACAGATGTCTAAATAGAATAACAGCTGCTTGTTGCTTAGTGACAGCTTTTAGCTAACAGCTACAGCTTCTCTTTAGCATAGCTTATTTACTCACAGTCTGGGCAGCAGCCATTGAAAGGCATCCTGCATATGCCACAGTTCTCATCATTGGCCACCCACAGCCAAGAAGCCACTCCATTCCACTGTCGGATCTTCACCTTCATCACAGCTGTGAACAGTCAACGCGCTTCCACACGAGGAAACGCAGCGAACGTTAGCATGCAGCTGAAGCTAAAACGACCAACTTCAAGCTACCTCTGTAGCTAGCTGTAACTAATGCTAGCTCGCTTAGTAAGCGTCTACGTCTCCTTCGGCTGCCAACGCGAGTTATGTCACACTTCTCTCCGCACAAATCACCACGCTATGGCCAGTTCGCCGGTAGAAAACCCCCCACAGCTAATAGCTCAGTAACCCGGGTAAACAGTCGTTCTTCTTCTACTGAAATGTCTGCAAGCTGGGCGGCGGAGGCTGAAAGGCTGCCCCCCTGTGGTCAGTAAATGTCCAGGCCTGCAGGTGAACAATAACAAATCTGCACTTCACTCACACACGTATCCACCCCTGGAAGGCTTATGTAGAGTTCGTTCACCTCTGACATAGAGACATATGCCTTGAGCATCAAGCCCAGAACAATACCTGTGTAACAATAAAAACACATTTTAAAAATCCAGTAAAGAAAAGATTTCAGCAGCTGGGAATACAGATGTAACAAAGGCCTTTTCACAATTTTTTTGTTAGCCAGCTACAAATCATATGGTTTAAATATATCTACATTCTTAGAGTGTATTAAAGCACATTTACCAACATCAGGTAGTCATATTTAGGGGAAAGTGTTGCTCCTAGGCATGTGAAAGAGGCCACATAATGCAAAACTCATAGTTGAACACTAATTTTCTGCCATATTTACTGTTTGACTGTCTTGGACATTTGTTTTGAACTTTCTAACACACTGGAAAGCAAAAGCACAGAGATAGTAGAATCCAGCAGAATGTAGAGGAGTGGAAATTTTGTGTTTAAAGAGACATTTGTTAAATGTATAATGAGAAACAGCATAAGAGCTTCACGATGAAGGTCCTGTTAGCTGACTTGCCTCCCTGTCTAAAGCTGATCCCTGTAATAACCCGAACTGTACAGTAGAGGGAGCTGTTTAGACTGGAACAAAGCACATTTACTCTGGTATTCATTGGTCAACCTGTGTTAACTTTCTACGGGAAATAATTATTTTCTATTTATTATTATCATTACTTTTGAAAGAAAACGGAAAAATAAAGACAACACTATATTAAAATATATAAAACATAATTAACCAGGCAGGTATCAGGGCATTTTTATTTAGCCATTTTTATTTAGAAGGAAACCATCTAAGAAATACTACCTGTACTGAAGTAATGTACCGGCTAACCTAAAATTACTTATAGTTATTAGTAAAGAGCTCATCCCCCCATGTGTACTTATTTCTGAGACTGCGAAAAGTTGTTTGTCCTGTACAATAAAGTTATTTCAAAGGGGCGTGGCGTCACGATGACTTCCGCAAGCTATTTATGCAACTTCCGCCAGTTTCAACGCCGCGCCACCGGAGTGAGCAGCTCAACAATAACGGGCAGAAACTTTTTTTTGTCCGTCTTCATCATCAGCTACAGGCGTGAACACCACAATGGCCGACAAGATGAACATGTCTCTCGACGACATTATCAAAATGAACAAGAAAGGAGGCGGCGGTGGTGGACGTGGAGGAGGATCGTCCGGGCAGGGTGGAAGTTCACGTCGGGCCGGTGGATCGTCTAGGCCGGCGCGGGGCCGACAGAATAACTTCAACCGCGAGAGAACCGGTAGACCTACGCCTTACACCAGGGTATGAAAGAGAAGTACTTGAAATTGAGCTAAAGCGCGTCGATGTTATGTATATATTTGCTTACATCAAAGTGGAGCAAAGTTAACGCTGTATTTACCTGAAACCACGCTTTGAGTCATTGTGCGCGCTCCGTGACCATGGATTCTTAGCTCCGTTGTTGTGTCTTCCATTCGTCTTGAGTCGCTTGGGCCAAAATGTGTTACTTGGTGAGCTTTTTGGGATATTTATTCACCAAGATGGCTGCTTTGAGTTATATTTTTCCCCAGCAGAAGTGGTCGGGTGAGGATTGGTGGGCGTTTGCCAGTGTGCCAGATTCCCCAGCGTTTTTTGTCTCCATCTACTCAATCAGCACCTCAGTGCAAAATATTTTGGTGTATTCTGGATAATAATTCAGATATAATTTAGTCAACCATAGACCCATACCTCACTTTATGTTCCAGTCTCTGTTTAGTTGTGATCCGTGACGTGCTTTTCATTTGGTTCTGTGCTATCTTTGGTTCGTCCATTGCACGTTTTATGCAGTTCATGTCCAATACAAAGTCTCAATAGTTTCCTGTTGTTGCCAACAGCCCAGAGAGTTACCAGACAAATGGCAGCACGACATGTTTGAGGAGCATGCTGGGGGGAGCAGAGGACCAATTGCAGCTCCCGAGAGTGGAGGTGTGGCCAGCAATGGCAAGCTGCTGGTTTCCAATCTGGATTTTGGTGTCTCTGACTCGGATATTAAGGTAATTCATTGAGCTCTAGCGATAGTTGACACGAGTACACTGTGAACACAACTAATGCCTCTACCCCCCCCCCCCAGGAACTGTTTGCAGAGTTTGGACCATTAAAGAAAGCCTCTGTACACTACGACCGGTCTGGCCGTAGTAAGGGAACAGCAGACGTACATTTTGAAAATAAGGCAGATGCACTGAAAGCCATGAAGCACTATAATGGTGTCCCACTTGATGGTGAGGATTCAGTTCTGATGCTGCATCCCGTTGTCTAACTTCCAAAACACTGACGCATCTTCTGTTTGATCATGTTTCCAGGTCATCCCATGAAAATCCAACAAGTGACTTCAGATGTTGAAACACAGAGCAGACAGTCTGCACAGGGGTGAGTCTTAATGAAGGTTTGTGTGGGGGGTTGTAATGAATATAGTGATTGGTGGATAAAGTGACTACTGGTTCCCCCTATTCCCAGATTACTTGCTGCAGCCTGGCTGTTACTTGTACTGCTTTAGCAAGTTTTTATTTATACCCTGTATGAAGAGCAAGGGCAGTAACATCCGAACATCTCAGAATAATGAACATAGTTTTTCTTGTGCAGTGTTGATCAGAAGGTGTTACCGTAACATAGGGTCTGAACATTTTGTGTGTGCGTCTATTCATACAGAGGGTTTGACCGAAGCAGGCTTGGTCAACCCAAGTTCGAAAGGAGGGAACGGCCTGAGAGGAGGCAAGGTGGGGGTTTCAGAGGTCGGGGGAGAGGCAGTGGAACCAAGCCCCAGCTTTCTGCAGAAGAGCTGGACGCTCAGTTAGATGCTTACAACGCTGCAGTATGTACTTATGTATACAGATGTCTTTTTATTATTATTCTATTAACAACATTATCGTGATGGGGATGGTAATGATGATTTTCATGTTTCAGTTTCAGATGGACACCAGTTAGAAGCACGAGAGGATGTTGTCACCCCTACACCCACACTTTTAAAAAAAAAAAGAGCAAGATAATAAAGTCTGATGGTGCAGACCGTGACACCATTCAACTGTATGGGCCATTTTATTATAGCTTGTATTTTTTGTTAAGGATTTTTTTCCATGTGCTGTTTGTTAAATATTTGAACAGTTGGGCAATTTTTATTTTTTACTCATGAACACACGATTCAGTAGTTTGGCAGACTGTTAAATGTGAAGTTAAAAATGTTAAATGTTGCTGTACATCGGTTCTGTCTCTTGGTACTGTATATTTGACATCTGAATATATTTCTTAGGGTTTTATACATAAATGTGTTATATTGATTTGTTGTGTGGTGTTTTTTTTTTGCCATTATTCTCAAGACACTAAAGGACTTAGGATGTCTCCTTCCTCTACAATATTAATCGACAAATAACAATTATGGCATGTTTTCCATAGCCTTTGTATTTATTATAAATCAGGACAGCTAACTTTTCATACTTCATATGTTTTAGGCAATTTAAAGTCAATGGTAACTAAAATGTTCAAAAAGCACCTAGTTTCATTTTCAGAGTTATCTTTTGTTAAACATCTGTGAAGGTTCTCAGGCATCCAGGTCATGGTGATCTCAAAGGTTTTATCCAAAGCAACAGGACTGTTTGGTTTCTTGATGACGTTTCACCCTTCCATTCCAGAGGGCTTTCTCAAGTATCTGTTAAACGGATACTTTACCACCACTGAGCTATTACACATTTTACTGCTGGTGTCCATCACAGTGACCACTCTTAAAATTAAAAAGACAAACGCTATTGTTGTATTTTTAAAACACACTATTTTCTTCTTTCCGGGGGCAAAGGCTCATTATAATTTTATTTTGGGGTTTCTTGACTGTAGACAATGCGCAGCACGTGACGCGCGTGCAGCGTGCGCGTACCCGGCCCTGGAAACGTCGCGCGGGTGGCGCACGGGGCGGGGTCCCTCCCTTGTTCGCCATACTTGCAGAGGCGCAGAGCAACAAACGCACTTACCGCAAAGACTCCAGAAATCACTGCTGCATATTATTTAAAGGTACGTGTCCTCCATTTCCTGAGCAGCTAATAATACTATGTTTAGTGTTATTCTGACGGGCCCGTCCTGATGTCGGTGCTCCGCCGCTGGGAGAGATGTTAACTTGTCAGGCTAACGTTAGCCGCAGGCTATGGATGTCGTTAGTTGGCTGAATTGTTCTCAGCTAGCCGCTTGTCTGGGTCTTCAGTCCCACCCTGGATGAGACGGTCGGCGCCAAGGCAAGTTCAGCCCTATTGTCCAGTACAAATCTATTTCTCCAGCCAGACTCTGCTGCTAACGGTGTGGGCATGCTGTCAAAAGCTCCGCGTTCTCCGGTTCCGTTGCCAGTGGCAGCGTCGGCTACTCGCCGTTAACGTTACCGTGGTTAGCCACAACGCTATAACACCTAACAAATCAGAGAATCTCCCAAAATCAACGTCACACGTTTCTTTAGAGCTAATTGTGATGTGATACTGATTTCTGATGCGGCAGTTTTTAATATTTCTGGGCAAAGGGAATACTACACACTTGGGACAATGGGCAAACACACATTCATCACTGTCCAGATTTATGTTTAATCAAACAATTCTGCAGACTGTACACAGTCACTTTTTATGCATCAGACTGTGCATGGCTGTTCCTGTGCAGTTTGCTGTTGTTTAAAAATAAATTTACACAGACAAAGTCCAGGCAGACAGGAGATGCAAACTCGAGCGGGACACTGAGTCAGACTCCTGTCTACTGTACTCTTCCTCTCTATGTGAAGCTGTTCAACGAGCAGTTTGCTTGTTAAAGGTGCTGCATGTCACATTGGGTTGCACTGAAATTCTGAAATGCCTTTATGTTACAGTGCACGGCACTGCTTGATGGCAACATCTCAAGCTTTGTCCTTTTGAACTGTTTAAAACAGAAACGAAGACCACATGATTGATGAGAACAGAGTGGTGAAGAAATCATACTTCCTTTAGGAATTCACAGTAGAACTGTATGTCAAGGAAAACACAGCCATTTGTTGTTTCATTGCAACCAATGTCCTGCTGCAGCACCTACACACAGGAAGCCGTTCCACGGAGGAGGAAGCTCTGGATTTTTCATCACAGTGACAGAAGGTTTAATGCCAGCAGTTACATAAAGTGTCCCACTGCACACACACTTCGGTTCTCCTGCTATTGCAAACAGCCTTGATCTAAAATTTGGCTCTTGTAAATAAATCTATTTTAATTATGACATCGAAGCTATGTGGAACGAAGTGAGTGTGGACATCGGTTCTGCTGTGCACCGTTCTGTGATCTATTCTGCATCTGGAGTCATGTTCTAGGATCTTGCTTCTATTAAATGATTTACATTTATAGAAGACATATACATTCCTATTTAATGGGAATGTATATGTCTTTGCAAATGCTGACTTTCTTGACGACGTTTCGCCCTTCTATCCAGAGGGCTTTCTCAAGTCTGACTATCAAAAACTCAACAGTCGGTTTTGCCTTCATGTTGCCGTATCGCAACCTGATATTAACATTATGTGTCAGATTTGATTTGAGGCTATCGAAATATTTCAATTTAAAAAATAACTTGCTGAAAGTATTTCAGTCTCTCTACAGTGGCTTTTGTTATGTAATGTAAACTGTTGTCAGGGAGGTATTAAAGCGTTCTTACCGACCGAGAACTATTTGTTGCAGATTAAGGTGAAATGAGCTGGAGGTTATGTTTAGCCCAGATGCGCTTTTTCGACTTTGTACTGTATCAAATGTCAGAAAATGAAAAGAAGGAGGATCAAAACAAAAGATGAAAAAGATTTTTATTTATTATCACAATTATTGACAGGTGATTGATTCCGTCATAGTTTCAGGTCCATGTGGCTGATGAATGTCTGCCAGTGTGTTTGCTCTCCGCTGGCCCACAGTGCCATTTGTTCGGGCCAGCAGAATAGCTGCAGATTTGGCACCAGAGCACAGGGATCAGACTCGCTGCAAATCCATAATTCACCCTGCTATTTTTTCACACTACTGCAAACTACTGCTGTACACAGAGTCACCACGGAGGAGCCTTCAGGAACAGGCAGCTCAAAACGTTGCTGTAATTATTGAAAGTATGAAAATTTCTACACTGTCGTCTTAATGTAAATTTCAAGGCCTTTTGCACAAATAGAGCTCTTCCTGCTTTTGTTACTGGTCATCACCAGCAATTGTTTTTCCAACATAACCCCCCCACCACCACCACCGCCACCACCACCACCACCACCACAGGGAAATCCAGAATGAACAAACGAGTTTACTTGCAGTCAAAATGCCACTGCACGGCGTTACAATTGGTTGAATTCACGGATCATTTTTCATTTGAGTCTTCCAGACATGGATCGAATGATTTCCTTACTCGACATTTTCATAAGATCTTGCAGCACATAAATATAAAAAACTGAATTTCCATTACATTATTTTTAAGGTGCATCTGTACAAGATAATAACGAGGTCATTTTTACTTTTTTTGTGCATACCCTCCAGCAGGGATAGGCTTTTTATGACGTGATGCATGACGCCTCATTCATGACTCTTCTAGTGGTCATTTCAGAGAAGTGTGTTCAGATGATATCACACAGCAGAGCTGGATCAGCAGCTCACCAGCACAGTTACAGGTTGACTATACCGAACACTTTCCGTTAGCAGGCAGGAGTCCGTTAGGAATACAGGAAGAATCTCTCGTTTTTTCCTCTCACACCACCGTTTCCTCACCGTTCTCCCTGCCCCCTCTGTCTCCAGACATGGCTGAGGATGAGGTGACTCCGGAGCAGCTAGCAGCCATCGCCGCCGAAAATGAGGAGCCAGAGGGAGTGAACTACAAGCCCCCTGCCCAGAAGTCGGTGAAGGAGATCCAGGAGCTGGATAAGGACGACGAAAGTCTACGCAAATATAAAGAAGCCCTGCTAGGCTGTGGAGTCACTGAAATTGGTAATGCAGTGTGTGTGTGTGTGTTGCCTCACAAACTCTGTAGACAGCAAGTTACCAATATGTAACTCATGAACAATAGAATCATTTTGAATAGACACCGGCATAAAGAGAACAATTTAACCAACCTGTTCAAGACAACATTTAGTATTTATGCTAAAAGGTATTTTTAAATTTAATCCAGCTTCATTATAAAGCACCAATTCACAACATGAGTCATCTCAAGGCACTTTACGGCGTAAGGTTTAAGACCTTACACGTTATATGTTCATTATTTGTTGTTTTATTTTAGAAGATTTAAAAGGGGAAATAGATTGAATATCAGTTTTAAAACATGTGATGAATGATGCGTCTAGAAAATTGTGTTGGACAATAATATTAGCATTTTAAGATCAAGTTATGCCAGTGATGGTAGCTTCCAAAACACAAATGATCCTATGTTCTGTATGATCCCTGAAGGCCTCATTGCAGCTGGTCAGACGTGCAGAGGGAGCTGTGTATGATCTAGTATTTTCTAGCATCCCAAAGTGCCTCACAGTGAAGATAAAAGGTGACTGCAGAGCAAACTGAACTCTAATTAATGCAGAGACTGTCCCAACTACAGCAGAGCTGTCCTGATTTCAGCTCCTCCGAGCCCCCGCACTTGGACAGCTGCTTGTTATGAAACGAGTCATGTGCAGGAGTTTTGTAAATGTTTGGAACCCGCTTCGAGATTACTGTCAAAGCAAACACCTTTCATGTTATACACACAAACATCCAGATGTTCTGATATGTCTAGTTATTAGGAGTTATAAGTCATGGAAACAACCCTTCCACCCTGGACAGATGCAGTTGCACGTGTATTTGTACAGATATTTAAACTTGTTTTCTTCCTGTCTCAGATCCTAATGCGCCCAATGTTCAGGTGACACAGATGTCTCTAATCTGTGACACTGCCCCAACCCCTCTGGTCCTGGACCTGCAAGGTGAGTCTCTGCTCTGCTCGGTTATCGTAGATGTACTTGTTACTATTCTGGGTAAAAAGATGGGAAGTGTCGGCCGTTGTAACCGATAATGGATCTTGTACACCAAACAAAACACGACCCTGAAGTTCAGCTTCAGTCTGTTTACACAGAGCTATAAAAAAGAAGCTGCCCTTTCCAGATCTAAGGTTTTCCCTGCGTGAGGCAGCATCATTTGGACCGAGCCACCCCCCACCCCCACCCCCCGCGGTGTCAGTCACACAGAGTTTCAGACAGAAGTGAACGTTTTCTCATACTCTCTCAACACAGTAACCAGAATCAGTTGCTTGTTATTCTCTTCGCATCTTTTCCACTCACACATATTTTCTTCTTATATCTTTTTCCATCTTCCAAAAAATGCCTGTTGGTATGTGACTCTTCAAAGGAAGCGAGCATGGTGTCGATGGAGGAGTAACTGTACACAGATTGGATTTTTATTCTGCTGTGAAAATGTACTTTGGATATCCGTGGTGATGATCTAGCGGTTAGGACCCGCGCCTCTGAATCTGCTCGTGCCCCAGCTGGCCTCCATTTTATGTTTGTATATAAAATAAAATGCTGTACACAAGTTGTGGCCTCCTCAGAAATCCGAATCAGAAAGTAGGACATGAGGAGCAGGGTTTACTGCGGGGGGGCTGAAGCTTAGGTCACAGAATCTAGGTCCTGCAGTTGAAATGCAGGTCAAGTGTCCCAGTACGTGAATGTTTCAGTTCCACCAGTTACATCACTAAAGTCTATGAGCCACACAGCTCACTCTGTGTAATAACCGATGGATATTTAGTTAAATATGATCATAGTGAGCAGTGTGTGTGTGTGTGTGTGAGCTGAAATAGAACGTTCATCCTGTTCAATAATCGATCAGGTGGTAGAAATGGCATCAGATTCAGTTGTTTGAGTGAAATGAATCTCTCTGAGGTTACAGTAAAAGCGAGCTCGAAGTCCCTGCAGTCAGTGCAGCCTTAGTGTATCAGACCTGTCTGATGTTTGAATATCACAAAAAAAACCCAGAAGAAGAGAACGCAGCTCAACAAACGCGAGCGCTCACATCAGCAGTTTGTTTTTAGAGATCTGGGAACGACAGAACCACAGAGAGCTACGACTCTGAACGCGGCTTCCAGCACTCGTGGGGCAAGCAGATTTTTTTAGAGGCCTGTGGAAATGTATCGCTGTCGTGCTTATAGTTGTTAGTAAAAACAGTAGTTTAAAGGCATCGTCTGATAATCGCCAAAGGATTCTGCCGAGAAGATCTCAAACCTGGGAGAGCTTGGACAGACACGGGTGAAGTACGGGTTAGTGCCTTCTCACCAACACAGCTACACAGTTGAAGACCAACCAGCAGTGACACTTTGAATCTCTAATGAAACACGTTAGAAATCCGTCAGTCGATTTGAAAAGGATGCAAGAACAGAACGTCCAGATTAGACTTTGATAGAAACCATTGATTGAGATTCTCTGGTAACGCTGCTCCTAGAGAACAAAATAGAGGCCTGATGCTTCTCAACGTGGTCCGTCACTGTAAATACTGATGACTGTGCACGTTTCCCTTCTGATTTGTAACAGGAGACCTGGAATCCTTTAAGAAGCAGTGCTTTGTTCTGAAGGAGGGCGTTGAATACAAAATAAAGATCAGCTTCAAGGTGAGCGCTCATACTGAATTGTGTATGTCCGTATACGGCGGCCAGATTCAAAATGACTGAATGTGATGGGGATGAAAATGTTTTCAGATCTTTGGCAGCACTTAAGAGTAACGTCGGCACAAACTCTTCTTTAGTAAAAATACAATCATGTATTTCCGCATTTAGAACACTCTGCACAGTGTGATAATACTTAGAGACGCTCGCAGCGTTAAAATAAATCGGATTCTCACGTTGAGTTTGTCTTTTTCCATCTGTGCTCACACCAAGCATTAGTTTGGAGGAGGAGGAGTAGCAGTTGAAAGAAACTCTTTCACAAGTCACTTATAAGTCAGTTATTTCAACCGATGGTTTGAACGACGTTTGTGTCTCCTCAGGTGAACAAGGAGATTGTTTCCGGTCTGAAGTACGTGCAGCAGACGTACAGGAAAGGAATGAAGAGTGAGTTCACAATGAAAAGTTACATCCACAAGCGGGAGAAACCCCGAATGTACCTCACACATGCCTTTTATTCAAGTCTAACACTTTTAATTACCTCTCCAAACACGCCCCCCCTTCACTGAGCGTGTGTTCCAGTCTGGACGGGCTGAATGAAACCATAAGAACAGCATCACGTTCAAATGCAGCTTCTTAACCCCGTTTGTCCTTTGTTGACAGTTGATAAATCGGACTACATGGTGGGCAGCTACGGGCCTCGTCCCGCTGAATACGAGTTTCTGACCACGATGGAGGAGGCTCCAAAAGGCGTGCTGGCCCGCGGCAACTACGTTATCAAATCCAAGTTTACCGACGACGACAAGCACGACCACCTGTCCTGGGAGTGGAACCTCAACATCAAGAAGGACTGGAAAGACTAAAAGAGGCCTTTAGTGTGTGTGCGTGTGTGTGTGTGTTTGTTTGTTTGTTGGGAGGGTGGGGTGGGTTCCTCAGCCACTCCCCTCATCCCCGCCCTGGTCCACACCATTTCTGCCTTCTTTGTTTTTACTGGGTCGTGCATTTCATGCTGTCATGCCTTAGTTCGCGCCTCCCCGGCCTCTCTCCCTCCTCTGTAGCAGCAACCGTAGCAGCGCCAGCAACCCCCCACCACCACCACCACCACCTTCCTGTAAATCAGTCGCTCCGTCCAGCACCTCCCCATGAGCCACCACCTTGTCCAACAGCCTTCTCTCCACCTCTAACCGCCGCTGAGCCGTGTCTTGTAGCACCTTACTCTCTCACCTTCTCCTGCCTTCTGCTTTACTTTTGCCCCCCCCCCCCTTTTTTTTGCTGCTTGAAGAGATTAACCCCGCCTCCCACCTCTACAGAATGGTGTCTTCCTCTCAGTATGAAGTACATGTGGAAAAGCAACTGTACAATCAGCTTTAGTTTGCCTTTTTTATATAATCGTATCAATGGTTGTGTAATGTACCTGTATTCACATCACTGTTAATCAGCTGTTGTGTTAATCGCAGACCCCACCACGTCCGCCCCCCCATGCTACACTCAGCATTTCTTTGCTGTCTTTTTGTAATGACCAAAACCTGCCTTGTAGAATCAATTCATTCAGAGCTGCTCTACACCCCCCCTCCCCCCTAAATGTATTCAGCCACTCCGGCTCCAACGAGGACATGAGCCAAAGTGAACACAGGATTGAAAAGTAGAAATTGCTGCCTTATATTTAAACAACAACACTTGCCTTGTGTTTCCGAGTTTGCCATCTAGTAGTCTGTATATGAAGGGCTTCCTCTCTCTGCCAACTGATCTGTAGCCCTGTTGTAGTGGAGACTGTTTATACAGGTTACCCCCCCCCCCCCCCACACACAGAATAACTGCAGGGGACTGAATGTTGAGAATTGGACGACAAACCCAGTGAAAACCATTATTGGCGCTATCGTTGCTTTCAGCCACGAGGCCTTAGCGCTAGCTGTGTGGAGTGAAGCAGTGACAAACACTACTGGTTTAATCGTTTTGCTTCCGTCTTCCCCCTTTGCCTTAATGTTCATCATCCCCCTGCGGACGCCTGATCAACTCGCTTCGTAATTCGTATCCTGCAGTCAGGAGATCCCAAGTGTAGAGGACAGTAGTGCCAGAGAACGCTGAGCCAGGCACCGTCTGCTGCTGCTGCTGCTCCCGCCACCACCAGAGACCTCAACGGTGTCTGGCCTCAGCCACACAGTGACAGCCAGCCAGCGGTGAGGAGGAAACCGACCAGGCCTTCTGCCTTTTATTTTAGCCCGGTGACCCTTACACACAAAGACCTCAGACATATGAAGGGTTAAGTGACACTAGTAGAGAAACACATACTCAGTATTTCACGAGATAAACTGACCAGTAACATTAAAGAGAAATCAACTTGTACTGTAACAGAACATGTGGATGTAAGACTTTTGTTTCTTCTGTCGATGACTGTATTCCTGCTCCATACATTCCTTCACATTGTACAATTTCTATGAAAACGCTGGCATGCTGGTGGGGTTGTATATTATCATTTGTGATTGCTCTCTTCGGTCAATAAAGATTTTGCTCAAATTGCTCCGTAACATTGTGGTGTTATGCAAAGGGAGGAATATTTGACATGGAAAGAAAATTGTGTCAAATGTGCAGACTTGCTTATTTACAGTTAAAGTACAGTTTAGTTCACTTACAGGTGAGAAATTAGAACATGCAGACGTCTCTCAGGCATCGAGACTCTTCTGCTGTAATTATTACAGCCCATTTTTAAAGTGTAATTTCAACTTTTTCTAGGTTAGAAGATGTTGTAGAGTCACGCTTTAGAAAGTAAAGGACCACCAACATGAAACATCAGAGCCTTAATCATTTATTCCCAGATTGAACGTTATACTTAACGGAGTACACTCGCCAAAGCAAAATAGAAATATTACTTACAAATGCATATCGAAAGGCACAGCATCAAAATACAATTAGACAGGCAAGATGTTTCTTTCCCCCCCCCCCTCTAAAACTGGAGTAAACATTCAGAAGTGAACCCATCTGGTCTGTCCGCTGAACAGCAGCAGTCGTCCATCACAGGGTGAATACTTAGCTTAGGGGGTTGTTGCTTCTCCAGGCGTCCAGTTAAAATGTAAAGTAAAATGACTACTGACTTACAGTACTAAGAGAAGAGCGCGCGTCTCCACAGTCTCGTGAAAGGTCAGACATTTGTAACAAACGTCCTCAGTAAAAATCGCCTCCAACACAAGCTGCGCCTGACCTCCATGACAAGCACCCAAAACTCGCCGTCCTTTGAACAACAGAGACCACGTTTACACCTACACATCACTGCCCAGAGCCCGGGCCCGGGGGTGGGACCCCTGTACATAAATATACATGTTAAATATACATTCAGAGGAGCAGGGAGAAACGAGCATGCAAATTTGGTCCATCTTCACAGCAGTCAGCTAAAACAGACTCATCCTGAGAAACAACACCGACCACTCTGGGTTCCCCCCCGAAGGAGATGCAGACCTGGGGCTAGTTTTTGGCACATTTTCATTTCTTTATCTAGTAACCACCCCCCACGCGCAACGCTCATTATTTCCCCCCCACCCCTTGAGAGGGGGCGACAGCTATCGAAATCCCTACTGTGAGCTCTCACTGTGCATGGCTTTAAAGTCTCTTAATACACATTTTTATACAAAGTCTCGCAGAAGCAAAGCACATAAAATAAAACCGTTAAAAAAAATACAACAACAATAAAAACGTAATATAAAAGTGGACGTAACAGGAACATCCCGCCGGTCCACAGGAGGTGCTGTTCAGCTTGTTGTACAGTAGATCTGCCAAAACATAAAGGCCACAACACTGGCTAATGACCCTGATATCTCTACGTTCTTCCAGTTACTGCTGAATGTGCTTTGCAGGCGTCTGACGCTGCGTCTCTCTCTTCCTACTATGCATCGTCTGAGAAGAGTAAAAGGTAAATCGTAATACTTTTTTAAAAAACATCTCCACGTAGGTGGGTTTCAGGTTCATCTCGACAGTTTGCTGATGACTCGAATGAGCGCGGCGTTCTCATCCTTGAGCCTCTGGTTGTCGGCTCTGAGGTCCCCGAGAACCTGCGCACACGATAGTGAACAAGGAGGTTTGTAGCTGGAGCACAAAGTGTTTCTACAGCATCAGCTCTCACCCCGGTGACACGGGCTTTGTTATTACTGCAGTATGAAAATGAACGTGCGTACCTTCAGTTCATCCTCCAGTTCCACTGCTTTCCTCTGGAGGGCCAACTTCTCCTGTAAACACGAGTGTGGGGAAGTGATTTATTCACACTTTGCTCATATGTGTCTGACACTAAGGTTTCGTGTTCTGGGTAGGAACGCGAAAAAGCACACGGCCAAGCGGCACAACTCGATGAACTTGAAAACATGATTTCTATGGCATTTTCCATATTTCCATGAACATAACAGTAAAGGAGGTTAGTCACCAAACACACACTTACAAATCTCTCCAGCTCCAGCAGGGCTGGTCTGTCCGTGCTGCTCTCGTGGCTCTGTCACAGAAAGAAACGTGGATAATTTATAATATTTATGATAATGCTAAACTGTGCTTTTTCTATATGCAATTAAAAACTCCTCATAACTTCATTTTAAAAACACTAACAACCATTGAAGGGTGGTGTGTCCACGTCCAAATGTTCTTTGCTTTGGCTGACTCATATAAATGTCAGCACCCACATAGCACCCGCTGTTCAGAGCGTCTCACACACACACACACACACACACACACACACACACACACACACACACACACACACACACACACACACACAC
>JAUMHF010000001.1:19567107-19587456 GCA_032359275.1 Microctenopoma steveboyesi
TTCTCTTTTATATCAAAAATCAACACACACACACACACACACACACACACACACACACACACACACACACACACACACACACACACACACACAGTTAAAAGGTCAGAGGCAGCAGCAAACCTGCCGAACCTGTCGGAGTCTCTCCAGCTCCACTTTGTTTTGGCTGAGCAGCAGCTCCATCTCCTGCAGCTTGTCTTTCAGAGCCAAGTTCTCCTGCAGTTCCTTAAGGTACAGCTAGAGAGAAAACACACACGGACAAGGGTGTGGTTAGGGTTGACTTCTCTATCATTCCTGTCCCGGTTTGTCTACATCTCTATGTGGTTTTCAGGAATGTTTGTTAAGAGGCTCAGGCACGTACCGCTCTGTAATCAGCCGAGGACTCTCCCGGTTGATTCTCTCTGCAGCGACACAACAGACTGTCAGAGCCCCGACAGCGCTACAGCGGGAAATCTTTATGTCACAGAACTAAAAGTACATTTTACAATGATTTGACCAAGATTTTGTAGCAAGAACAGAAGTTTCTAATAGTCAGAGTGTGACTTTCAACTTCACTATTTCAACATGTGATGTAAAAAAAAAAAGGGAAAGGTGGAACGAACACATCTATAAAGTGCACATGCTCCGTCTCTGTACTGTTGAATCGAGGGACAGTGAGACTCACTTTGAGGTACTGTTACTGTTTGCACCATTCAGATGAGCATCCTTGTCTTCATTCTGAAACACACACACACACAGCAGCTCACACACAGGCTCCGCTGGGATCATACAGTATGATGTTCAATGCTGTTACAGTGGAGACACCTGGATCTGATGTTTACGGAATATCTGCATCTGGATATTTTCAGATGGTCTCATGTCCATCATGGTTTCTGAACATTACACGTCTACTAGTAATGAAAGCTGTAAAATCTAAACTGTGCTTATTTGCGCCTCGGTAACTTAAGCCTAAAACACAGTTCCTCTATTGACCCATCCTGCCTCATTATCAAACAGGAACTGGTGTGGGTGGCCCTCCATCAACCTTCACTGGGCATATACAGCCATAAAAAGCTGCCGTTTTGTTTGCCAACACTCCAACTAGCTGCGAAAGCAAAGATGTCCTCTGGCTCGGTCCTTAAAACGCTTTCACCTGACTGGCAGCGAACTGATGTAAAAGATTACTCCATACCTCCCCTTCTAACGGAATGCCGGTGGAGCGCCTCTCCCTCCTCACTCTCCTCTTTACCTTCACTCCCAGATGCTTCTCTCCCTCTGGCTCTACCTGCTTCACAGGGTCTGTATCTGGAGGAACATATGGAAAGATAAAAACACTTGTGACACTGACACAATGACCCAGTGCAGCACCATCGATGGGGCTTGACGCAGCTTTTTTCAGCCAATAAGAGACGGAGAGTGTAGATAAGTTAGTAGTTCATCTTTGTGTGATACAGGAAGCCGTCTTATCGTTGTAACCAGGTTGTTCAGAGGATAGAATGATATCATAAGTAATAAAAGTTTGTCTGACTTAAGCAGCCAGTCTTCCTCAACATAACAATCCCTCCACTCCCTGTCTGCAGCTTCTGGTCCTGCACACGCTCCTGGAAAAGGCGGATGAGTAACTCAGCTAAGACTTTACACATCAGACAAAAGGACAGCGGCTTCTCTAAACCAGCGCCTCAATTACAGCCGCCAGTTAAGTAATCACTTCAGAAAGCCGCGTGAACATGTTTTTAAAGTGCGATTCAATTGTGTGAATCTAGCATTTCAAATGAGGAAATGCTGAGTTCTCTATGAAAATATCTAGAGTGGAGTGTGTGAAAAGGTAACAAAAAACAGAATATGGCAGCATCCTGTCCACTTAAACCACAGCTAATGTTTAACGCAAGCAGCGGCCCTGATGAAAAACCTCAGTACCCGAGTACCACACCCCATGTTTCTTAGTACATCTTCTTTTGATCTGTTTATAATAAACAGAAGTGAGACTAAATTATTTCTAATGTTCATCTCATTTTATTTATTGTCTTTTTATTAACATCCCGTTCGTATATATATATATATATATATATATAAACCAAAACCTGCATTTCATGCTCAGTCACCTCTTTCAGCAGG
Source organism: Microctenopoma steveboyesi (assembly GCA_032359275.1). NCBI lineage: Eukaryota > Metazoa > Chordata > Actinopteri > Anabantiformes > Anabantidae > Microctenopoma > Microctenopoma steveboyesi. Next base: position 19,569,199 of record JAUMHF010000001.1, read on the forward strand.
CGTAACCGTGACGATGGGGCTGACGTGCTGGATGTTGCTAGGTGGAGGGTCTGCAGACTTGGCCACAGTTTTCTCAGCTTCTTTCAGGTCTGTCAGAGTCACACCCTGCCAGCAAACAGCAAAAAAATCTGCATCTGCATCTCGTTGGTTTGCAGCCTTTGCATGCACACGATTTACACGTCAAGTGTATGTCTCACTGGTCAAAAATAGCTTGTGATACTATATATTCAGTGAAAGGTTCATGTTCACAAAGTCACTAAATGACTTAGTTAAGCTAAACTTAACTTGAGCTGAAACAATAACTTTTGTTGCTGTTCGTTGTTTTAGAACAGTGATATAGGAGTACTGACCAGATGAAGAGCATCCATTTTGTGGAAACAATCCAGGCTTGTTTTTAATGGTCAACATATGCTTGACAAGCTGTACCTGGGTGGAGCGGCGAGTCTGGCGCAAAAGCCGAGAACGAGCTTTTCTCTGGGACTCCGACTCTTCATCTCTGCCTGGGGCCTGGAACCTAAACACACGTGTCCATCTCACTTTAAACACCAGACGCAGGATGAAACAGAGTTCAAATGATTGTGTGTGCGATATGCTTCTTACTTGCGCCTGTCAGCATTGGGGGTATTTGGACTTTCAGCTGTAACATCCTTTGTCTGCGGAGTGGGTTGGACTCTAGCCGTGCGGTTCGCCCTGTCCTGCTCCTTCTCCTCCTCGTCTTTCTCCTCTGGCGTCTGAGCAACGTACGAAAGAAAAAAAATTCAGCCGAGCCACATTTCTTAATTTATTATTGCAGTGAGGAAACATAATTAAAGCCAGTGTAATAATGAGATGTGTCTGTTAATTTATGTGTTTGGTTACAGTACAAAATCCTTTAGATGCAAAGTTACAACACATCTTCATGGAGGGGGTTTCCAAAACAGACGAGATCAAACTCCGATTAGACTAAAAGTTTTAAAAGAAATTAAAACACCCACTGGGTGCCTCCCCAGTGGGATTATTTATTACTGTTACATTAGGTTTTATTATCAGTATTATCGCCCATTATAATATCAATAACAGAGTTACTTATGTTCTACCTTGTCAGCAGGGCTGACTGTGGACGTGGTCACACTCTCTGTGTCTGGACTGGACACAGTGGAACCTTCTGTGAAACGAGAACAAGAATCTTTTGAAATAAACACAATCATACACACGAGAGCGCAGCAATCATAAAGTACGCGTTTTACCAGGGCTGCTTTCTTTCTCTTCGCTCAGCTCTACATCTCCTGATATCCCCCTCTCTTTAGACTGGTCCTGCACGTTCATCTTGTCTTTACTGCTCATCCTGCACACCGAGCTCCTGGAAGCGAAGTGACTGCATTTACGTGCATCTTTCACTCAGACAAATCAGGTGACAGTCATTGAAACGATTACATTTACTTTGGTAACATGGTTACTGTAAACAACGCTACTGTGAGAGCTATGAAATGACTGTTTCAGTAGTAAATGTAAGGTCCCATTACATCAGGTCTCCATAAGAAGCATTCGCTCAGTTGGTGAGAAACAGGCCACAGCAGTATTTTCATTCTGTGACTGATCTACCTGCATCTTCTCTGACTTAGCTGGTCTTAACGGCTTAAACCAGGAAGTGCTGATCAGACTAGGTCAGTTATCCTGCATTTCTTGATTCTACGGTTGTGTGAATACGAACCTTCGCCGTTTGTTTGATGCATTTGCCGCAGTGGAGCCTTGTGGGTTTTGCCTGTCCAATATGGACTGTTCATTACGCCACTGACAGAGAGAGAGACGGTGCAGTTAGTGAGAACAACCAGTCTTTTCTCAGTTACATGAAGGAAACACTATTAAAAGCAGAACACTTTCTTACATTGGCTTGTTTCTGTGATAACTCTTCTAGCAGCTCTGCAACACTTTCATCAGCTACATCGAATGGCGTCTGACCCTGCAAAGTTTGTTTCACATGAACAAGAATCAAAAGATGTCACGTTAGAGTTACAGAATAAGTACCATTCAACAAAGCACAGCACGAATAATGTTGTTCTTTGATCACAGGTATGTGACGTAATAAAGTTTGGATAATTATTTTGGGCCTCACCGCATTACTGCGGGCCTCCATGTTACACAGCTGTTCAGCCAGAATGTGACAGGCCTCGCCTTGACTCCAGTGTGCTGCAGCATGAAGAGGCGTCCAGCCATCAAAATCCATAGCTGACACATCCAGCCCACACTGACACAGTATCCTGGACAATGCAAGGGGAGATTTTAGAAACAAGATCCTGTTCACAGGTACTAATGTTTATCCTACATCCAAATAATAAAGCAGGAAATTTTACTTCAGGGCCTCTAGGTAGCCTTTAGCTGCAGCCACATGCAGTGGGGTGGCCCCAGTCCTCGGGTGACGTATGTCAGCAGGCGGACCTTCAGTCATCCAGGTCCGGGCATCTCTCATGATCTGCTCCTCCTCCAGTCGTTTAGCTGCCTCTATGTTCACGCCTAAGCACAATCACAAAATATTCATGCATCACCTCTTTTATCTGTGTACACTGCATGACACAGACAGGGTGGACTTCTTGGTAGCTTGAGGACTTCCCCACCACTCTTTAAATAACTGCTTCTAAAATGTCAAACAATGGACTCCTACACTAATGTTTGACAGGAAAGAGTGTGGACCACTTTCTCTATTTAGAGAACTAGTCAAACTAATAAGGAACCCCGCCATAGATCCTCTGCCCTTCCACCTGTGAAATCAAGACATTAACAAGGATGTTCCCAACACAGCCAGATTACTACAGTAATTAAGATATAAAATGAAACTGATGTTCAACGCATTCAACTGTGACCACTGTCTTTTTACAGTACTGTACCAACATATTGTAGGGGAATATGTGTCTCATTGGCAGCCACACAGGTCAATGCCATAACACTGCCTCCACCATGTTTGACACATGATGTGGGATGCTTCGTGACCTCTTTATTTTGTCTTCTCTTCATTCTGTGACAAGCTAATCTTGATTTCATTGTGCCACAGAATAGACATTTAGGACTGGTCAGGCTTATTTATGTGAGCAGTATTTCAGTGTTGCTACTTTTTTGCACCTTGTTGCAAAGCCACTGTACTAACATTCGCAAAGATGTCTCTCGGCTATCTCTGTAGGTTTATTTAGGTTATTATTCACCCTAACAAGAGCCTCCTTCACCCACATAGACGCTCCCTGGACACTGAGCTGACTGACAGTGAGCAGCTACCAAATGCAAATGTACCAATTGCAACACTCAAAAAGGCTTTGGTCTGCTTGATCAGACATGGAGTAACAATGGAACAGGCCATGCAACTGCTTGCAAGCAAATTTTTCATAATTTATGAGCACCCAGAAATGGGGAGGGTGAAAATGGCCGTTATTCCTAAATGATTAATGCCACAGTTTTGTCACACCCCTTGAAGTAAAGCTTAAAGTCTTGACTTCATTCACATCTGTAGTGTTTCATTTCATCTTACAGTTAATGTAGATGAATTACTTCAATATTTATGAACCCAGTAAACCTAGAACCCAGTTGTCCGAAGTGTCAGGCAGGCTGTTCAATAGAGTTCCTGAGCCTGCTATTAACTTCAACCACCCTGTTAAATTATTATTTATCCCTGAGAGAACCAAAGCGAGAAATAAGAAAAATGTTGCTAAACGTTCTGTGAAACATTATTCAGTTTTAACCTGAAATGTTCAGAAACATCACAGATGACTTCAGCATCTGTTATTGACTTCAGCACGCTGAAGCAAGTTGAAGCATGTTTTTTTTTAATTTGAATTTTGTATCACTGACAGATCGTTTTTTTTTTTAATTTTAGTCCTTTTTTACTCCACTGTTTCTATTTATTATGATGCGGACAGACATATTGCACAGGTAACATAAGTCAACACATGAACCAACCGGCTGGTGGTGAACATGGTAACTTAAACTAGCTAGTAGCATTTGCTCAATGGAGACTTCCAATGACTGCTTATCTGAACTACAACAGGTAAAATCTAACAAACACTCGCAGGCACTGATACCAACCGACAGTCAAAGCTCACTGTAATAAAAATGTACGCTATTGTCTCATCGTTTTGAGGATGTTCTGTTTTGAAATCGTGCCATTTCGGTTTTACAAAAACAAGCAGAGCATCATTTTAGTACTTCTCCATTTGAAGCCTCCCAAATGGTGACCACATTTGTGGGATAAAGATGCATTTTTAGCATAAGAAATGGACTGACACTGACACATCAACACAATCAACATGTTTATCAACGGCTAGCGCATATCATCAGTATTAGTACAGCCATGAAACACGCAGCTAAATGACCTGCTGAACATCTTGTTTTACGAAACAGCGCTTGTGAGATCATTGTCACATATTTTCTAGAATATGAAATGTTTAGAAAGTAACATTGTGTGTACATAGAAAGTATAGTGTGAGCTGCCTGTTACAAACTCTGTGAACTCTGGTGAACTGTACATTCGGGGGCATCAGAGAGTGCAGATCATCCATGTTCTGTAATTGCACAGACCCCAGTAGCAAACAGTGTTCATGTCTGCCACTCTACTTCTACCACCTCAAAAAGCCCAAAATATCTAAAAAAAATGTTTGGGCATGTGCAGGGTAAGCAAAAATCACTCACCCTGTCTCCGAGTGTAGTCCTGAAGAAGCGACTCAGTGGTCTCATCTTGAGCGATGTCCAGGGGAACATCACCATCACAATTCACAGCTGAAAGAGAAGCACCTTGCTGCAAAAGGACACTGACAAAACAAACACACACACAGTGAGAATCCATTTAATGGCAAAAACAAATTACACACAAGGGCAACCACTAACTTATCAGAGAACACCTAAACGTAGTACCTTGTACATGTGTGTCTTGTGGTGCCATTATATTCAAATACACCTTTTACTACTATACAAATATCTTCATACAAGAAAAGAGAATGAAGATAAAAGTGCATATAATATTACACATTTTGATTTGCATGCGTTTGTGTGCCAGGCCAACCAACAAATAATTAAGCTGACCTGTTGTCCTGCCAAACACGATAACAATGTTAGTATTGTTGAGTGTAGAAATACTCCGGCACCTACGCAGCACCCTGAAGTGCCCACACTGGCAGAGAGTACCATAATACACAGCTACTACACTGCTGCACTATGCTATGTGTAGAGAAGTATGTTACTCACTCTGCAATGTCAGCATGGCCGCAGGAAGCAGCAACATGCATTGGTGTCCATCCCTCATTGTCAACCTGGTTTACGTTGGCACCACGCTCCAAAAGGAAGGTCACCATTTCCATGCTGCCATCTATACAGGCCTGTGCACATCAACAACAAAAAATGTAATAATTCAAATGTTTACCATCAATAAAGTCATCAGCCAGGACAGCAGGTAAAGCTACCTCACCTGGTGGAGAGCAGTGATTCCATCTGCATTAGAACAGTTGATAATTTCAACCACAGCCTCCCCGTTCTTCCTTTTGGTCTCTTTGGCCTCTTTCAGCATCACCTCTGCCTCTTCTATGTCCCCGCTGGCACAGGCAGCAAGGAACTCTGCAGCCCTGTCAAATCTCACCCTTTTCCTGAGCAAAAGTGTCACGAGAGACTCACTGGTTAGCTGCTGGTTTATGATGGCAGACATTACAGTTCACAAAAAAAACAGTGCAGTTGGCTGGAGGAAAAAGTTATGGTCACATAGAATAGACCATATCAGTATGTTGTATACTAGTATCACTGTATAGGTGTAGACTCCTGCAGGACATGTGACTAACAAACCTGCCATGAGACATAAGACTACATGACAACATAAGACTGACACATAAACGCAACTAAGCACTTAGCAAGCGATTACAAATTACTTTAATATTAGGCTTGTTTGAAAACAAGCGCTGATAATGTCTATACAATTCCTGCCCCAAGATGTCATATTTGCAAGACGGGGAAAAATATTATAAAGGGAACCAATGGTGAAAGTACACCCGACAGACCGCTCCAAGCTAGCAAGTTAGCTAGCTAGCATAAACACTACAAACCCCCGCCCCAAAAAGGACTACTGACATTGACAGTTACAACTAAAAACCGAACACGACAGGTTCAATTCAGCAGTAACGTTAACAAAGTGCTGGGACTAATGTGGTGTATTGTAACACGTTTCTGTTATTTTGTCCACCTCTTGTCCGAGCCCACGCAAACACCCCTGCTTTAGCATGTCTTCCAATGTTTAAGCTAGGCTAACTGGCTGTTCGCTACTCGTTGCTTTAACATCGTTTAAGAGACGACGTTTCAGTACCGTCGTTTGAGGAGGGGGCTAGTTTCCTCTCTACCCAGGGACACTGGCTGGTCCCTCGTCGGGTTGCTGAACTCGGCCTCCGGCTCCCCTGCTCTTTCGTCGGCATCTCCCCGCCACCTCCGCCTGGGCACGGCCGGTGCTTTGTCGGTACAGGAGCCGGCCCAGCACTTCAGCTGCTCCCGCCGTTTGGTCCTCGCCGAGTCCCCCATTTATTTATCCAAGGAGGACTATGTTTTTAAAAATAAAACATCTACTGACAAGAAAAGACACACCCTCCATGTGTGTACTTTCACTTCCTGGTTCTCGCTGGATGCGGAGGAAGCCCCGGCTCGTCCTCGCAGGCGTCGGGACCGCGCCAAGCTGCGCCGGTCTGTCTACAGACGTCAGGCCGCACGAGTACTGTCGGCAAATGTTAGTTTCCAAGCTTTGAAAGAGACAGAGATTGCCGTTATGTTGAGGCAAGTGTTAGGGGCATTTTAAATGTCACGAAGACAACTCGTTCGGGTGGAGATTGGGTTAAGAATAAGGCAATTGCAGATGCACATATAAAGGGAAACAGATTTCACTACTGCCAAGACTTGGGTTCTTACGCCTACATCTGTTCGTGTGTGACGTCACGGCCGCTGTTTGTAGCACACCCCTAAGGAGCTAAAATAACTTCACGCCTGGTCACTGTACACTTATAATAACTAACTTCCTGTCATTGTGAGGCTTAGGGGACTCTGAGCAGCTTCGTACATGTACAATGTGCAGACATTTTACAGTAATGTAGGATATGTCTGACTTTATAATGTCCTCTTCTTTTTACAGAGGTTTGATAGCTTAAATTGTAAGCAGGAGGATTTACTGTATTTAGGTTATAAACAATTAAAGGATATGTTCACAAGTTGTCCATGCCTTAATATGATAACTAATCATTCCTTATTTTCATACAGGCTATAAAATATATAATTCCTTAATTACTTGCAGTGTAAGTTTATAGGGACAGACTTCACAGTTGTGGTTCTCATTCCAAAGTTTAAATGACAACAATGAGTGGCCACAGCTACTTATCAAATTCATTGTTACTGCCCCTTCACCACAGTTCAGACTCTGGAACATAAAGAGGAAAGTTCTACTAAACAGTGTAATTCTTGCATTTATGAACATTAGGACTTTGTTGCCTTCCAGATTTGTCAACATGGTCAGAGGTCATTGGAAGATATTCCTTATGGCAAAAAAACAGCCGAACAGTCCTGGAGGAAGATAACCTCCAGGAAGAGGTATTTTGCAAGTCCTGGCGACCCAAAAATTCTAAGCTAAGCTTTTGTTAATGGCTTAACTGACCTTTTTTTATTTACCACCAACCAGTTTTTTATTTAACCACTACTAAAGCCATTAAATACAGATTATGAACCTGCTATTAATATTACAGTGGAACCTAAAAGATGACATCATGTTTCGCGAACTCAAGATAATGACAGCACATACGTGCAAAGTTCCCCTAGCTCAGTACCTCACACATGGACAGCAGCGCCAGAACGTCTCAGTCTAACACCGCTCATTCTGAGAAGCAGGAAGAAATGTAAAATGACTGCTGAATGTGTGATTATAAAGTTAGCACCAGTGTTTAAAAAGCACCAGCCACTGACAGTAAAAGCAATGATGAATGCTAGCTTCCTGCAGGCTGAGTTGATGGTGTCGCCCATAGCTGTTGCAATAACGTTACTGTCTGTGGTTAGCACACTGTTCATTGCCACCACTAATCTGGGGCCCAGAATGAGATCAAAATATACAGGCCTGAAAATGGCATGAAGATCACTTATGCAAAGCCATATTTTTTATATCCCTGCTAAATATGTCCACTCAGACCTCCATTGCTTTTCAGTCAACTTTGGGGGCAATTGGGGGCAATGTGGACATTTTTCACAGGGGTGTTCTTACTTTTGTTGCTAGCGGTTTAGACATTGATAACACTCAATGATGTGCCCAGAATTCTAACTCTTAGCTATCTTGTAAACATTCCAACATGTAGACCAGGTCAAATTCCATATTTCTCGTGTGGCTCTGTGTGCACAGCGCCACAGTCCTACACTGTGCGACCAACAGATCAACCAGAGCCCCTGAAGAAACAAGGTAAGTATCTCAGTCGATTTATTAGTGCTGATCTTTAACTAATTGTTCATGAATCTCATTCTTACATGCTCTGATTGTAAAAACTGGTTGCATACCAGTTGTGAACTTTGTCCTAGTTATGACAAAACCAGTGGCAATTTTTAATATTTTAGAGGTGCACCAGTTACTTAAATTCCAAATAATCACAATGCAATTATAATGCAGTAGTGGTTTCTGTGACAAACTGTTACAGGTTCAAATAACTTATTATAAGTTTAATATTAAGTAAAAGTGATAGTTAGATAAATATAATGTTAAACACTGTATTTGTGTATTCTACCATGGCAGTAACAAATCAAAGCAAAGGAAGAGATGAAGTAGTAGGGCACAAAAGTCAGTACAACTTTCACTTATTATATATTTTCATGGCACAACACTGAGAATATGACACAATATAAAGTAGTCAGTATCAGGGCAAATTTGCTGGCCCCTCAAAATTTCTCAAAACACAGCTATTAATGTCTAAACCGCTAGCAACAAAAGTAAGAACACCTCTGTGAAAAATGTCCACATTGCCCCCAATTAACAGTTTTCCATCCCCAGTGTCATGTGACTCATTAGTGTGACGAGGGCTCAGGTGAGAATGAAGAACAGGTGTGTTAAAAGACTGTCCTACAAGATGTAAACTGACTAATTTACTGTGTCATATCTTCAGTGTTGTTTAAAAAAGTTGTTGGATTTCTGTTTTTATGTAAAACATTTTAAATTAGTCTATAACTATATTTCGCTATATATTATAATTTAATGCTGGTAGTTCATAAAGAAACTGACTTTCTTATAGTTATTCACTAAATAGTTTGTATGACACCATCAAAGGCTATTAGGCAATGGCGTGATTGCTTTTGTGGTGCAATATTACACTGCGGTAATTTTCTTAGATTTCTTAGATTGTCTTTTGGGCAATATATACACATATATATATATATTTATAAGATGATGAGAATGATATCAGCTATAATGAGATTTGCCAAGAGTAGCTCAACAAAACCTTTAATTACACATAACAGATGTACCTAAATTCTGAACCTCTATTTTTGCACAAAAAGGCCAGCACACCATAAAATAATTTCATATGAAGAGGAAGTTTCTAGGTGGAGTACTGAGAAATTAGTCACGCCTGTCCAGCGTGAAGTCTGTCATGTCGGTCATACTGTGTAGTTTCTGCCTCTGTAATCAAGCAGTTTTTCTCCGTTCACTCTGGAAACAGAGTGGGAGGAATAATCCTCAACTGTCATGACACTTTAATACTCACTATTTTCTGTGTCCATAACTCAAGAAAGCACAGTAGAAGTTAATTGACTTGACCATTTGATTTTAGTTTCAGAATGTCTCCACCCAAACACGCAGCAGCATACACCATCCCCCCTCACACTTTGACCCGGCTGGCACGGGAGTGGCTGGCAGAGGACACACCAAACCTTGATCCTGCAGGGGTGTGCGTGGGGTCACAGGAGGTCGAGGCAAGGCTGCTGTGTAAAACGCCTCACAGCGTCCTGGCGGGGACTCCCTTCTTCACAGCTGTGTTCATCGAGCTTGGCTGCACAGTCGATTGGGTTTTTCAGGAGGGAGCAAAGATTGGTAGGTATTAGAAACTTTATTTTAATACACCAAGATACTGCATTTAATATGTTTACAGGCGAAACTAAACGCCAGGGAAGATCTCCAGCGCTGCCACCCCTGTTGTAGCTCTTGCCCTCCAGCTGCCCTGACTTTCAACCAGCCCCGCCCAAGTTTCTCAGTTTCTAAAGCAGCTATTGGACAATGAAAGACAAAAACGTCCACAATCAGTTTAAATCACAGGAACAAACCTAGAAGTTAGTTAAAAATCAGGCATAATTGATTTCAGAACGTTTTATGTCACCTCCACAGGTTCAGATGGTGTCATGGTCACTGCTGTCGTGAGAGGCCCAGCAAGGTGCCTTCTCCTTGGGGAAAGGCCGGCTCTCAACTGCCTGGCCCGGGCTTCGGGAATCGCCAGCCGCTGTTCTCAGCTCCAGGAAATTGCAAAGGCAAGAGGATGGCATGGAGAGGTAGCAGGCACACGCAAGACCACCCCTGGCTTCCGACTGGTGGAGAAGTATGCCATGCTGGTTGGTGGCGTGTCCATGCACAGACAGGACTTAAGTGGAATGGTTATGCTGAAGGACAACCACGTCTGGGCTTCAGGAAGTATCACAGAGGTGCGCAGCTACCTGTACAATTTACATATATGTATATATAAAAAGATGTATTTTACTTAATTGAAAAAGATTGTTTCGCACTAAAGTGAAATTAGTTTACATTGTATTTAAATTACTTTATTCTGAAAATGTAATATTTAAATAGATTTAAAACTTATTTGTATAATTACTTGTCCAGATAAAGTGTAAATGCTGGGGCTTACTGCTAGCTCATGGGTTCAGCTTCCCTGCTTCTGCTCCGCAGGCTGTGAAAGCTGCCCGCTCTGTGTGCGGCTTCAGCAGTAAGATTGAGGTGGAGTGTCGCTCTGCAGACGAAGGACGAGAGGCGGCTGGAGCAGGAGCGGACATTGTCATGCTGGACAACTTTCAGCCTCAGGTAGAAAAGTTATTTCTCATTCTGTTTGCCCTCTTACTGCCCATGCATGAGATGTTTCACCCCTCCCTCACCTACACCTATAGGAGCTCCATCCTGCAGCTTGTGCACTGAAAGAGGAGTTCCCGACTGTGCTGATAGAAGCAAGTGGAGGAGTTACTCCAGAGAACATAGCCATGTATTTCTCCCCACACGTGGACATCATTTCTCTGGGCTGTATCACACAAGGCTGTCCGGTTGTGGACTTTTCTCTCAAGGTTCAAAACCCCGGTGCTCACTCAAACATCCTCCCATAAGATAGGATGTGCACAGTCTCATGACAGAGTGTAATGAGACTATATTTAGATCACTACAAATGTTTTCTGTGTTTTTTTAGGACTAGGGGTCATTTTCTTCCAGCTTTCATGTTTACACAAGTCAAATGACTAAAGATGATCCACAGCGTGTTTCTTTTCACTGTTTCATCACTCATTTGTTAACAGCCAAAGAAGAACTGAAACCACACTATTCTGCTTGTTCCAGCAAGGAAACAAACCAACAGCAAGGTTTCCACAGCAAAGAGAACTTTCACATTTTGGCATCTTGTGACTGAAAGCATAGATGAAGCTGTTCACCTAAAGCAAGAAAGTTTAGTTTCCTTGTAAATACTTTAGTTTAGTTCATAGAAATGAAATTAGCCCTTTGAGAACCAGTGATAAAAAAGAGCATTATAAATAAAATGTATTATTATCATTATTATTAAATGTTTTTGAAGGAAAAGCTGATTTATTAACTATAACAAGATCATATTTAAATACTCATACAGTGTAGACATTTCTCATATTGGAAAGGTCTACTGTAGCTAAAAACACCTGATTTTTAAAAGGAATATTAACATAAACACACAGAGGAGAGCAAACATTAGGATTGTCCTCTCAAAGCAACATAATGTTACGTTTGCTATGCAAATTTAGCTATTTAACCATATAAATGTGATGATAAGCTTTTTATATTTTCTACTAATTGTCATATATAAAAATATCACTGTGAAGAAGGCCTGTGTTTTGGGTTGTGAGTGGAAAGCACCAGGAAGGACGATTGACCCAATTACAGGACACGAGACAGGCTGGTGGTAGTAGAAACACAGAAAAACAGTAGAAACAAAAAAAGAGCTAAAGATTCTCACAGTGTTTTTAGATTCTGTCGGGAGACAAATGAAGATAACAAGTCAAAAAGTTAATTTAAACTTGATGCAGACATGCGTACGATTACTGTTCATCGTCGCTTTCTGTATAATCTCATTTTCGTTGACTCAGTAGACTGTTTAACCACAAAACGTCTGCAGCCGGTTTGCTCTTAAAAAAAACGCCACGTTTAATTATCAGCATTCTTCTCATTTCCTAAAAAAATCAAGCTAAATGTTTTGGTTTTTTTAAACATGCAAAGAAGATATTTTTTTTATTGCAAAAGCAGAAGTGTAAAGTGGGGTGGAAACATTCTGCTTATAGCAAAATTTGTGAGAACAGAACATGTGAACAGAAGTGTCACAACCACCTGCTGCAATAACACCCTCGTATAAAAGCACACAGGAAGTGTTGCACAGCCATATGCTTCAAAGCAATACCAGTGCCACTGTCAGCCTCGAGAAGAGTGATGTGAAGGATGCAGGGGCAGCGTGGCGTCTTCCTGCTCACCTTAGTGGTGGTTGTCGGTAAGGTTTCAAACTTTCTTTTTGCCATGTCGGACACAGGCAGTTATAGGACCACATGTGTCTGTAAGAGGAAAGATATGAATGCTCTCATTGAACGTGTGAATGTTTTGGGGGTTGATTTTGAGGGATGAGATCCCCAAGAGACGTTACAACCCCTTAACTTTCAGCGTAATTCACTGCTTTTTTTATTGTGTGATACCTCATAAGATGTGTTTTCCACTTGAATATTCGTTATTTCACAAATGTGATGCTATTACACTGATTAAATATTCAATTTTTAAAAACTCTGATGAAAGAGAAGAAAATGTACTGAGAGAGGAAATCCATTTAGACGAGTCAGGATGAGTGTTCAACCACATCCTCACAGTATGCTCAGTTTAAATCCTTTGTCTTACACAGTCTGCAGCCTTATTTTTAAGACATTCAACAGCTTTGACTGAAAGTCGCTTTTACAGAAGAAGCTGCGCAAATAGGAAATGAAAGGATCCGCAGAAACTAAGATGCTCAATCTCAAGCAGCAACCACTGACACGGACAAATGAAAAAGAATTTGTGGCACTAACCAGTTTTCTCGTAATTCGATTTTCTCTTGGAAACAAGTGAAACCCACGAGTGCTCCACCCCTGATGTGCTGAATGTGTCATGAACAAAACAAAACATTAGTCTCCTTGGGGGAACAGCACAGTTGTTTCACTTCATTTACCTGATCTGAACTCTCATCGTGTCTCAACGTGGTAGCGTCACCCACTGTGTGCTGGAATATTCTCAGTGACCGCTCCATATCATTAAGAGGAGCTGTTATTTTTTCTGATTTGGTAAATCGACCTTATTCAGTGGCTCCCTCAGCCACTGTGCATTTTTAATTTCAGCATTTGGGCTGTAAACGCTACAGAATCTGGTGATGCAAAGATACTGCTTATTCAACATAAACAGATCAATGTTAGTATTCAGCTCTTTCCACCAGGTGAACAACTTTTCACTGTTCTTTTAGCTCTGAGAGAATAACTGGGTCTTTTCCCGCTAAATGCTCCAGTGGGTTTGTCCACACGTGAACATACACAACGCATGCAAATGAAAGTATTTTGTTCTTTGAGAATACACAAAAAAACACAAAACAGAACCACTGCCAGTCTGGAAATAACCGAGGCGCACATATGACCTTTGACTTATGTCCCCTGGAGATTTCTTTGTGTGCCGTAAGTCATTGGTATTTCTTCTTTTCACCTATGCTTCTATTTTCGCTGTGTGTTTGCAGTAAAGGATTTTCTCACATTGCTTGTGTAATGCTTGTTCTCAGCCTAACTTAAGACACACGTGAAGATGTTTTTTCTGTTTCATGTCTGAGCCGCTCTGGGCTCGGGCTTTTACCCAGTCACACGTTGTCTGTCATATCCTGGCTTCTTTTAGACGTTGTGATATTTTGTGATAGAAGTACAATACCACTTTTAGATATCGTCTGTTTTCTTTCATATAGAACATTAGAGATAGCGAACTTGCCACTTTCTCTAACTATGATTCAAGTGACGAGCTTGAAGCCTAAAAATGGGGGAAAGAACCTGAGGGTGTAGAGTTATAAGACTGTTCTCAAAGCTAACTGCTCCAGGCCTATGGAGTGTGAAAAGGGACAAAATAGAATAAATGTAATAAGCATTTAAATAAACATTTAAATAGCTATTTACATGTTTCATTAATTCACTCATCATTTATTAGACATTTTTAAAAAGTCCATTTTTTTCACAGTCTGTGTTGATGTTAGACCCGCCCACTGAGTTTGATGGGTAAAGCTGACAGATATGTTCATTTCACAGCGTGCAGCAACACAGACTGTTAAATAAAGAAATAGACAGTGAAAAATATATATATATACCTAAAAAAATCTAATAAATGATGTGTGAATTAATATTTATATATCTATTTAAATGCTTATTACATTTAATATAGTGTGTCCCTTCCTACACTCCATAGAGGCTACAGTAGCTGTTAGTGAAGCTCGATCTGCCTCCGGATCAGTTGTTGAACTGTTGTGAAGTGATGAACAGTGTTGCATAATATACTATTATATAGTAACTTTAGCACTTTAGTGTGTTCGTAATTATTACGAAGAACAAGAGTAGTGGAGACATTCAAATTATTTTTTAAAGTGTACTCATATTTGTTCCCTTTTTTTTTTTTTTGCAGCCATCCCTGTTTCTATGTCTTTCAACATCAAAGTGACAAACACCAGCGTCTACACTGGTGAACAACAGGATTTCTTTGGGTACAAAGTGCTTCAGTTCACGTCTGGCTCAGACAAAGGGTAAGTTTGTGTTTGCAGCCTGGTGTTTTAATTGTGGCTGTTACTGCTGAAATCCTCTTTACTCATCAGGCAGATGCATGATGATTCTGTTAAATATCACTAGATGCACCAGTGAAGAGTGTATGAGTTGTGGTTTGTCACTTTAACTGATGCAGCACTGTGGCTAAGTCCCTGCACGAACAGATCACGAAACATTTTCCTCAGGTTAACACTGTGCTGCTCATGTCAGTCACATCTTCTTGTACCATCCACAGGATAATCATCACTGCACCGATGCGGCTAAATGGATCCGGGGGAGTATTCAGTGCTTACAAAGACAAAACCCATTGGTTCAGTCCCATAGGTACAAACTGGATTTCACATTAATTCCTAAAGAATAATGCAGAAACATTTTATCATGTAATTGAAACACGTCTAACTTAAAGTACCAATCGAATGCGACTGTTCCAGACCTTTCTTTAAAAAACCAAACAATCCCAGTGAAGCACGTGGGCCTGGCCATAGCTGCAGACTCCACAGGCTCGGATTTCACTGTAAGTCAGTCACTAAGCTTTGTGATTCGAAATAAACGTCCTTTGTTGCGCTTCTGTAAAGTTCTGAGCATGGTTGCCACATAAAAAAATGTGTATTTATTGTGGTGATTCAAATATCTTGATGTTGGCTCCAGGTTTGCAGTCCAAGCGTAGCCCATGAATGCGACGGAAACTCGTATCTGAACAGTGTGTGTTACGCGGTGACACCTGACATGCAGCAACATGCATCCTCCACACCTGCGTTCCAAGGTGAAGTTCATTTCTCTCACTCTGTGGTAAAAATGTTTTCTCAGTGTCCTGCAAAAATATCTTTTACAAATCTGGACATATTTCTTTTTTTTCAGAATGTACAAAGAAGACAGTGGACCTTGTCTTTCTATTCGATGGATCGGGAAGTATGACTCAAACAGAGTTCAACAACAATAAAGATTTTATAGTGGATATAATAGACAACCTCAAAAACTCATCAATCAAGGTTAGTGCAGCATCAAAGCATTCAGAGTAGAATTTATTAATAACACTCAGTTTCCATCAGTTTGTCAGTTTACACCAGACTGACACATCATTTCCGTTATTCTCTCAGACTGACAACTTACAAAATGTTGGAATATTACTAAATCATTCACTGTGTTTTTATTCAGTTTGCAGCCGTTCAGTTTTCCTTTGACTACAGAAAAGTGTTTGACTTCAATGATTATCAAGCTGGAACTGCTCTCGATAAACTTCAGAAAGAACCTCACATGAGAAGTCTCACCAACACACACAAAGCCCTCAAATTTGTTCTGTAAGTTCAGATATGTTACACAAACAATTCACTTTAAACATCTGAACAAAAGCTAATTACCTGCTGTCAATGTAACACAGTAAGATTCTGCCAGTTAATGTCAAATGCTGATTCATATATTGTTATTGTTTTGTTTGTTCTCAGCATCACTGACACTACTTTTACGTTTATTTCAGTGAAGACATCTTAGAAAATCCAGCTGCAGGTGCTTCTCCTGAGGCAACGAAGGTTCTGGTTCTGATCACAGATGGAGATCCCAGTGATACAGACAAAAATAATATTACTCAAACATATTATAAAAAGAACATCCTTCGCTTTGTTATTGGGGTAAGTGTGACTCAATTCAATTCAAGTTTATTTATATAGCGCCATTTTA
This sequence comes from Microctenopoma steveboyesi, assembly GCA_032359275.1. Taxonomy (NCBI): domain Eukaryota; kingdom Metazoa; phylum Chordata; class Actinopteri; order Anabantiformes; family Anabantidae; genus Microctenopoma; species Microctenopoma steveboyesi. The sequence goes on from JAUMHF010000001.1 coordinate 19,585,888, forward strand.
CAACAAAAGTTATCTCAAGGCACTTTACAGTGTAAGGTTCAAGACCTTACACGTTATATCAATATGATGTCATAACATATGGCCAGTAGAGAACACGGATCTACTTGTTATTAAATTTAAAGTCATTACATGTTTATGCAGAGATTCTCTTAGTTTATTTTTACCAGCATCAGAAAAAGTTAACTCTGTATAAAACACTTGGTCTTTACGTAACATTTTAACAGTCGAGGCTGAGCTCAGGCTTAACGGTCAGATGTTTATAGTCTTTAACAGTCTGACATTAGACTTGGAGGAATTTCACAATTTCAAGCTATCTTCTGGTTTCAGGTCAAAGTTCCTAATCTGGACAAATTTGAAGCCATTGCTTCAAAACCAAAAGAAAAATATGCCTTTAAAATTGAGAACTATGCAGGACTCACAGGAATATTGGAAAACTTTCAGAAGAAGATTTTTGAAATGGAAGGTAACGCATTGTTTTACCTTGACTATGCAGAAATGTTATAAATATTCGTTTTTATCTTCCTGGTAAGTGGTAACATACACATTTTATCTCATATTTAGGTTCTAAAGAAGCTCTGGCAGAAAACATGACAGATCAAATGTCCCAGAGTGGATTCAGTGCCGTCATCCATAAAGTAAGTATTCTTCACTCATACATACATGTGCAGCGACCTTTGACCTCAGGTAGCTCCATTCTTCTCTGCGCTTTGACCTGACACATACAGTTCTGTTTCCAGGATGCCTTGATCCTGGGTTCAGTGGGATCCAACAGATGGCGCGGCTCTCTTCAAGAGATTAAAAACCAAGAAGAAACACAAATTAAAGATTCAGACATGCAGGAGGACTCCTACATGGGTAATCTGATTTCTCTAAGCGCCTCCTTTAAAATGGTGGCAGTAAATGATGACTAAAAACAGCTTAGATGAACCGAACTAAAGGTCATTTACTGCAAACTTGTTCAACACATCGTTTCCTTTCTTACTCCATATCCTCTGTGATATGATTCATCAGTTTATCTCATACAAACAATGACTTATGTGATTCTGTTGCAGGATACTCTATTTCTGTCGGAGAGAAAGATAAAGCTCCTCTCTACTTCACCGGCGCGCCTAGATTTGACCACACAGGACAGGTTGTACTTTTCAGACAGCAAGACAAGAAGTGGATCCCTGCCCAAAGATTAAATGGAGCCCAGGTTGGTAACTATTGTTGTACTATAGATTCCCTCACCGTAAAAAACTGCCATCATTAAAGGTAATGTCTCGCTGCTGTTTTGCTTTAGGTGAGCACTGAGTGTACTGTGTAGTGTTGATAAAATCTTTTTGCAATGATAATTGCAAAAAGCTGCAATGGTTGTAGAGGAAACCAGAGAACTTCCTGCAGTTGCACTGAAGAAAAATAAAAAAAACAGTGACTCATTTGAAGAACAATGTCCGCCGTCTGTCATAACTTCACTTCTATAAAGTTCAGTTCAGCTTAAATATTGTAAACATCATGTGTTTTCAGATTGGTTCTTATTTCGGAGCAGAGCTGTGCTCAGTGGACATCGACTCAGACGGTGACACCGAT
>JAUMHF010000001.1:19587556-19597635 GCA_032359275.1 Microctenopoma steveboyesi
GAGGATGAAAACAGGGGAGCTGTGTACGTCTACCTTGGTGACAGACACAGAGGGATACGCAGCGTTTTCAGCCAGGTGAGACAGACAACATTTTCTATTGTTCCTCCAGATGAAAACAACAGATCAATCAGTGGTGTATTAACATCTGCACTGTTGTAAATACAGTAATTCATGAACACTTTACTGCTGCTGACTCTGGACAGTACAACGGAAACTGACAAACTGCTTTTACCACCTGTTGGAGATGATCATCCACCCTATTTCTACACAGCTGGACTACTGCAATAGCCTTTTTCACATGTTTGAATAAGAGAGAGCTGGATCACATTCAAGTTGTTTAAAGTTCTGCTGCAAGGATTTTAACTGGAACACAAACAAGGGCCCACATTAAGCCAGTCGCAGCCTCTCTGCACTGGTTACCTGTGTCGTTTAGAGTTCAATTTAAAGTTTGAATCTTAACCTTTAAAGCCCTCCATGGTCATTGTCCGACTTACATCTGTAAAGCACTTTGTGACGTTTGTCTATGATAAGTGCGATATGAATAAACTTACTTTACAAGAATACTGCAAGAGAAGCTGACCCCCAGCGTCAAGGTCAGCAGGAGTGAAACATTACAAAGATCAGGAGTTTTACATAAGTGGAGAGTAAAACCTGGCTCAGTATGTTCTCTGATCTTTAATCAACAGAACCACTCCAATAAAGAAAGAAATAATGTGTTCATTAAAAATGAAAGACCCTAGATTCTAGTAGTCAGATTAATTGATCCACTATTTGAACCCCAAAGAAACTTGTATTATTTAACTTTTTATCTCAGGCAGTTACTTTTCTACTAGAATGAAAGAAAGAATATTGTTATTTGAAAATAAAGAAACCTTGGGCTCCCTCATCTGAGGATGCAGCTCAGATGAGCATTAAATCTTAGATCTGTAGACTGACGTCTCTCTTTTAGTTTTACTTTCTTGTTTAATATTCCAGAGAATCATGGGACGGCAAATTCAGGCGGGGCTGAGATTTTTTGGACATGCCATTGATGGGGACGTCAACCTTGAGGGGGACAGACTGCCAGCGATGGTGATTGGATCACAGGGCGCGGCCTTTGTCGTCAGGTACAGACATCGTTTTACCCAAACACACCTAGAGAAGCTAGATCGTGGGCAGGCGTTGGGTACATCCCAGTACCAATAAAAACAGCGTCTAACCAATTTAATACATGTCTTTTAGGGGTAGTCCTGTCTTCAATGTCATGGCTCAACTGTCCTTTGAACCTGAAGAGATAAGCACTGAAACACTCGGCTGCCTGGGCAACACCGACGAAATTATACCAATGGTTACGTTAAAAGTCTGCTTCGAGATGGTAGAAACAACAAAGAGCAAAGCAGGTAAAGACCAATGCCAAAAGTGTATATGTGAACAAAATAATGCAGAAAACCCAGGCGACAGTGGAGAGGAACGTTACTGAGGCTGTCCCTCCCCTGTATGGCCAAAGAGCTGATCACTCATTCAGATTCAGAAAACGGAATTAATCCCAGAGGGAAATTATTTTGGCCTGTTACAGCAGAGAGAAAAAAAAAGCATAACCAGAAACCAACACAAATATTAAATACTCACTTTCTAGGTCAAAACATATTCAAAATAAATAAATGAATAAAAATGAATTTGTTTCAGATACAGCAGAACAGTGTGTGACGTAGTGAAATTGGGTTGTTCTATTATAAATAAGATTACATTTACGACCATAGTCCTTCCCTCTCCACTTTAAATAGAGGAGAGGATCTGTATGGTTTGATGGCCTCAGGCAGAAATGATCTCCTGTGACGAAGCATCTAACATTGATCAGCCTCTGGCTCAATGGGCTCCTCTGTGCAGCCAGAACATTTGGTGGCTGCTTTGGTCTCCAGGGGGAATCTTAGTTTTATAGGTCAGGATCCGTTAAGTTACTCTCTACTTATGGTCTACGTTTTATTAAATACTTTTAATTAGATAAATATATATTTTTTAATTCAGTATTACACCTCATCCTACTTCAAACGTGATTATTTTATAGCTGCTGTCGCTGCTCATCTGTCAAACGTGTCTTTTCAGCATATTTAATGATTATGGATGTTTTCGCAGGAGTAGTGAGCCCCGGCTTTAACATCTCGTACACACTGGAAATGGATCCAAGCAGACAAGCACAGCGGGCTTTCTTCAGTCAAACAGACAGGGAAGCCAGGATCCTCAGCGCTACACACAAGCTGAGGGATCGAAAGACCTGCTCTGACCACTCCACCTACATTCACGTACAGACACTTTGTGTATTCAATATTCACCTTTTATACGTCATTAAGTTAAATTAGTGTGGTAGACTTTCCATCTATTAAATGCACAGCAGCATAAAGATCTATTTCTCTAAAGGATTCATCACTTTCCTCTTCTCTAAATGAATAAATATTGCATCTAGTTTGAACATGTCAATCCTGCCACAGACTTTTATTTTTCTTTGACGACATGCAGGTGACACTTCTTTTGTTGTTGCAGAAATGCGTTGACACATCTTCGCCTGTCAGCATCAGACTGAACTTCATCCAAACCAGCAGTGAACCTGCCAGCGTGGTGCTGAGTGTCCACGGCACTAATCAGCCTGCTGTTGAGGTGTGTGCCAGCAGAACAAGGCTCGAACAGTCCGTCGTTTCTAAACCCATTATTTCCATTTTCACCATTTTCTTTTAACACGTGACTGAAGACGTCAGAATAAATTTGAACAGAACCGATTACGTGTTTTTCAGGTCCCTTTCAAAAGCTGAGCAAACGGCACCTGTGTGGACGAGCTTCGAAGTTTTCAAGTGTTCACATTTGAGGAAACCTGAGAGGAACGTGTTAAAGAAACCACAGCGTCTTTTTCCACTGTTATGAATTATAAAGACATTGAATACAGACAGCAGCAACTAGCATGATTTTTTTCTCAGAAATGGTCAAAACTAATTTTGCAGCTACCAAGAGAAAAAAGAGAAACCGGAGAGGATGTTTTCCTTGAGGTATGAGCTGAATCATTTTGAGCCTCTTTTGCAGACTGACCGTCAGCTGTATTAAAACTGCTCCTATAGTTCTGAAACGACTCCAAATATAACAGTTAAAAACTGAGCAAAGATAATAAATAAATTGCTGTTCCTCCTTTTCACATACAGTGCGAGCAGCTGTTTCCTACACACAAACACACAGAGTTGTGGAAAAGCCGAGATCACACACGTACAACAGAAAGTTTAGGTGAGCGCTTTTTTATTTTGCAGCTGATGTGATTTGCTGAAAGTTTCCGCTGCTAGGAAAAAAAGCAGTAGTGTCTATTATTCACAGATTCAAGCTTGTAAAAATAGATTTGTTAGGTCTGCTAAACGAAAGACATGATGATCGCTTGAGCATCGGCAGGTGTATGAGATGCACTTTGCCTCTAGAATGACTTAAACCACGTAAAGAAATATGACGTTAAATATAATCATGTTGACTTATCTCATTTGTTCTGTACATTATTTAATTTTTTATTAAAAAAAAACAAAAATGTTATCTTTATCTATAAAAAAATGTTAACGCCATTTTCAAAAATCCTCCACAACATGCGTGACACATTTTCCTACTTCAGCTCTGAACCACACAAGATGTTCTGCCGTTTCCTCCTTTTCATCACTAGTGTGAGATTTAACACGAGGCTAATTTCCACTTTAACGACCAACGTGGAAAACCGTGGTGTCCAGAGTCTTAAAAAGGTCCTGGAGCGGTGTAGCTGTGTTTCCACGTACCCACTTCCCTTCCCTTCCTCTGCGGAGCGCGATGCTGCGCCTGTGCTGTTGCCGCTTTGGATGGTAAGCGCTGTGTGTCGGAGCGTGTCGTTCAGGTGGACCTGGACTGCAGACGGCAGAAGCCTCTGAGGAGATTTGAGGGGTTGGAAAAGTGGGATGGTGCTCAGTTGAGTGAGCAGCAGATTTCTCAGAACACTGTTGGTGATCTTGTGCCTGAGTAGCGAGAGAAAACAAACATGTTCTACGTGTCTGAAGGTATTTACGCTTCTGAACTCCACCAAAACTCATCATCTTATGTTAATACACCGATAAAAAAAGCCGACCTTCATCTTCTCCCTTTGTCCAACCTTCTTTTTACACCGTTTCTCAAAGATAGTGCTGTTTTTGTCCTCATCACTGCCGCCGTGCTGCTCTCCATCGTGCCGGTACGGGCTCAGGCGCAGAAAGAGGGTTTTCAGAACTGAAGGTCCAGATGCTGCTGCTGCTGCTGATGATCCTGCAGGAAGAACAACACGATAACAAAGTGTGCAATGCAGTGTTTCACAGCAGCGTGCATTCTTATGTCCGGCATGTCTGTACCTTTGTGGGACGACAGGAGCTGCTGCTGCTGCTGAGCTTGATCTGGGCTGTTAGCACAAGGTGGTGGACTGGGGGGCGTCTGACTGAGAGAATCAGGCCAGACACCGGTGGGATTCCTCTGCTGCTCTCCACACTCAGATAAACCATCAAGTTCACGTTTAGGACCGGTGGTCAATGGATTCCCATCGATTTTGAGCTGGAGAGAATCTGAGGGATGTGATATATGATCAGAAGTGTGATTTGACTCCTGAGAACCGGTGGCCGTCCATGAATCAGCTGGTTGAGGCTGAGGAGCAGTGAGGAGAGGGGCAGAGAAGAGGCTGAGGAAGGATCCAGTAGAAGCCCCGGCACGTTCAGCCGCACTTCTGGTGGTTAAATCTTTACTCGTGCAGCACATGCTTAGTGCAGAATCTGTTGCTGGCTTCATGCTGCCTGTGATCAGCTTTGCAAAGAGGCTGTGAAACGGTCTTTTCCGAGTCTTCTCACATCCCACAGACGACTCACTGCTGCAGTGTGGCTGGTTCTCAGCTGGTTGTTCTGCTTTAAGTTGACGAATAACAGAGTTTCCAGAATGAGTGACACGTTCGGGGGAAACAGCAGCTCTGCGTTTAGACTCAGAGAAACCAGCAGGAGGACAAGGAGGCTTCACTGAAGCTTTGCAGGTACTGGGTGTAACGGGAGGATGGCTTTCTTCTTTAGAGTTCACCGAGTTTGTGATATTCGTTCCTTTGATTCTGGACGATGTCTCTGCTGCTGTGACGGGATAACACAGCAACTCGGACTGAGCTTCATGAGGAGCTCTGAGAGCGGGTTTCAGGGCTTCTTCCACAGCTCGTTTCTTATGACTCCCAGAGACCAGAGTAAGATCAGGACTGGTTTTTGGTATCGGGTCCATGTGCATGTTGCGAGGCAACAGGCTCTTGACTATGTTTTCGTGGGATTTGTTGGTTTGTTCATTTCTGGCTCTGACTGAACAACACACACCCTCCTTTTGGATTTCTGGATGTAGCGCAGCACCATCCGTTTTTGGAGCGTATGGTACAGACTGTGCAGCTGGAGCGGTAGGTGTGTGGACTGGGGTAGAATTCTCAGCTGATTTCCAAGACCTGAGAAGAGCGTCGACAGAGTAGGGAACTTCACTTTGGTTTACGGAGGATGACGAGGTAGACTCCTGAACCTGAGGAGTTTTACAGAAACTATGAAACGGTTTAAAGAGCTGGCGTCCAAGTACGGCTTCGACCGAGTAACAAACTGGCTCCTCTGGAATGGGTTCAGCTGAAGGGGGGCTGTGAGGCTGGGCTTGGTCCGTGTCGTTGGGCAGTTCTTCAGCCTGACATGGTAAAACTTCCTGCTCAGCGTTTGTTGCTTCACTGTTGTAAAAGTTTGGCCTAGAAATTAAAAACATAAGAAGAAGGTTAATCCCAGAGTTCAACTCAGGACCAGCTGATTTACTTCTCTGTTTCAGAGAAAACACCTCAGAGGTTGTATCGGCAGATCAAAGCTTGTGTTCGTATCCGTAACGTCTGCCTCCTCCGCTTGTTCCGACGAGGTCTGTTGAGTTTTTTTCGCGAGCTCGTAGAGCTCATTATCGCGTTTTATTGTCTGCAGTAAAAAATATGTAAAAACTTTCAGCACAGACACAACTAAAACATCACATTCATAACTTTTCATGACTGGACTCACCTCCTCTAGGAGTCGGGTGGTGACCTCACTGAGCGGCTCATGGGAAAACCTGCAGTCCGCTCCTTGATAACAGTTTCCTGTTCTATGGAAGAACTTGCAGGGAAAAGACTGTGAAGGTCAGTAAAGGAAATCAGATATTCGGCAGTTTGCAATGAAACAACTATCTTTGCGCTTAACTCTCCCGCTACTGGTTCCCGCGGTTACAGTGAAGGATATTGTGCATGTATGGGCAGCTCTCCCCTTTTGAGCAGAATCCTTGGACATAAAATTTGCAAACTTCTTTGAGGAGATCGTTGGAACCCTGCACATGCTCCAGTTGACAGTCGTCGCCCTGCATACAGGAACGCGAGGATAAAATAATGTCATTGTAGCATTTAGACAAATGAGTGTTGTGTAGTTTTTTAGTCCGTTTCGGTTCGGTAACCCACCTTGATGCACCTTCCAGAAATGAAATGACGGCAGAGCAAACGACCACCCGCTATCACAGCATTCTGGTCTAAGAACTCTTGAGTCATTAACCTTCTGGGTTTGTCCTGAAAGTCCTGAGGAGAAATTTTGGAGTGGTGAAGTAATTTGTCACATATAGGATTTGTCTATGGGAGACTTGGATTTATAAAGTAATGTGCCATTACTCAAACATCTGCACTGAACACAGGAGTCAAACCGAACAGGCAGGACTATGAATGCAACATTTCACAGGCTGATGATGGTTAACATCCACCCTGCGGTGCAGATTACCTGGACTTTATGTTTATAGTCTCTTCCACCTCTTCCTGAAGTCCGTCTGGCCTCATGGTGCCCGTTTCCGTTGGCATTTCTCTGACTGTGCTTCAGCTGATGCTGATTTTTCTGCTCCTTCTTTCTCTGCTGATGTTGCTTGTTCGCGTTGTTGTTATATTTAGCTCTGAAATTCGGACCTTTGCTAAACAAACCACTGTGGCCGCTCCTGCCGCTGTGGTTATGCATCTCTCTCTTACTGAAGGTGAAACCTCCATTCTCACTAGCAGTGTTCTGCACATGACCGTTTATGGTTTTCCAGTCACTGTATACAAAGGAGGCAGGATTGTAAGTCTCCATTTTCTCTTCTGGGTGACATCGTTTCTGGAGCAAGAGTAAAAAAAAAGACATTTAATGAAAGTGTTGTGTTCTATTCTATATCTATTTATCAGATATTCTAATTGATCAAACCTTGGTATAAGGAGCAGTCTGTTCGTCCTGAGGTTTCCTCTTTTTAGCATTGTTTCTTTTGCCATTCTCACTCTTGTTCCTGTAAAACAAAACGATTAATAAAATTACAGACGCATTAGATGTATGATTTCTCCTGCTAACACACCACAGCTAAAGGTTAATGATTAGATCAGGTAGCATTACGCACCTGTGCGTAAAGGCTGGTTGACCCGGACTCTTCACATCTTCTTCAACAGCAGACAGACTCGTGAACAGGTTTACAAAAGCCATTTATTTGTCCTCTTCGTTAGGTTTAAGCTGCAGTCTTACAGAGACGATATGAACCAACTTCTGAAAAGTCCCCTCCAGCCACCTGACATGCGCCCGACAAACCATCCAACACTGTCCGGCGCTCTGCTCAGTCGTGTTCAGGTTTTACGGCGTCTAATTTGTTTTAAGGTCCTTCCTGACCCGCTGTCATACATCTGTCCTGAGTTTAAGGTGCGTTGACTGTGAAAACAATTTCCCGAAGCGGATCAATAAAGTGTTCAATAAACATCACCGCCTCGTCGTCGTTGTTTCTTTCTACTTCCGCGTTTAATGTACACGTCACTTCCGTGGACTGTACCAACTGTGGAGAGAGGGGGGGCGCCTAATATGAACCCTTTATTTTACGCTTTCTTTGTCGTTATTTTTTTAATATTTTGGCTGTATTCATGCATTTGGCGTTGATCTCGGGAATAAGTACATTATATAACTCATTTACTACTGTACAATCCTGAGGTATTTTACTCCACTACATATCAGAGGAAAATATTGTTCTTCTACACATAATTAATTACACGTTTGTAGGATTAGATTATTTATAAAAAAAATAATAAACACTTATGGATTAACCACCATCACTATCTACGGTGGATGAACTCAGCTCCACCTGTTTTATAGGCTGCAGGTAAAAACACCTTTCAATCAGGATTTTCACGAATGAGTATTTGATTTTAGTACTTTTACTTGTACTTTAGTATTTTTACTTGCACTTTCACTTGAGTTTGTGTACTTTATACACCTGGGTGTGTGTAAAGGACTAAAGTGGCACTAGTGGACAGAGTCCAGTGGATGAAGTTGTTGGGCAACGTAAAATGATTTAAGGATACTGTGAGAGATTTGGGAACCAGCCCTCTCTGGCAGCCGACCTCCCACTGCTCATCAAATGCAGGGATGTTCTGTATGCTTGCTTTGACCTAAATAATCAATCAGTGAATCAGTCATTCAATCATGACGCGATCCAATCGTGATGCAAGCTGAAAATCATACTCGTTGTTTCCAAGAGTGATTTAAATGAATTCACTTTGACTGATTAGTGAGCGAGCACACTGTGCCCCTCAGTAATCAGCGAGAATGATAAAAGCCTGTGTTAAAAAGAGGAGATAGAAGCTGAACTTTGGTCCTCCACATATGAGGCCATCACTGTGTGGTGGCTCAAAGTTCATCTCACACACACACACACACTCTGTATTGCCACGGTCAGTGTGTTTGTGTTCCCCCTGAAGTCTCACTCTGTTCGCACTAAGCTACAGGATGACCCGCTGGACCGTTCTCGCTCCACTCCTGCTGGGCCTGTTCATCCACAGCGCTGTCAGTCAGGAGGCTGAGAACTCAGCACCACCAACACCACCACAGGGCCAGGCCCCTGACGGGACGCAGGAGGGCAACGACGATGACGAGTGGGGCATGAACTCTATCAGAGGGAGCTTTGAATCTGTCAGTGGCTACTTTGACTCAATGTTGGAGTTCATGGGTGGACGGGATGGAGTGTGCCAATACCGCTGTAGATATGGTAAGCTGGCACCACGCTGCATGGCTTCAAATTAAAATACATCTATATTAAAATACATCTATTTATTAGTTTATTTATTTATGCACAGTGATCAGTATGCCAAAGTTAAGCTAATTTCCATTTAAATCGGACTTTAAATAATTTTAAATATTCAGATTATAAACTGGGGTTTCACAAGAAGATTCTTTTGACGATAGCAACACAGCAAATATTAATTAGATCAGTGTTTAGATTAGACGGCTCATTAAAGGTATACAGTGTTCTGTTGCTCTTTCACAATCAACTACTATACTTGAAATGAGTTTTGTCCAGAATGTGAACCTACAGGTTTCACTGCAATGATATAAACATACATAAGTACTAAAACATTTATTGACTGATATTGTAAATGTCATATTGACTTCTGATCATTGTTATCATCTGGGAGCGGGCCAGGAAATGGACTGTGACCCCAGCATGATAGGACAAATTTCATGCAGTGACTGTGTCCAACATGTTCGTGAATACGAACCAAAAATGTGACCTTTGTTTCTCTGTGTGTGAACGTGGATTTGTGGTGATCCTGCACAGTTCAGCTGGGCGTGAAACATGACCTATACGTGATACCCTGCTTCGTTTCCCCTCCCAGGTAAAGCTCCTCTTCCTCGTACGGGCTACCAGATGCCAGAACCTGATGGGTGCAGCTCCTACTTCTTTGGACTTCCTGTTCCCGAAGGGGTATGTGCTGTCTAATCAAGGAAAATCCTGCAAAATATGAATATAACTACTGACTCAACACTCCTAAGGGACTGTATAAAATGATTAAGATGCTGAAATTTATTTATAAAGAGCAAAAACCTCTCTAAGTTTACCATGTTAAATATGCAGACTGAGAGATTTGGAGAGATCTATCAGCTGAAATGTTAAATCTTATTCAGAACTAGAAAGTTCCTGGGGAAACTTTGAAGGTGCCTGCCACCTTGCGCAGCTGAACCTTAGACCCATCTCCCCGACCAGAGAGCAGGATTTGCCGAGTATTTACAAACACACACAGTAAACATGAG
>JAUMHF010000001.1:19597735-19613067 GCA_032359275.1 Microctenopoma steveboyesi
TTCCGGTTGACGGAAGAATAAGATATAAATAAATAAATCTAATCTATAAAGAGACCAGTTTAGAGGTGGAGAATAGTGGGCCTCCATTAAAATGAATGGGACCCATTTATTTTATATGACAGGCACCTAATAATATTTTTATTACTGTGTAATTAACTGAAAGTAGGAATCGTTCGATTTCCTTTAGCTTAGAATGAGTCTTTTCCTTTTTCATGGAGGCTGCCATGTTTCTACAGTAGCCCGGAACAGACAAACCAAACCAAACACTATTTCAGCACAAACCACAATCTTTAGATTAATCTAAAGCTTAACCAAGATGCTAAAAGCAAACTTGCTATGTGAAAATTCACTGACTGAGCTGCACGTGTACCTGGTGGCTTATGTCAGAAAAAAGGTACCTTACATAAAAGACACCACCTCGAAAGACCCTCCATCCTCTGATCAGTCCCTAAATGTTCAGAAAAGTCAACATTAGACAGAATACCCTCCGTTTTTTTGGAATGAGGTTAAAGTAAGTCTGTTTGTTGTGTGCTAGATTGACGTGGGCATCCCTGCCATGACCAAGTGTTGCAACCAGCTGGATATGTGTTACGACACCTGCGGCTCCAACAAGTACCGCTGCGACTCCAAGTTCCGCTGGTGTCTTCACAGCATCTGCTCCGACCTCAAGAAGAGTCTCGGCTTCGTGTCCAAAGTGGAAGGTTGGTAATTAATCTGTATACTTTACAGTAGGCTGAGTTGATCACACCCTTTGTGCTGACTGACCTTCTGATTCTCTGTCACTCTCTCCTCAGCGTGTGAATCAGTGGCAGACACTTTGTTCAACACAGTGTGGACTCTGGGCTGCAGACCCTACATGAACAGCCAGAGGGCAGCGTGCTACTGTCAAGGAGAGGAGAAAGATGAACTTTAAGTTTTCAAAACCCAGCGACTCTCCTATTTATAAAACAAACTAGAGCTGTGTGGCCACCCAAAGACGTTGCTCTGTGTGTTGTCCCTCTAGTGTTGCCGTCTGACTGCTCGAGTAATTTATTCAGGTCTTGTTCTAGTTTTGTTCAAAGCCACTATTTTACGTTGCTATTAAATGTAATTATTATTGTTTAAAGATAGTTTAACGGTGTTGCGAGACAAACCTGTATGTTTGTTTCTGGGGTCTAGTGTCGTTTTGTCAGCGATATACACAAAGCTGAACCAAGTATATTAAATAATCAACAATACATAAAAACTGGGAAATGAACTGGACAAAATATTCTTTTTAAGAATATATCATTTACTTGTTAGAAATCGAGAATGAGTCAGTACAAACGTGGAACTAACAGAAAGTTCAAACAGTCCTGTTACACTATGAACTACATGTGTGAACGCTGAAAGTCAAATGGTTCCCGGGACTCACAGACAGTCTTCATGCTCCACAGATCTGTGGAAAAACAGAAAAGCATGAGGGCAACGCCAAACAACAATGTCGCTAACAAAGCGATCACAGAAAATGTAATTTCAGCATAAAAAATATGGTAAATCTGGATTCGAAAGCTAACATATTAGAACAAAAACTATTTTTTAAATTTCCTGTTCTCCAACGGAGACGCTCGCTCACTTGGACGTTTGGGAGTTGGCTGGTTGAGTGACTTGTTGCTTCACCTTTTGGTTAAATGCCTCAAGCTGAAAAACAAAGTGTGATTTATGAATATACATTTAAATGTAAAAATAAATAAATAGGCCTGGTTGAACACAAGAAAACAGAAGCCTGAACAGTGATTATTTTACTATGCATTATAAAGGTATAAAGGATTTTAAAGGTACATCTGCACAGTCTAATGCATTTCAATACAATTGTTCTACTATTGCATTTACGATCCGTTATCCGGGATCATGTTTTACAGTTTTTAGCACATAGTGGCGACGACAGGCAGCACTACATTGTATTTGAATAAAAGTTATTCATATTCTGGCTTCCACACCCTTTTTCTTTCTATGACATAATGTCACTAACATCATTATCATAGCAGAGTTGCTGTAGTGGACTGTACAAGGTTGTACAGGTGTACCCAATAAAGTGATGAAAATAAAAGGCAGAGATGCGAATGCTAGCAGGCTAACAAACTTTAGTCGCTTTAAGAGCAGCTTTGTCCACCCACAAAGTGGTGGATAACCAGCACAGCTGTTAATAGAGCAAAGTCTTATTCCTGTTATGGGAAACATTTCTCCAATCCACAGCTTCAGATGAACACAGCATGCTCAGAAACAATCAGGTGTTACTGGTATTACGAGCAAACGTTAGTAATTCATCCTTGGAGCCACTTTTTAGAAAATTTAATTGAAAATGTTCCCATAACATAAAACAAACAGAGAAACAGGGTCCACATCTCACCTGACGACGGGCATTAGGAAAACTGATGAAAGTAAAATTCACCTACCTTTTTCCTCAGATTAGCCTTGATTTCCTCCTCTGTGGGCTGCTTACTGTCCTTCGAATGCTCGGCTTCAACAGGCTGTGAAACGCCCACACTCGGCAAAGGCTGTTCACGGCTCACTGACACATTTTGTCTCTTCATTAAATTCTGTTGTTTCCGCTTTTCAGCGAGTACGCGACGCTTTTTCACATATGCTTGACATCTACGTTTCCTTCTCTTTCTGGTTTTCGTCAGGAACTTTAGATAGGAGCTCTGCTCAGACTGGCTCTGGCGGCCTGGCCGCTTTGTGCTGACGACCTGAAGACAGCGGGGGCCAGATACCAATCCAGTCTGGCCTTCACTGGTCGACAGGTCCGGATTCATTAACATTTCAATGTTTGCAAAGTCCTGTTTTGGGTACCTCCTTTTAGGTGGCCGAGGAAAGTGGTGGTAGGCGTTTTGGGGATTAGGAAACCCGTGAGAATAGGGGGCGGCAGGAAAAGCATCCTGAGTATATGGCCAGTAAGAATTAGTAGCAGTACTGTACATTTCACTCGGGAGAGTAGTGAACTGGGAGGACTGGGGCAAATTCTGATGTGGAAAGTAGGAAAAAGCAGCAGGCTGTGGATGAGGGTATGTTGGATGCTGATAAGCAGAGATTTTTTGGTCTCCGTCCTGGAGCGTCTGTTGTTCTTCGCCGTCCTGGTTGCTGTGTTGTGTTTTTAATCGCTCTCTGCTTCTGTCTCTGGAGCCGTTGCCTTCGGATGATCGCCTTTCTTTCGAGTCTCTACTGTGGGAGCGCCGACTGCCACAAGGACTGCGACTAAAGCTCCTAGAGGTTGACCTCGAGGAGGATGAAGAAGAAGAGGAGGCTGAGGAGGAGGAGGGGTTCCTGTGATGTCTCTGTGAGGTCCTTTGACGACTCTCTTGCCCCCCTTTGCTGTGTCCAGCTTCACACTTCTTTCCGTACAACCTCTCCTGAGTTCGGTCGCCTAATTTGATCATCTCCTCCACATCCAGGTTTAACCCCAGAGTCTTAAGAATGTTCTGCAGCTGTTGCTGCTTCTCATCCAAATTAGTTTCTTCTTCCCTCTTCTTCACTGCTGCTGGAGACTTTGAGTGACTGCTTGAACCAGAGGGACTTTCTCCTCCGTCACTTTTCTTCTTACCATCAGGCAGGGCGAGTACCTCACTGTGGGATCTCTCTCGACTAGGTGGTTCAGACTTCCTTTCTGGGCCACTGGTGTGGGAGGTTCCACTGTTTGACCGCTGGCTCTCGCTCCTTAAGAGCGGGCTGGACTTGTTTTCTACAGTGGGAATATTCAGGAGCTCTTCACCTAAAGGAAGATCCTGGCTCTCGTCGTTAATAATCCTGCTCAGGAAGTCCATGTCTACCCCTTTGTTGAGGACACTGAGGAAGCGCTGGAACCCCTTGTCAGCACTGTTCTCCTCCTTGGCTGCTGAAGAAATGCTTTGGCTGGTAGAAGGCACTGTGACATTGGAGACCTGGAGTTCAATGTACAGTCAAAAATGTTTAGTTAATAATTATAAACCTACAAATAAACACAAAATGACTGAATTTCTTTTTAATACAGGGACCTAGGTAAAACCTGTAATATTAGCAATCTTAACACCTCCAGAACATTTTATAAAAATCAAATTGTTCTCAGCTTTGTATGACCAACTTAACTGTACTTTGTAAATATATAAATATAAAAAGTTATAACAGAGTCAGTCAAAAGGTCTTTAAAAAGCTGTTACTGATGCAAGGGTGTGGAACCTATTTACACTAGATTCATTACACAATTAGCTATAGTCTAGTGCAGCGGTCCCCAGCTGGACCTAATGAGGCTTCTATCCATTTCATGATGTCATTGTGTTGTTTACTGAAACAAAATGACAAACCTCTATACGATTATCACTACATCTTTTCTTCATAAGCGCTTTCACTCTGAGTTTCAGGGGATGGTCTCGCAGCAAACCGTCTTTGTTTAGGCTGGAGGACTTCATTCTCTCTTTGGCAGACTGGACCGGAACAAACGGAAAGGGAAATATACAGCAGATATTATTAGAGATGAATATATATATATATATATATTTATAGATCAGTGAACGACGACCACTATTCACCTTTGACAGAAAGCTGAGAGACTGCTGCCGTTGCAGAATGACATCCACTCGGTCTCGAAGAGTTCCACCTTTGCATGCAGCTGACTGTTCGTTAGAGGAAAAGCCCGGTGCGTTCTTCTTCACAAATGGTTCAACGTGTTTCAAAGCAAGGGCAACTTTCTTCTGCATGATTTGCTCCTCTATTTCTCTGAGCTCTTTCCGCTTTCTTGCCAGCTCTGGATCCTCTTCATCGATCTCCAGCGGCTCTCCATCTGGATCTTCAACTGTTGATTGCTTGCTTTGAAGGTCGAGGGAAGGAGGGTCGAGTCTCTCCCATCCCACATTCGCACTCATGCTGACATGTGGTTCATCAACAGTGTACATCTGGTAGTTATTGAAATTTAGCCAGGGATGATTAGTTCTTGATGCATGCACCATGCTGTTGTTATCAACACCCTGATGATTTGGGTCCACATCTGTCTGCAGTCTTCGAGCAGCATCTTCCCAGTCAAGTCGATTCATGGTTCAACCTCTTACAATTCGTGAAGTTTGTGCCCTCTGTGAATGAATGCGGGTTCAATAGCAGATCTGAATGCATACATAATGTACAGTTATCACCTCTTGACTTATTAGAAACAACACATTTGCTGCCTACTGAAACCGTGGGGTACAGGGCTAACCTCTGAGCTAGTGTTTAGCTAGCTTTAAACGAACACCCACGAACATTACACGTCGACTATTTTAGAAAAAAAAGTACGCGGTCATATAATGTGGTATAATATTCGAGCTTTGTAAATGTATAGCAATAAAACAGTCCCATGTTTAGGTAGCTTAGCTTGGATGCTACCTACGCTGTTTACCTGGGGTTACTTACACGGCTGCTCCTCTTGTCGCATCGCGGAACAAACGTAATTATTTTAGAAGTAGTTCTACGAGTTTCATTGCGAGTAAAACACCAAAACTGCCTTTACAGTAGGATAAAGTTTCAGTGTCAGACGAGGACAAGCGTTTATGGTAGGAAATTATCTTGAAGTGAAGAGGCTGTGTATCGGTGACGTTGAACCGTTCACAGCGCCGCCTGCTGGACGGAAGACAGACACGCGCCTTTATGTGTTCTCTCCATGGAAACGCCTGTAGGCGCGGTCTTATGTCGTCATCTCCTCGGACAAAAATGTACTGGTACATAAATATGTCCACATGACGAGCTTGGTCGAAATTAATGACAAATAAAAATGGAGCAACTGTAGTAGTGAAGCTCCCAAAACGGCCTGGTAGCTCAATGGGTTAAGCGTCAGACTGGGATGCAGAAGGTTGTGGGTTGTGACTCCTAATCCATCCGCTACCAGGTGTGTCTCTGAGCCAGACACCCAGCGCTAGCTCCTTGTAAGTTGCTTTGGATAAAAGCGTCTGCAAAGTAAAGTAAAACATTTTTTTCTGCCAAAGACCACCCTAGAGATTTTGTGAGGAAGAACGGTTCAAAATTCCTCCTGGAAAACGTCTAATCCACAGCTACAGGAAGAGTTTGTTGTAGGTTATTGCTACCAGTGATTCAACCAGATATTAAAACACTGTTTCACTCACTTTTTCCACCATACCCTGTATGTTTATTGGCTGTTTTCAATTAAGACATGAGAGACAAGGGCAATTTGTGTTTTATCAGCTTAGAAATATTGTGTTTGTTTATAATTGTGACTTTTGTGAAGATCAGGTCATAATTTGTGAACAATTTGTCAATGAGGCCAGAACAACAGAGCACCGTCAAAAATCCGTTCTTTCGAGCACCAGTACTGATACACACTCTCCTAGTACACCGAAGAGTAGTACAATTTCTTTAAAAGGTCAGTGAACTTTATTTCTACGGAGCTTTATTCCTCCCTTAGCTAAGACATACAGCAGCCAATATAAATTTGCTCAAGAGCAATGTATGCAATATTTTGTTACTGTTCACTGAATAATTAACCAATTTCACCACGTTTTTTCAGTCAATTACATAGCTATTTATCATTTACTTATAATCACCGTTTATTATTTTGCAAATCACCTATTATATAATGTTGTGCACACAGAAAGAAAAAAATTTTTAGTTGAAACCTCCTGAAGACTAAAAAAGAAAACACACTACTATAATGGATCACATTTTTAAGTTGAAGCTAATTTAAAACTTTTGAAGACAAAAGGTGTTGGAAGTCACCAGAAGACTTCCTACGTATTGTTCCAGTGTTTTTTTTAGCATTAAGAACAGACGTGGTCTGGCAGCTCTGTCAACTTGTGGTTTGTTACCGTTTATTTCATTGCATTGCTGTCATCACTTTTAGCTGCTCTCATGCAAATGTCCAACGCCGACTTCCTGTGATGCAACATTCACAGAAGGCTCGACTCCCTTTAACGATCCCCAGCCACATTCAGTTTTCATGCCAGGTTGTCTCTCTGTGCACCTATCATCCAGGTTGTTTGGTTTCAATAACCTGCAAACACCGGGGCCTTGAAAGTGTTTTAGACTTTTGTGTTGTGCTCGTGGACTGTGCTGGGTTTATGCCTGGCAGGTTAAAAAAGGGTGACGGAGAATTATTGATGCGTTGTGGGAGCAGGTGTGTTGTTGGAGCAAGGACTGATGGAAATAAGTTCAGGGGTGGGATATGGGATAAAGGGAGGAAGGGAGACAAGAAAAGTCCAGGAGCAACATAGGGTAAAGTAGGGGCTAAATTAGGAGGGAGGACTGGAGGCGTAGCTGAGTAAGAGTACGTTGGCGTATAAGGTACTTCTGATACAGTGCAAGCAGAGCTTTCCTGAGAGGTAGTTTCACACTTCTCCTTGTCCTGCACAGAACTACTGCTGCTCTTCTGTCCAATCTCATCAGCTTGATGCGCCTGCATTTGATGGACCTCCGTTAGATCCCTCTGAGCACTGTAAGAGTCTTGGTTTGCGGAATAATCCCAAGTTACGGGGCTCATGTTGGACCTGCCTGAAGACGATCTACTTATACGACTTGTAGAAGATGTCCCCCGTATGTCCCCTTCTTTGCTTCCTCTATAATGCCGACCACTGTCACCATCTTTTTTGCCATACAACCTCTCCTGGATACGATTCGACATTTGTCCTAACTCCTCGAAGCCCAAATCCATCCCTATTGCCTGCAAAACATCCTGCATTTGCCTGTGCTTGTGTTCGACTTCAGGTGCCTTCAGGGCTATTTTTTCCACCGCCGATGGGGAGCTCACCGGTGTAGCCCTGGATGTGTCGTTTGAGCTTAAGAAGCTTGGTGCTTCGTCTGTCTTTTGCAGAGACGTATCAGACAGAATGGGCACACTCATGCAAGACCTTTGATGAGGCTGTGGAGACACACACCTCTGAGCTCCCTCGTACTCGTTCCAGGGGCTGTAACTGTGGTGACTTAGTTGCTTCCTCGCAGAGAAAACGGGCGACCGCACACTTTCAGCAGTGTTTGTGAAAGACACTGGAGAACGTGGCTGATCACCGATCTCCGTTGAGTTCTGAGTCACTATCTTGGTGAGCGTGGCGACGTTCACGCCCTTGTTGAGCACATCGAGGAAACGCTGGAAACCCTTGGTTGGCTTCGGCACAGGAAAAGCTGGACTCTGGTTGGGGACATCACTGTCAAAAAGCTGGTGGGAAACACAAACAAGCAACCCGTTTATAAAACAATTACCCGCAGACAGTCCTACTTGACAAGATGTATTGTTAATATATGAAACAATGGACCACATACAAAACCTACTCACAGCAGTGTCTGAACTAAATCTAATAACAGCAGTCAAACATTCATAGAGAGGAATATGTGTCTCTCTTCTACGATCACTGTAAAAATGACTTAATGACATCCATCACATTAGTATGAGTATCTGCTATGTTCAAGACTAAATCAGGAACTATTTATCTCTGGAATTCACAATATTTTTTTTTCAGAGGATAAAAAAAAGGTTTTAGTTAATGGAACACTGATGTTATATTTGCAGACCTGCAATGAGTCTGAGACCCAGTGAAAAATCAGCAATGCAGCACTTTGAGTACCATGAGTTAATTACCTCTCGCGACATGCACCCACCTGTTCACTGGATCCATTCACAGCAAACCTTCTATTTTGACAATGATCCTCATAATCAGGGAAAGGGTCACCATTCCTCTCTCTAGGTTTGGAAAAACTCTGTCCAACATAGAGAAATGTTTCTTTAGAAAAAAAGGAATTCACAACACACTTTATATTAGACACATACTTATCATTCAAGCTCACAGTTTATGTCGTTATTTACCTCAGTGGAGCAATTCTGCGAGTGTGTCCTTTCTTGTGAGCAGTCCCAGCTCCTCTTCAGGCGATCTCTCTCTTTGAGACAGGGAGACGGCCTGTAATCAGCACGTTGCTTCCTGTAGATGAGCTCCTCATGACGATGCCTGTGTCTGGAGTCTTGTGGCGTTTTCTTGTATCTGAGATCCTCTTCTTTTGGTAGTGTACGTTTAACACTGGACACCTTTGAATGTGAAAAGCTTTCTGGAGACTGTCTGCATGTCGTATCTTCACGATCACACCTGTTTCTGTAGTAATCTTCATAGTCTTCAGTAAACCGTGGCTTTTTCCTTTCAGAGGAACTCCACTCGGGTGAAGACACGAGTTTCCTTGCGGGGCTTTTTCCAGACCAGTCTCTACTCAGAGAATTCTTATTGTACATCCACTCAGGTGAATCACTAGTCTCTCCACTTCTCTTTGTTCTCTCTGTCCTGCTGTGTCCATCTCCTTCATATCTATGATAAGAATCCTTTGACGCGTCTCGGTAAGGTTTACGCCTTTCTTTACATCTATCGTCATCATAGTCATGCCACTGTCTTGAACTTTTGTCACTGTGCGGCCGTCTGTCACTGTGCTCACATCGTTTTGAGTACATCATGTCACAGCGACATCAAGCAGCTGAGTGAAAATCAGAGACTGCAAGAAAAGATTTAAAGGTTAGTGTTGGCCACTTGGTCAACATGGGCTAAATGCATTCATCTTGGGTGGTCTTGTTAAGGGGGTAATAAAGATCAATCCAGTGATAATCCACAGATCACTTTTAAAATATGTGTTGTTAAACTCTAGTGTCATTATCCTTTACTGAAGTTATGCAAAAACACAGCAGCACTCTCAAACTAAGTGCTTTGTGAGAGACACGTAACCCGGTGAATCACAATCCCGATCTTCAAGGCACACATTCCTGCTTGTTTATCCAACTATCCCCGTCTTACCCCCTGCTCATTACTTTGCCAGGTGGGAACCACTGTTCTACCCGACATAGCTTTAAGTTTATGAGAAATCTAGTTACTGCATCGACACCGTTTCATTATGCGGGCTAGCACTACTAACGCCATGTGTTCATTACCAGGTTGACGTAAGGTCGAGCTGCACAGAAGCAGAGCACGCCTAGCAGCTACTAGCTTTAGCTATTTAGGACAATGAAATTAACAGTTTATTATGGCCAATAGCTGGACTTCGTGTATGTGTAGCTAACAGTAGCAGATTTTCTAGTAAGTAAATCTCGTTCGGCCTGGTGTCCAGACAATTTAGCCACAACCAAAGCCTAAGTGCACAGGACAGTTTTTTGGCTAACCTAGCTAGCTCGTTAGCAGCAGAAAACACAGCTTTGAGTAGCAGCCTTGTGTACATTACCCTTTCCGCCGGACAGTTGCCTTAAGGGGCACCAGAGGGAAGTGCGAAGGGAAATTAGCTAATTGGAGTTTTCTCTTGCAAGCAGTACATTTCAGAACCGGGCTGTTTGGGCTTCTGCCTCCCAGTGTGTCGTTGTTGCACCAACTTGAGCGCGCATACCGCCACCTACCGTGCGCTGTTGCTTCTTCTTCTTCTTCTTCGTCATCATCATCATTTTCTTCTTCTTCTTTCGTGGGATTTCTTCTTCTTCTGTGGTTTTTAACGGCAGCTTGCATCCACCATTGTTGCACTGCTGCCTCTTCCGTGAGGTTTACGTCCTCCCTCTGGATTACTGCCCCATCAAGACTAAAACATTTCTATGAACACGAATTGACTTTGAAAAAGTAAAAATCCTTTCTTTGCCTTTGTATAGATATCTTTAATTTGCCTGTCCAGTTCTTTGGCATACTTTCCACATTCTACAAGCACGTGTTCTATAGTTTCTTTAGTAGTGCACCAATTACACAAACCAGTTGGATGTTTTCCTATGAGAAAAAAGTTACAGTGGCCAAACCTTATCCTGCTCAGAAGTGTTATTTGTTTTTACTTGTAACCTGCAATGTCACCCTTTTGTCTCATGTGTAACGCGTTAACGTGTTACTTAATTAAGTGCAGTGCTTTTAAAATAAACATGAGCAATAAACTAATTTTGAATCCATTATTCATTTGCCCATAACAGTGCGATGATGTGATTAATTGCGATAAAATGCTTTAATCGCTGCCTAGCCCTATTTTTTTTACTTTTTATTTTCCTTTTAAAAATGGGTTTAAGCTCCTGCCTTTGACTCCTTCACTGATTGTTTTTTTTTTTGGGAGGGACACTTCTTGTTGGCTAGTAAATTGATGTTTTCAAAAGGAATGTCTGATTGTAGTTGGCTTTAAGATCACTTATTTTCTGTAGCCTAACCATTTAATTTAGCTGGTAACACAAGTCAAAGTCAACTTTTTTAGGAAAAAGGTTTCAGTTTTGTGACACACTGTGGTCAAAAATGACCTAGGATCCTCCCTCTCCTTCTCGTCCTGTCTCTAGAATAGCTTCCTGACATTAATAGTTTGGTGGATGTCACATTCCCTGTTTATGCTGCCATGGTTACCATGCCCCCTCTGACAAAGTCTATGTCCTACTATAGTATTCGTTGGAAGACATAATCTCCATGTGATTTTATCTAAAGTATGGTTTCATTATTTGACTGCACACTGTTTGGATGTGTTTAAAAGAACAGATTAATTATACTTATGGACAAAGTTTGGACATTGCAACTGGACATTGCCACAGACCTATTACCTTCGATCCAGAAGCTTCATCAGTTCTCACTGATGGAGAGGCTGGAGAAGCATGCTGCATATAAGTAAACATAACCACATGGCAAAAACAAATGAATTAGTTTGTAGACTTTACTTATAATGCCCTGCTAAAGTAAGATAGAAGAATTAAACTAATTACTTCTTATGATTATGTACTTCACTTCAGATTAGGTAAGAAACATTTTTCAAATTAACCAGGTGATTCAGAGAACACAAAAAGGATCAGACCACAGAGCTTTGCAATCCCGATACAAACCTTTCCTGGCATTTAAAAAAAAGTCTGTACATATGCACAAAAACACACATCCAGCCCTATATAAATACAAGTTTGTGGCGTGACATACAAATACGTGATAAAATAGAATCCATATCTATACCATCAAAAGTTAATTAAATTCAGAATGGTGATGAGAATCTGCTTTGAAGGCAACAAAGTCTTTGAAGATTGCGGTAGCCTCCATATGCTCTACATTCTTGCGTCTCCCCGGAATCTTTAAAAGAAATAACAAACAAAAAAATAGTCTCTTAGTGGTTGTTAATAATCATCACCAAGATCCTAGACGTATATCATTTAATGCTGTGGTTACAGTGAGCAGCACTGGCAACCATGGCATGTAAAAAGTGTGATTCATTTGTGATAGTTGTTTTTGTGATGATAATAGGAAGAAGAGTAATTTTATATTTAGTGATATAAAAAGGACGCTTTTTTTAATGCCACAGAAAGACAAAACTACCCCCAAAGTAATGTAAAACTCTTATATCGATAGTGATAAAAAATGATGTTACAGTGTGATCAGAGTGAATGTCACTTCCTGTCAGGCCTCATTTTTTACTTTACTTTGCTTGGCAGACCAGGCGCTTTTATCCAAAGCGACTTACAAGGAGCTAGCACTAGGTGTCTGGCTCAGGGACACACCTGGTAGGGGTAGTCAGACGGGGTTCGAACCTGCGACCTTCTACATTCCAGTCTGACGCTACCAGGCGTAGCGTCAGAATTTCCCTCCCTATTTCTGAAATTATCTTCCAAAGAGATTAAAAAGTTCCACATAATCTCTAAACTGGTTAAATTGAATCACAGTTCATGCATGGACCTTAGTCTTCAGCTGTGGATTTTGTAAACACTGTGTCAAATATGCACCTGGTTGCACGCAGCTTTTCCGTAGCGTACAAATGTGGCGAAGTGCTCACAGTTGAAATCCAAAAGATGGTATTGAAAGACCTGATCAATAAGGGCATTGCAGCGTAGCCTCATATTCTCTGGTGCTGACGGTGTGAAAGAATGGCAGCTGTTATTGATCAAGGCATGTACTCCTTTTGGTACGTTCACCTCAGCAAGAGGCACTCTGCGGATCATGGTTTCACCAAGAAGAAGGTCTCCACATACAGGAAACATTACTTGCAGAGAATTGCGTATGGTGCTCATCAGTTGCCCCTCAGCTAAGAAAGAGAACAGTTTACTCCAGTTTACAGTTTACAAAATCAATCTTAGTTAATATTATGCATGCATAATGACAGACACACACACACACACACACACACACACACACACAATACATCAATTTTCTGAAAAATCTGCTGTAAAGCTCAGTTGCAGACTTTTCTGCTTCTGTGTCTTTTTTTTGTGCAGCAATTCAAAATGTTAATTGTGATGAATTTATAATTATTAATAAATTACTTTTTAAAATTATTTTTAACTTTTATTTATACTTTTAAGTGTTTCTATATACTGTATACAACATTTCAGTAAAATTTAGTCAAACTCTTCGAAAAAATAAGATGTTTTTAACAGTAGCAGTTATATAAATTTCTTGTAAATCTTGAACATTAATGTAATCAAATAAACGCGCACAGAAAGCTTAGTTTGCACACAAACACACACACACACATGCTTCTTTTTGCCGATGGTTTACAAACCTTGAGAAAACCTTTTTTAAATTTTAACTGTGAAGCAGCTGGAGATTTTTAATCTATGTCAGATTCTGCTCCTACCCTCATTACGATGCAACCTTCCCACTCGTGGGACTAATAAAGGTTTATCTAATCTCATCTCATCTTTTCTTACACTGTGCCTACTGAACATGCTCAGAAAATATATTGGATGTTTGCCTCACCTGCCACAGCGAAATGGATTACATGTCCATCTTCATCATACACTCCCCAGTGTGAATATCCAATGGGATAGGAAAATTCTATCAAGTCTCCAAATTTGGCAGTGGACACAATATGATCGACCTGTGTTCATTACAAAACATGTGACAGTAAATAATAGCAAAAGAAGCCATGTCTCCGCCCTCCTCCACTCCCCCGCACATCTGACATACAAGCTTAACTTCATTCCTCCAAACCATTTAGAGCATAGTTGACTAATTGAGTCTATTGGCTAAGGTCACGGCGCGTCAACAAGAGAATAACAAAGGCTAGCAAACGAGGAACACATCATATAAAACTATAAATTAACTGCTCAAACTAAATCACTGTGACACTGGGAGATAAGTCTGAGCTTGTTGTTTGTACTTATGGAACCCTTTCTCCTAAAACATATGTTCGCGTACAACTAAACTGCAAACACGCTGTGAAAGAATGAATGACACGCCACATTTATTGATGCACAGACTTACGAGAAGAGGATGGAGGATGTTCACTGTGCACGACTGACATGCTGGAGTTCCCCGTGAAGTTAGGGTTAGGAAAGAATAATGCTGAGGTCAGGGTTAGAAAAAAGTCTTTCTCTGACACTAACCTACTGCAGCGACGCCTAATCCTAATCTACACTCACATGCGACAGAAAACCAGATGCAGGTCGAATATTTTTGGGCATAAAACTACGGTAAATGTGAACATATGATCATTATGTGAACAGAAAACATTTGCAGTTCAGTTGTATATTTTTAGGAGACAGGGCTCTCTTACCTGCTGCTGAAAATTCATAGCTGACTCCTGGTAAGTCAGTGTGAAGACTGTGGCATCTGCCTGAAGTATCAGGGTGTGTTGTGTGAAAATCCAGTTTGGACAGTTTGGTGTCCAAACTGAGTTATTAAAAGAAAGAAAGACAGAAAGAAGACAGACAGCTTATTGGCTGTTTAAACGTCATGTAATTTTTTTTTAATAGAATAAAAAAACTCTTTTTGTTTTGAGCAAGACGACGTTCAGCTCAGCTCAGAAGTGGTCTTGTTTTGATCACTTTAAAATATCACCTCTCGCTGTACGTCTGTGATGTAATAAGCTCCGTCTGGGATTTCATCCAGGCATTGGACCAACTCCTGCTTCAAACGGTGAACCCTCAGTCAGAACGTGTGCTTCTTAACATCACTACTGTTTCAGTTTTCTGACTGCCTGCAGCTTCTGTGTTTGTCTTTTGCCTTCTGGAGGCTTGTCTGTATGTGAGTAGGCTGTTCTGAAGAGGATTGTTTGCATGTGAGTCAGTTATAAGAGTATGAGGCAAAAGTTATAGAGCTATGGTCCAAAAAGAGAGAAACAAATTCCTTACTTTACTTTTCTTTACTTGGCAGACGCTTTTATTCAAAGCGACTTACAGGGAAAAGACAAGGGGAAGGACGAGGATATAATTTCTAGGACGAGATTTGAACATTCAGGTCTGAATAGCACATCAGTAATGAAGAAGCACGATGCAGGGGTCCTACACTGCTAATCTTTAGTTTGGTTCATGCTCTGAGACGGAGCTCTGGGGCCCTCTGTCACTTTCTTAACAGTTCCGGTCTTATAGACTTTTCATCAGCTTTTAATACAATCATCCCAGCCCTGCTTCAGACCAAATTAAACCAGCTCTCTGTTCCTAGCTCTATCTGTCACTGGATCACCAGCTTTCTGACAGACAG
>JAUMHF010000001.1:19613167-19635448 GCA_032359275.1 Microctenopoma steveboyesi
TGTCAATAAATATATGTGCAATATTGTGTACAATTACCACTGTGCAATATACTGTATAATACCACAGTTTTTCAGATTTTTCAGATTTATTTTTTATTTATCTTGTCATTTGTTTTTTGTTGTTCTGGAAGCTCTGTCACTAAAACAAATTCCTTGTACGTTCAAGCGTACTTGGCAATAAAACTCTTTCTGATTCTGATTCTGATTAGTAGTAGAAATGAACCCATTCTGTTCCACACTCCAGCTCAGAAGGTGGCGGTAATGCGCCTACAAGCCGTTCGCCAACCACCATTAAACCTCAGACAAAGAAGGAGAAGCCCTCTGTCAGTGGGCCCATTGTGGTTGTTTTCACCCTGCTCGGTTATGTGAAGCCCGTCTTCTCGCCACCCGATCCTCACACTCACTATTCATGCCCCCGTAAGTGGTTTGGTTTTAGTTCTTTCCCAAGTAGTTGTCAGCCAACTCATCCTTCACTCTGTAGTTTATTTGTTCCTTTACTCACTCTGCTCCCTGGTCAGTTTGATGTCTTTTAGTTTCTCTTCGTCTTGTTCCTTGTAATTCATCACTGTTTATTATTTATCCTCACAATAAAATTCCAAATTTATTATGGTAAATAATAAATGTGTAGTAAGTAACAAGTGAGACTCTTGCTCACATCTACCTTTTTAAATTTTAAATACCTTTTAGCTAAATCAGGGAATCTTATCATTGTGCAGTGGTCTCTTGATTTATTCCAGAGCCTTATATACAATAAGGATTCACTACAATGATGGTGGAAATAAATTATAGTATGATAAAACTGTAACTCAGTATTTTTTTTTTACTTTTGATGAGTTATTTTGCAGCAAACTATGTCACATACAGCCTAAATCCACTAAACCCATAGGTAGTAAGAATGCAAGCATACATTTAGCTTTATCAAAACAGCTGTGTTGCATGATCAGCTTTATTAACCTTCAAAAAAAGTTAGAGACAGATCGTTTGCAACCACACCCGTGACTAGACCTCACCCACAGGTAGTTTATCTGAACCATTACTCTTCCGCTCAGTCTCCTGCTCTTTGTGGTCACCGACCTATGCTTTGTTTCTGTACAGCGCGGACCAGAGAGCTCACAACACGCTTAAGACAGACTCAGCACAGTCTTTATTAGATCGTTCCCTACAGGTAGCCATCGAGCGATGGACAACTTTTTCATTTGCAACAAGAAACATAATTTTAAACATATTCCACACGTACTGTATTAGTGCAACATCACACAGCTCTACATAGGCGCCTGCGTACTCTACATCTTTATGCTCACTAATGAGGTGCAGTCCATGCTCTCTGGGTGATACAGATGACACATATGCTCCAACCACAGGAGCAGTCCGGACATTCAGTCTGTGAATGGCGTCTGGGATGTGTTGGTTGTGCAAGTGAAGCAGAGGCAAATCCGCCGAGGAGCTCTGCGAGCGCCGGAGACGTCCACCTGAGGGCGCGTTGACACAGCACATGTTAGGCTCAATCAGCAACTTCCTCACAGGAATATTTCTCTGTTAGCAGGTGAAGAAATTTCCCTTAACAACCGGAAGTGCAACACGCACAACGCTGAATTTCACCTCCTACCTCCTCACTGGTAGAACTTAATCTCTGTGTCCACACAGTCAAAAAACAGGTCCCCCAGTTCGTCCCCTGGTATCTCCCCACTCAGCATGGCTGAAATCTCACTCAGACACTGCGTCTCCAGGTCCCTCAGGATCTCATACACAGCTAAACCCACGTCCTGAAGCAGAGAGGAGAAGTCAGATCCTACACTTTTCCTGGAGATTTCTGAGAGTCCTAAAATTCAACCAGACATCTGCAGTAGGAGACTTAGACTTAATAACAGTCGTTAAACACCTGCCATCACACACCTCCATTTCCTCTACAACCTAATCTGGGTTTTGACAGAGTCTGGCTGCTCGTGAAGACATCCAAACAATCCTAGACAAGTTCAGTGCAGGTAATAAAAAAGTCAATTTTTAACACCTGTGTAACTAGAGAAATGCGTAATTGATCCCCGTGATGTTGCTGCCTGTTTACGTTTAGTGTGCACTCATCTCGTCTTCATCACTAACTGCGACGTCCTGTTGTGTGCTGCTCTCAGCTGGGAGCGTCACCACTGTCATCAGGTGATTGTGATGTGAGTGTGCATGAAATGAATGCCCACCTCCCCCCAGGATCTGTACAGGTTAATTATTGATTTAGGTCATGCAGCAGTGCCCACCGGGTTGGTCTCCATGGTGTTGAGCGCCACCTGATGAGCCTTGTACAGGTCGTGTCTTCGGTCCACTTTGTTCTGAAAGCGAGGCTGCTTCTTGACGGGGTCTTCCGGGCCAAACTGTGGGGAGACCACCCTCAGCACTGGAGTGGAACAGTCCGAGAAGATAAAAGGCTTGAATATAGACCTGTCGGGGTCAACGGGTAGAGGAAAAGAGGAAATGCAGAAATCCCTTCAACCCAAAGTAAAGATCGAATGTAGAAAAAGCAGAATATGTTGAAGAGCTCACTGATGCCTGTTGTAAGACAGAAATGTGTGTTGTGTATGTAAAAAGTTTGATTTTAGAATCCTGTAACTTAAACTTGTGTCATTTCCTTCATTACTACAAAGTGTACGGGTTCATTCGCCATTCCCAATGAAGTGTGCAGGACATCTCCTATTATCGCTTCTCATGCTCACAACCTTGTGGCTGATGAATCACTTCCACTGCAGTTTCTCTCCTAGACTAAATCTCACACACACGCACAAACACGACTGCATCCTCTTAAGAACTTAAGAATGAATGATCAGACTTTGGCGACTACATTTGGTGATAAAATTGTTTGAATCAGACAAAACAATGCAGCAGGAGGTTTGTTTTTCAGCTAGAGGAAGGTGACAAACCTGGAGGGGTCTGGCGTGGCAGTGAAGAAGTGAATGCAGGGCAGACTGGTGTCTCTGGGCAGAACCGACACCATGCTGCCAGTCGTGCAAAAACCTCCAGAGTCCATGCAGATGCCACTGGGTTTGTCCCTCAGAATGGACATCATCACCTCCGCCGTCACCGAGCCTGAGACCGAATAACAGGACAGAAGACAAAGCTTTCTGATTCTGAAGGTGAATGAAGGTCACGCCGACACACCACACTCACCGTCGTGCTGCTGCAGCAGCGCTGTGCCTCCCCTGTAGCGCTGTTTGGCCAGCTCCATCCTGGCAGGTGGGTTCTCGGGGCTGAACACCTGAGAGAAACTGAACTCTCCTTCCGCGTCCCACCAGCCCTGAGCCCGAGCCACGCTGCGCAGCTCCGGGTGCTCCGCCGAGATGTCAGAGCTGATGGTGAGTTGGTTGGAGATGTTCTTCACGCGTTCTGAAAGAAGTTAGCACGTGAAGATCAAAAACCTCAAAAACCAAGAAAGCAGACTCTCCTGTTTTTGACTGCACCAGTTTAAACAAGCTCTACACCTGCTTGGCAGAGTGACCCAGATCTGATGAATCAGAAACTCTTTCACTGAATTATGTAAAACGCGTTTATTAGAATAAAGAATCCACCTTTATTTACTTTGTTTAGTGTCCCACGTTGAAGAGCGAACATGAGTCAGTGCTTTCGTGTGGTTTAGTGTTGGTTTGCTCTTTAAGATGCGTAACCTCAGTCCTCAGACAGCTTCATTTTAGCACAGTAAAAGAGAGAGAGCTGTACCATCTAAGCAGCATGTTTAAGCACTCCAATAAATACATGTCATTCTCTGTTTCATGTACAAATATAAGCATCCAGAGCCAGGGACAAATCT
The DNA here is from genome assembly GCA_032359275.1 of Microctenopoma steveboyesi. Classification (NCBI taxonomy): domain Eukaryota; kingdom Metazoa; phylum Chordata; class Actinopteri; order Anabantiformes; family Anabantidae; genus Microctenopoma; species Microctenopoma steveboyesi. The sequence goes on from JAUMHF010000001.1 coordinate 19,616,955, forward strand.
ACAGCGGGGGCAAGAGTGGCCTCCTGTTGTCTGGATTGCCCACTCTGGCCCAGTCCCAACCCAAATGTTCAGTTCCTAAAGCTGTAATGAGACAATAAAATAACAAGTGCCTTTATTATCATCTTTCAAAACGTGAAGCCAACCTTCCAGCCCGTTTCTCTGCATCCGCCCCTGCATAGAGCCAAACTGTCTAGACTACACACGTCCTTCACTCTGCACCCTCAAAATGTTTTAATCATACCTGTGACCTTCTGTGCCGCCCAAAGCTTCCCAGCGGTCTCCAGCACCCAGGCCTCGTTGCGGTCCACCAGGAGAAAGGTGTTGTGGTAGCTGAAAGGCTCTGGGTCCTCCCTGCACTGCCCCCCCTGACCATGCTCCTCCAGGAGGCTGGTGATCACCGTCAGTGCTGCCCAGGCGCTGTCGCCGCGCTCCAGCCCCAGTCTGACGAGCAAACGTCGCGCTGGGTCATTTCAAAATGTAACCGAGGCTGATAACGCTGAAGTATTTATTCTACAGCGTTTGTTTTTCTACATAACTCATTTGATTGTAAAATGAATGATTGGTCGCATTTATACATTTTACCCACAGTGATGAAAAGATACGTGCTTCATTCGCCTGTCACAACATGCTGGTGACAAACACACCGCTGTGCTCCAGGCCTGAGAGGATTAACTTAATACTTCTACTGGATACATCATATCCAGCCTTTGTTTGATTAGCAGCAGTAAACCGTTTCTCTCTTTTTCTAGGAACACAGTATTCAAAGACTTTGCTGCTCACCGGACCAGATCCATGCCCAACAGAGCCTCACCAGTGGCCACAGGCTCTCTGGTCCACACTGCCTCGTTCCCAATGCAGACTCCCTGGTCATTGGCTCCCATTTCGGCGCCCCACATCCAGGCAGGTTTGCTGAGGATGACGGCATGAGTGAGCTCCACCTGAGGGATCTGGATGAATGTGCACTGCAGATGAAAACATAAAAAAAGGAGACGTAGCAAATAGACTGAGAGCAACGAAGTTAGCTGAGTGGAAAACAGATGTCGGACATCAGCACTGACGGACCGACTTTACCACTGTGAAGTTCTGTATTGTAGTTTTTGTCTTATACAGAATGTTAGGGTCACTTTGAACACTGTCGGAGCATCAGTTTGTTGGTGACGGTTTCAGAGCTGCACACGAAGAATCCAGCTTCTCACATGGCTGTTTTTAGACAGACGCTGATGAAACTGCATTACTTTTCCAGATTATGAGAAGCTCAGTAAATCTGACTGAGATACGAGGAATGACTTTCATAAGAGTCATTTCATCACTTCCCCAACTGGCTAATAGGAAGGAAGGTTTCTACATTCTATCATGGTGTAAATGTTTATCGCTATGAGTCATTTTTTCCTCCACTATTGTTGAGCAGTGCATGTAGGATACCACCTGCTCTGTTTTACCTGCAGCCCGGAGCCTGGAGGATGAGATGCTGCGGGATAGTGGGCCACCTCTTGCACCTCCTCCCTGGGACGGTCCGAGTTCTTCCCAAAGATCACGTGGTCATCCCGGGAGCCAGGGGGCATGGAAACAAAACAGTCACATGACATGGGAGCCTGTGCCATCCTGCAGCGAGGAAACAGCAGAGCACAGCACTTTAGTGGGTGGCTCGAGATATGACTGATGACACGTGACATGACCACTCACGACAAAGTAAGCACTCAGATTTCAAACTGATCGTCAGAGGCTGACAGTGTGTTTGACATCCCAGCACAAGCGAGCGTGTGAGCCGACACCCTGCTGACCATTGTGCATGAGCCTCCTTCTACTCCACACCCACTTTTTATTTGCACAAAGTCAGATTGAGCCGGTGAACTGCTGCCCAGCCCGTTCAAACAGGGATTAGGAGGAAGCCTTATCGCGAGCACTTTATTGGCAGTAATCTTCCCAAATCCGCGCGCCTCGTTGCTCTCTTATCGCAGCTGCGCCCACGAAATGCCTTCGACGCGGAAATAATGTCGCCAGAAAGTGTTGAAGAAGTCGCCCCGGCTTCAGATCATGTTTGTCAGAGAGCCGAGGCCCGACTGAGCCGAGCGCTCCCCGCGTCTGCGCGGAGCCGCGACGCGCCCGTCGCCGCGTGTCATGTCGGCTTTCACGGGGCAGGAGAGGGGTGGAGGAGGGGGTGGAGGAGGGGGTGGCGGTGGCGGTGGCGGAGGAAGGGGTCCAACTTTAGGGTGAATAGAGTGTAAACTACAGCTACTGTGCAGAAAAGGTTTACCTTGCTTCAGCGGCGAGAGCGCGCGACACCGGCAGCGAGGAGGCAGGTTGGAGATACAGAGTCACGTGACGGAGAAATCCGAAAGTCTGTACTTAAAGGTCTCGTCTCGTCTGGCCACAAGCACAGCTCACCGTCTCACACGTCCTGTCCAGTCCACACCTGTGCAAAGGCTGCGCGGCGGGCCCCGAGCCACGACGACGACGATGATGATGATGATGGTGATGATGATCACACCATGAGTCTGTTTGTCAGCAGCCAATACTGATCACGACGCTGGCAATTACGCGGAAGTGCGTGGGAAATGAGCCCAGGACCCAACAGTTCAGTTTCTGCTGAGGTATTTGTTTCACAGCTCCAGTCAGGCGCAACTTAAACTCTTACTCTGCTTCCATTAAAGTTCAACCAGGTAACACTTTCATGACAACAGGGGTGACAGAGCTTAAAGGGGCACGCCACCCATTTTCATTAAATGCAGTTTACAAGAACACAGCACATTGTGTGGTATGTGCATGTGCAGCCACAATCACACAAGTGTTTGTAATGTTTTATACACTAGATTTATATTAAGTGAGTTATTGAACTGTTCAGTGTTGCCTTTTCAATCACGCACCAACACCAGATGCTACCTAATTGATGCGCAGCAGCCTTGATCTTGTGAGAACCCCACTGAACTTTAGCTGTGTTGCAGATGGAAATCCCACCTGTGCAGGTGCCCGAGCTGCGTGAAAACATGGTATGAAGCTAAAGGAGCATTCTCACAAGCTAAGAGAAGATATTTTTTACTACAACCACAAAGGTTACAGAAAGCCTTTACAGACACTTCAAATTTAAAAGCGACACATCACTGGTGAGTTTAAATCCGTTGGTTCGGCAGCAAACCCTCCTGGACATGGAAAAAAAGAAAAAAATCTCCAAGGGGAGCTGAAAAAAGCCCCTTGTTTTACTGCCAAAGACTTGCAGGAGGTCCTAATGAAGGCAGGAACTAAAGGATCAGTGCACTCTATTATCATGAATACTATACAAGCAAAGACTTCGTGCTCCAAAACCTCACTGCACTCCACCGTGGAGCCATGTGCACATAAAGAGTCGACTTAAAGTCAAATTTAAGTCAAATATAAAGAACAAAACTTTAAATAGGGAGTGTGTTTGATGGAGCGAACAGACTAGAATGGAACGTACGGCCAGACCTACGACATGGAGGTGGGTCTGTCCCGTATACCTGCTGCAGGGACTGGTGACATCATGAACCCTTCATCACGAAACCCATTCAGGAAAATAGGATGATGATCTCTCACATTGAAGTTTGGTCATCTCAGGACTTTCCAGCAGCAAAGTAAACCAAAGCACACATTAAAGTCAGCCAAGGTTTGGCTCAGGAATCGTTCCTGGAAAGTCCTTAAGTGACCAACTCGGTCAACAGATTCAAATCTAACTGTACGTTTTTCCACTCAAAGAATGTGCTAAAAATCACAGAAAAGATGTCAGAACCTTCTTAGGCGCAGCTGGAAATATTAAACAAAGGTCAAAGGTCAGTGTTTAAAGGTTCGTAAATCTCAATGAACCCCATATCATGGTTAAATAATTTGGAGAAAATGGGAAATCTCTTTGGTTTTTTATATAAAATACTACACAAATACTTGTATATTGTTCTCCATAACCACTCTTCTAAACATCATTGAGTCTGTTTTCAGCAGATATTCGCATCACTACAACACCTGGCAGAGTAGAGGCTTCAATCATTTTGACTGAGACTGTGTGTAAGTTAAAAATTACCTAATAAAAATTAACTACTGATGGATTTGATATAGGGGCTGGAAAATGAACTTAAAGTTGAAAAAAGCAGTTCAAAACTGAAGCTGATTTGGCACATTAACCAAAAAGAGCTTCATACCTACGTTGCACCTTTTTTTATTTATACTGTGTGTAATTTAACTTATCCCACATTCTTTCAACAGTTAATATTTTTATAAATTAAAAAAGTATCTATTTCCTTTAATTGTAATAAACTACTGAGAACTACAAGAAAAGTAATAGGATAGCATATTAAAAAAAATGTATTATGAGCATAACGAGCTGAAATAAAAAAATGAACCAGGACAGAAAGTCAGAGACTCAGTCAGACTTAGTCATGAATCACGGGCAGTGGAAGAGTATTTGAATATAAAAAGTATAATATGATTCCACTACGTGAGAGGAATTTATGTTATATGACAGATCAGAAAGTCAGAACCTGAATTAAATCTAAATGTTCCTACATTTGAGCTCTGCCAACAAACCAGTAGTTTCAAAGCAAAGAAAGAGTTGTTGTTTCTCAGAAGTATTCTCGTGTATTTTCGAACTACAGGGCCACAGTTTGTGGCCCCGTGTAAGCCTCAGTGCACACCACTGCATTTTACCAGTGCCCTGGATCACATGCCGACTAATCAGTATAATTAAAGTCGAGTGAATTCCTGTGTGTCAGTGGGTTTATCAAGTGGGTGTCTCCCATCACTGGTGTTTCACTGGATTTGGTGGCGGACACTTCCTGTCTGTGGCGTTGGTTATTCCAGACAAACACACACACACACACACTGCCGCTGTGTTCTGTTGCATTTCTGCCTCAAACAATGTCTTAATGCGTATTTAGGGATGACTGGAAAAGTTAATGACCTCTGAACCACCAGCGTTCCTCCACTCACTCAGATAGATCTGGTGTTACCATGACAATCTGATTTCTAAATCAGAACACAATACAGTGGTATTTGAAAGTTTATGAGCATCTCAGAATTGTCTTATAGAAATCTAAACCTTTTGTGATTTTAAATTATTTTTATGTGGCTATACTCTATGAACCCACTGCTGATGTTACACTGGTTTCCAAACTCTGCAGAAATCCTTCCCTAAACCTTTCCATCCTGGTGAGAAGCAACAACTCTTTTGTTTGGGCCATGGACACATCATGACAAACCTTTGTTTTCCATAGTTAAGACCCAGATATCTGTGTACTGCTAATCCCGAGTAAGATGGGATAAAAAAAATATCTTGTTTTATTTAACACGTTCTTTAATCTGGTTCTCAGATTTCTGAAAGGTAATTCCATCAAGTTTTAGGTCAGAACATCTGGGCCTAATAAATTTCACTTGAACACACCACAAAGACAACAGCCGATGGTCAATTAGCAGGTACGCTCTGTGTCTGCATGTGAGGAAAGAATGGTACGCAGCAGCAGGTGGACGTAGTCTGTATTCATCGTTCAGTCAATCACCACTGGTGGTTTCGGTTTCCTCATTCCAGACGGCCATGTTGCTGTGAAAATGTTCTCGTGAAAATGACATATATTCATGTATACCATTAGTATATTCTTTTAACTAAAAAGAAACTCGTGTACGTATCAGAGATATACTAAACAAACCTAAACTGTATTAAAGTATACAGAAGTCAAAAAGAGACAGAACTCAAAGTATATTTGGCCCATACGTTTACTTGAGTATTCTTGATGTGTAGGTAGGTTATGATAGGAAAGGGCAGAGAGCAGAGGGTAGTATAGTATAGAGTATAGTATACCTGTAGGTTCCGTGTCTGTATTACTTAGTATTTGTAATCAGAACTCGACTTTTATAAACTAGAAATTATGCTAGAGGTACATCCCCAGTAGTAGTAACAGTATGTGTAAAGGTCTGTTTTAATATACTTAAAGTGTACTTTCATAAACTAAAAAGTGAAATAATTTAGTCCTAAAAATTATTTTAAAACAATAATTACACCACAAGAACATTTCCATATTATTCCCACATAGAGTTGAACTCTGTGCGAGACACACTAAAAAAGCTAAAGTGACAGTTACTCGCTGTCGACACGACTCTGGTATGACCATCAGCATTGGTGCGTCATGGCCCTAAGAGTCAAACTGTGACTATGTGGGGCCAGGAGAGGATAAAACACCTTCCCTTAAATAATTACACATGTTGCCAGAATGATATAAAGTCACACTGATGACTTTTTACTTTAATTGTATAGATCTGCTCGCAGTGCAATGCGTGAAAACATTAAAAGCATGTCGCACTTATTGCTCATCAGTATGCATGTCAGTAGGCCCCATTCTTAAAACTGAGTCAAGGTGCGTCTGTCAAGTTTTGGTGATGCAATCAGTTTTTATGGAAGTAGTTTAATAACAGGTCACACGCACTGGTGAGCGCATAGGAAACAAGGAGTGCCAACCAGAGCTGCTACAGGTGTTGAACTAAGGCTGTGTTTTCACGTTGAGCACCTGGACCTTTCTGCCGCTCACTTATTTCCACATTTGTATGTTGTGCTTGTTTGTTTGTTTTTTAAGCAGCTTGGCGATGTGTGATGGTCCCCTCGCTAAAAATGCTCAGGGCAACGAGGTTGAATTCTTGAGAGGTTTCAGAGAAGACAACCTGTTACCTGAACACCACAGGGCTACTTCCACACCCTCTCATCTTTCATCTCTTCGAGTGTGCTGACAAGCATCGCACATCCTGTCTGCCCCTACACACAAACAGTAAAAACACCATGAGAAGTAAACACCCACCTGAGCCAAAGGCAGACACACCCAAGCACACGCGCGCACAAACACACAGACAAACACACAAGCATGCACACGCATGCACAAGTGCAGAGACAGGAGCACCTACAAAAGCAACAGGAGTGAAACTAAAACAAGTCAAAAATAAACTGTACGTACATCACTGCACTTTAACAGCAAACAACTGTTATGTAATGCAAATTCCTTCATGCAAAATGAAGCCCAAAGGCGCATGTGAATACTTCCATCAAGTTCCAGAAGGAAAATCAGTTTGAAGTTTAAAAAACTTAATCCAGATAAAGTAGAAAGTTACATACTGTTATGTCTGCGTCTGTCCTGAGTTCAGGTGACTTCAAATACGATTTTCATCAACACTGTGTCTTAGCACCGTGATACATTTTGAGAATTGCCATTCAGCTCACCTTGTCGGCACACACACACACACACACACACTACCAGAGCCACGCAGGCGTTGTGGCCCAGATTGTAAGCCTTGCCATTTGAAGCAGAGGACCGGCTGGAGGAAGATGAGGGGTGTTAAGGGACGGAAACAGCTGGTGAGAAGCCCAGAGGATATTAATCTGAGGGGGGAGACAAGATGGCAGGAGAGGCCGTCTAATAAAGCATGGTATTACTGCAGGAAAGGTGTGTGTGTGTGTGTGTGTGTGTGTTAAGTGTCTGTCTGCCTTCCTGAAGGATTACTGGTGAGCCAGAAAAAACATGGTGGGTCTGTGTCCATCTGTCTACAACCAACATTATGCTCTGAATTGAAAAAGTTCACACATCTTAAAACAAATCAGAGACATTTCTGCATTAAGTTTTTCATTTATAGCTGTGAGGAAAGTCTGTGATTATCTGCTCTACAGCTGATAAATACACACAAAGGCACATTTCAGGTTTAACAACCCTTCACACTCACACACGCGCACACAGAAAAAAGGGGTTTTGAAAATTAGATAAAATAAAGCAATCCAAATTTTCTCTGGGCAATTAAAGTTCCGGTTAAAAGGCAGAGGTGGAAAATGGGAGGGGAAGCTGGGCGGCATCAGTCGCACAGACAGTAATGACGGCGCCACTGCTGTTTAACAATCAAAGATGGGAGGCGGGGGCTCGCAAGGAAGTCTCTTCTTGAAAAATACAGGTGTTTGGTACAATCAAAGCGTAGCTTGCAGAAATGAGTGGGTTTGAAGTTGAAAGGGGAGGCAGGAGGAAAGGGGGGCTGCGGTGGTGAGTGAGCGCCTATATGAGAGGGAAAAAAAAGGTGACTCAGAAGACAACTGTGGGCCGGGATTTTGAATAATTAACAAGGATAAGGAGGTTGACTACTAGGTGCTTACTGTTTACTTAGTTTGGATTTTTTTTCTGCCACTGAAGAGGAAGTGAGGCTTTAGCCAGCCTAGTTCTCTGGAGGCTGGCACGTTGGCAGCAGGATTTGTCTGGGACACCAGTGTGGTTCCCGTGGGACAGCAGGCAAGTCAAACCAGCCACAGGACAGTGAATCTCAATCAACTTTATACTATGGAAATCATGTATACAAAACACAAGTCCTTTAAGGAAAGTCTCAAGTTGTACACACAGAAAAGGGTTCACAAACAAACCGTGAGCTCCAGAGTTCAGACTGATCTCTCACGTCAACTATTTCAACCTTGAGCAGAACCAAAGCAAAAGCTACGAAAACTTGTTCCTTACTAATTACTATAATTAAAAGCACAAAAGATGCTAACAAGCACATAGAACGTCTGGGTGTGTAGACACCAGCAAATCATTACAACTGTACTGAACTGAGTCTGGCAGAACCATTTATAGCCACAAAGAAACAATTTTGAAGAAATAATGGGGAAAATATTTTTATGTGCAGTCTTTCTAACACTTGCCAAATCTGTACGTTAAATATAAAGCTACCTGGACCGACTCTGTCCAAAGGTTCCAAACTCACCTACTAGCAACTCAGTTCACATATTAACGTGTTATGTCTTGTTCACTTCATTCAACAGTGTACTGTGTTGAAATAATCATCACTGAACAATTTCTTGATGCAGTGTGATATAATCCCACAAACCCAAGTTAATCCACAAGCTTGTGGGTTGGTATAAATGAAAGAAAGGAGCTATAACACGCTAATTAATGAGCGTTAAAGGTGCTGATAGGTTTATTTGCTACCAGCCGTCCTCTGTGTGTGCATTCTTTATGCTAAGCTAACCAAACCAGCACAAAAATACAAATGGTAATCACATTTTATTGAAAGTAACTCAAAATAAGGGTATTTTCCAAAATATTTGATTATTTTAACATGACTCAATGTGTATAAATAAATGAAATATAGCCTTAAGTTTAATACAACTAAGCTAACTTATCCCTACCCCTAACCGTAACCCTGCAACTTTAGCTAGTCGTAGCATGAGACTGCTTGAAAAGTGAAAATCGTAAGAAGTAGGGTGAACTGAGCTATAAAATGTTTAAAGGAAAATATATCTACACTGCTGGTAGACTCTTTCTCAAGTTTTGAGGCACAGATGTACAAAAATGTGCGAAGAACATTTATGCTAAATATACTACACTGTTGACAGTAATGCACTGTGTTTTGTTTTAGTGATGGAAGTAACTTGTAAATGAAGAATTTGTTAACAAGTGTTAACAAGGTCAAAGCTAACCGAACCAACTAGTAGCTGCATATTTGGGGCACAAAAACAAAAATGGTAATCATATTTTATGAAAAAAACCTCGAAATAAGGGTATTTTCCAAAATACTTAATTATTTTTACACGATTCAATGTGTATAAATAAATGAAATATAACCTTAAGATAAATACAACTAAGCTAACTTAAAAATACAAGGTGCAACTTTAGCTAGCCGTAGCATGAGACTGCTCGAAAAGTCAAAATCGTAAAAAGTAGGGTGAACTGCGCTATAAAATGTTTAAAGGCAAATATATCTACACTGCTGGCAGACTCTTTCCCAAGTTTTCAAGATTCAAGATTCAAAACACTTATTAATGCCAGAGGGAAATTGTTTCCTAGAGGGAAATTGTTTTTTTGAGGCACAGATGTACAAAAATGTGCGTAGAACATTTATGCTAAATATACTACACTGTTGACAGTAATGCATTGTGTTTAGTTTCAGTGATGGAAGTAACTTGTAAATGAAGAATTTGTTACCAAGTGTTAACAAGGTCAAAGCTAACAAACCAGCTAGTAGCTTCATATTTGGTAATCAGATTTTTTTGAAAATAACTCCAAATAAGGCTATTGTTAACAAGTGTTAACAAGGTCAAAGGTGCCACGATCGTGTAAGCAGATCCGTTTGTTGTCACACTGAAACTCCTGAAATTGCTGGATCGATGGCAGGAGTAAATGTCGGTAAACCTTGTTGCAAGAATGTTTGAAGAACAGCAGACATTTTCATGTACATAAACTCTTACTCAAAAATAATTACATTAGCAATGACAGAAATAAAAACTGTCAAACAAGCAATCTAAACATATTTAAATCATTAGGAAAATTTGTAGGCCCCTGCTTGAAAATGCACTGTAATTAAATGTTATTAAACAGTCTCTTTTGATTGTACTGCATTGTATCCATGAGGAAATATGCTTGACTATTTAAAGTCATTGGTAAACACCATTTAGACTTGGTGTGTGGTCTTCAAGTCAGTGGTCTGATCTAAGAGTACGTACATTATACTGAGATGTGAGACATATACAAGAAACCAATTTTAATTATGCTTTGACTCAATGCAATTTCTCACTGTCTTCTTAAATTGTGCGTGTAAATCCAGTGATTTTAACATAAAAGACTTTATAACATAAGCCGATGTTTATTACAGCTTCTAGTCGAGCAATATATTCATGGAAACATCATTTCCTAATAGTGGTGAAGGTGTGTATCAATCTATCAAGGCACGTGCTGAATCAGGAATTTGTCTGTACTTGCTGATCAGGCCCGTGGTACTTTTATATGGCCGTGCATGTGTTTAGTTCAAACTCAGCATTTTTATGAAGTGCTGCTTCAGAGAAAGAGGAGCAGAGAAGGTAGGATGTCACTTCCCGCCGGCCTGTCTGTGGTCTGTGTTTGTCAGTTGATTTGAAGCTGTTCCACCAACATGCTGTGACAGGAAAGGAATTAACTCAGCAAGGAGACATAATTAAAAAAACTCACTCACACCTCAAAGGAAGATGATGGTAAAAACAATTAAAATGTGATGCACATTCATGGCCGACCTGCTAAACTCACACGACATGCCACAAGACTCGCGCTGCAAGAAATTCAACATTTGCCATGCACTATAAATATGCTCAAGAGTCCTTTTAAACACCAGTCATTTAAATATGTTACTGTTTCTCCAAAGGGTCCTGGTCACTTAAAGAGCTGAAACATTTGGGTATTTTGTTTTTGCCCGGGTCAAAGTGTGCTCAAATGATTCACAGGCTGCAGTCACTACACTGACCAGGTTACTGCAGTGCCACTGTACCACACATCAAGCATAATGATGTCCCTAATATCCAATAGGTTTGTCTTCTCTGAAGCTGTTTTTTCAGACTAAATATGATGCTCTCTTAACCAAGAGTGACAAAAGAAAAACAAACTGTTTAATAGGACTTCCTTGGCAACAGACAGGTCGTGCAAAAATGTTCTATTTATATCACGTCGTCATAACTAACGCTTCTTTTTAATTTGCTGAATGTATGAGGTTTGCTTGTCTGTACATATCTCTTCATATGTCCTGATGGAGTAAAAGTGTGTCCATTTTCTCCCTGACATAGAGCAGGTGTCCTCAACATCTCAACCGTGAACTTAGTGGTACTTTCAGTTACAGATGATTTTGTTCTGTGGCTGTTTTTGTTATTCAATTACTAATAAAACACTTGTATTTTCAGGTGGATTTCAAACAGAATCACTCAGAACTGTTGATTGGAAGTTGTGTAAATAAAACTATGATGTATATTTATAACCTATATTAAAACACTTTTAGGAACAAAATTGGAAGCTCTTTCTTTGGGGCCCTATCTGCGTCATGCAGGTTTCACTTTGGGACCCACTGGTGTAGAAATTCCACAGTGTAAAAATCCTCCCATTAGAAGTAATAGTTTTATTTTAAATACTTTATTATAATCAGGTATGTGGTATAAATACTATTATTTTATATTTTACTAGAATATTATTGCTACTGCTTTACTGTATTATATACTTTAGCATGTTCACACAGTAGTTTGGAGTCAGTTTTGTGTTCTGTTCTTTAAGCTTGTCCATATGTTTTGTAACATATTCTGATAGTCAACAGATTCTCTTATAAATGCTGTTAAATGAAATAAAAAGTACCTAATTTTCGCTGTGACTTGCATGTGCAGTAAACCTTTCTGGGGCATAGCATGGGAATAGTCAAGTAGAAATACGTCACATCTGTATTCAGGTCCACATTGTGTGCCTATGTCCACGCTGAGCCGCGGCGACTCGCTTCCTCACCTGCAGCCGCGGAGGCGCATCTTCAGAGCAGGGAGCCTACCCAGAGGCGGGGGGCGGGGCCTGAAGGGACTCAAGACGCACAGCCTATCGTCACCGCTGTCACTGCTGAGAATGCTGCTTACCTGTGCGCCAAAACGCAGACATCGCCTCACCTGGAGCGTCTACGATGAACAAAGTCAGATGAAATACGATGAGGATACTATTTTTGCTGTGCTGCGCTGTGCAAGGGAAGAAGCGGCGAAGCTGAGCTGAGACAAAGTTCCTACAACCAAGGTGCATTTGTTCCAAAACGAAAAGAAGAACAGAAGAAGCTCCAAGGACAAGAAGGTAACTCGGCCACTTTGATTTGGTATCACCGCGACTTAATGTCAGAGTTACTGTTTATTTCATCTCATCTGGGTCGTTAGAGAACTGAAATCATTAGTTATTGAAAGCTGTAGGTACATCCCAGGCTTCAAACCAGCAAACCAACAAGGGAAGTAAACATCTAAGTAAGTGTGCGCCAGGAAATCACAGTAATTTCATAATGATGTTAGGATGAACAGTTACACTTCCAATAAGCACAACACTAAAAGAGCGAGAGAGAGAATGAGAGAGAGAGAGAGGTTCAGTTAAACTTAAATATTTAATTAATTTTTGTGAAAAATACAAGGTTTTTGGTCTAACTGTGCTTTTGGAGGATGCAGGTTAAAGCAGAAAGAAGCTTGTATAAAAAGAGGAATATGTAGCCTGTGAATATATGAATATAAAATTCAGGTTTCTAGGTATAATACGTGCAGATTATATTTCACTGACAGTTTCCTGCAGTGAAAAACCAACAGGCTGACATGTTGGTGTGAAGGGTCAGTTTCTGCAGTCTGCTGTATCATTTTACTCCAATTAAAAAAAGTATGCTTTTCTGTGTTGAATTTGTATTTTAAAAAACTATGTCCCATGGAATAAATAACACATTACAGAGCAACGCACAGCTCCATCAGTTTTTCAAATAAAAAAATGAATCCAATCTGCATTTGAATGCCGCAGAGAGTGCCCACATTATTTCACGCTTTCTACTGGAACAAGTGTATATTATGAAACAGGAGAATTAATGTACAATACAAGACAAATACGCAGCGAGGAGATTATGATTCAGTGGCAGATTTTTTATTAAACAAACTGTTCTTATTATGACACAAATGAATGTGTTTGGAACTTTTATTGTGTTAATAATTGAAAAAAGCCATAACTGTGTCAGCATTGGCTGTTTTTATGAAATATACAAAGCAGCAGGAATAATATTTAAAGTATCTATTTTAGTAAATTTAGTAATAGTCTTATAACTGAAGTGCTGCTTATGTTAAAGTACACAATGTACTTGCAGTATCAAAAAGTACCAACATGCAGACTGGCTTTAGACTGTACTATAACTTATTACATTTTTATTACATGTTCAAAGTTTATTTATCTGGTTATAATAATTATTTAACTATTTCATGTACTGTTGAGGACATTATTAAAGTAATTATATCTTCTAAATACCAGTACTATTGTATATATAGTATATACAAGCACTCAACTACCTGTAAATTGTACCTAGGTATCGTATGTGATTCGGTGAGCTTTCTCTCATATATGTGTGTCTTGACAGTTTGATAATAAATTGGTTTTTGATGCATATAAACACAATCATGTAATTTTAAATAAAATCTCATCTATATGCTCGTTGAACTTTAACAGGCACATAACATTGTCCTCACAGGAAATACTGTTGCTTTGTGTTCGAATACGCAAGTTGCCCGAGAGAGTGCAGTCGACAGCGTTGTGATGGACAAATAAAACGTCTTTGTACAGTTTTAAGAAGAAAGCCTGAAGTGTGAATCTTACAGTGACACACAATGCGAGATTTCTTATTCCACTGTGTCGAAGAATAAAGACAGAAGCTTCTAATGAGATGAGGCCTTTTACACTGCGTGGATTTTAGTGTGTGACGCAGCATCACGCAGACACTCCTAAATCACCGAGGCTGTAAAGTTGTCAACCTCATACATAAACTATCTGCGCTTTTAATCATACAGTGAAAGAGGAGAGAAGTTGATGAGAGAGAGAGAGAGTAACCCTCGCTAACTTCATCATTTACCCAACTGTGTCATAGTTCGTTCTCTCTGTCTCTACTTTACATCAAAACAGTTTTCACGTGTGGTCACAAGTTCAGTTCTTTCTATTTGCTATTTAGGTTTGGGTGGTGATGTCAGGTTGTGTTTTTGCTCATAACATCAGATAATTCAGATTTATGATGAGTGTTTGAAGCTCGTCATGGTCAATTCTTACGACCACTAACCTGACCTTTGCTGAGTTCAAGTGCTCCACTTCAGGTTTAAACATACTACGTGCAAATGTCATCAAACCCAAACTAGTCCTTTCGTAGTGTCCAGGATAATTTCCCCTGTCCCAGATACGAAACAAGCATTAGATGTCTGAATGTGCTGGATAAAGCTAATAGGTAGATTTCCAGAGTAGAAACATTGGGTTGTAGAGAGCAATGAAGTGTAAAAAACTAACTCTGCTCCCTCTCGCTGCCTCCTCTGGCAGACTTGTAAAGCGGGGGCTGTGCCGGGTCTTGGTCGGGCAGGTTTTATGACCAGAGCTCTGTCATTGCTACGCACCATCTTCCTCCTCCCTGACTGCCATCGGCCTGGGGGCCCCTCCTGTGCCAGCTGTTTCCCTCAGGAGCTCAGAGCGCTCTCAGCACTCAGGCAAACGGAGGGGGATGCTGCTGTCCTAGTTTGTTTACGGTCCTGTCAGTATGAGAATGAGTTGGAGGGACTGTTCTACTGTGTGTTGAGTTGCATTCCCAAAAAATTATAGAGCAGTAGCTCTGGCTCCAGGCCAGACATGGAATAAATCAGTTTTGACCTTTAGCACCAAACCTTTCATCAGGGAATTCCAAACTAATTGCTTTACGATTTCATTGCGACTAGAAAGCATCTCTGAGTGGGTTCTCAGCCTTTAAGAAGTTGTGTAATCTTCTCGGTTTGGTCCTATTTACTCAGCACATTGACATACGGTGAGTTGATCCTTCGCTGTCAGTCTGAGGGACACGACCTGCGAGCCGCCATCCTATTAATCAGGACGAAGGAGCTGGAGCTTGACCTCCTGTCTCTGGACAACCTTGCTCGGGGTCCTGTGACTGATATGTATCACAAAAAGTGATCTCAGGACTAAGATACTAGCTTCAGACTACTTTACGGTTTCCTGCTGTAAAGATAATTGCAGATGTTCGAGGATGGGGGTGTGGTGGAAGTCAACAAGATTGTTTGGGGCTAGGACATGTTTGGAGCCAAGCACAGGTCTCACAGGCTGTCATAAATTTCCACAGACATGTCGAGCTTTAACAAGCTTCGTGTCACCTTTAGAAATCGGAGTACCTCCCCCCTGCATGTGACGGGCTGACTGATGCTGTTGACGTGTACATGCCTGGAGTGTGCTGGGGACAGGATGCTGTTCCAGAGCGTGTGCACATAATTATATACATAATGTAATTGTCCTCATGTTATTGTATGACTCTCATTCTCAGGCTCCCGAATGCCGTCAGTCCACAACTGTTGATGCACTCTGCCGCCAGTGTGGAAGAGGCGGGGCACTTCACGGGGCTCCTTTTGTAACTTGCCTGCAGTGTTGTTGTTGTTGTTGTAAATCATGTGTGATTCATAAAAAAAACTGGTTCTCGCGTCTGCCAAGTTTCATCTCCAAAAACTCTAACAGACATACAAATAGACTTTGGCCTGCAGCCATACCTCCCTGGAACTTCTTCCTTCACCAAACTGCTCTCCTGTCAACACTCCCCTTCACTGTTGGCCCTCCCCCCACCTCACCAGCATTTATCTCCCCCGACGCTGCCCCTGCCCCTGCCTCTGCCTCTGCCTCTGCCTCTGCCTCTGCCTCTGCACAAGGCCGACGATGTTGTTTTCTTTGCGCTTGTCTTTGACTGTCCTCCACGGGAAGTACCTGGCAGCGGATGTGTATGGCAGGCTTCTGCCTGGACACGTCCGTCTCCCCCCTCTCTTCTGTCTTCACGGCCACGCAGCGTGAGAACTGCAGTATCCATGGCAATGAAGGAGGTGTGTTCGGGGTTGGTTATTTAAATGTCGTAGACAGGAGGATTTAGGCCAGAATGTCTGTGCCTGTGAAGTTCAGAGAAGTTTGTTCAGCATAAGCTGAGCAAGTCAAGTCTTTCAGACTGAAAAATGACCTGATGACTTCAAAGTCGCGTTCAGTTCAGTGAAGTCATTTAGAAAATGCAAATGAGAAAAGTCTACATTTACTTTACTTTGCAGACACTTTGATCCAAAGAAACTTACAGGGAGCTGGCGCTGAGTGTCTGGCTCTTCACTGGTGGGGGATGGACTAGGAGTCAGACAGGGTTTTGAACCTGCGACCTCCTGCATCCCAGTCCGACACTTAACCGACTGAGCTACCAGGCCGCTGGCTGCTAGATTTAACCATTTATCTGTTGTTTCTCTGCAGGCTCTTTGATGCATTGCCATCCCACCATGTGGTAATCTCCTCAGCATCACCCAAAAGGTTGTGAAAAACACTCTGAGGAGCTGAACTCATCAATATTCCTGCACCTGCACCAGCTGCCTACATGGCCCACCCTTACGAGCCCTGGCTACGGACAGCACCACCTAGTGGCAGCTCAGATGACATGAACATTCCCCCCTGGTGGGACCTTCACAGGGACGTCCAACCAGGAAGCTGGATAGACCTACAGACAGGGCAAGGTGTCGGCTTGCCTTCCGTGAGCGCAGGGAGCTCCATGGGGTTGCAGCCTTCTTTAGGGCCTTATGGCTCTGACCCACAGCTGTGCGCCATGCCTCCAGCTCAACATGCTCCAGCCTCGCACTCCTCTCACCTTTTTCCTCAGGACGGCTTTAAGATGGAGCCATTGGCCCCTGAAATGCTGCAGCAGGAGCCGTTCTCCTTGGAGGAGCCTCAGGAGACATCTGTCTCAGCCCGCCCCAAACCCCAGCGGCGCTCCTCGTCCAGAGGTGCCGGCCAGGCCATGTGTCGCTGCCCTAACTGCGTCCACGCTGAACAGCTGGGCCAGAGCACTGACGACAGCAGGAGGAAGCACATGCACAACTGCCACATTCCCGGCTGTGGTAAGGCTTACGCCAAAACGTCTCACCTGAAAGCTCACCTACGGTGGCACAGTGGGGACCGGCCCTTTGTCTGCAACTGGCTCTTCTGTGGGAAAAGATTCACACGTTCCGATGAGCTGCAGCGCCACCTACAGACACACACTGGGGCCAAGAAGTTCAGCTGTGCATTATGCCCCAGAGTCTTTATGCGCAACGATCACCTGGCCAAGCACATGCGCACTCACGAGTCTCCACCAGGACCTGGTGAGGACAGAGTAAACGGAGACGGGAGGATGGATAAGGGCTTCGATGCACCTACGCCCCCTCAGTCATCTTCAAACGTGCCTGCATCTGACACCAAAGATCCACAGCTGAAGCTGAAATGTGAGACAGACCCCTCCGTCTCCAACGTGACAGGGCAGTCTGGCTAATTTGATCATCATTGAGACCTTTCTGAACCCGTTCCCCTCTCTGTCATAGTTTAACGATAGAATAGAGAAAAGAAGAAACCTGTATCAGATGCAAGTTGGATGGAACAAGTGTTCCACCGGCAGTCCTGTGAATTTATCAGCTGGGCTAAGTCAGTGAATCTAAATGCAATAACACTATAAAACAGGCATTATGCTGATGCTGTGGAGAAAACTTTTCTTCTGTGTTTACTAAAAGTGAAAGTTTGCTAAAGATGCGGAAGCTGCAGCCGCAGACTTCTAGTGCTGCTAGAGCTACTACAGCCAGTCAATCAAGAGGCTGGGATGAGTTCAACTGAAGGTGGCTTGTTAACGTGTTTACACTGAAATCAATCAAATGTGTTACTGGAAGAACTGGAGAAAACTCTTCCTCTCCAACACTGCTATGTTTATCACTTTCAAATGCAGCATTGTTTTTGAACAAAGAAAGACACTAGTATGCAATTCAGCATTTTATGAATCAAAAAAGCCAGCAGCCATTTGGATACTTGGCAGTACTTGCCACTAAACCGAGTGTGTTGTGTGTAGTATGTAATTAAAATGGTTTATAGACAGAAAATATTGTTGTGCCATGGCAGCATCATCTATAAAAAGAGCTAAAGTTATGTTGATGTGATGCTGAATATAATATAATATAATATAATATAATATAATATAATATAATATAA
>JAUMHF010000001.1:19635548-19671937 GCA_032359275.1 Microctenopoma steveboyesi
AATATAATATAATATAATATAATATAATATAATATAATATAATATAATATAATATAATATAATATAATATAATAATATGTTTTGGTGGCAAAACATTAGACAATGATCATACACTGGCAGATTGTGTTCAGATTACCAGACAGAACACAACAATGCAAAGAAACCACTAAGTGCAACAAAGATGTGAACAAAGGCGAACAAACCGAACAAATCACAACTAAATACAGCCTATAAATAAGAGGCGTGCACAGACGCTTAAGAGGACAGAAACCGTATCGTGTAAGAACAAAACAATGGAGCTGGACACAAAGAGAAAAATGCTGCCTGGTTAAATGGATCCTGGTTCCTGTTGGAACACGCTGGTGACAGTGGTCATATCTGGTATAAACATGACTCCACAGATCTTCCCCCTTTGTCAACACAATAAGCTGCTGGTGTTGAATGAGACCTCAGAGATGAAGCTGCTCTTGATTACATCATGAGGAAGGTAGCTGAATCCAGTAGCATGTGCAAGATTTAAAGCTGCACTCCTCACTATTTCCTCTAAAAACAGTTGATGAGTTGATTATTTATAATGTGAAAGATGTTGTCCACGGCCAAAAAAACTGACAGGTAATCATCATTCAGCTATCTGTTGTATATGAATGTTGATGTATTTGAGCTGATTGTTCTGTTGTTCCTCGCCCCATACCAAGAAACAACAAAAAAAAAAGCTGGCTAAGATAGCGGCTAAGTGGTAAACAAACAGGAGCACGTAGCAGCTAAAGTTACGAGAATACTTCATATTTATGATCATGTTTCTATTGGAGGTGTTATGGCTTCCTGTGGTGATAATATCAATACCAATGTTGTGTGTACTGCTTGTTCCGCTGCCCCCAAGTGGCCTAGAAATGAACTGCACCGGCCTAAGAATGACACTGTTTTGCTATCACATATGTGCAACTAAACACGGAAGGTACTGGAGGTGATCCTCATTCGGGCCTCAAAAAGACGTCCTACCAACACTATCCAGGTTTTTCCTCATTAAGTGGCTTTTTACAGCTCTTTCAAACATCGTCAGCTCGATAACTATTTGCAAGTCAGATCAAGCAATAGCCCCAGTCATCAACAAAGAATGTGTGAAGGGTTTATCGCTCAACACGCTTTATTAACAGCTGTTTGTGTTTCTGAAGCTACAGTTTTTCCATGATCGTCACCGACAAATCGTTTTTGCAGAAACACTCCAAACACAACAATTTGACATGTTTTCAGGAGATTTAACAGCAGCAGAAATAGTTTAGGTTATTTGTTTTCTAGTTGACTTTCATATCAATATTCTATGATAAGTAGTTCTGTAGCGAAGCAGTGTGAGCAGCTTTACAGTTTAAACAACACTTTTAGGATGTACGTAAACCATCACAGACACTAGGTTGAGATTTCTACATATTAGAGAGCTTGCATTGTTGGAGGCTCACAATTGCTGTATTTATGTATAGAAGATAAGAAATGGAAGACAGTGCTTTAACATTTGTTCTTGTTATTATAGATAGTTTCATTATATTTTCTTGTATGATGGTCAGTAGAACAACGTTTTGTTAATCAGTAAACGTTTTAGTTTTGGAGACTGTAATAAAAAGGTTTAAAATGTTTAATAAGTTAAGTATCATGATGCAGTGACTTGTATTTAAACTATTGTGCTTTTAATAAATAAAAAACTGCATTCTGTGTCCATGTTGTACCTTTATTTACAAACAATATGCAAATTGATCAGTAGTGTGTGCAGTTGCATTTTGATTAAAATGTGACAGAGTAGACTTAGAGTAGGCTTTAATGGTAGAGGTGGTAATAGTTAATAGACGCAGTAGTAACAGCAGTAGTTGCGGAGGCGCACAAGAGATTTTGTTGTGTGTCTTCAGGGTTTGAGAATAGTTAGGTTGGTATATATTTAGACAACGACACAAGTTTATTCTTTTTGGCTCAGTGAATTTGAAACAGAACAATTAAAGATGTGTTTGCTCAAAAACAGCGTAGGAAAATAAAAGCTTTCTGATTCTGAGGATCAGAGTAGGAAAAAAAGGTTTACCTTAGACCCCCCCATTTTAGTATAGCCCAAGTATTTTGATAAAGTAAATATTCTTTATGTAATAAGCATATGTCGGCGGTCTGAATGGGCCCGGCCCATGTGTTTTCTCTCCCTCTCTCTCTCTTTCTATCCTCCTCCTTTTTCCTCTTCCTTTCCTTCTGTCGACTTTCTCTCAAACTCTTTCCCCCAGTCTTGTCTGTCATGATAAGATGATAAGATAAAATGAAAAATAGATTAAATTAAAATAAAATAAAAGGGCAGTGAATGTGTTACTGACAGGCCGGGAAAGGTGTGGAACCCAACACAACTCTAGATGGTTTGTTTCTTACCTGGTGATGCTCTACTAGGCACCTTCACTGGAAACCTGGTCTCCTCTTATTTCACTTATAAGTCTAAGATTACTTTTGCAGTATGTTTTGGGGTCCAATGATTTTTAAGCATTTTTAACAGCCACATCAAATAAGGAGAAGATAGCCTGCTTCTTTTGCAGTCTTATGACCACACCATCACACTACCTCCACCATGTGGCCTTTTATGGACCTGAGCTAACCATTGAGTCTCTTCTTCAGAATGTATCACATAAAAAATGTGAACTAGTCTCACTCGAAGTGATATTTCTTCGGACACACAACAATAAAGATTCCAAAAGCAACATTTAAAATGAATTCTAGACACTTGTACTAAGTTATAATATAATATAGAATATTAGGCAAGCTCCTTAAAATCAAGGCACTAGAGCTGGGTGAGATCCGCCAGGAATTCCTCAAGGCTCTGGCCTCGAACCTTGGATTTAGGAGGAACATCAGGCAACAGCACAACTGCGTCAACAAACAAAGGGCAAAGACAAACCTGTTGAACTATATGACACAGTTTGTGCAACTAAAACCACAACAACCACACTGTCACGCTTAAAAATGAAATCATAACCACAAGAATCACCTGTTTCCTGCAAACTGCGAGCACCTGAATGCAACACGAGCTGTAACCGGAAAGAGAATTATGCAAACAGGAAGTACATAAAACACAAGCGCAGTGGCTCCATTTTCTAGACAGCGACGAACTTTCGTTGTTTCCTAATTTAACGTTGAAAACCAATTTGTTGGACTAAAACTAATAATCTTTCAAGATGGGGGGCGGAGATTTGGTAAGTGTGACTTTTGTAATTAACGAAAAGCGCTTTCTGTGATGTTTCGAGGCCGCTAATACCGAACTCCATTCATATTATACGTGTTTAGAAATGTTAATTTGCTTTTTGGTATAAAACCAAAAACACGACACAACAATAATAGACTACCCTATGTTACAAGCCACAGTTCAGCAATGTCATTGTTCTTTTCCTCATTACATTTAAATAACTATTAACATCAACCTGATACATCATCTGATGCATTAGAGACTTACATTTTTCCTGAATAATAAATCATTGCCAATGCTAAGTGTTTTTCCTTGTCCTATTCCAGAATTTGAAAAAGAGCTGGCACCCCCAGACTATGAAAAATATTGAGCGTGTTTGGAAAGCTGAACAAAAATATGAGGCTGAACGCAAGAAGATTGAGGAGCTTCAGAAAGAGCTGAAGCAGGAACGAGCCCGGGAAGAAATTACCAGATACGCGGAGGAAAGGGGTGCTATCAAGTTAGTTCCTTCGGATATTATCAAAAAACATGTTCTGGTGGTTAAGACAAAAAAGTAGTGTGTAACTCATGTTGAAAACCTGTATGATAACAGAAAAAAGGATGATCGCCTGGACTGGATGTACCAGGGCCCTGCTGGGCAGGTGTCTAGAGACGAGTACCTGCTGGGACGTGCTATCGACAAGCAGATCACAGAACAATACGAGGAGCCAGAGAGTGGTCCGTCAGCAGAGACCGGTCTTCTGCCTGGGTCCATTTTCAACTCCACCACCCCTGCATCAACCCTTGACATGGCTGCCAAGATCAGGGAGGACCCCCTGTTTGAAATCAGGTTAATGAGTTCCCCTTTTTACCCCTTTTACACAAGCTCTCCTTTTTCGTAGATGTGATGCCATCTGTACGTGTGAGTTTTGTGTCTCAATAAGTCGCCTTTTCCACAAAAGTCAGGAAAGAGGGGAGCTGACAATGTCAGACACAAAACAGTGAAGCACAAATACAAATCAATATACAGTCAGACTGCTTAGTGCGTCTTTTTCTTTCCATAATAATTTCAGGTTAATGTGACTTTTGCATAAAACAAAGTCAGTCACCGTCGAAGAGAGTAAGGGCACAAACATTACCCAACACACTGCAAAGATTATTGCAGGCTGTCCAGATTTTAATCTGAAACTCTAAACTGTGCACATCCATTCTCGTATTGCTCATGCAGCTCTCTCTCTGTCAGTATCTGAAAGACACTATCTGAAAGACAGAAAGCCACCACTACCACACAGGACTTTAGTGTATCATTTGTTCCAAAACAATGAGACGGAAGTTGCAAATAATCTCATTATTGTTGACTTTGTGTTCTTCAGGAAACGTGAGGAAGAGAAGAAGAAAGAAGTCCTGACTAATCCAGTGAAGATGAAGAAAATTAAAGAAATGGTAAGCTCATTTATTTTACAGCTGTTAGATTTTCAATTATGTTGGTTCATAAAAAACAGCTCACTAATGTCTGAGATTTAAATGTTACTGGCAGTCAGAAAGGTGTTAACTGTGCCAGGAGGGGGGCGTAAATTTATTATTTATTAAAATATAGCACATCGTTTGGTTTTCTCACAGTTGCGCCAGAACCTGGAGAAGAAAGACAAGAAAAAAAAGAGGAAGAAGGATAAAAAGGAGAAGAGAGGAGACAAAGAGAGGAGAAAGGAGAAGAAGCACAAAAGGAGGACTTCAAGTTCAGGCTCAGATGAGGAAGATGAGAAAAAACACAGGTCTGTAAAGATCATTTATCTGTATGTGTGTGATGTGTGCACACACAAACCTTGTTCAGTAAGTTAATTATTGTCTTTTTTTCTAACTTGAGGTCAAATTCACAAGATGAATCTTCAGCAGACACAAAGTCTCATCATTATCCAGGCTATGGTCTACAGGTCAGTATGGAGCAGAGATGTAACGTGCAGGTTGAATTTCTAACTGGACTGGAAAGCAGAAAGCCAAATGGTTAAATCTCTCCCCCTCAGCTCCACTCTGACAGACATCACCAGTCCTCGCTTTACTCCAGTCACGCAGCACGCCGTGAGAGGAGCCGCTCCCGATCGCCTCACAGGAACCACAGAGACAGTCACTCCTCCTTACACAGAAGCGACAGGAATGCTGACAGAGCTTCCAGTCCACAGAGGGAACGTAACCACAAACAGAGGAACCATGTGTCCAAGTAAGAGCTCAAACTGGTTGCACATGTAAGAAACAACTCGTAGTTCTCTCTAAAGGACGTATTTTTAGAAGTATTCAATATTAAACTGTTCTTCAGAGCTGAATCAGTATCCGTCATTTTTCCTCGTCTTTCTGTCGGATATAGGAAGCTCTCAGCTGAAGAGATGGAACGCAAGAGGAGGGAGATGATGGACGAGGCCAAGCAGAGAGAGGAGGACAGAGAGAATAACGTGAAGCGATACAAGAGGCAGGACGAGCAGGAGAAGCAGCGGGAGCAAAATGCCAAGCATGACCGCCATGCTGGCTTCATCCAGTACGTTCCTGCTAACCCTTCATACTGTCCCCTGTTCTTGCATGTGCAAATTATAATGCTCACCTTTCCTCTTGTAGTGACATGAAGTTGGAGAGTGCCTCCACCTCTTCGTTAGAAGATCGTGTTAAGAGGAATATCTACTCCATTCAGAGGACGCCAGCTTCCCTGAATAATTTTATGAAGAGATGAGAGAGACGCTTTTACAATACAGTGTATGAACTGGTTGATAAAACTTGTCACATGTGCCGTCTGTTCCTTTACTCGTCTTTCAGTGCATTGCTGCAGAAAGATGGATGGTGTGGTGAGTCTGTCATGAGTTTAGCCCAGAAAAATGCCAAAGGCCTATCATGGATTATCTGTTAGTTACTAAAACCCCTTTAAAATTCATGTGATTCATGGACTGTGTACAGTATCTTTTATCTTATCAGTATCACAGAACCTGCTTTTAATTTGACGTGTTTTGTAATGTGTTATTTGGTGTACTACTTGTAATTAGCAGTGGAAATAAAAATATATTTCCAGAGCTCAGTTGTCCCACAAATCACACCTCAATGCTTACGATACACCAGATAATAGCATCAACACCAAAACCCTTTGTTATCATAACCCTGTGACAGTTTTTATTTGCTATAATGAAGACTACATCCCCTAAACTATATTACAGCAGATGTTTAACTGGAAATGTTGTCACCAAATTAGAATTGATCCCATTTTCTTCTAATCCACTGACTTGTACCAACACAGTAAAGGGCAGAGATACAAACTTGACGCCTGTACAGCTAAATTATCCAGTTGACAATACTGCACAATGAGCACAATACCGGAGTTTATCAGGAGTTTAGCTCCACGGTACAATTCACAAATCCACACCTTAAAGCAAAAGCACCTCATCTGGCAGTGTTGTGCTACATAATTTCTATAAATGTATTGTTTACACTAAATATAAAAATAAGTTTGTTTTGAGGCTAAATAAATATATAAATTTAAGGACATGCTCGTTCATTTATTAAGTTCATTTATTATTTTTCAGGTAGTGGGAAATTATGTTGCCTGCATACATAAACAGGTGATGGGTACCTCACTCCCAATCTTAAGGGTGACAACACAGCTTTAACTCCGCTAAAATATAAAGAAGCCTACCGGTTTTGATTTCGCTTTACCACGCCTCAACCAAACTATGCACGCATCGGCGGGCATAGCAGAGACTCTCCAATGACAGTAGCGCATTGCTCAGCGTAACTTTCGTTCAGCCAATTAGCTTTGTGCAGCTACAGTGACGTACACAAAATCGTTAGTGTGATTTCTGTGTTTCTAAATCGTGTAGTCACTCTGGCAAGCTAGCAGCCACTCGTAATAGCTGAGAAGAAGTGGAGTTTGCAAGTTCTAGCAGTTAGGAATATACCACAACAGCTTCACAATGGTAAGAACATTATACATTAGATTATGTACGTACAGTGTATTTTTTTAATTACTTAACGGCGCTAACAGTAGTGCTTGGCTAAGCTAACGTTGCTAGCTCATAGAAATCTTTAGCATGCTCATCGAAGTTAGCTATATTCTGTGTAGAAAACTGATCTAATCTCATATTTGCAAGTTAGCACGATCTTCTTAAATAAAATAATTTAATATCTTGTTTTTTAGCTAATAACTTAAAATAATAAAGTGTTACTCATCGTTAGTTCTGAAATGTTATATAAAGTACTTACTGCTAGCTTCACCTGCCGTCATCCGTCCTAAATTCAGTTTCAGCACATTTTGCTCTTTTAACTAACGATACCCTAAACAGCATTTCACAATGTGTGAACGTTTTATTAGCTGAAGCTTTAACCTTACACATTAATACTGTAAACCAGCGTCAGCAGCAACCTTCAGAGACGTGCAGTTACATTTTAAATGTCCAGTAATGTTGTTCATTCACCTAAACCTCAAAGAACCGCATATGTAAGTTTGTTGTGTGTTCATTCTGTGTAATCGTTAGGTTATTTATAGATTCTTCTTTAAATAAGAATCTATGAATAACACATATGTGAGGTTTGAAATTATTGTTCTTTAAAAGTACTACCATTTGTACTGTACATTTACATGTAACTCAATTACGTTTTAAGCTGGTAGGGATTCAATTTACACCGATCAGTGTATATTACTAATGTCCATATTTTCTCATTTACTCAGCTGGTTTCTAGTAAAGTATAGACAAACTGTTTAAAAAGCAAGCTCATAACAACCCATTAGAGCAATTACCCACACCCCTTCTGTGGCAAACAAATGTTCTTCAAACTGACAAATCGATTGGATTTGTTTGACTGACGTATCTCTCTTCTTCCTGTGTTGCTCCAGTCTATTATGTCTTATAATGGAGGGGCCGTCATGGCCATGCGAGGAAAGAACTGTGTGGCCATAGCAGCAGACCGAAGATTCGGTATTCAGGCTCAGATGGTCACCACAGATTTTCAGAAGATATTCCCTATGGGAGATAGACTGTACATCGGACTGGCTGGGCTGGCCACTGATGTTCAGACAGTGTAAGTGGACATTTTTATGTATTTATCTTTCACAGTGGGAAAGCACTTTTTTGTTGGTGTGACTGAAGATAATGTCTTGGGTTCATGGCAGTGCTTGTCTCGGGCAGCTACAGTAGTGATAAGTAGGACATGCTGTGTATCATGCCCATTTTTTTCATCATAACACTGTCTTTGCCTTGTGTGTAGATCTCAGAGGCTTAAATTCAGACTGAACCTGTATGAGCTGAAGGAGGGTCGTCAGATCAAGCCCAAGACCTTCATGAGCATGGTGTCCAATCTGTTGTATGAAAGGAGGTAAGTGCACTTAACTTGTTCACATGGAGATAAAGGTAAAAGATGTCACGGATAATGAGTAAACCCGTCATTAGGTTTGGACCATACTACATCGAGCCTGTGATCGCCGGACTAGATCCGAAAACCTTGGAGCCGTTCATCTGCTCCCTGGATTTGATTGGCTGCCCCATGGTGACAGAAGACTTTGTTGTGAGCGGCACCTGCTCAGAGCAGATGTACGGCATGTGTGAGTCTTTGTGGGAACCGGACATGGTGAGTACAGCTGAATTTGGGGGGAAATATATTCTTCAGTGAAAATTATAACTGCTTATCTAAATGTGTTTGTTCAGGAACCCGAAGACCTGTTTGAGACCATCTCCCAAGCAATGATGAATGCAGTTGATAGAGATGCTGTATCTGGCATGGGAGTCGTCGTACATGTCATGTAAGTACAGTGATGACGGCACAGGATACAGTTCAGTGAAATGATATGTTTGCAGTGATTTTTTTCTTTTTCTTTTCACTCAGTGAAAAAGACAAGATCACCACACGAACCCTGAAGGCCAGGATGGACTAGAACTTCTGTTTCTCCCCTCACTTCACCAACACAGATATTTTGTATAAAAAGATAATTGATGCTTGTATTCTGTCTTTTTTCTTATTGATATTGTTCAATGAACGAACGTAGGATTAAACAATGAACCCTGACTCTGCTTCTTTGGCACTTGTGTTTGCGACTTATTGATATTACTAAACTAGAGAGCGGGAATATGTTTTTAGACACATACCTTTTTGCTAATGCTAAATTTTAAAAGTGCAACTTAACCTATAAAATAGCTTATATTGATGTATAGAAGCTTCCTAAAGATCAATATAAAGTTGTAATGATGCCTTGGAGACAGTTTTGAGGTGTAAGAAGCAAAGAAGATAAAACAAAACTAGGTTACTATCGCAGTTCATTAAATTGTTAGTTGTATTATTGTGGTACTCCTGCTTGTAGTTTTTTTTGGCCGGAACTTGCACATTTACTCGAGTACTAAATTTGTGTACTTATGCCACTTCTGTTGAAGACCACAGGATGCAGTTGGAAAGACCTCAAAGAACACAGGTAAACATCAGTCTTAAAGCAAATTACATTAAAACACTAAGAATGTTAAGTATGTTTAAATGTATTGAATTGGATGCTATTAACATAAACCTACAAGCTTGGTCCACATTTACTCAACTTAAGTCACAACATTAGGTCAGGTTATGACCATTTTCAAAAGTATAAATATAGTTAAGCACAATTATAGTGCCGTTAAAATGGAAGTAGCATATTATAGAAAAATACTACAGTACAGTACAATGAAGTACCTCAAAACCGTACACACCTTGAATAATTACTAGCTCTGGCCTGTGATGGCACTTGCTCATGTCATGGACAGCAGACTGAACCACAGAAAAGAAAACACATGGTCATGAAATGAACAGTTCATCTATGAGAAAAAACAGTCTGAAAAATATTTATTAGCTGCACGTTGCATTAGCTTTGTCGTGCATGACAAACTGAAACCAACAGATCAACAGTCAGTGAAGAAAGGAGCATAGCCGAACAACAAAAACAAGATAAAACTCCCTTTAATATGCAATGAATCATTTTCAAGTAACCTTTTTCTCTAATGTCTTTTTGGTAACAAAACAATACTGTATACAAACACAAAATTGCTACATTAATGTAAACAAGATATAAAAATGATCCTTACGGTAATAAAACAAGTATTTGCTGCAGAATTCCCCTTTTTTATGTGAGTTTCCTTTTTTTCTCTGAATGACCGTCACCAAGCTTGCGTTTAAAATTTGAAAAATATTCAAAAACAATATGGCAACGTAACATTCAAAAACACCAAGATTTTTTTTTCTTTTTGTTGTCGTCATTGTTTTAGTCGTAACACTCAAATGCTATGCAAAAGTTTCAGTGGTGTGATGTTGTAACGTACTGGTACTGGAGTCTCATGTACACATCAGCCATGCATTTTTTTTGATATTGCATTCATGTACTTAATACACCGTTATATATTCATGTGTCTGCCCCCTGTCATTCCAATTTGTCAGCAGTACGTTTATTCATCTTTTTTTTTTATCGTTGCAGAGGAAGAAGCCTGGTGGCCGCTGATGAAGAGTTTGTCATGCAATCTAACCATTCTGCATGTGTGCAAGTCGTTTCCATCTTTGTGTGTGTGTGTGTGTGTGTGTCCAATAGAAATCATAAGAACAGCAACATGAACAGAAAACCTAACAGACTGTACTAACGGACTCTTAAATGCTGAAGCTGACACACTTGTTCAAGGCATTAGTGAGACAGTTTCTGTGCTGCCCTTAGAAATAACAATGTGGCCGACGTGGACTCAGAGAGCAGACCGAAAAACAAAACAAACAAAAAAAATGGCGACAGGGAGATTATCAGGATGTCGTTCGAATTGAGTTTTCCTTGCAGTGGATGAGAGCGCCAAGAAAGCCGAGGTGATGTGGGACAATGTAACAGGCTTGGTGCATCCCTTCTGCCAGACTTGTCCTGGCTGTGGGAGGATGCTGGTAGTTTTTTTTATTTTTTATTTTAGACGGTGGTGGTGGTGGTGGGGTGGGGGGGGGCATGGTTCTACACTGAGGTGGGAGAGAGCGAGAGAAGAGAAATAAGTGCGTGGCTCAACAGAGAGATGGGCGATGAGTCTATGATAAAATGTTGGACATGAACTCGTAGAATCGTTTGGAGTACTGTTCCGGGTTCACTGTTGAGATCTCGGCCCCCGCCTGAGAAGAAACGGCAATATAAGAGACAGGTTAAGCAACACCAGGCGGTGCCTCTCTCTCTTTGGTTGTTAAAGCTAATAGGACAGTGGCTAGTCCGCTAATAGCTGCTTTGTCTGCTAGCTTGTGTCTTTATGCGCCGATATGCTTATTTTCTATCATGCCGTGAAGTAGTCTTGACACTCACCCCATGTTTCACAGTTTTGGCAGCATGTGCAGCTTTTTTCTTTGCGTCGTAGTGCGTGAGGATGTCGATGATAGCCATGAAATACACCTCCTTCTTCACAGCACCTGGCACAAGAAGAACACATCACAAAGTTTCACACAGGCTTATGGCAGAGGAACTGAGGTTTGCGGGCAGATGGATCGGCACAAACGGGGCTCACTCTCGTGGCTCTTGATTGCGTAAACGTCCACAGAGGGGTCAAACTCTCCGGGGCCTAAAAATCCTCCACAGTTGAGTGGGTTTCCGGGGCTGTCGGGAGGAGTCCCAAAGGAGCCGGTGAGTGCGCCTCCAACCATCCCGTCGTTTTCGTACTCCTCCTCCTCTCCCACGCCCTCCACGTCCATCTCCTCCTGCTCTGCCCGATCCACGTCATGGATGCCCACCAGGAGACTGTAGTCCATGATCTTCAGCGTGGCTAGAAACTGACACACAGACAACACTCACTCAACACCTTCCTGATAATATCTGTCTCATAGATCTTAAATCACAGAAAAACAGATGAAACATTAGCAACAAAAGGGTAAAGGGGTTTTAAATATCTTCAGTGCTTCCTCAATCCTGTGCAGACTTGAGGGAAACTGGGCGTTTCCTACCTCTACATCCCGTTTTAGCTTCTCCAAAAAGTACTTCTTGTTGTCATCTCCTATCTGCAGCTTGTGTCCTTCATTCAAGAAGTCGTTGTCTTTAAAAGTGGGAAGGTCTTTAGCCTGAACACGTGAAACAAACAAACTGTGAATATCCTTTGAAAAAAATATTAATTTTTAATTCAGAAATGTTACAATATGACAAATGCCAGTGATAAAGGTCAAATTAGTGGGACTTCAGCGTTTCCTGGTGTGAGAAGAGAATCTCCAGCTGCCAGGATGCTACAGCGCACACCAACACACCAACACTCAAACAGAGCTTCACACGCCGACAGCATGAGGCCACTACACATGTGACTCCTGAGAATACATCTGCTCACTTATAAACGGCTTAATTTAGCAGTCATTTGACAGGTTTGCTTCTGGGGTGCGTGTATTTTTATCCCATCATGTCACCAGTCGTCAGCGCACTAAGATAAAACATACCTTCTCCTTGTCGCTGGCTTCCCTTGAGACTGTAGAACCCTAAAAAACAGCGAATAGAGGGAATAAAAATAGAATTAATTGAAAGCGGCGCAAAATGCATCAGAGTCTTTGTTTGCATGTTACCTACTCATCTCCAGATGTTACTGGAACGCAGAGGTTGTTTTCTGTTTGTAAAGTGATCCGTTTTATAACATTATCAATGAATGAGAACATTTTATTAAGAGGTTATGAACATTAAAGGTCTCACTCAGTGTCCTTAAAATATCTTTGAAGGGCACAACTACCTGGATATGATATCCATATATACATATATGTGTGTGTGTGTGTGGAGCAGACAAATGTTGTGTGTACTGTAGCAGCCGTCCCAGGCAGACGGACACAGACACAGAGGGGATGGCAGAAAGCTGCAGTTGTTATTTTAACAAGACGATCTAGAGAAATTAGTCACGTTCTAAAATCTACTTATGACCAAGTGACAAAGGGTGTTATGGTCACCAACACGTACATAATTAATATCAGGTGTGCGCTGTCACTATTTGGGTGGGACCAAAGAATTCAGCTGAACAAAAGTCTATTTAATTAGTGTATGTGTAAAGTACTAATTATGATCTGACCATAGTAATGACTGAAACACTACACTGTATGTAAAAGAAGACGAACACAAAACAAAAGCACATCCTCACACACAGACAGGTGAATCACACAAAACACCACATTTTTACCAACACCAGCCAAACAGCTTTTAAACGTTTGCTGTGACCTGTAATCAGGGAAGTGCTTTAAGTATCTGAGCAATAACTTAAACGTAATTCAAACTGTAATAACCAAATAAAACCTGATTAAATTATTGTGTCATGATAAAACAAACTAAAATCAGTTCACGTTTGGCTTTGTTTTGCTCAGCGTAAATAAGTCCGTGGATTTCATCTTTCATGTCGGCGATGCTTTGGTCACTGTCTATTGCTTCACGTTTCCACCAGAGCGTTGTCTTAAAGTGTAATTGAAGTGGTGGCTACATAAGTAATGAGCGGCGGATAACATGTCCTCAGTCCACAGTGTTGCTTTTGAAGCTGTAACCGTGCTAACAGGACGATGTTATATGTTATGTTCTAACAGTGATGGTGCAGTAGGCTACGCATCCTACCTTCAGGTCATATTTGCGGTGTACAGTGAGGCGATGGCTGAAAA
This sequence comes from Microctenopoma steveboyesi, assembly GCA_032359275.1. Taxonomy (NCBI): domain Eukaryota; kingdom Metazoa; phylum Chordata; class Actinopteri; order Anabantiformes; family Anabantidae; genus Microctenopoma; species Microctenopoma steveboyesi. Next base: position 19,649,317 of record JAUMHF010000001.1, read on the forward strand.
CATTCCGGGTCACCACCATGTACGTCTCCACGCCGTCCACCGTTAGCCTGTACATGCCCAGGAACTGAGGGAGCAGCGTGTTGCCATGACACTCCACTATAAACTGGAGACAATCAGGGGAGGAGAGCGCAGAGTGTAACGAGAAGTGTGGGAGTGAGGAATCAAATATCCAGTATGAAAGCCGATGATTAAAACTGGACCCTGCATTTGATCGTTTCTCTCATTCAACGCTGCATCGTTTACAAGCATCGTTTACAAGCAACAATCACAGACTGATGCTTCTGAACATCTGTCCCAGAGTACATCTGAGCAGCGACTGTTTAGATTAAGCACTGCACGAAAGCGCCACACTGCGGCCTCGCTCCTTCACCTGGTGATATTTCTTTAGGATGTTGTGCATCTCAGCAATGTCCTCGCTGGACACGGTTTTGATTACGAAGCGGTGGTCGTAGCTGGACAGGAAGCGGTTGCCGAAGCGCCCCTGCGCGTCGCTGTTGAGCGGGGCACTCCTCGTCAGAGAGTTCTGCCAAAGAAAGCACATCGGGCGCATTCTTAGTTTAACCCCCTTAGGAAGCCCCACCCCCTCCATAATTTCCACAAGGTTTCTAGCAGCGGCTCACCTGGTAGTCCTGGTCATCGATGCAGAACCTCTCCCTCAGGTTTCTGAACACCATGGGACAGTACTCTTTGAACTTAAAGCGACTAGGCAGGTTTTCTCTGACATGGGAGACACACATAGTGAGTAAAACATCCACGGGCTCAGAGGTTCGCTGCTGAAAACGATTAACATATCAGGCACGAGTTAACCAGCAAACTGTTTGGAATAGTGACCTCGCTGCTTCCGAGGCAGAGTTCACATTATTCTGTCCACCTGTATCAGCCACATACTGCTAGATAATGCTATGTCAACTCTCTCACACTCGTTCTGAACTCAGCAGCGTTAAACCGTTCACACACGTCCGCTGTTGTGCAGTGACGTGAACTCTAGCGTTTGCTCGTTCACACTCTTGACTGTGACGTGTGCGGACTCACTGTGTTCGAGCTGCCGCGGTACCTACTTGTTAAATAGGTGGTTGTCCACTTTGATCTTACTGTAGGCTTTAAAGTCATCTGGCATCAGCATAACTGGTACAGGCACATTACTTAACTCGTTAATCTGAGGGAGAGAAGTGAAAAAGAGATCAGACACATGTGGATACATACGCTGACAGATGGTACGTTCCTGCGTGCAGGTCCTGTCACACATATATTGAGATCTGATTTAAAGATAGAAGCATAAATATTACAATTCTCTGTTGCACGTCGTACTGTTAACCTTTACACACTCTCCCACATGTGTGTCAGTGTTTTGCAGCAAACTATTAACTTTGGGAGCAAAGAGCAAGCAGATCATTCTTCTTTCTGGTAGCGCTGCTGCTACATTACACCTCTCAAGAATGATCTTATCTGCCCAAACTCTGTAGATTATCAAGTAAACAGTGATTATTATTATTATTAGAGAGGTAACTGTGAGGACAGCACAGTAATAAACAAATATTCGCCGATATGAGATTAGAAAAAAAGCTGCTTCTGCTTCTGAGGGATTGGGGAAGCGCATCAAACAGGGGAAGCACATCACCCTGAGTGATACCTCCTGATAGCAAAGTCCTCCAGCAGCAAAGATCCAAAATGCAAACAACTTGTGACTGGAAGGAGAGAGCTTTGATGGAAAATCTGTTTGATGTCTTGAATCGGCTTCCCACCCACACCTCAAAGCACCAGGCCTGTGTGCTGCACCCACACACCCACTGCCAAAGTTCACCCACTGAATACTGGAGATGTTGCAGTGATAATCATATCATTAGCAGCTTCATCAGTCCCTGGTTTTATTCACCGTTATCAGCGCCCAGAGACACACAAATACTTTTCAAATACCACAGTGTCAAATGGTTCTCCGAGCACAACAGTGCTCATCACAGAGAGGAGAGGCGATCTGTCCTCCTCGGTGCTTTTCATAGCCGCAGGCAGCCTCGGCCAAAAGCGAATGCGATATATTTTTCTTCTCTAATTATAAACAGGATAAAGTGCTGCAAAATGGAAGCAGATCCCAAGCGCAGGAGCTGCAGACGAATGCTGTGAACAGTTTTAACAATGGGCAAGAATCTGCCTGAGCTGAAAATCAGTGTAACCTGCTGCTCGTCAGCACCAATCCCACTTCATGCCTGCACCGCAGCAGCTGCAGCTGCAGCAGCAGCAGCAGCAGCAGCAGCTCACGACCTGCCTCCCGAACACCTCCCCATCAATCATTTATTACTACACGCTGTGGTTCATTTAAGCTGCAAAGGTGCAGATAATTGCGAGGCCAAAGCCGAGGAGTTTGAAGTTTAAACCCCCGCACGCTTCCTCAGACTCGGCGAGCCGCGGCTAGCTCCCCTCACAACCCGTGTGACAACGCTTAGCTCAGCGCAGGGAGCAGCCAGCACTCCCGCGACGGAGCACACTCCTAAAGAGCTCTCAAATATCCGTGAAATAGACACATTACAAGGCGACTGGAAGCGTCGAAGCTGGCTTGACAGCTGAGGGTGGCTGGCTAACAAGCTAGCAGGCTAGCTAAATCAAAACAGCAGCATAAACAAACGGCACGTTAGCAGCAGCGGCACGTTTCAAATGTACTTACTGTGTGGTTGACGCCCCACATTAAAACGCTGAGGATGGGCTCGCTTGCACGGAATAATTTCACTTTCTGTCCTATAAAATGCTTCTTTTTCGTCTTGGTTTTGCTAGCGCTGACAGGCGCTGCGCTGGTGCAGTTGGATGACATGTCTCCGGCTGGGAATTTAGGGTACGCACGACGGCGCTCGCTGTCGGTCGGAGCCTCCACACACAACAGAAAGCCGCGGATTTAAGAGCGTTTAAAATGTCTATCAGTGCATCGTGCTCGTCGCCCAACTCGCGGGGAGTCTCTGGGTAGGATAACTGTCTTGCTGGGAGTCAGCGGTAGAGCATTTTGCGCCGTCACCACCCTTCCTCCTCCCGAGCAGGCCGCGGCGGAGAGCAGAGAGCAGCTAGCCGGCCATCAGGCTACGGAGCAGCCTGTCGCTTCCGAAAACGCTGAGCCGTCGCCGGGCAGCTCCTCTCCTCTCCCTTCGGTGTCTGTAACCCGAACCTGGCGTGAGACGGTTTCACTCGTGTGTGGGGAATCTCATCATGATGCGCCTGAGATTGTTGTCAGTCGCCGCCAACCAGCGCTGAGTTCGGGGTCTCCTCAAGATGGCGTCCGTGCTGCACTCCACAGACCGCAGCGCCGCCCGCAGGCCGCCGCGGGGACTGCAGGGGTTCCCACACCGGGACCCGCCGGTCACCGAGGCTGGAAGACACCTGGGGAGCAGCCGAACAGCTGGATGCTGTGGTGTTTCACACCGCAGGGGCTAAATAAAGCGTGACAACGTGTGTACTGGCTACCTGTAACAAATCAAGTCTGAAATCAATTACAAGCATATTATATTATATTCATGAAAAGTACTAGAGACCCGCTTGTACTCAAATGTTTCTTTGTTTTTATTATTTTCAATATTTGTTAAAGTGAAAAAGTAAAAAAGAACTACATGTAAAATAAACGAGAATATGTCATATATTTTATTATATTTAACATTGTCCAAATAAATGGCATATAGCTTTGGCACACTCATGCAATTCTCTCCTTAGATTTACAGGGTATTCACCTGGAAGTCTGTAACTGGCAGACATTCTTGTCAAGGGGTAATTTGTGATATTCTTGACTTCTTAATCTGCTTTGGACTATCGGTTGTCAGTTGTGCAACAGGTGGAAACAGAGTCATTAGTCCTATTAATAACTGTAACTACTCTACAGATCCATATCATGGTGAGAAACAGTCAGTCTAGTAAGGAAAAAACAGTCCCTCATTACTTTAGGAAATTAAGGTCAGTCACCAGAAGCTTTTTGATTCTTCTGTGTCTCTGTTGGACGTAGAGAGGGTAAACAAACGTTCCTATCTGTTTGGTTCCCGCTGAGGATGATGGAGGAGGAGGTGTGATGGTGTGGGGCTGCTTCGTAGTGATTTAGTCAAAACCATTGACACACTTAACCAGTGTGGCCACTACATGCTGTCCCTTCTGAGGTCTGGCCATTTTAAATGACATGGTGTCTACAGAAATCACACAATTATTCAACTAGTAACAACTATCAGTTCCTATTTATTCCTGCTCCATTCACATTTTCATATTCATTCTTTTACGTGTTAAATACCCGTAAATGTATCTTGTAAAAAGAAAGATGAGGATTTAATGTAAAACTGTCTAAGCTTTGTGTGTTTTAACAGAATAGCGTACTTATGCATTGACATGTGAAAAAATGACCCATCCCCACTAAATTTGAATGTAGTGTAATATGGATTTGAATGTGTATGAACAAAAGTGATATCACCTGTAAAAGACGATGACATGATAATTTCCCATGAAGTAGAAAATCACTATTAACAGCACACCCACACACCGAAGGAGATTTCTACCACTTAAAATAACACAAACAGTTTTGTGCAATTTCTATTTAGAAAGATTCTCTATGCATCTCAATCAGTTTATCTTTTTTTCCTAAATTGCATTTCTGCTTTTGAATGTGTTGATTTATTTCTATTGTTTCTGTCGCAAGTAACTGAACTAAAACGTTAATTCTGTTTCACACGAGCGCGTGGGCCCGGGACGTGAGGCCTGCCGTACCTGCAGGGCCTCTCCGTGAGACCTGCACAGCTGATCCTCCCGGGACCAGCCCCACTGAGAGGAGCGGGAGGTGGAGCAGCAGCAGCAGCAGCAGCGGCGGCGGCGGCTTCCTCCAACCAATGAGTCAAATCCGAGAAACGCGCTGCTCCGCGTCCCGCTCCCGATCAATGCGGGTGTAAAGAGGGAGCAGGGCCTGCAGAGGCTCAGCGGACACCACCACCACCACCGCCTCGCCCCCCGCCCCTCCGTGCCCCGTGAACGAGGCGACAAAATAATATCACGTGATCCAAAATGGGCAGTCCTCTGACGGTGCTGAAAAAAGCCATTTTCTGGCGCTGCTGCAAATTCTGTCCAAGTCCAAATAACTGACCTGGATCCTGGCGGGGAGGAGAGGGGCTCGTTTATGTCTGATCAGGTAGGAACGACGCGTCGCGGATCGCCCTTTATGCGAACACGTCGGCGCCGCCGTTCGCCGAAACGCGCACGGAGCGCACGGTGTCACATTTTGAGTCTCTCTTGTTCGCCTCCTGATTCACTGTCAGTGGATTTAAGATGGCTGCTTTGTGTACCACCGTGATTTTTCGGTGCCTCTGCAGCCCCTCCGCGCTGCCGTTTTTCGCTCGGCTGCCGTTTTTCGCGTCGCTCGTGCTGCTGCGCGTCGGGCGGCGGAGCTCCGCAGACGGGGGGACGCTCCTTTGTTGGTCCGTGGCTCGAGCCGCGGAGCTGATGCACAAGATGAGGGCCACACAGGGGCGATTCAGTAATCTGCTGCTGTGTGCCAGCGCGCAGGCTGCACGGAGCTGCACGGATCCTGCTCTCTGCGCGTTGCTCGGCGCACACGACGTGTCGTTACAGTCGCTCTGTCGTTTGCCACCAGCTTCCTTTGTTGTGGTTTCACAACCTGCTGTCCCAAGGACGAGCTGCAGACATTGTCTGAGAGGAGCTCAGTGGCAGCACCTCAGTGACCATATGGGAGAGAACCAAGTCTCCACAAGCCTCATTCTACCCATTTACACAGGCAGCTCCAACCAGCTCTCATGGTGCCATTTGTTTCCTCTGCAGATCTGTCCAGATGGATAAAATGCAGCCCAACCGGATTAAAATCACAGATCTGAATCCACACCTCACATGTCCACTGTGCGCTGGGTACTTAATAGATGCTACAACCATCGTAGAGTGTCTGCACTCGTGTAAGTTCCTCACACGCAAGCATCACCTCATGTGCATGCACAGTGTGAGCCGGAGCGCCTGCACGGGCAGGGGTCACGCCGTGACCTCCACCCGAATGTTGACGATGTGATGTGACTCATGGTGTTTCTGCTGACAGTGCGGGCGGAGGTATCGATTCTCACTGTGTCCTCTCTCTCCGCTCAGTTTGTAAAACGTGTATCGTCGCCTTCCTGGAGACGAACAAGTTCTGCCCTCGATGTGACGTCCAGGTTCACAAGACGTGTCCGCAGCTCAGCATCAGGTGAGCAGTGATGGTTCCTGTCAGTTTCTCCCAGAGCACATCTGAATTCAACATGTGTCTCTAATCATGGTGAACTTTCTGTTCTTCTAGAGCGGACAAAACTCTACAAGATATTGTTTATAAGCTTGTTCCGGGGTTATTTAAAGGTTAGACACTTTTTGAGTAAGACTGCAGATGACCCTAAAGTCAGACGAACTGTTTAATGACAGATTTTATCTTCTTCTTTTGAAAAAAAATGTAAACTGAACCCAGATGAGATGAAACGGAGGCGGGACTTCTATGCTGAGAATCGCGTGCTTGAACCGGGGGAAGTGGTGGAGACGTTTAACATAGCAGAGGATGAAATCATCAGTCTGTCCATACAGTTCTACGAGAGGAACAAGTGAGTCGTGTTTGTTTCAGCCCTGACGCGTTGCTACCTGATCACGCGCGCAGCACGCTGAACAGACAGGTCCTGCGTGGCTGAAAGAAGAGTTGATTATCATGTTAACGCCGTTTCTTTCCCTGCAGAAGCAATGAGAGGCAGCGCTCGGAGGTGGAGGGAGATAAGGTAAATGCTGATTTCAGGGAAGCAGCAGCTGAATCGGACTCGCTCGACGTTTAACGTGAGGTGATTTACGTGCCGTGTCTGCTTTGTGCTTTGTCCTCAGTGCAATGGTAAACGCTTCCTGCAGTGCCCGGCAGCCATGTCCGTCATGCACTTAGCAAAGTTCCTCCGGAGCAAGATGGATATTCCCAACAACTACCGGGTAATAAGACGTAACACTCTCAGCACGCACAGTTTCTCCAGCTGTGATGATTCTCCAGAAAAGAGAAATAATGTTCAGCATGTTCCTCCCAACTCGTCTCCTGGCTGCCTCCTCACTGTGGGCACAAAGAGAGACACAGAAAGAGAAAGACCAAAGTAACTTAGTCACAACCGCTTTCAGTGCAACACGACAGTCAACACAACTTATTATTATTATTGGTATTATTATAAAAACTGCTGAATGAGGGATCGACGTTGAAACAAAGGGGAACAGCTCTGAGGGTGAGCTACCAGCTCCGTAACACAACGTTTACCGAGCTCAATGACTGGTGTTGGGTTCACGCTGAGCTCGTAGAGTCTGCGGTGTTGTGGCTCTTATTATGGGTGATGCACCACCAGGCAACAGCGTTGTGCAGACATGCAAACTCTGCAAGAACACGTGTGGAATTATGTTTGACCACAGCTCTGCTTCCCCAGCAAAGTGGAACTAGTTGCTAGAGCTGCCAAACCATCCCAAACCATCCCACCTAGATGCAGGTGGGGCTGAAGGTGGAGGCCTGGTCACGTGAAGCTGTGCTCCATCGCGTAACCTCGTGTCTAATTACGTGCTTGTTGTCTTGTGCTCGCTGGTTGCCATGGTGCCGTGTTGGAGATCTGTGTTAGTTTGATGTTTTAGGTTCTGAACGTGATAATGGGCTGAAATGGCGAGGTCAGACTTTGATTTGAGTTTCAGCTGCGGCCTGCTTGTAACAGCGCTTTGCCTTTGTGTGTTGCAGGTGGAGGTTTTGTACGGGGACGAGCCCCTGAAGGATTACTACACACTAATGGACATAGCTTACTTCTACGAGTGGAGACGAGTGAGTGGCACCTTTCAAACACTGTATGTTTTATGTGAATGCACACGTCAACCTGATGCTCGGGTTGTTGGTTCCAACAGTGATGTTTGCTCCTTCATCGACACGTGCGTGCGTGTGCACACGTGTGCAACATTCACCTTCAGTCTGCTGCTTTATTCATTTATTACTTTTACTGTGTGCAGCATCGTTATTTCTGAACTTTCTATTTGCTTGATTTCTTTCATTTGTTCATCTGTAATGATTTGCTGACGTGTTCACGATGCTGTAGCGTGACATTGTTCGTGGTTGAAAACCCTCCAGTGTGGCTGAATGAAGTCACAGCAGCGCCCCTTGATTTTACTTACTTAGAGATATTATGTGAGGATCAGCTGGTTAAACAAAATGTGTGTATCCTTGTGCAGACTGGACCCATCCCCCTGCAGTATCTGGTCAAACCAACGCGGAAGCGCAGGAGGCCGTCTCAGTCTGCCGCCCAGGGCCACTCTGACGGCGTGAACACCAGCCCGACGTCGGAGAGCGACTCCCAGAGCGACAAAGTCCACAGTCCTGCTGCAGCCCAACCTCCCCGAGCCTCCTCACAGTCCAGCCCCGTGTCCCACAACCTCCCCCCTGCCATCCAAAGCTCCAACGGTACCACTGTGCCCAACAACACTCAGCGACACACCCTCGCCTCCAAGCAGCGCGCCAACGTCCGCAAGCTGACTGTCAACGGCACGGGTTCGGGGGCCAGCAAAGAGGAGGCGAGGGGAGGCGACAAAAGCGGTTTGCCTCCGGCGACCTAACGCGCACACAGGGAGCAGCGGGGAGGACAGTGTTGGAATTGCTCCCTTCTTTCTTCCTGCGGAGCCAAAGGACGAGCCCGAGCCCTCTTCCTTCTGGACGAACGGGAGGCGGAGAACTGTGGTCATCTTTCAGCTGGAGAGACTGAGACGTGCAGCCAAATAGACACTTGTACGTACGTGTGTGCGCGCGTGTTTGTGTGTTAGACTAGAACACTGCACACATACAGACTGTACAGTATGTATCAAACGTGAGCATGTGTGTATACATATGTATAAACTTATCTTTTATACAAGATTGTAATCGTTTTGTATTGTATATGCAGTGGGTCTGTTTCATTTCCATAGTTCCATCCACGTTGATTTGGCCTCCATAAAACATGACGTAGTGCACTGTACTGCACGTCGCTGCTGACGTGGGGTGTGTGGGGAAAAAAAAAGAAGAATCGAATCCTTGCCTCTGAACAGTCATGTTAATCACTGCTGTATAAATGTCCAGTATAAGCAACCATTCGTCAGGTATCACGTACTTTACAGAACACAGCTGATGCACTTTGTTACGGTCCGACACAAGGGTTTCCCAGCAGGAGAAGCCTTTAGGATTCCATGCAGAATTCCAAGCAGTACCTTTTCACGTCGCTGCAGTCGGAAGAACTCACAAGGAATTTGAATATTTGGCCATGTCTGTTGTAGTTCCATAAATTTCCACATTCCTTTTGTTTCTTTGCAACAAACAATGATACTTTTCTATCAGCCATATGTGCATGTTTTAGGTCAATAAAATGTTTACTTACTAGGTTTTTCTGAGCTGGTTGTCCTGTTCATGATTCACATTATTACCTGCGCAGGTTATGTGTGTGTGTGTGTATGAACCTGTAGTCCAGCCCACACCCCCACCCCCTATCTAACTCTAGAACGGTTTATTATTCATGATATTTGCACCATTAACCAGCAGCAGTCCGACAAAAAAACTAACCCATGTTCCTGCGGTGCATTGTTTTGTTGTCTTTAAAGTTCGGCAGGTTTTATTTGTCTTGTCTGTGGAAGATATTTTACCGCTGCTGTTTGTGTTTGCTGGTGTTTATTGCGTTTTGTTGTGTCTCACTGTGACCTTGAATCTTTTAAAGCACCTTTTCTGGCACGACACCTGCTCCCTCCCACCTTCCAAACACGTGCATGTTAGTTGAATGTGTGACTCTACGTCGTCCAGTGTGAGTGTGACCCCATCTCTGGCCCGACGACAGCCGGCATAGGATCCCGCATCCCTGTGAACGTTTTGGTTGGTTCAATATAACAAACAAATGACGAAGGTAGAAATAAGAAATCTGATTACACATTAAAAAACAGCTGGAGAGCCCTGGGAGCTAAATGGTTATTAACCACGGTAACTAAAACACCTGCGGGTTCCTTTCTCTTTATCTCACTGGATGAAAAAACATTTTCTTATGAAAAAAGCACATTTGGATGTGACCTCAGGGTCTAGGTTTGTATTGCATCTTCACTCTACTCACTTTGACCACTCATTGAAATTATGGGGACACATTTTATGAGCGCTTATTAAGTTATCCAACAAAAACTTGCTTACAGGTTCACGATTTACTAAAGTCAAAGTATAGACTGTACATCCCCTAATTTAACTGAACAAAAACACAGCTGTACAGAGAGTTTTCAGCACTACAACGCACTGGAATACTTTTTATCTTTGACACGTTTCTGATGGACTGCTGGGTGCACTGATCCATTTTGTTCCCACGATCTCCAAGAGGTGGATAGAAAGGCAACATTTACGCCCCTCAACGCTACAGACTGGGTTTGTTGTCCAACTTTAGGACGTTTGACACCTCTCAGTGCAGCCAAACCCATTTTGCCGTCACCACTCTTGTTTAAGAGTCAGTCAGTTCATGCAGTGGAGCAGATGCAATGAAGTCCTGCTTGTGTGTCCCATCGCAGTAAGGTGGGTTGCTCGTGTGCTTGCAACCACACAACCAGACTGTGGTGTCTTTCTCTGAGACGAATCGCAGTGGGGACAGGCCTTGGGCTTTGAACTTGTGGGCGCCGTCACAGAAGGGCTGAAAGGTAAAGACAGAGTGTTTGTACTTGTACAGAGGAGGTGATGTTGAAGGTGTCTCTACCTGTTTCTTGCTGTGTCCACAGGTGCACCATGAGTAACGTTTTCCACCAAGCAGCTCCACTTTAAAAGGCTTCTTCGAGGGGATGACGGGTTCTGGAGGGAGCGTTGAGAGCTGCACACGTGGACAGTGGTAAGAAGTCAGTTTCTTTAGATGAAAAAAACGTGAACACAATTTTATGTATTCGCTGTACGATTAACATAATCGGTGTGTAACGCTCCTTCACACCAACTGCACATCCTCACTGGTCCCCTTTATATTTAGTTCTCTTCCCAGGACTGATGGGCTGTCTGAGGGTTGTGTCTGACACCTCCCTGACTCATCAGTAAGTTTTCTTGCACTGGAATGTGGTGGGAAAACTTTCATCCTTACAGGCTCTTTTCATAGCAGACACACATGTCACTGCAGAATAAACATAATATAATTAATATCAGGAAAAAAGCATCTCTGTTGCCTTTAGGTGGCCTAGCTCCAGGAACCTGGACCTGGAGTACTTTATTATTCCTCTAGAGATGATTACCATAGAAGAGAAATGCGTGTCTAGGTAACGTGGGTATTAAAGAGCATTTTAATTAAGACTATCAACCCACATGGTCTTCATCTCATCACAGCACTTTTGTGGGTAAAATTGGTTGTGCTATAATGAGAATTTGCTGCACACCAACTTCAACAGTTTCAAAAGAACAGGCGTGGAATTCATCTTGACATGTCACTAAATAATACTCAGTAGATAATACAGTACAGCTGGACTGCATCAAACCTCTTCGGTTGTCAATGTTTTTTTCTACTATGACAAGTCAAAATGTCTGCTGTGAAAAAAAGACACAACAAAGGTAAGAATGATTGTTCCCAAGTGTAACAAAACGAACACGAGCAACATCTGCGGAAACCAAACATATGGAAAATCACTCTATAAATAGGAACCACCTGTTGGTGCAGGGCTTATACTCCTGTCGTACAGCAGGGGGCGCTGCAGCCTGCGCAGCTCTGCCCGTAAACAGAGGATGCGAGTAAGATATTAGAGTAAAATGTTTGGGTTTTTTTAAGGACATCATTTCAAGGCGTAACATAAATTAGACACCCTCCTAATACGAGCACACTAATTCAGAACAATAATCGAGTCCACAGTATTATCTTTAATAAGTGGACACGTGCTCCCCGGAAACAGCGCAGTTATCATTCTCATACTGAACAGGGAGGACGGGCACGGCTAGAAATGTACCAACGTAACATAAATATAATATATTAAGAAGACCTTAACGCTAATTTACCTTGGAGGCTGCTGTGGCCGGTGACCAAGGTTGTCTCAAAGTTAAACTGATCCACCTGTGGTCTAACTTAGTCATTAACGTGTTCATGGTTCAGCTAACGCACAGTAGCTCTGATGTGCGTGATTTAGCGGGAAGCTACTTAAATCAGATTAATGTTATGAACTGCTCCAGAAATGAATACGTCGAGCAGAGACAGAGAAGTGTGAAAGAAACTGAGGAACACGTCGAGATTTCACCTCCTTACTGACTAAAAACGATTGTTTACATCACTTCCGGGCCTGAAAAGTCACGTGTCAGCGGTTGAGCCAATAAGGATTGAACGGCTTTAACTCTGACCTACAGAGAAATAACCTATAATAAATCTATTATTGAACATTATGGCTCAACAACCCAAATTGTTAGTGTTTATTGTAGGAAAAGGTGGACCTGTATCGCAATGTTCATAATTTAAAGTGAGGTTTAGGGACAAGTACCGCTAATGAAATCTAACACTAAGTCTACAAAGACAAAAAAGCAAAAGAGTACATGAACAGTAATGAAAATAAAAAAACAACCAAACAATATAAACCCTAAAATCAGCTACAATAGTTCTGCAGTACATAATTGGGTAAATCAAATAAAAAAAACATTTATTTAAAATTAATAGCATAAAATATTTGGCTGAAACATCAGGTCTCTTCAAATTGTCTTGGTTAGGAAAATTGACTGGTGACCTCAGTATTGCTGTTTAACAGGGTCATTACTGTGCAGGTTTGCCATTAAAACATTGACACAACAGCATTTTAATCAGTTATGCATTTATGATAACAATGATATACAAAAACAAATAATAGAAAAAACTAATGTATGTATTATACACATGATTCATGTTGAGTTAGCTTCTTCTTAGCTTCACACTGCAGGCATTGCTCTTTTATTTAAACAGACCTTTTACCGCCTTCACTACATCCCGGAAGATGACCTTAACATGTGAGGCGTCGCAGTACGGTGCGTTTTTAGTTTGCTTACAGGCACACAGCAGGACCGCCTTGTCTTTATCAGGAGTGAAGAACAGAGGAGAGATGCTCGGTGCCTTAGACCTGTGAGCTCCATCACAGAAAGGCTGACAGAGAAAAAGAGTGAGAGAGAGAGATTATCTTTTAAGCAGTTCATAGATACATATAAAGTTTTCATGAGAACAGTTATAAATGATGGACCCTCTGCATTCCACTTAAGTATATTAAAATTACACTTTGAAAGAGAAAACCACACTCATCTCATTAGCCTCAAAATTACACAACAGCAGGTGTTTACAGGTGGACTGAAAATGTACAGACAGCAGGAACTGACCCGTGACACCCTACGTGACCTTGTATCCCTCCCAGGTGAGCTCCATACACATATAGTCACTCACCTGTTTCTTGCTGTGTCCACAAGCACACCAGGCGTAGCGTTTCCCAGCAGACAGCTTCACTCTGTAGGGCAGCCGGGCTGCAGGGACAGACTGTGAGGACTGACAGTACCGCACCTGGACACAGAATATAGTTACAGCTGAAGACAACACAAACACTTTATTAGGTACAACTCGGAGGTATTTGATACAGCAGCCAGCAGAGGTCAAAACAGTAGAACCATCTCTTATAACGAGTGCAACGGCATTATTAATCAACATATAGTAGAATTAGCACCTTTCCGACAAATTCAATTTATAAACTGAGAAACTCTGACCAAGATGAGTTGGATTCATGGTACCGATTGTAGATACTGAACAGCTTAATAATGAAGTGATCAGTGACTGTATGTTGTGAGACGTAAACACACAGATCACAGCTGATTTCAATTACACAAAATGAATATCTATTGACTGAACAACAGCAGGCCAATGCAGACTACATGCAGTGAGGCCTTCACGTGTCCCGTCTTGTACCTGCACATGTTAACAAAACGCATTGGTGCTAAAGGTGAAGGTGAATGAAAAGGGGCGTGTCCGCTTTTTTGTTTGCACACTACAGAATTAAGTTCCCACCTTCTAGATACTTCTCCACCCTTCTCCACCTTGCTCACCCTAACCACCGAGAGGGAACAGACACGGCACAGGTACACAGTAGACATGAGCAGACTTTATCAAGGGCTCACCAGCGAAGTGAAGGCCGGTGGAGGACGTCTGAAGGTCTGCGCGCATCTTCTGCCCCCTGCGACTATCAGGACAGCTGTGCTCATTTTCTCACGAGGATTTAATAGGGACGAAACTGTGATTTTTTTTCTACTGCTACTCCGCAGCTGTTCACGAAACTCGCATGGACTGCTGCAAAAAGTTACAACATGGCAACTGGCTGCGACACTGCAGGTTGATTGGCTGAGAGATGTAAACATGCCGCCGCCGCCCCGCCTCTTCCTGCTCTGACGTATGCCTCATTTAAAGGTACATTCCGCTATTGAAAAACAACACAGAAGCATCTCCTGAGGAGACAAATTAATCCCTTTACCGCGAGCCAGGTATCGTATAAAGCGTAACTAATTCATCGTGTGTCGTTAATACACGCCCCATTTACAACTAAGAAAGTTATAAACTTTCTAATACTTTACAAACGTTGCCTTATTAGAGAAAGGAGTCTCAACCTGGCAACCTAATTGTTGTCTTAATTAGCAGCTATAATTGAGCTCCTACATTTTCCCAAATGATTTAGTAATATAAACAGCGGTATTACTAATCAGTTCCTCATAACAAACTGTCAACACTCAAACGTGTGGATGTGTGACTGTCATTGTAATTCACTCTAATTGATTTATTTCAAAAATAAAAGGTTATACGTGCTAGTTAAAAATGCACCACGGAAGATGTGGTGGAAAATAAATTGGACCTCTCCAGTGAGTACCTCGCCTTCCACCTAATGACACCTGGAACAGGCTTCAGCACTCCCCCCACCCTTAAGGGGAAAAGCCATTAGGGTGATGGATGGATGGTAACGAGCTCAATTTGTCTCAGTTTAGCAAATGTCAGGCCAGGACAAAGACAGTTACTTTCTATGAGAGGTGCCAGGTTCAAGTACACACATTAAATACATCAACACCCAAGAGAAAATGTAAACAACTCAGTAAAATACATTTATTGACAAAAAAACTTAATTTGTCTTTAATTTTACACACAAAAATATTAAAATACTTTACAGGGATTTTTATCTGAATATTGTCAAATTTGTTCTGATCAATTCTTTCAAACACATACACTGTACACTGACAACGTGCTTGTCCTTTTTAATATTCAGTGCTTATTTCACTTCATCTCGTTTCTTTTTTTTCCAGGGAACAATGCATTTAAAAATTATGCATAGTTACTACTTGGTATTTAGCAATATATTTGAGAGACCTCACTGCATTTCATGCAATTCATATCCCAATAGGTAACTTGCATCTCCATCAAACATCATTCGGAGCCAGGTGCTTAAATGTTGCATTACATAAAAGATACACAGTACGACACTCATAACATGGATTATCTTGATTACCCAAACTTCAAAGTTTAAAGGAATGAATGTGTTTTTTTTTTCACAACCATGTTAAAGTATACAACTCGTACTTAACAAAATTCAAAAGGTACTAAAAAAAAAAAAAAAAAAGATTTACAATTGGGCCCAAATCGCCCCAGTGCAACATGAGAAAGAAACCGCTTCAGAAATCCTTCGCACTACTCTTCAGTCAATGTCTTGCACATGTTCGTGTGTACGGACTTCGCTTTCGTGACTCATTAGGACATACTTGGTAAATTGCAGAGCTCCCACTTGGAGTCATGTCTTTTAACAACAAAATCAACATTCTCCTTCTGTCATTGCTACAGTATTCATCACCGACTAACGAGCTGCTTGAAGTTGCTTTCTGACATCTACATTAGCTGCTAACAAAACAATCTAGCACTCGAGATATCACATGTATGGGACATCATGTTCAAGATTTCAAACAGAAGTGAGACGAGGCCTATTAATAGCGTATAAGAACACAGGAGGAAACCTGATGAAATGATTTCATCTACTCTGACAGTAAAAGACCCACGTGCGAGTGGCCTTCGCAAGACCGAGCAGAGCAGAGGCATCACCCGGTAAAGTGGAAGAAAAAAGAAGCTTATCATAGTTAGCTTAAGTTACGCCATGCAACAGCCATGCGGTGAAAGTCTTCTCAGCGCTGATAAGAGCTACACTACGTATCACAGACCGCTGAAGCAGCACTTTAATAGTAGTTCACACAGCGGCCGTCCCCAGCCGCCTTCCTACGTCACCACTGTGCAGGCTTCACTGTAACGACAAGTCCCGGTTTCTCCGTTTTCTGAAGCACAAACAACTAAAGAACATTGCATCTGAACACAAAAAGTACAATAGAAAATGCTTTGACACTTTAGTTACCACTATTTACGGTTATTCACACAAGTCAACTGTTGAAAACGTCAGTCAGCTATCAAAAGTAGATATGGGTTTAGGAAGAGCGCTTTCACGGTACTAAGGTACTCCTCCGTGTCCCGGAGATAAACAAAACCAACAACACACCAGTAAAGAAAGGTGACGAGAGAGGAAACCTTTGGGCTCGCGGGTTTCTGGGTAAATCTAGCATCATTAAGGCATTATCTATCCAGTATTGCTAAAAGAACGAGTCGTTGGTGGACATGAAAACAACATCTGTGTCGGAGACGAACATAAAAACGGACACTTGAGGACACAGTGCAAAATGCTCCTTTAAGATCAAAAACCTGTGGATTCATGGGAACCAAGCATCCTTTAGAAGGAACTGCGTTGATGGCTAATTTGCTCTCGTAGCTACTAATATGCAAAGTGCTCAACGTTTAGGAAAAACAATTTTTTCTGTTTAAATTACAATTTCCAAATGTTTGGTTTCATCTGCTTAATCTCCATAGCAACTGGAAAGATATAAAACTCTTGGTGGTGATTTCGAATCAAACCTGGTGCTGCCTGTTCTGGACATTTTTACTCATTTTTATCTGCGAGTTAATACCTTGGATTTTGAACACCATGATTTTTGGCGGGCATTTACATGCAGTGAAGGCTATCGCGGCAATGAGCGTGCTAAAGGAAAAACAGGCGACAGAAAAGTCTGAGGTAATAACTAGCTTCATGTGGAGAATGACACTATATTAATCCGTTACGCGATAAAAGCCTGTGACCGGCTGCAACACAGAGAGGATCTCCATGACAGTGGGGAGGGCTGAACACAAAGGGAAGACAAAATATCGAGGAAGACAGTTGAGGTTGCTGATGCTCGCTGACGGAACAGAAACTCTGCTTCGAGCTGTGGAGGAAATTCATCGACGGTCAGTGCTTGAGAAGTCAGAGGACTCGCGCTCTGACCTTTGAGTTCACACCAAAACCAGGAGCCTGTATCGTGCACCTGCAGGGAGGAGCAGGAACTCATAAGCAGCCCCATGGGTCTAGCTAACAAATTAGTGCAATTTAAGAAAAGACCACTGTAATCGTGCTCTCTGAAAGCTGCCAAGACAAAAAAACCCTCCGATATAAAGAGTTTTAAAACATGAAAAAGTCCATCTCGTTTTACATTCATAAAAGAGGGTTTAGACTAAAGATGACAGAGAAGGAAAGAGAGTCTTGTACGTCGACCTCCCTTGAGTGGGTGTGTGATGTCTGATATCTTCTTTTCAGTTGCTCCTTTTTTAACCAGAGTCACCCATTCTTGTCTCCACCCTTCTCCCCCGCAGCCTAAAAACCACAAACACGGTGTTCTGTTTATTTCCAAAGCTGAGAAACACGACAGCTCACCGTGGCTGCAGAGTTACTCACCCCGGGCTTGTGATGCACGTTGTCCTGCAGGCCGAACAGGCTGCCTCCCTGTCCACCCTGCAGGGGCGAGGCTGTCGCTGACGACAGCAGGTTGGGCGACTGGGCGATCATAGGTGAGGTCGGGGTGGAGGTGAGTGCTCCTGTCAGCGTGAGGCGCTGCAGCTCTCGCTGTCTCTGCAGCCACTGGCACACCACCACCTGCTGCTCCTGTGCCGAGGAGATGGAGAAGACAGAAAGTTGAAGGAATTTGTCCTTTAACACAGGGGAGACGATGACGTGACGCCTGAGCGGCTCCATCCCGATGTGACATTTACTAGTTTGCAAATAAAACACAAATGCAAATGAGGTCTGGGAAACTATTCAGACCCCTTCATGTTTCCTGATTTAAGGTTATTCCAGCTTTATGTTTCTGGTCCCACATGTCACACGTTGGCTGTAAATAATTAGATCCTCTACGTGTGCCGAGCATATGTGTGTCAGAGCAAAAGCAAATATCAGAACTGATCACATGCCAACATGCGGTGACAAAGAGGGTTTGTTTACAGGACTGAAGTTCTGCGAGGCGAGGAACTGCTGGAACTGCTGGAGCTGCTGCTGCTGCTGCTGCTGCTCGAGAAGAAGCTGCTTCTGCTGCTCTGACAGGAGCGAAGACCTGAAAAACAAACGCAGGGTCACGAAGGGCCACGTTAAATCCTGCAGTTTGATCAGGCCGAACAACCACAGGAGCTGAGCGGATTCTTCTCTGGGAACGTACGGGCTCAGACTCTTGGGAAGCTGGAAGCTCTGTGCCAGCGCCTGGGGGTTGAGTGGTGGAGGTTGGGGCCGCAGAGCTGGGAGCGTGGGCTGATTGGCGTTCTGCGCGGGAGACTGGATCACGCCGTTCAGACCGCCGAGCACACCGTTCATGGCGAGCTGAGGACTTCCTGCGAGGGAAGCCATGAGCCCGCCTACCACGGAAAGAGAGGAGCCGCCAGCCTGACTGATGCTCGCCAAACTGTCGCTCAGACCTCGTCCCAGACCGTTCAGCAGGGGCTGGCTGAAGGAGGCGGGGCTCTGCTGAGGAGGAGGAGTACTCTGGAAGGAGAGGGACGAGCTGCTGCGGGACGGACTACCAGAGTGGAGCTCCTGAAACAAAGACAGGAGAAGTGCATTTTAGCGATGTGGGTGTCGGCTTGCTTCTGATTGGCTCCGTGCATGTGATACAGCCGCCGTATGTTTGATGACACCCTCAGTTAACCTATCGAGCGCTGCACACTGTAACACGACGAAAAAGGCAGAAACATACTTCTGACCCGGCTCTGCATGATGTGTTCAAGGTATGAAAAGGATCTATGGGTTCTCACCTCAGACGAGGTAACGAAAGAGGTGTCATTCAGGAAGCAGGTTTTGGACAGGGGACTCTTATTGGTGCTCAGGGGGTCTAAGGAACAGAGAGGCACACACACTGTGAAAACTAAGGTTCTGTATTGTCACTACAAGCTCTTACAGAAGATCCACATTAAGAAATCACCGCTAGCCATCTTCTGATGAATAAAAAAGGTTTGTGGATAGGAGGGGAGCAGGGAAGCAGAGGTATTACATGACGCCACAGGAACTGTGTGTCCCAACATCGGAAGATGAAAGCAGGCAGCAGAGGTGAAGAACCTGACCTTGGGTGGATGACAGGAAGTTGATCTGGGCAGAGGTGTGCATGGATCCCTGGGAGGAATGAATGTGTGGAGGAAAAGGCACGGCCAGCTCGGTGTTGAGCAGCTGCAGCCGCTCCTTCTTGGCAGTCAGGCTGAGGATCTGGTCCTGGAGGCGCTGGTTCTCCTGCTGCAGGGAGTGTAGCGACTGGAGCATATCCACGACTAGACGGGCGGCAAGGGGAGATTTAACACAATGAACAAACACCACAGAAGATCCAGCAAGGCAAACCTGTGGGATATGTTTCCGTAAATGTGAATTAATAATACCAAGGCCTAGAAAAGGTTTCACTCCATGTCCTGTGCATGTTGGCTTTAAACGCAGTGGTAGCGCCGCAAGGCCTGAACTAGTTTTTCAGCTCCATCCTCTAAAGGTTTCTAATTGATTTTGTATGGAGCTGCTGGTGCAGCGTGCACACACACACACACACTGTTCTGTTTCATATGTGCAGTGTGGAGCAGCAGTAAACATTCAGCACACTGACACTGCTGCAGTGAAGGTAACACCTGAAGTGTCCCTCTCGCTCACTTCCTGTACGTGTAAACGGTGCGTTCACGAGCACGTGAAAGATCATGACTGGTGAAGCTCAGATCACGTTTCATGACCAGTTGATTCATCTTGTGGGTTTTTCACTCACTGTTGACTCCCATCTCTCCGTTGCCGTGTTTTTCCAGCAGGAGCTCAATGTGTGAGCTGGCTGGGGGGACGTTCTCGGGGTGGGTTCTAACTCCTGTGCCCAGCCCGTCTCTCTGGTCGAACAGAAGAGGAAGACAGCTCATGGGAGACCTGGATGGGAGAAAAAGACAAAGAGTTTTTATTGCCTACTAAGCTGGGTGGGTCCCGGTCACCGGTGTTTTAATATTTGCTCAAATAGAAACCGAGCTGACTGCAGCTCCAGTTTGTCCCGTGTGAGTGTTGTGTCCACAGAATGAAACTCACTGTGAGGAAAGGCTCTCCCTCGGTGAGTTCCCCGGACATGGAAAGCCACAGTCGAGGTCGAACTCTGACAACACAAACAAAGACGTGTAAATCTTTTCGTGACGACGCGTTTTGTGTGTCGGTGCTGATGCCACAGACTCACCTTGCAGTGAACTATGCGCTTGGCTCAGTAGTGGCGGCAGTGTCGGGGCTGTGGAGAGGCAGCTGGCAAAAGGCTGAGAGGAGGCCAGGCTATAGGAGGTGCTGGAGCCTGGATGGACCTGTGAGGGGGTGAATATCTGACAGTCATCCATTTGTTTTAGTTCTGAGTTTTGAAGATTTGTTTTTGAGTAGAACAGAAACATTTGTCTGTGTCTGAAGTACCTGTGTGTTTGAGGCAGCGCTGACTGATGGGAGGGAGAGTGAGGAGCTGTGGGACGTAAGGAGTCCTGAGGAGAGAGGGGTGCTACACATACCCCCTCCCAGTGACAAGGAGGTGCTACACACCCCTCCGCCCAGAGAGAGAGGAGTACTGCAGACGCCTCCGCCCAATGTCAGAGGGCCCTTGAGACTGGAGTAGACACCTGAGACGCCGGAGAGATAAGGGAGAAGGTGAGAAGATCATTCTGTTTCTTGTTTCCACCACAGTAGTCGCGAGACGAGCACATGCATCACACGAGAGGATCACTTTGAAAGTAGGGCAGGAAATCTACCACCCAGAGACGAGAGCAGCAAAAACCACTATCTAGGACAAAATCTCCGCCTCGCATAGATTCAATAAATACTGTGCAACATGTTTACTTAATGTTACAAACTTTCAGACTCGCTTGTATGGAGGAGGACGCCATGAAACATTATCTCCGCGTCTCCTGCTGCAGGTCCAGCGGCATGTTCTGCTGCCCTGCTCAGATCACACACGCAGAAGCTGCTGCTGTGGTTTTGACATGTGTCATGTGTAGCGGAAACATTTCAGCAATTTAGAATCGAGCTGCAAAACGAACACCCCAACGTGCAAAGAGAGAGATGCAGCTTACTTTTCTACACACACAGGAAGCCAGTGGGCTACCACACACACACACACACACACACACTCACTCTCACAGACTCACCGGAGCCGAGCAGCGAGTTGCCACGGCCTGTGGAAAAACTGCCAGCAGAGGAGGAGGAGAAAGAGGAGGAGGAGGTAGAGGAAGAGGTGACGGAGGGAGGTAGTGTGGAGGGGAAGGCCGGGTGCGGGATGGAGGACGGGCTCGGGTAGAGTGAGGAGGTCAGGGCTGGAGGAGGAGGGGCGGCGTGGTGATGGTGGTGGTGGTGCTCCTCGTCCCTCCTCTCGCGGTTCTTGCTGCCTCGCGGGCGTCCCGGACCGTGGCGGCTCTTCTTGCCGCGGTGCCTCCTCTCTCGGGGCAGCAGTGGGGGTGTGGCTTTGTCTTCCGGGTCCGCCTCCTCCAGGATGGGCGGCGTGCTCAGCTGAGACGGCTTGCAGAGAGACTTGGAGGGTTTGTAGTCCCCCGAGGACGAGATCTTGCGGATCTTGCTGCTGCTGCTCAGCCCTGACGACGACGTGATGCGCATGATGGACCCAAACGTGGAGATGGTGACCTTGTTCTCAAAAGGACTTGAGTTGCCCTCTGACCTGTCGTGACCCTGTGACCCTGCCAGTGGGCCATCTGCAGGAGTCAATGCTGGTGGCTTGTGGTATTTGCTATCTTCCTCCTCCTCTTCTTCTTTGTCCTCCTTCTCGTCCTCCTCTTCCTCGTCATCCTGCTGGACTGCTGGTCTTCTGTGGCGCTCTTTGCGCTCCTCTCCACTGTGGTCGTCACCCCGCTCCAGGCGGGAGGAAGAAGTGAACTGATGGAAATCCTGAGCAGAGGATAAGGAACCACCTCCTAGAAGACAAAAAACAAAGAAAACCAAACCCTCAAAGGTGTGTTCGTGACCTTCTTCAGTCAGCACGGCGGTTCATCTTTTACCTGTGTTGAATGGACTGGAGGAGCAGGAGGAGGAGGAGCAGCTTTTGCCAGTGCTTCCTGTCTTCTTACTGCGATGACCGTGACTGTGTGAGCTCAGTTTCTTCGACTTTCCTTCGCCCTCCTTGCTGCTGTGGTGGCTGGAGGAGATCTGCATCAACACACACACACACACACAGACACACACACTAGAGTTTAAAATTCTTCTCTTTACATATAAGGCGTTAAATGATCAGGCCCCAACATATCTTAAAGACCTGATAGAACCTTATTATCCCAGCAGAGCACTTCGCTCTCAGAGT